>JAFBJZ010000831.1:2180000-2811220 GCA_016785225.1 Psettodes erumei
GCTGGCCCGTCGCTTCGGCTTCGCGTCAACAAGCCGGCGCACGCATCGCGTCGGCCGGGCGCGCTGCGTCTGCGTGCGTGTCTGCAAAAATACACTGAAGCAGCTGCGGTCATTAGGGAGGGAGACAAATGGCTTTAAGATGAAGAGGTCTGCAGCACTTCAACTAAAGTGGCCTGAAACACGACACCGGTCGCTGCTCAGCCAGAAGAAAAAACAAACAAAACCAAAAAAAAAAGGCAAAGGCAAGCAAAACAAGGCTGCCACAAGAACTGCCGGCGGCGCGTCTCTCGAAGAACAAAGCGCTGGTATTTGACAATCAGCAGAGGGGTTGTCGAATTGCATGTCTGCGCCCACATTTTGGTCACTGCCTCTGACAGCGGCTCGTAAAGTTTCTGCAGAAGAACTGGAATCTGAAATGACAAGCCGGCCGCCGAAACACAACTCTCTCTTTCCTCCTCGGGCCTTCAGTCGCTTTGATCGTTGTTTTACCCTTAAAAGGAGAAGACGGGCATTACTCATCTTTTTAATTTTTAATTTTAACTATTCCCCCGAAGAGACTAAGCCAACACCGAATTTACCTCAAAAACAAGCACTTCCTCCGTCGCCGCTGGTGGAGGAGACTATCCTCTCCTGTCGGATTCCGCTCGGCTCGTCAAAATAGCGAAGCGGCACACACACACAAGCATACGGCGCATTTCGACGAGTCCAGTCACGGTGAGTCACCAGGCCGAACGCAGCGACGCGGGTGTCGAGAAGCGGCGTCACTCGGGTGACGGGAAGAGGAACCGCCGTGTCCTCCGCAGTCAGCAAATGTGCACGGAGGAAGAGCGAAGGACGAGGTCGGGGAACTTCAAGGTCAGCTAAAAACAGCCGGGACGTTTAACGGACATTTTATTATGACGCTGAGGTACCAGTAACTATCAGGGGCTGGTGGGGGGGGTCTGGACCTTAATCCAGCCTGAGGCAGGTCAATGTTTGTAAGGGGGGGGTCATGCAAAAATCTGAGATCGCCGGACAAAAATAGGAAGAATGTGCCCCGACCAGATGCCTGAGCTCTGACAAGCCACGTTTACCGGCTTGTAAACACTTCACCCCGACACTCGGCCTCGACCTCTGACCCCGGAGCAGCCCTTCGCACGAGGTGACCCCGTGTCGGACTGGGTCCCGCGGCACCTTCCCGCCCGGTGCAGCTGCGGAGACGCCATCGCGAAGGGGAAAGCGCTCGCTGTACGTGGCGAAGCGGCAACGCGGTTTCCAAGAAATGCCGTTTGACATTTTGATTTGTTCTGGGAGGAAAGGCCCGTATTGTTTCGCCTCAGCCGCGCCTATTGTGTGTGCACCGGCCTGTGTAGTTTCAGCAAACTGGACCCGGGCTGGACACAATAACAATACGAGCGCTTTGCTTCTGTACATTCAGAGGCGGCGGCTCACATCATCTCGCTGCCTGTTTTTCCCCCGCCCTCGATAGCAGGAGATTAGCTCGCTTCTCAGTTTTCACTGAACCCTCATCGGCGGATGAAAAGCCCCCCCCCCGCCCTCAAATCCAACAGGAAGTGACTCTCACGATTAGCTTAGGAGGAAGATGTCCGGAGGTTTTCGCTCTGGAGTGATGCAACAAGATAAGAGGCGTGTGGAGATCACGGCACTTTCACTTCCACCTCAGGGATTTCAGCCACTGGGCTTCGGCGCGGTGCTGGCCCCTCCTCCTCCTCCTCCTCCTCCTCCTCCTCGTGAATCACTTCCTGAGACACACACCAGCGGACTAAATTTACCGCCAAACCTCGTGGACGGGCTGCAGCGCTGAAACTGGGGAGGGGACAGATGGGACGGCCGTCGAGTGCAGATCTGAGGCTGCGTTGCGGCGGCAGGTAATGACGGGGTTCCGCGGGCCGCACGGCCGCTTCAACCCGTCATTACGGTGCACGGGCCTCGCTCCAAACGAGACCTCGCTATGGAGAGAAAGATAAACTGAGGCGACGGCCACAAAACGATCAGCGTGGGGATAAACTGTGGAGAGCGTCGTGGGCGAGGGCAAGGCGGAGGGAAATAATCTGCATATGGAAGAACCAAAGCTGAAGAAATGGTCCCAAAGCCCCAAAACTCCAAATACACCCCTCGACATTCGATATGCATTTTGCCAAATTCTTTTTTGTCTGCAAAGTGTCAGAAAATAGTGAAAAAACTGAGTCTGTCACGGTGCTGATTCCCAGGTAAACCAGGTAGAGAAACGCTGTAACATTACTACGAGATGCACGAGGAAAGATCGATGTTTAACAACACGCAGCGAGGCTCCACGCATCTGAGCCCTGCCGAGCTTCCTCCTGCAGCGCTGCACGAACACAACTCCCCAAAAAAAGAGCGACTGGTGACGAGTGACGAGTGCAGACCACAAACTCCCCACCACTCACTCCACACAACTCTTCTGCTGGTTTGGCAAACGCTGCACATTTCCTGAAAGTCTCCCTCACCGCTCCACTCTGCTCAGTCGTCCTTCCACTTCTTACTCAGACCGGGACCGAGGGCGGCGCGGTCCCAACGCGCCTCGCTTCCCGCGATGACGAGAAACGGCAGCTGAGGCGTGATCGTTCACTTCTAACAAACGCTGCATGTTCTGAACCACAGCGGCTTCCAGGCTGCACAGGCACCAGCTCACAGCGACTCTCATCTGTTCTTCCTGACCCGGGACATGGTGAAGTGAAGACCTCTGGCGCTGAACGCTCCGTCGCGTCCCATCGTTGAAGAACGAGGCGACGCGTAGTCCAAACAGGGTCGTAAATCGAGGGTTTACCTCCACGAGATCAGCAACGACGGCTCCTCGCTCAAACCCCAAACAAAATGAACTCTTCTGCTCACGGCCGAGCCAAAGAGCACCGAACACTCCTGCATGTATGATTAGTAATGAGGTGAGGTCACCTCATGTGGCATTAGTCCATCAAAAGGGACAGTGTTGTTGTTTATTGTTGTTCATGTCTGTAGCGTACTTACTGATTTGGACCTCGTTCACAGAGGAGCTGCACTATTTTCACCCCATTATGTTTGTCGCATGTTCGAGGTTTGATTTCTCTCCTGGGTCTTCCCCAAAACATCAAACCATTGATTTAACATTTGCAAAAAGAAAATTGCTAATTTCACGTGGGGAAAGAAGCTCACAGAGGTGAAATTATTCTCATGCGCCGAGCGACAGAAACCCTCACTACGCTTCCGCCTGAAACCCAGAGGCCTGGCCCGGCGATTATCCCCGGTCCTGGGGTTACCATGGCAACATCCCCGGCTCAGTCACCCTCGCTGCCCTCCCCGGTCCAATCCTGCGCAGATTAGATATGAACATCACACAGAGGCGCCGAATCCTCTCGGGATTACGTCCCAGAAACAGAGGCCGTGTGACGAGGCCGCGGTCGCCGTGCGCTGACCCTCCCCACATCTCTGAGGATGTTTTTAGAACCCGCGTGTCGCCTGTGGACTGAACGTCTGTTTTCTGTCAGCTCTGGAGGAAGAAAAAAAAAGAAACAAAGCACAGAAATAAAAATGTGGCGGCTGAGGCCAGAGAGAAGACGGAGAGAGCTGGGGGGGGGGGCGGTGTCAAATTCGGCATTCGTGTGTTTGCCAAATCCCGCCGGATGATGTCAGAGACACTCAGTCGGCACGGTAACGAGGCTTCGCGGCCAACAGCCGACATTTAGACGCAATCGGCATTCAATGATGACATCTTAAAAGAGCCGAGCTCCACAAACGCAGCGTCTGCACCATCGACCACCAGCCCGCTGCCTACGCTCAGGCCCTGAGGGAAGACATGAGCTCCAGTGTGTGTGTGTGTGTGTGTGTGTCTGTGTGTGTGTGTGTGTGTTTTCAGAGATATCGGTGACATGGATTAGGTACAGTCCATTTAGTCCCGAGAATTCTGCCATTTAGGGTGAGCCTGAGGGCCCATTTCAAAACGCAGGGTGTTACCCAAGGTGCACACACACACACACACACACACACACACACGAGCATCTTCATCATCAACGTCCTCCTCTTCACGCACAAGCTCCATGCAACCAAAACCATGAAATCATACACCCGGAGACACACACATGACCGGGCAGAGATGAATAATACAAAGGCTGTGTGTGTGTGTGTGTGTGTGTGTGTGTGTGAATCCGCTGTGGGAGGAAGAACAGACGAACACATCTTCATCCATAAATAACGTGAGGATGGGACGGGGTAATAGAGAGAATGTCCTCACGGTGAACCGGCGCGGTACAGGAAGTAGAAAACAGTGAGGATTAGAGATGCAAATAAAAACGCACAATAAAGTGTTTTTTTCAGGTTTCTGGGTCACACAACACTTCTTCCATCCCAGCACGAAGTCGCTGCTCTTACTGCGCCGACACAGCGCGGCAACAAAGGAGATCGGACTAAAACATTTGCCGTCAGGACCTTAGCGGGTTTATTTACTGAGCCGACCGTGAGCTGAGTGACAGGCAGACCTCCCACTTCCTGTAAAAGTTCCCGCAGCAGCGCCTCGCCGCATCCATGACGTACACACACCAATGATGAACGCGACCGCAGAGTGTGTGCGTGCGATGATGGCAGCTGGCGAGAGCGTGATGAGATCAGCGCCGCCGCCACGTTACAGCTACGGACGTCAGAGTCACGCCATTTGTTCCCAGTGTGACGCGCTCGTGGAAATAAAACAATGAGGTCCTGAACCACCATCCGTCCATCCATCCATCCATCCATCCATCCATCCATCCATCTATCCATCCATCCGTCCATCCATCCATCCATCCATCCATCCATCCATCCATCCATCCATCCATCCATCCATCCATCCATCTATCCATCCATCTATCCATCCGTCTAAAACCTATAGTCCTTTTTAGGGTCAGGGCTTGAGTCACGTCTCAGGCCTTTCTCCACCGCTCATCTATCCTGCACCGATAAAGCGTGATGAATCAAGCGTGAAATTAAACTTAAAATAAGCCCAAAAAAAAAAAAAAGGGAAAATAGCGGCGTATTATTTTTCTGTCAATTCACTTAGTGTTTAATCGACTACTTGTTTCAGCTCTGGCACCGTTTACACCCGTCACATAAACACCCGCACCAACGTGGCTCAGAGAGGCGCCAATAAACTGTCTGAGTACACAATGAGGAATCGCCTGTTTGATCAGTGAGAGTCCAGATGAAGCTAAATAAAAGACGCACACACGGACGCACAAGGTGCTGCTGAAACACGACAACAAACCACATCTTCAGCATATTTTCATACCATTATCATTTTATTTATCAATTACAGGAAGATTTTTTTTCATCACTTTGTTCCTCGTCCACCCCGCGTTGTGTCTCCATGTTTTACTGTGAGCGCCGTCGCACATTTGATGTTATTGTTTATTGTCTAAAACGCTTCATTTCTTTACTGCATCTTATTAATTTGTCGGCGGGAGCGACCCAGTTTCTCCCCCCACACAGATCACTAACACACACACACACACGTCCAACACACTGCTGGCAGGACTAAATCCCTGCACAGACCTGGCAACACACACACACACACACATATTTTGAAAACAAAAGGCACATCTAATCACACACACACACACACACACACAACAAGGTCCACAAGGAGATCTCGACATGCAGCGCAGAAGCCGTCTCCCCTCCCCCCTCTCCCTCTCTCTCTCCCTCTTTCCTCCATCCAGCCACCAAATCCACTTAGAGGCCAGAGTGTGTGTGTGTGTGTGTGTGTGTGTGTGTGTGTGTGTGTGTGTGTGCAGCTCACTGATTGTTTTCTCCCGGGCGGCAGCTGCTCCGTCTCGACCACCTAATCAACTGTCAGTCAGGCGCGGATGGACTCAAGAGGTGGGAGATTTAAATTTCCTGCGGTGATGAACGGGTCGCGTCTCCACGCCGCTTCCATTTCAAACCCGGGCGCAGCGACCAACACAGAATTTAGTGTGAGGAGCCGCTGATTTTTTTTTTTTTAAATAACGACGGCTGATTGAGTTTTTGGCCCGACTTCGGTCTTCACGGCTCGGAGTCTGCTGATTCTATCTGTGCAAAGCGTTTTAGAAATCCTCGCAGCCGGTTCGGACTTGTTGCTGCAGCTCCAAAGTGTTGTAGGTGCCAGTACAGGCCTTCTGTTTGTCGTGCCAAAAAATATTTTAGACTAAAAAAAGTCCCTCTGTAACTTAGATTCAGAGAGTCGCCATTCAAAGGAGCCCGAGGTTATGGCTCTGACCACACTTTTTATTTCAGGCGCATTACGTTTCGGACATTCTGCCGAATCTTGTTTTAAGTCTACCTCATCAGTTTCGCTGAAGCAACCACGGCTTTTTCTCAGAACGACCCCGGGTGCAGGAAGTGACGGCTCCATCTGTGGCTCAGCAGTGACGCTAGAATAGAGGACGGGAGGACGTCTTTTTTATGTCTCTGAAACGTCTTCTTCGTCCAACCGGCGGGTCGTTTTCAGTCGTCCCGCTGAGAAAAGCGTTGGAGGCTCGGACGAGATGCACACAGCATGTTCAGCTTGAGAGAAGAGGCGCAAATGACGATCAAAACGCTCGCGGAGGAATTTTCTTTCGAGCAAAAATCTATTAATCGACTCAATGTCGCAGCGCCGCACAAAATTCAAGTAACTATAAAAGACGAGCCCATGAAATCACACGACATCAGTGCAGCTAATACAAGCAGGAAGACAGTGTGTGTGTGTGTGTGTGTGTGTGTGTGTGTGTGTGTGTGTGTGTGTCATGACTCAAAGACCCTTCATTCACACCCATGTAGCCACAGCGGGGAAAGCTTTCACACCCTGCTCAGACTAAATTAAAACCCCACCGCGCTCACCTTGACCTAAGCCTTTTAACACACACACACACACTGTCTCATCACTGTCACAACCCCCCACGTTTGTACACACACACACACACACACAGTCTCTCCGCTGAGACTTTTCAGCTCCGTGACAACAGCCAACCGCACTGACTCTCCTCTCAAACCACGAGCCAATCGCCCGCCTCCCTTCGTTCACCTCCGGCCAATGGGGACGCTGCGTCTGCGACTCGTTTCACGTGCATTCATTATTGTTCCAGATGAGACTGTGGTGCCGTCGCCTCTGAGGAGCTCTGTGGTGCTGGTGCATCAAAGTGTTGATTTGATTTTATATAAGCACCAGTTTGTTTCAGACTGATTGATCCACTATTATTTTCTCTATTAATTTTTAAAAAAGGGAGAAAACAACCTCTCACAATCTCCCAAACTCAAACATATGGAATTTGCCAGCAAAACAGAAAATGTTCACATTTCAAAAACTGATTCCTGTCAAATTTGGTATTTTTACAAAATAGTTAAGATGATTAATTTCCCTTTGACTGACTTGTCCATTACAAGACGAGTTTCTGCTCCGACTTCTGACAAATGGGGGAAAAAAATAAACTCACGCTGCTTTGAAAACCATCCGCATATTTCAAGCTACCTACTGAAGCCAAATTAAAAGATTAATGTCTCCGCTAATGCAGCATCTGGAAATATTACATCTCAGATGTGCAGACAAAACATCTACATCACTCATATTTCTGAAGGAAAACGCCTCCTTTCATTGGATTTGATTGAATCTGCTGTGGAGAGAAACAGAACAAGAACCTTTCTTACCTGCCACCACTTCTGAGGTGAAAACCCTCATTGTTAGCGACTCGCTGCTTATTTCAGAGCGAGTCGGGCTCCTAGCAACTGCTGCCTCAGCGTCAGGGAGGGCTGAAGAGGCGGCGTACGAGCGGACCGACGATGAATGAGCGGTCCGCGGCGGACGGCCGAGCTTTGAACTCCGACAGGGCGCGAGAGCCGACGGCCTCATTAACATATTCAGAATGACGGCGGTGCTGAAAACACAGTTGCTGCGGGTCTTTGTTGCCACAGTTGTGATTAAATTACTCGATTCCTTCGTTAAGTCCATCGTAACGTCTCGTTTTGGTCGACCGACAGAATCAAACTCAAATATGTTCAACATGAAAATCACTTAAAACAGAGGGAATCATCACATGGGGAATAATTTTCCATCTTTCTCACTGGATAAATATCTTTTAAAAAACAAACTAACATCAAATTGTTGGCGACTTTTCTGTTGATGGACTCACTGATTAGCCTGACTAATAATCTCAGCTGTAAATAGCTTCATCATCACATAGACAATAAAAACAGGAAGGGTGTTTTCAGCATTTTCTGACGTTTCATAGAGCGAAATAACTGGCAGATAAATCAATTACAGAGATATTTGTTGGAAGCAGCTGTGCGAGTGTCCATGGAGCCCAACAGGACAGAAAAGAGCCGGCCAGCGGACTCATAAAGAAGAATAAAGGACAATGGCGACCGTGTGACCCGCCATGTGACTCCATGTTAAACAAATGTGCGTGTGTCCTCTGCCCTGCAGATGTCCCTCCCCACACGTTTCACTCAGATCTGATGAAAGATAACAGTCGCCTATTTGCATTTTAGTTAAATAGTCCGCTAAGTCTGCTTTCCATAGCACGGGGGGGGCAGCGACGACAGGAAGCGTCTGCAAAGTCCGAACCTGCATCGTTTGATACGCAAAACGTGACTTTGAGTCGCGGCCGCCGCCTCCTACCTGCTATATTGGTGTTGTGGCGTCCCAGTTTGGAGCGCCGGAGTGGAGCAGGCTGCTGGACAGAGCAACTTTCAGACAACCTTGGCAGGATGACTAAGCTCTCAGCGCCAGACACGAGAAAGACCAGAGGACGAGACGCAGAGGAGGGACAGACGAGCAGAGAGCCGCGGACACGTGTATTTTATTTTTTGTTTTACGTGTTCTTCCTCAGGCGATTGCTGTGATTGATCTGCAGATCGTTCACTGCAGCGCACGTCTTGTTTTGTCAGTCAAAAAAACCCAAAATGTCCGATTTCCTCTCCGGTGACACCAATAAAATCTGATTACTATCACATTTAAAAACCCGAACCAGCCAACTGTTCACACGTCTGCTTGAAAAATGAAAAATCTGACTGGTTACAGAATCATCGCTCTCACAATCTTCAGCGTCAGAGCGTTTTCAGGCAATTTAATGTCTTAAACCGGGACACGTGATGCGATGTGAAAGGATGTACAAAAGGAACGCACCTACGCCAACAAACAAACAGATGCATGAAAGCAGGAGCGTGGGGGGGCGCGCAGACTTCATCAGTCAGCCACACCCAAGTCTTCTGGTCGCAGACTGCTTTGTTCTGGCTCTGGCCACTACTGCACACACACACACACACACACACACACACACACACACACACACACACACACACACACACACGCTGCCAGCAGCATATTGCAACAAAGCAGCGGCAGACAGCAGGTCACACGCTCGCCTCGCCCGTCTGTCGTGCGTGCGTATTCAAATTCCTCTGGCGTGCGCTCTCCGGTGGAGGAGGCGGCGGCGGCGGCGGGGCGTCATTTGGCTACGACTCCCCCCTAGCCAGTCCGCCACGATTACAGGAACCAGACGCCGCTCGCAAAACGACGACTGACAGCACAAACATGAGACAGGCGCTTATTAAAAGACGGTAATTCAGCACTGGGGGAAGTGACAGGCGTCTCAACACCTGAGCTGAGATGTGACATTACCACCTTCCTCCGACACGGTGCTAATTGCAGAAGGGGCGACAGCTTTCCTCGCAGCTGATGGACCCTCTCGGCTGTTTTTTTTTTTTTCTCACAGGCAGAGACTGACCGGCTTTAGGGGAGAGAGCGGCCGGCTGAGCTAGATCTGTCAATCTGAGTCACGGCTCCATCAATCTGCCGGCAGACACACTGAGACAAACAACGCGGGCGTCAGCATCAGCAGCGGAGCTAGAAAAAAAAACAACAAAAGAAAACGGCAACACAGGCTCAGAGGCCGACACCGACCCACTGAGCTCAGCGAGGGACTTCAGGTGGAGGTCCAGGCATCTGCGGCTCCTCTCTAAACGTCTCCGCTGTGTTTTCACCACTTCCTAACCAACACAAACTGCAGCTGAGTGGAGCGTCGCCACATCTCCTACTGGAACAAACAGGATATTTTCCAGGAATCCTGCATCACATCCTCTGAGCCTCCACGCCGTTATTTCCTGTGGGTTCCTCCAACCGAAGACAGGCCGCGACAGCGGTGGTCTGGCCGCGCTCGGGCTCACGGCCTGAACGCAGCACGAAGCCGCTTCCCCAGTTTGGTAAAACAAAAGTGCCATGTTTTGCTGATCTGCGCTGGGAAACTCCCTCCATGCCGCGTCTGACCCCCGCCCCGGCGCGGTGACCTCCAGGCATTCGGGGGTCCAGATGACTGTTGGCTTCATACTTGGGCTGTGGTCATGTGGATCATGTGGACAAACACTAAATCACCCAGAAGTGGACACGACGCTGTGAGACGCACAAGACTTCTGATGATCCTATCGATTTTACAACAAACCTGCCTGAGTTATTTAGAACAGAAATCAAAGATCACGACCCAAACACAGCGGTGGAGATAACGTTGTTAAAAACCCGTCTGGCTGTCCCATGATGCAACGCTCCAGGATACAGAATAAACTTTACAGCTGCTGTAATGTCTCTGCTCACAGGTAACCATCACCTGACTCATCTGCATGTCTTCGTTTTGTTTTCATTTTTTCAGCATCTATTAGCTCACTGTTTTGGTTTCCCTGACCTGCAGCTTTGTACTGTTTGGGTCCGCCATCGCTGTAATCAGCATTGTTGCCGGATACAGCGGGAAGTTTTCAGCAACAAACAAAAAAAAAAAAAAAAAAGAGAGAGCCACTGTTTACTACCTGCTCAGCCCCAAACAGACAGACAGCGACTATCCGGCGAATGCGGTGGAGCATTTATCAGCCAACTTATCAGCCAGACGTTTCCCTCAGGGAAAAGAAAAAACGAGTGAGGAGATGATGACGTATCAACATTATGTTAAAAGACGTTTAGTTTTTCTGCTGCCCCCGAGTAACCAATAGATCAGGACAGATCTGGGGAAAAAAATGGATCACAAGTACGTACAGTGCCGCATCCATTCATACAGGGTAGCGGCACGGACCCCCGGTCAGCTGCGCCCTTCACTGTTTAAAATACCAACACATGGAAGAACAAATGAGCGTTTGTGCCGGCTCTGTCTATATCTGGCAGCGTCATATCTTCTGCCAGAGGGTAAAAGCTGGAATTCGTGTGGAAACAAATGGCCGACATTTCTGGCGCGTTAGGCAGCAGTGGACGTGCTGTAAACAACCGTCCCGGACGGAGCGGAGCGTGTAAATTATGCACTCGACGCTCCCAGATTTACAGGTTCATCACAGGCCAAATACCACTATGAACGCACGCTTAAATGTTAGACTGCAACAATGATTTTGGTGCGATCGTGGAGGACAGAAACGATGGAGAAAACTACACATTTAGGCAAATTTATCATAACTACACGACACGCAGGCGTCAGTGTAGCTGGAGGCACAGTGCTAATCGTCTGTCCATCCACTGCTCCGTCTGAAAGGAATCCTTCAACATGTGTTAATGCCTGAACCCCTTCATCCCAGCTGCCCGTCAAACTCGCCCGTCTCTCCGTCGGCAGCCGGCCGAGCGGGACGGAGGGGAGCGTGCCCGGGGCGGTGCCAGGGGACTGATCCGTGTCCCCGCCAGCTGCTGCGCTCAACAAGGAGCCCAGTCAACCGCCCCGGGTCGCCGTGCCAGAGCAGCTCCAGCGGCGCGACGTTTATTCGCGGGGAGGAGAACGCTCTTTAAAGTGGCGCTCACGCCTGACAGCCGCAGTGCGGGGTTAAACGAATAATGCAGAGAGACGCGATAACGGGCGCAGAAAGATTCAGCGAGGGCTCGCATGTGAGCGGCTGAAGGAACAACAAACAGCGGCGTCCCGCTAAGCACCGAGCCACGTTGGAATCAAAAGGACTGCTGCTATCACGCTAACAATCGGCGCCGCCGACACATATTGTTCTGCAGCAACTCCTTTGAAGAAGCCAGTGGAAAAAAGTGAAAGTGATTTTAATATCGTCGGACAGCCGCGCAAGACAGAGGTAGGATTTCCCGCCAGCTGTCTTTTTTTTTTTTTTTGGACCTCGTTTCTTTGAGTGTTATTTTCTTAAGAGTAAAACGGAACAAGGAAAATGTGTTTATGAATTAACCTCGGCCGTGGATGAAGAGCTTTTAAAAAGGCGATAATGCACCTCTGCGACTCCCCGCCGGTTACGGACGCACGTCGAATTCAGAGCGCGGTCAATACGCTGGACCTCATAAAGACTCATCAACAATGTGACAAATCACTTTCAGCCCTCGTGTCACATGAGTGTCACAGAGGTCGGCGGGTCAGCGGGCGGCCTCGGCGAGCTCCATAAACAGCAGAAGCGTGACAGCCAGGTCGGGTTTCCACCGAGCGCTCCAACCGACTGTCGATATTCAGAAAGTATGCAGAATCCTTTACAGATGTTCGAATGTTTGGGGTTTTTTTTGTTTCGATGCAGCTGTGTGTGTGTGTGTGTTTGCCAAAGAGTGTTTGTTAGGGGAAAATGTGACCAGAAATCACTGGTGGCCAGAAAGAAGCGGCCGCCATTGATACAAACGTGTTGAATTTCATGGGTCAAATGTTGTGTTTCGGGCGGGGGAGGGCATGTCATATCAAGATACCACCTAATGCAGCTACTATGGAGTTAAAGGATGAAGCTGGCGGGTTGTTTTTTTTATATATATATTTGTGAAATGATCAACACACACCGTGAACAGACCGAATGTGTCGGACCGTCTCTCATTTCTTTCTGACTTCAATTATGTGTAGCTCTCAGCTCCAACCCCGCTGGTCCCTGCTGAAGATAAGAGGCTCTGAAAACAGGTCACAAGCACATAGTTTCATTTGAAAGTCATTTCTTGAGACAGCCGGGCGCTGTTGTTTGGAACCAATGTAACTCAAACAGGATGAATAGTGTATTTGTCGGGGACTATTTTCAGATGGGGATTAACGCACATATGTGGCTCTAAATAAACCACAGTGTCTGTGTTTGCTGAGAGAATGTGCGTTTTTCATATATCAAGCTCTGGACACACAGACCATTCATGTCGGCAGGATTCACTGATGTTAGCTGCAAGACATAAGAAAATATATGTGAGGCTGTAAAGCTTTTTTTTCTCCTCTCTCTCTCCCGTTTATCATCACAGATTAATACAAGTATGCTTCCTTTATGGTAATAAAAAAAGGTGTTGTGAAGTTGTGAGTAAGATGCATTGTTTTTCAAAATAATGTGCCCTTTGCCCCCGTCCATAAAAAACACTCTAGTCAAACTATGCACATTTTCTCACTGACAAAAGCCAGTGACAACAATGGAAACCTGACTACTTCACTGTAGGATCTTCTCAAGTCTCCTGTAGTCTGTGGCTGGACAAAGACAGATGCTATTTAAGATAAACCACCCCCCCACCCCCCCACCCCCCCCCACACACACACACACCACTGCTATTGTAAAAGGACCTATAAATACACCTGGTTAGAGATGCATATAGCCGCCGCACTGCCATGGTATGTGTAACATTGACCTCATCCTGGTATTGTCTTACATGAAGCCTTGAGCGTTGCAGCAGCAGGTCTGAACGTGATTCGGCTGCTCGGGCAAGGACCCCGGGATCCGGTGGCAGTCGGCTTTTCGTTCAAATAAACCAGATTTTTCCCCAAAACCACCAGGTCCGGGCGGAAACGCAGGTCAGTCCAATCTGTCAACGATTCTCGGCGGTTTACAGTAGATGTGCTCTTTCAGCTCCTCCCCGAATCTGGTGCCGATGAGCTTATCTGATCCTGATCTAATACAGACACCGCCATCATCATGGCCTGCAGATTACAGTGAAGCTGTTAGAAATGATTGGACGTCAGTTCATATGAAAGGAGGTCAGATATGAGATGACGCAGGACAGCTGTTTTTCTCTGTTAAAGAAAGCAAAGAGGAAGTGAGTAACATTAACAGTAATTCTGCAGTTTGACTCAATAAACTTTGCCATCAGATACACATAAAGGATCAGGCTGAAGAGACTAGAGGAGCCAGGAATCGAACCAGCGACCATCAAACTCATAGAGGACCTGCTCTGCCTCCTGAGCCACAGAAACACTTAGTCACACATTCAACTGATATGATTAGAAAACACTGTTGAGCACCATATCTGTTCAAACAGCAAATCAGGATCACACCCGGCATCTGATTGACAAAGTCCTGCAGTTTGAACACGGACCACTTCATTCATTCAGTGTCGTCAGTATATGAGCGTCATTTCTAAAAGACACAAAATGTGCATTTGCATCTAACACGTCTGAAGAGGTTCCACCAGCCGCCGTCCAACCCCGGTGCAGGTTGTTTGTGGTGTGAAAGCAAAGCAGAGCCACCATAAGGACTTTGTAACACGAGATTAAGAGCTGAACTACGATTACATGCGCGGGCTGACTGGGGACTATCACGGGGCGATCTTATCTTATAGCGGCCTGTATATTTATGCAGGATCGTTTGGCAGCCACATATGTGTCGCTGTGACTCAGAGCTTTTGAAGTTCAAACAGCTGTACAATATTTGGGAGATCCTCATTAAAAAAAGGCAAGTGAAGCGTCAGTAATTCTGTGTAGAGAGACAAAACTTGTCACACTGTGTTTATCATTAAAAAAACCACCTTCTCCTGCTCAGTCCCATCCGTGAAGTGAAACCTGGATGACTTCTGAAAGCAAACGGTATTAAAGAAACTTGGAGTGGACATGGCTTCATAAACGCTCAGCACATTTATATCATTTCCACGCCCGGTTAAGCCTTTTAGATCAAATCTCAGAGGAGACGCGCCAAACACGAGCGCGGCCTTGTTCTTCCTCTCTGACTAGCTGTGTTCATAAATACTGAATGAGCCGCCGTCGCTAAGCGTTTGGGAAGATCGGGCCGATTGGGAAGTTAAAATGGACAGCAGGTGATGTTGAGCGAGCAGCTACAACAGGAGCGATGCTGAGGGAAAATAAACGACTGTAAATAACAGTCAAGTCTTCACCTCTCTCCAACACATCCAGAGTCTTTAATTCTACATGAATTATTAAAATGAGCGTCCTCACCTTCCACTTTACTGATGTGACGTTTTGATTGACTGTGACCCCCCCCCCCCCACCCCCGCAGTGACGTCTTTGTGTCACATGTTTTAAAATCGAGGCTCTTGTGAGCTGCTCCGCTGCCGTTCGCGAGCACGTTGTCCGGGCAGCTGGAGCTGTCAGAGCAATGTTTTCAGTCCTGCTCTCAAGGGGCTTTGCCACTTACATAATAACCACGAATGAAATGTTAATGTCAGCAAAGTCGACATCACGGCGAGGCAATCCTCCTGACTGAACCAGCAGCACGGGCGGGGGTGAGGGGGTGGGGGGATCAGACGAGTCGACTGCAGATCACCTGCAGGAGGTGAGAGGCATTCGCCTGTCCTGGCATTTCCAACTAATAATGCACCTGTAATGATTTTATCTCCTTTCCCTCTGTCCTCGGCTCAGACTCGTCTGGTGTAAGCACTACAGAGCTGGAGGAGGAGGAGGAGGAGGAGGAGGAGGAGGAGGAGGTGGGTCTCCTCTTGAGGCTTGTGGGCTCGCGGACGGAGACCTCGGGGGCACCGGTGGTCTGGTCTGGTCTGAGTGAGGCCATGTGGGCCTGTTTTAACATGTCCAACAGACTGATGTGACCTCATATCAGCTCCAGCTGAAGCAAATCCACTTTGTTCCTCGCTGCTTTTTAGCTGGAGGCTGAGTGACGGTGTCACATTCACCGCGAGGCTGCAACTAACTCTTCATCATCAGTTCATCTGGCCATTATTCCCTCGAGTAATCTTTTTCGACTTTTTAAAGTGCCGGAAAATCGTGGAAAATGCTTTGTGCTCAGACGTAGTGAAAAAAAAAAATAAAACTAAAGGTGGCATCTCTTCAAACCATCACACCCTGTATAATTACAGCTGACATGACTTCACTCAAACTACCCACCTCTTCATTTATAGAAGACAGTTCATTCAAATCTTGACAAGAGCTGCAACTAACAATTATTCTCACCGTCAGTTAATCAGTTGATGTATGTCTCACTAAATCAGTCCTTAGGTCAGACAGCTGTGAAATCAGAAGGTATATCAGTAGACTAAGAAAACCAGCAAATGTTAACATTTGTTACATCTAATACATTTTGGGGGATTTTAACTTTAAGATGACTTTAATTGACATAACATTTCAACTCACTGAGGGATCAACCATTGTTGCAGCGCCAATCTCTGCCAAGTCACAGTTGCTGCACGTTTCCCATTTTGACAACAGCTTTCATCCTCTTCTGTAGCTGTTAGTGTCTATTTTGTTGTTGTCATCATCAGCCGGATGTCACATGCAGCAGCTTTAACACTGAACCACACCGAGCCTCATGCACGGCACCGCGCACACGGCGGAGCAGCAGCAGCGGCTGACCATCCTGGCGTCCGGCTGCAGAAAAGCCTCAGCCCCATCGGGCGGCAGCGGTGGCCTGATGTAAGCAGCCTCACGCATGACGACGGGCGCCACAGCTCACAGCACCGTGCAAGCAGCAGACCACACACACACACACACACACACACACACACACACACACACACACACACACACACACACACACACACACAAACAGGAGCGCGGCCGAGCCTTTCACGCCACCACCAGCATCGTCACACGCATGCACCCACAGCTCCGACCTTCCTGCGCGACGATGAACCCAACCTGCAGGGATCCATCTCTACGGGATCCCGTCCATTTATAAACCAGTGCGTCACGTTTATTCCTGCTGCTGCACTGATTCCACCGACACACACACACACACACACATACAACGCTGCAGACCAGATGTGGCGTCCAGCATAGCCTACCTACAACAGGCAACATCTGTAACTGCACATTCACGCATTATGTAAGAAAACAGCGTGACATTCATCCGAGGCAGCGGCGGCAGGGGTGGTGATACGGGTGGTGATACGGGTGGTGGTGGTGGTGGCAGAGACCTGGGTGCGTACAGGGCTAACGAGAGGTGTCCTTTCATTACTTTCGCGACGATACACGCTACGTGCTGCGATAGTGAATGTGAATGGGGAAGCGGAGGCTGCAGCTTGATGCACTGACAGACGGACGGACGGGAGGTTTGACATTCGCCCCACAACCACCCGCGTTACTGACAAGACAGCAGAACCTAAAAAAAAAAGCTGTGTGGAAACATCTTACCTCCTCCGCTGCGCCTTCAGTCCGCCGCTGCAAACCCTCCTTTTTCTCTGACGAGGAAGAGCAGGCAAAGCCGTGCGTCCCTCCTGTCCAAAAAAAAAAACTCAGGCTGATTTTACCGCAGGGAAACGCTGTCGTGCGTAACAGTCCGCACCACGTATCCGGCTGCTCAAATCTCCAAATCTGCCGTAGATACGATCCGGGTTTTTTTTTCCTGTGCCGCTTCCCTCCCTCTTTCTCCGCCGTAGTCCTAAGAGCTTCTGTTGTGAGTCCTCCCGTCACGTCGCCCTCCTCCCACAGCTCCTCGCTGCGCCGCTCTATCTCCCTTTTTTCTTCTCGTCCACAAGCGGCCGCGAGTCTGTCCTACCGCGCGCGCACTCGCACTGCGCGTCCACGTCAGGCCGGAGGGTGGGAGCTGCGTAAGCCCTAAGAGTGTTGTGGGTGGGTGGGTGGGGGGCTTGGTTTTTAGATCTGGGAGGACTCTCCTGCGGAATATCAGTGATTGGGGTTTTTCTAGTGAGGTTTCATCACACGCAGTGTCAGTCAGCACATGAGCGACACGAGCGTGGGGTGTGGCCACGAGCGTGGACACGAGCGTGGACACAAGCGTGGAAGCCAGCGTGGACGCAAACCGCTGCGACGTCATCATCGGTTTGCGAATTGCCGTTTTTTTTGAAGACGCGAGGTTGGCGTTTTCGTTGTCACCATCTTGTTTTGTTTTGGGTTTTTTTTGTTTTTTAAACCGAACAATACCATATTTGGGCAAACACCCCCCAAGCCTACACAAGTTGCCAGTCCGTCGGGGGCTAAGATAACAGTAATGCTAACACCAGCTAACTAGCTTGGTTAGCAAGACGCATCTGTAATTCTTTGACTGTAATATCATGCTAATTTTTACTAGCGAAAAATGGCCGACTCCTTAGCGTGTGTTTTATCATAACCAAACGCCGAACGGGACATTTTTGTGCGAATAAATGTTATAATTAACGTTGAACAACGGTGAATGGTCAAAGTCCCGCTCTGGCCTCTATCCTGACTGAGTGGCAGGTGTCAATCACACGGTAGCCACGCCCTTCACTTTTTAACCAAGTGGAGTCGCCCCCTTATGGTCATCCGATAGAATACAGGTTTAATGAATTTCCTTATCGGCTTCACTTTTCAGACCCGCCACGTCAAATTTTACACAGTCAATGATGGACACCCCCCCCACACACACACACACACACACACATAATACTACATACAAAATAATACATTTAACGAAAATAACTGCATCCCAATCAAAATTGGGGCACAAAAAGTCTACAAAAATAGGCTAAAATATTTTACTTAATTTATTCATGCAGTATTTTGTTTAGTGTGAATTTCACATTTGAATTTGCTATCCTTGACAGTTTGCACACAATGTGTAACCTGTGGTCCTCTCCCTCACTGTGTCAACTAAAACTAAACCAGGATATGAATGCAGATTAGCGACAGTGCTTTTTGGCAGCCGTGGACATGTTCACAAACGGTTTGTGGGTTAAGACTCGCAGACTTACTGAAAAACAAACAGTAGACAGTCGGTAAAATGTTGATCCATCTCAGCTGTAACAGGCAGTCGTGTTTCCTTTAAACTTAACCATATGTGTCAAATAATATATAAAACCTCTGAATACTTGTAATGTAATTGGGGGACTAAAATAAATCATTCAAACTATGTTTGTATAGGGGTTAATTTATGATACATGAGAAGTGGGTGTTTGAAGCTGATTAATCTTTTTTTGGAAATGAGTGTTTCTCCTACTTAATTATAAGAATGAGTAACAGGATTTATTTTTTCCATGCGTTGACAAACAACAAAGTCACTGTGAGTCATTACTCCCCTAACACAACCACCTCCTTGTCAAAATGGATTTGTCAACTGAAAGGTCAGTTTCTTTCGTTATCACCACAGGGGTGTTCCTCAAAATCCAACTCTTTTTGAGGTGCATAGAAAAGACCCAAACTTCGGTGAGTCTAATTAGACACGATTTAGCAGCAGATCTCATATAAACTGCCCCAGGGCCGCTTATTCTGGACAGACAATACCTTTTCTGGCAGGGGATTGACACTCTTTACCTTCCAGTGTGTGTGAGGGAAGAAATAGATCACACACACTCCTGTGGTGGGTCTGAAAACATCCCACCTGTTTTTCAGGGGATCGGTTTCCAGCCCGGTGACATATTTACCAGCCAGACATTTTGAAAAGGAAATCCTCCCTTTGGCCCTGAAAGATGGAATCCAACTCCGCGTCGAGGGGCCCTCAGCAAGCACATTCAGGCCAGTGTCAGTGTCCAAAGTGACAGGAGCTTCACATAAAATAACAGAGACAGTAGCTGAGGGCAGAGGGGGGGCTGATGGAGACAATAGACCAGAGAGGTTGAAATTCTTCTGTCGACCAGAATACTGAGATCAGATGGGGGAAAAAATAGTATCCTCAAAAACAGCAACAGCAACAAAAGGACCTCTTGGTATTTAAGAGAGGTTTTTGTACATTTTTGACCGTGAAATAAGAGCCTGTGTTCAGAAATTGCTGGGTTTATTTGTAAATTCATCCAATGTAAAATAACGTGTTGACATTGCCAGATCAAATTGATAGTTTGGCATTTCGGGAAATATGCTTATTTGCTTTTTTTGCCAAAAGTTAGATGAGAAAATCAATACCACTTTCATGCTTGTACACTAAATATGAAGCTACCGCTAACAGTTGGTTGGCTTAGCTTAACATAACAGCAGCCTAGCTCCGTCTGCAGGCAACAAGCAGCTCTAAAGGTCACTAAATAACACATTATATATCTTTTATTTAATCTGCACAAAAACTCAATCTTTAAACCATGATATATTGTTGTGTATCTTCTTGCTGGGCTAAGCTAACTAGCTGCTAGTGGTAGCTTCAGCTATGTCTTGTGTGTTTTGTCAATTAATGCTTAGCAATAAAGTGAATAAGAATATTTTCCAAAAATGCACAATATAAATATATAATGAAATTTATTATTATATGAAAATATACAAATAAAATATGTAAACTAATCATGAAGTTGTGAAATAATCCACTAAACTGACAAAAACCCAGCCCACTGTTATGAGATGGGAATTAGTCCTGCTTCTTTTCAGAGTACCAGAATTTATTAATTTAAGTTTTTTGTTATTTAATTGTGGCACTTATTTCAAAATGTACTTTTCCCAAAGTGTGTCCAGAGCCTTTCTCACTTAAATCACGTCCTCAGTACTTTTTCTTGAACCGTGGAAGGCTTAGGAACATTGGTTGTGCAATTATTGTCCATTATAGTATATTCAAAAATGATTCCTTTTAGGCCAGCAACATAAATGAATGGGATAAGGAAGAGATGTCATTATTTTTCCACCACAGTTTTAGTTTAATTTTAAAATAAATAATAGCTAATGACCACAGTATTTCAAAAATGCCAATTTCATCATTAAGTCAACACCAGCAGAACGAGCTCATTTATGTGATTTATTGTTGAATAAGCCAACACTCAACACAACAGGGCTCCGTACAAGACTTGTGCCATCTCACACCTGAAGGTGTAGGAGCCTGAAACTGCTCTCCAGCTGCTTAGCTTCCCTAATGAACATGGCATGAATACCATTAAACAGCTCTCTCTGCCGAGCAGGATCTTACTGTGTAGAAATATCAAAGATGTTCTTTGGCGGGATTGACACAATCCCAGGATCTCACGCCTTCCTTAGATGACACACTGTCTGATACCTGTCTCATTTCCCAGCCATGATGCCTTGGACATCCCACCATTTCAAAATCCACCGCTACTTTTGCTTGGTGCCACAGTTTCCCAATTATGTCTGATGATGTAAAGCTGTGCAGACTTTGTGACTCATGAAACCAAGAACAAAAATAGAACCAAGTTTTAAGAAAAAAACATACGTAGAATCAATGGGCACAGCCCAGGGAAATAACACACACGGGTAAATGGATTCTCTCCTCGATTCTAAACACTGGATGAAGTTAATCGCCCCATAAACAGTGGTCATCATGTACAGGACTAATCTGTAAAAATGGAGAATAAGACAACTCTTAATTGAAAAGAAAAGACTTCAGAGTTCACAGTCATGATTCAGGCTTGTAAATTCCATTATTTTCAGTTTTGATCTGACTGGTAGCTAAATGCAGTGAGATGTTAGTAACAGACTCTGACAGTATGACTGTGTGTCTGTAAACGTTTGGCTTATCTGTGGATCTCTGTCATCCTCCTAACGGTGATTGGTGATGGGCCATTCCAGCCTCCTATATTTCACCTGGGTGCTCGGTCTCTTTTGCCACTGCACTGAGTTTTATAGGGGCCAATAAAAAATCCCCTCCTAGCAGGCCTCAGGCACTGGCAGCTAAATAATGATTACAACAACGTAAGCCCCCGTTTGTGAAACCGAACAATGAGAGGCCAGAGGAGACTGGGTAGTTCACATCCATCACTCTATAAGCCTGTATGTCAAAACAATGTGGCTGTTTGCTGAAAGTCACAGAATATTTTATTACACAGAATTCATTTATTAAAGTTTGACAAGGCAGGGTGCAACGGCATAAAAACATTGTTTTCAAACTTATGTCCTTTTATGCCCTTTGTCAGCCCACCCAGACAAGGACCAGCGTGCTATTTGTTTTAGAGCATTGCATGGAAAGCTCTTTAGGCAACACTAAGGTAATGAATCAATTCAGCTCAAATGTTAGAAATTCCAATCGGGGTGAGAACAACATGAAACCTGTGTCAGGGGGACTGAAAAGATAAATATTTTGAATGATATATATATATATATTTTAAAAATCGGTCCAGGGGGACCTGTCAGCCAGCAAAACAAATGAAAACGCAGTGTACGACTCGTCTCTGAGTAAACGGTGCGGTGTTACGGGTTGTTTATTGAGGTGTTGCAGCTGCAGCACTCTACTTCCCTGCACCAGTCCTCAGAGAACAATGTGAGGATGTGATTACTGTTGATAATCTCAAGGTAAGCAGCCAGGCTTTGGCAACCCTGGGCTGTACGACTGAGAGGAAAACCTCAAACTAGAAACAAAGAGTTCTGTTCTACAATTCCACAAGCCTGTATAATCACCACACTGAAGTATGAATCAATCTCATCATGTTCTCTAAGTGAGTTATCCATTTTGTAGAATTAATCACAGGTAATTCACCTTTGACAAAACGGTCTCACCTCAAGGTACATTTAGTAGATGCTGGGAGCTTTTGATCATATTACATGACCCTCAGACTGGCTGATAGACGTTTCCTGAAAACGAGACAGAAAATCCAAGGACAGAGACAAAGCATGCTGTCTGACTGAAAAACGACCACACACATGCTGCTACCACCTGACCAGGGAGGTCAGAGGTCACAGAAGGTTAGAGGTCAGATACAGAGCAGCGCCCCAAGAGAGAAACTCTGAGAGAAACTGACCTGATTTACTGCACTGACCACAAATCAGCCCTGTGCAGCAGCTCGGAGGACTTCTGCACTGAAGCTGATTCTTCACTGGTCAATATTTTCCTACTCATTCCTCGGCAGACTGTAATTATTACTAAGGTAGATAATATAAAGTAAATGTGCCTCATCTGTTCCAGATTTCAAGCCAAGGACCCCACCTAGTGTTCAAAGTGTTTACTACATGACTACACAGCCACAATGAAGTTTTGGTTTATCCTAAATATGAGCATACAAACCAATCAGAACCAACACATAAAAACATGTTTTACCTTCGTTATCGTTGATTCTGGCTCTTTTTTCCTGAACCACCCTGAGAATCCATCACCGGTTCTTCCAGATGACCAGCCAGACACAGCAGCAGTTTCTCCCCACATGTCATCACTCTGATTAATCCACTGTACTTACAAAACATATTCACGTTAGTTTAACACTCACATTGCTCAGTATAATCCAATATCAGGCTGTATAACTGCACAAACAAGCACATACACATTATCACCTACAGTATGCACACTAAGTAACATATTGCAATACTCATTTAATATTTAGTTCAGCAGGCCTTGCTCTGTCTTATACCTGCACCAATTGTTTCCTTGTTAATAACTTCACAAAGTACATGACTTTTTTTTATAACCTACTGACTTGCACATAAAACTCAAATATTTTAATGTGTATTTATTTCTGCTCAGTCGTTATTTTTGCTGCTGAACATAAGTAAACTGGGAGCCACTAGAAACCGGAGTCACATCCCTTACTCTCGTGCTTGGCTAGTAAAACTGATACTGAATCTGATTCTGCGCTTCGGTTTTCAATAAACGAAGAGTCGCGCCTCGATGTCGTCAACACCTTGTTTCTGTGTCGTCATTATAACGCGCCCAATAAAAAGCGCTTTAAGCTGCAAGTTTTGTTTTGTTTTTGTTTTTGTTTACAAATGTATGTTATATTTCCGTCTTAATTAACATTTATTTACGGTTACTTGTGTGTGTGTGTGTGTGTGTGTGTGTGTGTGTGTGTGTGTACACAACAGTAATAACGATAATAAAGATAGAATAAAGATATTTAATACCCACCTCAGTCGCTGGTTATCCGTCGGACATGAATTTATCGAGTCTTTTTTTTAAACTTTTTTATATTATGCCATCCAACAAAATAGTTGGCAGCGGGCATATATTTATTGCGTACTTCATAGTTTATTTATGTAATTTCATTAATTTGCATCATTTAACAAACTGTAGCCGCAGCGAAAAATTAGTGTAACTGCTTCCATCAGCCTGTGACGGGCATAAATTATTAGATCAGATTATCATTATCTTCTTCACTGATGTTAATGTAAAAGAAAGCAGTGGGTTGGGCGTAACAAATCTAAATGTTTGTATTCAGACTGAAACAGTGTGGATGAGCCACCAGGGGGCGCAGCTGCACAGACGGACTGAGTACTAAACACAGTGGCCACCACAAACACTGGACTCTCACAATAAACAGAAATGCTGTGGCCTACTTAGTGCTGACTCTTGGGGCTGCTAATTGTGTAAATCCGAAGTCAGGGTGGCTTGGCTAATCTCAGAGGGTTTCTACAGGGCTGCGCACAAAAGCATTGTGGGTAACAGACCCTCCTCAGAGCGTTGCATAAAGCACTTTTGTCCGAGGGGGCCGTGTAGTAAGATGAGTACATGCACTTTTAGTGTCGGTGTCTCGGGTGAGGTGTAACACACACCTGTTCCCTGCAGTGTTAGTGCTGCGCTTCACACACACTGAGGTTTAAACGCTCCCTTCACCGTTGTCACTGAGTAAATGCTGCAGCACCAACAATAGGAGGGTGGTGTTTTGGGACTTGGGTGCAATTAGAGTGATGTTTGGCCTTGTCTGTCTTTGTTTACTCATCTCGCTCCCGGGCAGCCGTCTGCATGCTGAAGCAGGGCTACAAGGAAGGGGAGGTAACTTTAACTGAACTATAAACCGGGAAACAATGTGGAATAGTTCAAGTAAATCTGAATGAAAAAGTCACTTCCCTTTCTTTATTTGCAGATTTACAGTATAATGTGGGATTAGAGCTAAGTGTGCATTCTGGAAGCAGATGGTCATAATGTGTTCTGTGTGATTTGTGTAATGCGTACTTTAAACTGTTATGAAATCAGAAGCTATGATTGCACAGTGATGAATATGTGTTTAAGTGGGAGTGCTGGGTGTTTTCCTTTCCTCAGCCCCCTTTTGCCACCAAAGCAGCTCTGACCCATCAAAACATGGACTTCACAAGACCTCTGAAGGCTTCCTCTGGTATCTGACACCAAGATACTGGCATCATATCCTCTATATCCTTTAATCTGATCCATGGGCCTGCATGGATCAGATTTATTTTTCCAATATCAGATCTGGGGAATTTCAGGGCAAAGTCCGCACCTTGAACTCTTCGTCATGGTGCTGAAACCGTTCCCGAACAGTTTTCACAGAGTGTCAGTCATCACAGTTTGACCCACGTCTAAACTGATAAATCGGACTCCTACACTTGTCCATTTTTCCTGCCTCCAACACTTGAACTCAGATTGAACCGACTGTTCACCTGCTTCCTGATACGTCCCATCCCTGACAGGTACCACAGTAATGAGCGAATCAGTGTCATTCACTTGATGCTGATCAGGGTACATAAAGTAGAATAAAAATATTTTTTAAAACACTGAGCAGTAGATTTATTTTAATCTGAGCACATGTGATGGTGGGGCCTCAGTGTGACAGCGAGGCCTTCAGCAGAGTCAAGTCTCTTCAGAGGGGATTAGCTGCTGACCGGCTGGTTTTAACTTTGCTAACTGGACGCTGGAGGCTGAGATGTGAGGACACACGCACACGGGCGGTTTCTGAGAAGTGCTGATGCGGTAACCGCTTATCAGCCTCAATCTGAGGTGTGTTTATGTAAAGCCAACATAAGATTAAGGCCAGGAGGGGACCGTCCCCCTCTTGTTTTTTAGTCCTGGTGGGGGTAGTGGTGGGGATTAGTGACACAGCTTGGGTGCCTGACATTACATTGGGTGGGGGGGCAGGAGCACTGACACTTGGCCCTGATTGGCAGGGGCCCCTGGGATATATAGATTTAATTCAGCTTTCAGGCGCCCAGAGACACATCTTATAAGTGACAGTACAACATGGCATGACAACATGATGGAGACCTCTTAGCTCTGCTGGGTCGGGTCTTCCAGCTGCTCCAGACTGCAGGTTCGGGTCAAGGGTGATGGAGACTTTGTCTGCTGTGTCAACCTTGTCATCAAACAAACACGTTATAGACTTACCTACTTGCATGATAAACTTGACTTGTTTCCATAACACAGCTGTGCTAGAGCCTATGTCCATCTTTAATTGCTTTGTTTTTACTTCATGGAGGATTTTTACACAGACAATTGTCTGCGTGCAAGAAAAATCCACAGAGCATCTGTTTTCGGCCCTGTTGGTGAATTCTATAAAATGTCATTGTGCTTTTTGTGTGTGTGTGTGTGTGTTTTGTGAAATAAGTGTTGTTACATCTGAATGTCTCATCTCCTCCAGGAGGAAGAAATAAAGTTTAAAACCAGTTTGCTGCTGCATTAGGAGAGACCGATATAGAGCAGCTGAGTCCGTCCTGGCCTGGGCGCTGAAAATAGATCTCCAGATCAACTGACTGGGGAGATTGTTGCAGTGTTTGGCGTGAGGCCAGCGGTGAGCTGTAAATGTGGTGTGAGCTGAGCCGGGCGGAGATTAGCGCCTGAGTCAGCGATCGGGGCCCAAACAGAGCTTCCCTCAACTACTGTTCCTGACAAGACAAAAAACCCCAGAATAAATACAATTTTAAAAAATCCCACTTTCATTTCCTCACATCGACCTCATCGCCAACAGACTACCCCACGGTCATTTAAACAAAGAGATCAGTTTCCTTATATACTTGTAGTAATTTTAAAGGTTTTGTTTTTCAGTTTTATATCCTAAGCCTTATGTCAAGAAAACATGTGACTTACTCTAAAGCTAAAGCATTACTCCTTCCAAAGAAAACAAACACCATTTAGATAAACTTTTTATTGTTTTCTCCCCCCAAGACAAAAAATTCCAGAGTATACAAGTGTGGATTGTCATTGAAAGGCTGCTAACTAATCACTGAAAACAAAACAACAAAAAAAAACTAAATCCCTAAACTACCACAATAAAGGAAATGTACATACATAAAAATATACCTCTGAGAAAATTCAAACATTGACATTTCCTAACAGCTTGTAGTCAGGGCTCAATCAGTAGCAATGAAGACTTGATCCGAACACATGCAGAAGAAGAGAAAGAGCCCCCACTCCGTCCCAACCCGAACATGAACAGACTCCCATCGTGTTTCTCTGAGGTGTGAAGTATGGCTGGCGTGGGGAATGTAGGTTAATATTGCTTTAACGTAGCACGCTAGGTTCAGATCAGATCAACTTTAAAAAGCGAGGTGATTAGAAACGGACAGCAGACGCAGAATGGATTCTTTGGCGTTTTTTGTTCATAGCACTTAAACCCCCCCCAAAAAAAGTAATTAAAAAAATAACCTGTGCAGGATCTCTCCGTCCTCTGTTTTAACTAATTGCATATATGTTAATCACCTTGAGTGCTGTGGTTGCCTACGATGAGCTCATGTACCCCACGTAGCCGGGGTCTGGATCTGCACGGGATGGGAAAAATAAACTGGATAATGAAGACATTCCTCAATAAGACTATAGAGTTTTAAAAAAAGCAATTTGAAAATTGCACTCTCCTCTTTTAGGCACAAAAAGCCCCGTTTCTGTCGAGTGCTCAACCGGTGCAGGATGGTACGACTGACTCCACGGGGCCGAGTGGGGCCCCGGTTCATGAGTTTATATGTTCAAGTCACAGAGATAAACATCCATTTAAAAAAAAAGGTACACCTGTCATCTTAAATAAAACTTTTTTTCTTCCAGAGCCATCTAGTTGAAGAGTATTTAGTCAGTAAACAAGGTTTTTCACCAGTTTTTCAATCCAAGTAGAAACGACACCGTATCCAATGTGGACAACATGAAGCACAATATGTTGATCATTCCATTATATTTGACTTCATCATAGAAAATAACTTGTTTCACATTACACATGATGGAACTCCTGACTAACCCCAATACAAAATTCAAGGAAACAAGATAAATATCTTCCTGATCGTAGATTACGCTGCATTTTTTTTTTTATCTAGATGGTTCGAGGTGTCTTTTCCAGATTTGCATTTACAACAGTGTTAAATTTTTCATCGAAAAACTGGATGCTTAGGTCTGTGGCCTGAACGTAGAGGTGATACACGAGAGCCACAAAAGGAGGCGACGAGCATTTTAAACATCACGTGTACGTTTTAATGCAAAACAACAGCAAGTGGAGCTTTAAACCAGACCGCCTTCAGCTTATCATCTGAGAGAATAAACGCATTTGTTTCTGTGTGTGATGTGCAAAGTAAAACAACATGGAGGCCGTCCTCCTCTCTGACACAGTTACTGCAGGAGAGCAGACGTAGGCTCCCCTGTTGCGACATTCAACACACACCCTGCATCTCAGCTGTGACGTGTGTGTGTGTGTGTGTGTGTGTTTCCACATTGGTTTTGGAGAGATACCAAAAAAAAAAAAAAAAAAAAACCCCACCCACGTGAGTGACGTGTGCTGGAATGATGACTCAACATAGTTCAGGAAGAGGTGTAAAGAAATGTTTACATCTGCTTTACTGTTAAATGGAACAGATCAGGCTGTTGTTAAGAAAAAAAAAAGACATTTTATTGACTATAACCAAACCCAGAACCCCCTCTTTTCACCGCTAATAAACACAGCTCGCATGTTATACAGCACACAAAGACAAACCAGTCTCTTTTCTTATAAAAAACCCAAAAAAGGTAGAAGCTGTCAGATGAGAGATATGCTGAAGTTTCATGTAAAAACGCCACCGTCTCCTCGGCGGTTGTTTGTTTGGTCGATGGCAGCGCAAACAAACGACGTGGCCGAGCGGAGGAACCGCCAAGCAGGAAGAAAAAAGAAGAATGAGGAAAGATCCCACGACGTGTGTGACGACTTAGTTCAACCTTCACCGTTCCCTCTTTCTGCAGTTACCCCTCAGGGAATGGAGAGGGGGGCGTACGCGTCACACGTGGGAATCAAACACCCGAACAGCCCCGGTGAATCACAAGTCTGTAAAAGAAAGGGCGACACCTCCCAGCCGGCGGTGAAGGGTTTGACCGGTTGAGCGAGGAGGAGGTGGGGGTGGGCGAGGGAGCTGTCACTCCTCGTCTGAGCTGCTGCTGTCCAGAGAGTAAACCATGAAGGCCAGATCGGGCCGGGCCGGTACCATGGGGTTGCCCGGCTTCACCATCTCAAAGCCCATGTAGTGGAACGTCCTGATGATGGACACTGGGGAGGGAGAGAGAACAAGGGTGTTTGACGGTTCTGCTGGGATTAGACGAACATTAAACCCGGTCATGCTGGAGAATGGAAGCAGGAGGAAACCGTTGTCCGGAGTTTGACCCGTTTTGGGCACAAGCCTTTTTAAATCTACCCAGAATTAAAAGTTCTTACTGTTCTGCAACGTTATGGGTTGCAGTCATAACCTGGGGCTCAATCACTTGAGAAATCCTTCACTAGATACTTCTACTCTTTTTTTTTTCCTTTTGTAAACACAACGCTGGACTGAAGCTCTGGGGCGTTTTGTTCATCATGTTTTTATTGTATTGAATTGTACGTGCTGTAACAGAACACACCTGCAGCAAAGGCCGAAGCAGGTAGGACTGTGTATTTTACATATATTTGCAATATGCCTCAAATATTTTGTTATGCTTGGAATCTGTCTGTCACTTGATGGAACAATAAAGTTGAACCTGATGATAGTGTGTTCCATATTTGGGATTATTTCTTTGGTAAAACAGCCGCCAGGAGCATCGAGCAAATTTGTAACCATTGGACCTTTTATCCCGTCATGGGTTTTACATTTCAGTTTGTGCAAGGATTAGAAAACAAATCAAGAAGCGAGGCTCAAAAGTGTTGTTGACAGCCAATATTTGCCCTCGGGCTCCATAACTGGTTAATCCAGCCATGAACACATTCCAAAAAAACCCCAAAAAAACTCAACCATAAATCCTTTGTGTATTTAGAGAATGTGCATCTTCAGTGTCTGCACATAAAGAGGCTGCGTGAAACTGCGTTTAAAAATAACTTACATCGATCCTCTCTGTTTTTATGGAACCACAGGAACACATAGTTAACTTTCAGCTTCTCTTCTGCGAACTCGAGCAGAGCCGTTAGCCTGAGGACGACATGAACACACACAGAGACAGAGTCAGTCAGCGAACGAGGGGAGGGGCGGCCGGCGATGGAGCACACAAACTTTTTTTTTTTTTTGTTATACCCTTTTACGTAAGCGCTGCAACTTTACATAATAATGCAGCGGCAGCTGTGAGGCCGGCTGCTCATCGGACCGGCTCCGTGACCTGCAGCGGACGAGGTGACGCCACCCGGCATCGATTACAGCCGCGCACAAAGACCGGCGATGAAAACAGAAGCCTGTCGGCAGCCTCTTTAATTTGTGGCACGCTGGCAGTTTCATCATGGTAAACATGGCGTGCAGGTTTCTGCTGAACTGCTCCGGCAGTCAGGGATCGACAGGGCCGTTTCACTTTTAATACAGTTGGTGCAGCAGCGTCATTAAAAGGAGCAGACCCCCACCTCCTTGTTTTAAACTATCGACTCGCCCTTGTGGGCTGAAAGGTGGCTCTAAAAAGTTGGAAGGACGACAGCAGCTGATGTGAGATGGATTCTGATTAATACTCTGACCACACATCATAACTGCTGGCCTGTATATTCTTTTTTTTTTTTAAACAAAGCTGAGCAAACGCCGCTGCGTCCTCGCAGACCTTAACCTTCCTCAGAGAAATCACATTTAGTGATTTATAGGCGAAGCAGCGTATTCGATACTGGAGATTGATTTCTGGTGCAAACCAAAAAAGGACTTCAGGTTCTCTTCACTTAAAATACAGAGCTTCTACCATTCCCATCAGGAAAACACAGATTCACGACAGTCAAGTGAAGGGGCCTGACGCATCCTTACCCCTCCTTGCTCCCCTCTGCCAGCAGCCCGGCGGGGATCTCCAGGAAAAGGCTGTCCCCCGACAGAGCCGTGTCCCAGGAGGCCGAGCGGCGCTCACTCAGCTGGTAGTGGAAGTGGAGAAGAGAGGGGCTCCCACTCTGCGTCACCGTCAACTTCTCATCCTGGATTCACACGAGGAAAAAGGGGAGAATGCAGCTTCAGTTTATGTCTTCAGCATCGAGAATCATCATCATCATCCACATTGGAGCTGTAGTCACACAAATAAGTTCTGCTTTGTCTCTTTCTCAGCCGACCACAGCTCAGACAGGTTCAACGCCTCCTGCAAAAACCTGAGCTTATACATCATCGTCACCCACGAAAATGAGGGGCAATGTTTGAGGAGAGTCCTCTGCAGCAGACCTGAGATCAGATCCTGCACTGTAAACCGAGCAGCCTCGGCTTTGATGCTCCTGCAGGAGGACTGACTTGTGTCGGGAGTTTGGTTCTGCAGCACATGTCGCTTCACTCCCTGCAGCAGTGTTACACTTTCATTAGTAATCTGCTGCTGCCTCTGCTACTCTCATGTTGTTTCTGAGCGTTATCTGATAAAGCCAGAACATTAGAAAGGGTTTTTTTTTGCTTTTATTACTCGCTGTGGGCAGATGAGGATATGACATTTGTGACTGATCTGTCTGATCCTAAATCTCTAATCCCCCCCGGGGACAGTCACAGTCACATGTCTGGGGTACAATTTGACACGCACACACACACACACACACACACACACAGGAACACAGCAGTGTGAGCGTCGATGTTCAATAAAGCCAGTCTAACAGAGAACAAATCAACTTTGTGTCAGGTAACTGCGTCTTTTTAACCGTTACGTGAATAAACTGATGTTACTGTATAAAATTTTAGCTGAATGAAACAACTCGTGCATTAAATCTGCTGCAGGTGCAGATGATGAGTGGGAGCCAGATTAAAAGGGATTTTTTAACTCTGCAAAAGGGGGGCACAACTCATTAGCGAGGTGTTCCTGTGTTTAGTGAGCACTTAACAATTATTACCTCCAGTGCTTACAGCAAATAACACGTGCCCACTTCGGTTAAGGCGACAGTTATGGGCCACATAAACAAAGTTGGACGACAGCTCTGTGTGAAGGCGAGGACGGTCACCTTGTGTAGTAGCACGCCCAGAGAGTGATCCCTGACGGTCCCTCGCCCACTCGGGATCTTCAGCTGTGGGTGAGGGGCATCAGGAGCACCACAGAGGCCCCGGAGCCTGAGGGATGGAGCAGGGCAGCCGAGACCCCGCTAACCAGGAGCTGCGGGGACAGAAGGGAGCGGTTAGCGTTAGCCGTCCTGTACTCGCGTTAAAAAGTCAAAGTGAGCGCAGCCTGTGCAACGCCCCCAAGAGTCTGTCCGCTGTTTCGGGTCCAGGTCGCAGTCGGTTTCTTCTTTACGTGAAATTCGTAAAAGCAGAGACTCTCAGGACATTTAAACCTCTAGGCTCAAATGGACTCTTAACTGTGAGCACAGTAACAGCACATGGGGGGTTTGTTGTGTTGCTCAAGGACACAAATTGTTTCAGCTGTACAACAATGCACAACATTGCTGTTTTTTTTTTCATTTGCATGTGTTTAACAAGGAGGGAAAGGCTGTCAACAAGTTTGTTGAACCTCAAGGACACAAACAAAAACACACACACACACACACACAATGCGTTTCCAGGAAAAGTCCACAGGGCATCTTTAAACCAAACAGACAGAACACATGATGAGCAGCCCAGCGTTCCTTCCTGATGCAAACCTCTCGCCTCATTGCCTCTGAAATTAGCAAACATGCAGCACCGGCGGAGACACGCCCGGACCCCCGGCAGCACAGGGGACGGCCCGTGGGATTTAACCTTGTTATGTCACTGTTTGCTCATTTGTTTCATCACATTATTCAATTTGCAAGTTTCTCCAAACATCACGTCGACGCTAACCTGGAACAGCGTGCTTAAATCTGCCTGTGTGACAAGCAGGAGACGCAGCATGCTAACTGCGGCTCATTGACCTTAAACCTGAGACTCCGGGGTCTGGTTAGGTGAGTCTGCTCCACTATATATAGATATGGGCATATTCCACCCTGTGAGCACAAATCAAGACAAATTCAACCCCAAATAATTCGAGAAAATGAAGAAAGCAAAACAAGACGCGACGCGGACGAGCTCGGGTCAGAATAAGTGAATCTCCTCTGCCGTGTTTCGGCCCGCCGGCTCGCCGTTTGTTTATGATACAGACAAAATGACAGCCTGTAATATGTGGCCGCACTCAGACGGTCCCTGACGGGTCGTGCATGCATCATAAAACAAGCACGTGACCTGTAAACACCTCTGCAAATAGCTCGCAAGGCTTTCGGGAGCGCGCGCCCCCGCCGTGTTGGGTTACGGTCGAGCGTCTTGACACCAGACGTGATGGCAGACCGCCGAGACGGACCTGGATCTGGGTAAACTTTGTCCTTTGTGATGAGAAAATTTCCTCCCCTGCCTGAGGTGAGACCGAATCAGACAGAAGTGCGAAAGAAAAACATCTCTGTTGTTGCGAGAGGAAGGAGGCGTGAGCCAAAGTTTCCCTGCCGACCAGACAGGTAACCGGGACGACCTGATCTGCACGGCTACGAGCCAAGAGAGCGAGCAGTGGAAAATGAAGCTCGCTGTACCTGGCCTGTTCACTAATCCACCCCCATGAACAGCTGCATCACGACCAAGAGAAAACCACAACGTCTGACACATCACCTTGTGAGATGTGGTGTTATGCAAGTATAAAACAGCATCCACTGATTGGCTCCTTATCTGATTAGTCGTCAACAGAAAACTGATCAAGACCCACAGTCAGGATCAATTCAGTGTTAAAGTCATGTTTCAGGCAAAAAACTAGCACATGATTCTCCACCTTCCACTACTGACCGAGTAAACATCTGAAAACAGATGCAGCAGGTGCTGTTACACAATCAAAGGGAATCTCCCTGTTAACAAAGCGCAGTGTGTAACAAGGCGAGTGTTGGCAGCGCACAACATGCTGCAGAAACGAAACCGAGCGAGCACGACAACAGGCGGGACGAGACGAGGGCTCGCCAAGATGTCGAGACCCGCTTCTCCTTCAAAAAAAAAAAAACAAAAAACAAAACCCGACCTTGATGAAATGCCGGCTTGTTTTGAAAGGCAACACCCTCGTCCTCTGACATTTCAGCACCCAGTCACCGGGTCACCCTTAAAACAGATTATGGTTATGTTTGTGAAGAAGGTGGTTGCGATGGGTGACACGGGCTCCGTGCACCAGCGTGAGCCGAGGCTGCGTCGATACGCCCGGGGGTGGGGGTGGGGGGTTAATCATCTGAGAGCTGCAGTGAGAGTTAATGATGCCAAGTGCGTCACGCCTCCATTCTGGCAGGAGAGGTGAGGACATGTGTGTATATGCAAGAGGAACCTTTTTTGGGGGGGTTGATAAAGCATGAATGCTTCCACTGGCAGTTTGCTCTTCCTGAGCCACAAATTTGTTTTGAGAACTGATTCAGGTGAATTGTTCGAGGGGATGAGCGGCCCCCGGGGCCGGGCCGGCTGCTGAGGCAGAGCTCGGCCGGCGGCCAAGACACACACCGCTCAACCAAAACAGGAAGTGCCTCCGGCGGGTCCTCCAAGAAAACCGAAACACGCCAAACCAACGTCCAATGCTGCAATTACCGGCTTAGCCAATGGAAAAAAAAAAGACACAACTGGAATCCAGACCGTCAACACAAACGAGTGCTGGCCCCCGGAAAAACCTGCGGTGAAAGTGATTTAGGCGTAAACAACGCGGCGCTGCCCTGCAGGAAGGTAAACAGAGCCCTCAGTCCTCCGGCGACCCCGGGACGCTTGGCAGAGCGGCGTGTCGGAAAAGATGTGGAGACAGAAACAGGAAAGACACACGTGCTCTGAAACCTGAGTGTGGACGGACACGTCCCTGTCAAAACACGCTCTGAACCCTGGACCCAAACTCTGCCCGTGCACGGCCGGTTATTCAAATAAGCATTAAGTCAAATGGGCACGAACCTCTTTAGGGTTCATCTTCAAGAAGCCACGAATGACTGTGCAGTTGTTGACGTTCAACAGCAACCACAGCAGTTTGAACAACAACAACAAAATCTAAGTTAACATGAAACACCCACTCAGAGAGAGCACAACAATTATTACCTCCTATAATTATCACGAGGCAGAGTGAAAATAGAGGCCACGCCAATCACAAACCACCACACTGTGCAAAAAGGCAGCACTAATACAGCACACATGGCAATTTAAAAAAAAATATGACCACACACACACACACACACACACACACACACACACACACACACACACACACACACACACACACACACACACACACACACACACACACACACACATGCACACACCCCACCCAGAACACAGAGTGACTCGTACATGGAAAAAAACCCTGCACTGGTTTAACTCGGCACAAGCTTTGTCTGTCCAGGTGTTTCTAAGCCTGTGGAAAACATAAACAACAATGAATATGAACACGGCCTTCTGAGCCAGCACGTCTACTGCCTGTTGTGAAAACACTGGTTCTGGGCAGGGACAACAACAACAACAACAACAATTGGCCCAACAGCTGGGGGGGGCATTTGTGCGTTGCACGAGAATCACATGCCCGTTGTGCTTCATTTTCTGCAGCTGCCTGTGATGCTGCTGCTGGTGCAAAGACCAGTTGGTGTGAAAAAACAAACGTGGTTTGCAAAGTGATCGCGTGAGAAAACGATGGCCGCACACAGACAGAAAACAAATTCCCGATTCGCCTGCTCATTGTTGTCATCACTTGTGGTTCGGTCTAAAAAAAATAAGCCTCTTTTAGGTTATTTCCAGGTGGATGTGGCCATGATCTGACCGCTCGCATGTGCCGACGCCGTGCGTCACGGCCGGGCCTGCAGCCGGGCCTGCAGCAGCTGATGTCTGCATTTCCAGATGTCGGCCCAAACCGGTTGGCAGCGGCACCGTTTGTTTTGGTTTCGCTACGGGAAATTAAGCAACGCGGTAATCCTGGAATCCTCCAGCACCCACGGCAACCGCCGAAGAGATCGGTCTGTCTGTCACTTTAAGGAGGAGAAGAAATGAAGGGGGGCTTAGTTACAGTCAGGTAGCTCAGGTTGGATAATCCAGCTGTTTCTGAATGAGCACATCCCTGTACCACACACACACACACACACACACACTTAAAACACTCCCATTGATGCCTGGGAAGTGAACCAGCACAGGAGGGGGGCGGGCTGTTATGTAACCAGGCCAATGTAGGCCAGTTGATGCCTTCAGCTGACGGGGCCATAACAAGTCAGAGAGCTCGTACAGTCGCCGCTCAGCATCCACAGACTCTCTCCCTCTCCGCCCCGCGCGTCACATGATAAACCCGCAGAGGCGGAAAACAAACGCTCATCTCTGTGTCTGTGTGCACAGAGAAAACACACCGCCGCAAATTTAACCTCCAAAAAAATTAAATAAATAAATAACAGACACACACACACACACAGTGGCGGCAAACTCCTGGAGGGACCACTGCTGTGACGCAACAGAAGTGAATCCACTGCAGCAGAAAGGTCACAGCAATGTCAGAGCTGGCACACTGTAAAAAACAAGGTTCAAAACGGGAAAGGTAAAAAGGTGGTATAGTAAGACCAAGGATTTGTCAGTGCAGTGTAACCAGGCTGCAGCTAAACATGATTCTGCCTGTTCGTTATTTTTTTCATCATTTAAGTCACTAAAATGTGATAAGAGTAGAAATACATTGTTCAGAGGCCCAGGATGTAAAGGATGAATGATCCACGCCAATGTATTGTTCTGATGTCAGTGTGAATGTGAACGTGCTGGATTATAAATGACCAGAACAATATGTCTGAGGTGCTTTACAAACAGTGTCATGCAGAGAGCACTGACACATGTGAAGTGGCTTATTGTAAACCAGATCTGATGATTAATCGATTAGTCAAATTCTGATAGTTGAAAACTTTTCTTTTATTTAAACAGTAGAAATCAGTTTCAGCTCAACTTCTCCTTGTTGACTCGCCCAGACAAACTGAATCTGTGTGTGTTTGGGACTGTTGGCCAGACAAAACATGACATCTGAGCTGCAGGAGATTGTTTTTGTTGCCATTTTCTGACATGTGGTAGTCCAAAGCGACTCGTTCATAAAGAGAGAACATAAGTAACAGCAGAGCATGATGTTGTGCAGGGAGCTGCAGCCCTGTTTGTTTTAGTCCTTCTCTAAAAAGACCCTTTTAAAACCGCACAGCTGATCCGGAGCCTGTTGCATTACTTGGCGTCTCACAACAATGTCTGGCAACTCCCGCCTCAGCTCGGGCGCAGCATCCGAGCCTGTGCGTGCGGACACACTGAAGACGACGACAACAACAAACAACAACAACAACAACAACAACAACAACAACAGCAGCAGCAGCAGCAGCTGGTTTGGCGTGAAGCTGAAACCATCCCCTCCTGTCCGCCCCTTCACCCGAAACTCCTGCAAACTGAACTCCAACTACTTTCACACTTTTTACGAGTTTGCATCAAAATCTACTCGAAACCAAACAAAACAAAACAAGGAGCGAAACGCGTCTGCGGTGTCCGCTGGCGCCTGTTTGTGTTGTTTTGTTGTTTTGTTTTTTTTGGGGGGGGTTGCTGGTTGTCGAAGCGGCTCCTACCTTTCCTCGGTGTTCAGCATGATCGCTTCGAGGAGACGCGGCTCTTTGCGTCGCTTGTGACAGCCAAAGCAGTAACTGTTGGTCAGAAACTCCACAGAGAAGTTCAGCATCCGTCAAGAGGAGACGAAGCCCGGCGACGCTCACAAGTCTCCAGGCGAGGACGCTTACGAGCGGCGGCGGCGGCGGCGGAGGACAGAGCGGACAGAGCGGACAGAGAGGACAGACACGGGCCGGGACGCGGAGGAGAAGCAGCAGGAGAACTGCGAGGCGCCGCGGCAGGACGGCGTATTTATACCCGCAGCGAGGGCTCATGGGTAATTACGTCACAAACATTGTTTATTTTAATTTTTAACAGGGGAAAAAAAGAAATAAACAAACGGTCAGGAAAAAAACGGTTAAATCTCCCACATAAGCGCATGTTGGGGGTAACTTAATAACGGGCATTTTTATTAACTTAAAATTAAAAATAATTAATATCATTTTTGTGTAGACACGCATAGACCTGCACTCACAAACAGCGGGAGAGGGGCCCTCTGGTTCTGGTGGATTACTGATTACTATCTGGACACAAGTCTGGGGGCCCAAAACGTGTTGAGGAGACCACGGGGGACACACACTGGTCAGAAAAGGGCAACAAATAAACATAAAACAGACATAAAAATGACCACAAAGGGACAGAGCGACAGTAAATGATTACAAAGGGACACAAAGTGACTACAGATAGACATGATGAGGCAACAAAGATACGCACACGGCCACAGACTGACACAAAAAACTACTACAAAGAGCTGCAAAATGACCACAAGAGACACAAAAGGTTTCAAGCACAAAAAGTTGCTTGAAATACCTTTTCCATCAAATAACACACATTGACATTATTGTGCTGTGTCTCAAAAATTCGACTTTTTAAAAACATCATTGTAAGAAGCATCTCAATTTGATTCCTTAATAAATCAAAATACAGAATCCCATCTCATAGTCAAGATGATTTACAGTGCAGTTTACAGTTCTTGCTTCAGTAATCAAATGCTCAAGCCAAACAGTTACCATTATAAAATACTCTATGTCTAGTGGAAATAAAGGAAATGGAAAGCCACATCAGAATGAGGAAGAGAAACTTGTGTTTCAAGGTAATATAAATACTCCATATGATCTCAAAGTATCACTAGGTCTGAAGCAACAGCTGTGGGAAGAAAAAAGTCCAGAATATGCTTCAAATGTAAGACAATGAAGATAACAGCTGGGGACAGAATGAGCAGGCTTTCATTTTAGGATCACAGAAAGAGCTGCATTTTTAGGGTCTGGATTTCAGACAGCCACCTCTCACTGACTGGGATCAGAACTCCCAGAAACCACCCCAGGGTTTTGCAAGATGGCCGACCTTGACCTTTTTCTCCTCTGAAGAAAAACCTGAGCCGGGATCTTTGAAAAAAACAATCTCAATTCACATCCTGGGAGCGACCAAGAAGCCCTGGTCCTCCTCTACACGTCTCTGGCTGTCCCTCGCCGTGGTCAGCTTTTGGCCCAGACTCAGTGTGAATTTGAACATGGGCAGAGTTATGTAAGGAGGAATGGAAAAGAGCCCCTGTGCCAAACAGATTATCTGATTAGTAACAAGATAGGAGGCCAGCTACTTGATCCCGGCACACCGCAGTATGAATGCTGGCGGTCCAGCTTGCCTGGGTAAGCAGGGTACACGGGGGTCAGTGCCACCTGCCAGCCAACACGGACCGGCACCTCCGTGATGTAACAGTGAGTGAAATCCACTGAGGAGGCTGTGCCCGGTAAATGACGTTAATTTAACAGTAGGATGAACTTCCTCAGTAGTCCATTACTTTCCCTGGAGCTGCAGCTCCTCCTTCTTCCTGACTCTCCACCGTATGCATCCGCCAGCCAGTCAAGGAGCAGGAGATATTGTCACCATCTCTCTGGCTGAGCTGAGGTGTTGAATAATGGCCAGAAAGGTGCAAGGACTCGAGTAAAAAGCGCTTACTTGGGAATGACGGCCTCGGCGTCACGAGAAGAGGTGATGAAGATGATGAATGAGTGTTTTTCTGATGCTAGTATTAACAGAGCTCATTAACAAGTTCACACATGACTGAGACAAGCCGACGGATGTCTTGTTTCTACTTGAGCATATCTTTACTTCAGTAACTGCAAGCAAACGCTGAGGCGAGGTCAAATTCTTGGCCTCATTATTTGCAATGCAAAGAAATGTGCTGAGATGTTGTTTCCCCACTGCCCTATTTACTTTGTCCTCTGTTTTGCTGTTTCCACATGACAAGCTTAAGAACAATGTGCCGTTGGTGGGAATGTGGCAAACAGTGAAGGTGAAACAACATTTTTAAATTTATACTTTAAAAGTGAGAGGTGTTCAGTCTGGATTTAGTTCAGATCAGTTGACTAAAACTTAATCTATTATGGGAAAAAAAACAAACTTTCTACCGAAGACGGGAGATTAGACTAATAGCTGGATTAACTCTTGAATGCAGACAGAGATTGAGCAATAAACTAGGTTTTGACTGTAATTATAATAATTTACAATTTTACAGTTCAGGATTGTCATGAAATATTTCATTAGTTTTTCTTTGGATCTACAAAACAACAACAGGATTTCATTTCCCTCTGTTCAAGCGTATTAGCATGTGAACATTTGCAAATTAGCATTAAACACAAAGTACAGCTGAGGCTGATGATAATCTCTTTAGTTCTGCAAGTGCATTACTTCATTCCACTTCATTCTCTCTGTGGTTATTCCAAATGGGACGTTATGCACACCTTTTGTAATCTACCCAACCTACACCAGCAGTATATAGGTTATCTGACCCACACATAGTTTCATCCCCACACAGAAATAGAAAAAGTCATTTTTGGTTTCCTCCCAATCACAGGACTCGTGCTTTGTTTTACTGTGTGCAGCAGGTGCACAGCAGCAGCAGCAGACGAAAAAAGCAATCTGATCCCAGGGCTGAATCTCAGGTGAACACTGAGCATCTTAGTTTCCAGGACAAACCGTCCCCCCCGGCCGCCCCCCCGTGACCTCCAGCGCAGCATCGCAGCGTCGCACACGTGATGCTCGCTGAAAAACAAAACGTCTCTCTTGTTTCAAGCGGTCCCATCGACGCCGTTTGAGACAGACACCGCTGACCCCATATTTTGCTCCTCGTGCCGACAACAAAGGGCAGATCGTGTGAACGGCACAGGACACTGTATCTCAGATGTGAAGATGAAATATTCAGCAGATGCTCAGGGGGGAATGGGCGCTGAAAGCTGGAGCGAGAGGAGCATCCACCTGCTGGTGCCAGATGTTGAGGTTTGATAAGCAAATGGGCCTAATCTGTGGCGTTATCAGGGCTGAACAGCAGGAAGGATGTTTAAAATGGGTTGGGATTATGCATCAATTAGGTGATAAAACTTCTGGGCAAGTATTTCAAGCCTGTGTATGCAGCCACTTCACTTGTATCCAAGTTCAAGGGAATCGTTTTCCTCGTTGAACTTGAATGTTGGCGTTTCAGCGACCTAAAGAGCTGAATTAATTTGATCGCTGAGCTTGAAGGGACCAGTGTTTTCACTTGGCTGCTCGTCTTTACGGCTTAAACAATAAGACGTGAACACAACGTGACAACCTGATTTAGTAAATCGCTAGGATCAAACGAGGCAGTAAAAACTTGTGGACCGGACTCGGCTCACCCGTTTTCTCTTCTTTGTTATTCGTTCATCAGAAGCTGACGTGACCGTGTTTCCTCGTGTCTCTGAGGTGCGATCACACAGCGCAGCCTGCAGGTGCACAGCTAAAGTCAGATCAGATTTTGAAAAACATCTCACCCCCGCTGAAAAATAAAAATATCATCTTTCCATGGACACACTGTCAGTGTGTTTTCTGTTCCTTACTGTAAAAACATATGTGTTACATAGGGGGGAAACATCAGAACTGGGACAGTAACTTCTGAATAAAACTCTGTTCAGGTTTCATGTGGTAGCATGAAAACTGTCTCTGTTACAAAAAGCACAAGAAAGCAAGGAATAAAGAAAAGTGCTAATGTTTCTGCTTTTGTATACGACTGCGTGTGTGCGTTTGTGTGTGTTTGTGTGTGTTTGAACGCACTGGCATGCAAGCCAACTATGTCAGTTCCTGGACAAACGCTTGATCTAATTAAAGTTCCCATTGTTCCTCTCACATTGTGCGTGGGGGCAAATGTTGATTTACTCGCACACAAAAGCCACACAGTTTTTAAAGGAAATTGTCGAGCACTGACACCACTCTCACTCTCAACCCTGAGAGAAGAGGAGACAAACATCAAACTTCAGTCTCGCACTGGGAATCTGCAGAAATTCCAGCACGCTGGCTTCAGTTCATGGGCCAACTTTCAGCAAGTCCACTTGGAGAAAGCACCAGCAGCAACTCCACCTTTAAATTCTGCCTTTGCGTTCACTGGGCTTACCAGGAAGAGGAAGTGTCACCTTTGTTTTTCTCAGGAAGTCGGCTTCACGTGACCAAACTCACTCTCACCGTGCCCTGTTCTCCTTCTCCCTCTCTCTGCAGTCGTGCTCAGCACCTTTTATAAGCTGATTGTCTCCGTGTAATGCAGCTGCAGGAGCGTCTCAGCGTTTTCCAGGTGGAGTTGTCGGCGTGCCCTGCAGCTGATCTGATCTTCAGACGTGTGCAATCCCCGTCTCACCACATCAGCTGATGAGTCTGCGGCGAGCGCCTGTGACTGGCAGGTTGCTTGTTTTAGTATTTTATTAAGTTATTTTGGTCCACTTCTGCTCCCAGACTCAGTATTGTTTCTGAGAAGAAGAGTTAAAATCCTGCGGTGACACACATCAAATAGGGAGCCACAGTTTGCATAACATTACTGAACAGCTAAAGGCAAGTGTTTGGACAGCAGAGCAACTACTACACCACTGAAGCAGTTTGGATGCGTTCAAATGTAATCTTGACTCAGCAACACAGTCGTTCCAAAGAGAGTAAAAAACAAACGTAAGAAAAGGAGAGGACACGGGAGGAAACGTTGTTTAAACAACTATTTGGTATTCACCCTTTGTACTATTATTATTCTGTTGAGTAATCTTTAAGGGATAGACAAGTTCCTCAGAGTGAGACGCTGCAGTTTTCAGTAATGGAGGTGGAGATTGTTTCTCTCCAAGGTTCAGCCCTGAAGAACCCAACTGGACCTTTAACCTGTGATTCAGGCCTGAAAATTCACTGATAAAACTGATACCGGGCTCACGGGGATTCTGGACACTTGTAGTCAGGGAACAAGCAGTTTATAATCCAGCAGTGTGCAGTTTCCTCCAACCAGTAATCTGTCAGAGCAGCAGCAGCGGCAGGGCTGCAGGATTACGGTCGTCCCGGGGCGGGGGGGTTCGGTCTGCAGGAACTGTGTAAGTGGGTAATCTCTCAGTGGGCTCCGTGTCCGACTGGATATGCCGGCTCGAGTGCCAACAAAGCTGCTCTTTCTAAAAGAAGCCCATCTTGCCCCTCAGCTCTGTGCTTCATTACATAAGACCTGCTGTCCCACTTCGACCCCCCGTCCTCATACGCACACTACAGTCTTTATATCACAACTTACAGTTCCTTACATCTGTAAACATCGTTTGAAACACAAGCACTTATTTTCAGACGCATGCTATGTCTCCTTATTTATTGAACTAATTCTGGCACCAGTTCCATAGCTGGAGGAACTACAGAGAAATAAATATTTCATTCTCTTACACAACCCTGAGTGAGCTCGTCAGCACAAGCCGGTGCAACTGCTGTTACCCAGTGACACGAGACCAGCAGGAACGCAGCAGCGCTTTTATTGACTCTGGCAGAGCACTTAACAGTGTCCCCATTCCACGGTTTTATCGTTTTATCATGTCCCCAGAAATATGCATCCTGGCCCGGGAGGAAGTGACTTTAATTAGCAAAAGTATGCTGCGGCGAGCTAGCAGAGCACTAAGGCCACCTGGTCTGACAGAGCAAAGCAGAAAGCTATAATCCCCTGTGATTTTACTTATTAACCACACTTTCATTTTAATCCGGAAGCCAAGGGGTAGATGAAGGAATTAAGATGAGCTAGAGATTTTTTAAGCCTCCGGACGATTAAGTAAAAGATGGAAACATGAAGAAAAACGCAGTCTGAATAAAGTTTGCAGTTAAATAGGCCGTGCTGTAGATCAAATGCATGCAAGTACGCAAAAGAGCTATTTATATACGACACGTTGCTTTAATTTATGGTCCACAACAACATGTCCACATGTTTAGTGTGGCACTAAACATGAAGTACAGCTAAGGCGGATGGGAATGTCATTTTGTTCACTAGAAACTATGGTATTTGACAAATTGTGACCTGATGGTGGCGCTTGGCGAAACGTCAGAATGTCGCCATTGGAATCACATTCCATCCTGTGGAGGACATGAACGTGTGGACCAGAACTAATGGTAATTCATCCAGTAGGTATCCAGGTGTTTTCACTCAAAACCCCCAAAAATATCAGCTGGCTGGTGGCACAAGAGGAAATGGTCAAGTGACCATAAAAGTCAGTAGGTTTCATCCTCTGGGGACCATGAACATCTGTACAAAACGTCACGGAAAATCTGTCAGACTGCTGTTGAGATATTTTAGTCAGGACTAAAACTCAGATTAAAGAAAATGTAATTTTTTCCTATCTTATTCATCATTTCGTGGCCCCTCAGATTTCTCTGGGAACCACTGTCGTATGGGATGAAATTAGAGGAAACACAGTGTCGCTCTCTAACCCCGACTTAACCTTCTTTCCTGAGAAACATAGTCACGAAAAGAAATGTCCTATCTTTCCATCCTTGTATGGTGTCTCACATGTCTGCTGGTGATGAGCTTCGGACAAGACTCGGGCACTTTCACGCAATTCCCATTCAAGACAATGGAGGCCCGGCAGAGCCGGCCTTAAATTAGCACGTGCCCTCCGTGGCCTCGTTGGACCATCTTCCGGTCCGGAGCGGTGAGCAAGCAGTAACTCTGGAGGAAGGGCAGGAGATCGTGGGAACCGGCGTGTCACCGTGGCCTCGGCCACGTTCCCGAAGAAAAGCTCCTTCCAGAGAACAACATGACAAACTCTGCGAGCTGCAGCGGAGGGGAAGAGAAACCAGAGAGGAAGCCGGAGAACAATGCAGCAATGGATGTGACACTACTGCCTGGCTGTAGGTTCTGGGTGGGAACCCAAAAGTCCGTTGTGCTGGAGTCACAGCCTGTCTCTCTGAAACTCATTGACAAAAAACAAGGCCCAGTTCCCACGGTGACCTTTCCCACGCTGCTGCTCGTATTGTATATTTATACTTCTCTTGTCGAACCGTTTCCCCTCTGACTTGCACACAGCATGTTTGTGTTTCCTTATCTTTGTGGACGTGCTTCGACTGTTGTTATTTTGAACTTGATCTCGGGCCTTTTAACTGCGGAGATTTCTATGAAGTTTTTTTGGTTATCTGAGTTGGCGACCATCCCTGCCGTTATATAAAAAAGAAGAAGAAGAAAGAATGGAGCCACATGGAGCCCTTGTCCACTGATTACAATACCTGACTGCCCACATTATGAACCCCCTCAGAAACCATCACCAGTCTCTGGCTATCATTTATCCTTACATAACAAACCTTCCATAAAAGGTACATCACATCTGCTTAGTGATATTTCTCCAGGTTTGTTTGCTATTCCTGCGGTTTCTTCAGGTTTGTGCAGCTCAGGCTTGATAGAACTTCTCCCTCTGCATCAGGTCTTCATTCATGTCCAGAGTATTTAAAAAAAAAACACATCAGTGGGACACAAACACTGAACCAAGCAACATGGGCACCGTTTACTTTGACTCAACACAGGAGCATCGTATGTGCATTCATCCACATCTGAAAAATAGTCCCCAGGAATCCCCAAATCTTTTACTTAAGCAAAATGAGAAATATGAAAAAAGCAGAAACGCTCTTACTAGTAAGAGATCTGCTCCCAAATTGTTGTGTGTGAAGTCTAAGAAAGCATTCATTATGCAGTGGGATCAGAAAGGTCTCACTGTTAAGGATACAAGGACCTTTGTTGTCATCTCTTTTATACTTTTTTTTTACAGAGCAGCGATACATATGATGACGTGAAATTGCATTACCCCAAGGGATTTGGTGAGAAAAAAAAATTAACTAGTGAAGAGTTATAAAATTTAACAGTTTGCCCAAGGACAACTCAACACGTGGAGAAGAGCAGCTGAGGAACAAACCATCCACCACATGATTAGTGGTTCACCAGCTCTACCTACTGAGCCGACCACTTGCGTATTTCGAGTGATCAAAAGGGATGTTGTGACTTTTTAAATTAATATAAAACACTAAACCAATAATAAAGTCACAGCTGTGTTTCAGGATTTTCTTTTTCCAAACTCAACTTGGACGTACTCTGTTGTGATGTTTCTTGAGATGACTCCAGAACTTAACTGGTTTACAACTGCGGTAAATTTACCTTTGAGGCATGAAATTCAAGAGTCCATGCGACTCTGTGCACACATATGTATTCAGGCATTGATATTAAATTTCCAAATCAGTGGAAAAAAGCTGCCTGGAGCACAACGAGCTCCATCTCAAATATGAAACCACAGAGACTATAGCATTTGACATCCTGCCAAATTGTGTGACTGAACAAAAAGAGCTCAACAAGATGATGACTTCATACTTTTTTTTCTGCAAAGATTGGACATGATGCCAAAACAATTTCTGTAACTCCATCAGTTAGGCTTCTTCTTTACTATGCAAAGAGCTGTGGCTCAAAACAACTAAAGCACACGTGATCTCAGACTCAGGAGGAGATTCAAACTTCAGCAACAGTGATGCAAACCAGTCAACAGAACAGCAGCCAATGTTTACGCCACAAGGTCATTGAAAAACATACAGAAGTAAGACTTGTAGGGGACAGGGCATAAAGGCCCGGACACGGGCAGAACTCAAAAACCACGGCTCAGAGACTCCGATGATCAAATCCCGAACTCTCAAAGCAAACAAGGAAAAGTGGGGGAACAGCCAAGTCCAAAGTCTGTGGGCTGGCACGAGCTGGCGGCGGGTAAGCAGGTACAAAGAGCCGGGAAAAGGCAAAAGCCAAAAAGTCAAGCAAAAGTTCAGCACGGGCAGGTCCTCAGACGAAGGAAAGGCTGGAAAGTCTCTGCATAACAGACAATCTGGCAGAGAGTGGGTGAAACTGGGGCGGCGTAAGTACTGGGAGGTTGATTCAGGAAACGTAAACAGGTGAGGCGGGTGTGGGGGGGCGATCAGGTAATTGGCAATGACGGGAAAGGATGATGTGCCTGCAGGGAATGTGGGCATGACTGGATCCAGAACAACATCAGAGTCAGAAGAGACATGCAGAAATTAATGAATGAATGAATGAACAGGGGAAACTTTAAGAACTCCTTGATATAAAAATGTTATACACAAACTATGCTAAAGTTTAAAACTCTATTTAAAAGCAGGAATAGTCTTTTTTGGTTCTTGTCTTGTTTCTGTCCACCTGGTGAATTAAAGTCTAATCTTCTTTGTTCTTTTTACTCAGTTTTTGGTCTTCACCAACTTTTAGCTGCTAAATGCTTCACTAAACTCACCAGCTAATTGCTAACGGTGGCTGTTTGGTGCTGAACAGGTAGAAGACCATTTTCTTTCCTTCCTGCTGAGGATGAAACGTAAAGTGTCAGGTCTTGAAGCCAAAACAAAGAGCTGAAAGATGCTAAAATGCTAAACTGAGGGCAAACTGTGGGGTTTGGTGATAATCACTGGCTTTGTCTGTCACTGTGCTCACAAACAACATTTGCCCCAACAGATCATGCAGATGCAGGATGTTTACATCGAGTGCAGAGAAGTGAGAGGTTGTTCGGAATAATCCGATCCATATAACACATCACATTCAAACTTAACTTCAAACTTAAGTAACGAGACAGACATAAAAACGGAACATGCTGCTCTGGACCCTGACAGGAGGGCAGGATGTGGACGCCGGGTCCTCCGGTGTTATGGAATACCTCCACGCCTCGTGTTGTGATTCTCTCCAGTGTTCTTTTAATCTCGTTGACAAAGCCCCTCGCAGGAAGCTATGCCAGATATGTCCGGCCCGTCACGGCCTCTGCAGCAAAGCCGGTAAGTGAAGAATAACACTGTTTCACCGGACAATCCCCAATCGCCACAAACAAGGCCAAACCGAACAACAGAGGGTTTAACCAAGACCACAGTTGTGCCAACTCCAGGGAATTCTTTCCATATTTTCCTTGTGGTGAGTCACTCGATGCCTGAGTGGATCCGGGCAAAACAAGGGCTGCACAGCACAGAGCACTTTCTGCATCTCATCAAAATACCTTTTCATGTTTGGATTGTTATTAAACTATGCTGAGGGATAGTTTCCATCTATCATATATTATAAACGTACAAATACTAATACTGGGGGGGAGACAAGGTCCCTTTGAGACATGATATCCACTTTTACAACATTTTACTCAACTGAAATCACAGCATCACCAAAGATGGAGTGGGTGATCTAATTTCATTTTACAGTGAGATAATCTGTCTCAATGATACACCCATCGTAGCATTTCCACACTCCTCTATAATTAGACAACTTCATGCCGAACCACAGATGAAAATAAAGATGGACTTTCCCAGTGGGAAGTCGCTCTTCGGTCGGGGTGTGTACCTGAGGGCTTAAAGCCACAAACTACATCTCATGTCTGACATTGATGGACGTTGTTTTATTTTTTTTGGTTTATGATTTCATCCTGAAGCCTTGTAGCCTGATCACATGTTTGCAGCTGACCTGCCACAGTGGTCTTTTAAATGAATGGCTTGAAATTGTGGGAAAATTTTGCTGGAAGTTCGACGAGAGTTGGACTGATCCCCCACTCTCCTGTCTGCACGTTTAATGTGACGCAACAGAAAGCCAATGAACCGCAATGTGCAGCCCTCATTTTTCTGTTTGGTTTTTGCATGTATTTGTTGGAGTTTGAAGGTGGTGAAGCAGCAGGAACTAGGTGTAACAGGAAGTGGAGAAAGGAAGAACAACAGACACAGAGAAGGTTCCCCCCACCCAGAGCTGAAAACATGACCCCTGTTAGTCTGGGCTCTCTCCCAAATATTTCAAGCCTATTTACAATTAACTTTTACCCCATGTCCCTTCACGACGTGCAAATGAGTCTCACCAAAAGCAGATTAAATACATGATGACTTGAATGCCAAACAAACGCCAAACGTTACACAAAAATAACCTTTCACTTACCCCCCCCTCTCTTCTTCAGTTCGAGCTAATGATCTAAATGGAAACTGCTGGTGCTAAGTGGCTGCATTCAGGTGTGCAGGCCACAAAGACAGATTGGCACAGGTCTTCAACCACAACCAAACAAAAAGCAAAGTTCACATCAACAGCAGCTTGTTCCTGTGTTTTTACCTCAGCAATGCTGCTTTATGGAAATAAGCCCCGTCATTAAACACAAACAGCCGCCTCGCCCGGGCGTGGACGGCGACACATTTCACGATTCTGTCTGCAGACGAGCTGACAAACTTACATCACTCATAATCAGGGGCTTTGGTTGCTGAGACCCAAAGCAGCTGTAGCACACTGTAAATATTATAGTTTTTATGGTGTAAAACCTCTTATTAAGCACCAAATTTATGGTTATATATGTCCCTAACTATTTTACAGAGACAGATGCCACAGTATTTTCTGTAAATTAGTCCCACATGGGCACTTTACTCTGGCAGCACCCACAACTGTATTTTTCCAGTGCTTATACACTGGAATTGTATTTATGCTCTTTACTCTGTCAGTCTCTAATATATCGCAGTGCTGATTCAGGGTTTAAAACAACCGGCTAATCTGTTATGGAAAATATGCTTCATCCTGGGCCGTGTGATTGCAAAACAGGTACAAGTGGTGAGCGCGACCCACAGCAATAACACATCAGTCAACGTGTCTGCAGCAGAGTTGGTTAGAACATGCCTGAAGCTCCAGGTGGGCGTGGAGCGGTTCTGTCACGTGATCATCAGAAAGATCAGGTAATAACAGGAAGGTGTGTCTATTTTCTGAGCCCTGCGGTAAAATCTGTCCGCTGAGTAGTATTGGAATGAGATGAAAAGAGCCCCCCAAAAAAACCACTATCTCCCCCCAGAGATAATGTGCGACAGAAGCGGAACAAACGCACCCGGCCATCTTGAGTCCTCTACAATCACGGGTGGACGGAGAACCACAAAAATGCACAAGTCCTCGTTTTATTGCTGTAAAATCACATGTGAAGCCACAAACACGGGCCACCTCTGATGTCAGGGAGCCCTCTGCAGGTCAGACTGAGGACATCACAATAAGTCAGTCTCTAAATTACAAACATACATACTTACTTCAAATGTGCTTTATCAGGTCAATTGTGTTAACTGCTTTTATTCCCATATTAAGATCATTTACAGATCCTGCACAGTAATCCATGCAAACAAACTTGTTTTAGGAACTGTGTGCAATCTATACTGCGACACTAATTCATTTCTCTCCAGATGCACCATTAATTATGGTGAAACTGTGAGATTAAAGGGTAAATCCACCCAAACGACAGAGTGCAGATGCATTCTGGGTAAGAAGAATAGAGGTTTAAGTATCTGTGACAAAAAAAATCTCAACTCAAAGATCCACTTCTCACTTTTCACAGCTTCCACGCTGAACCTCATGGTCTTCATGCACAAATACAAATCCACTCTGCATCTTGACTGTTTTGTTCACTTGCCATCACTCGTGTGTGTAAATGTTCTCAACTCATTCTCATGTATTTTCATTGTGTCTTTAATGTGTGTCCGACTAGTTCATCACAACCTTCTACTTACTGTAAATATCGGTGTAAAGTAAAATTAATTTCCCTCATTCTGTCGCCTTCATCTGAACTCTCAGCATTCAGCAGAAAGGAGACAGGTCGATGTCATACTCGTATCTGAGTAAACAGCACCTCTAGTGGTCACCAAGAGGAACTGTCCTGAATCACACGCATACAAACAAGATGCACAGTGATTTGAGGCTTTGAGATGCTTAACACCCACAAACTCATTCACACCCTCTCTGTCTAAATACCGTAATCAAATCCAAGCAAACAGTCTCTCTCTCTCTCTCCACAGTAACCTGCAGAACTTGTGCTGCTTTCCTGATGATGGCTGTGACGGGCATAAACAACAAAAAACATAAGAGACACAGCTTAACAAAACTTGAAACCTTTACTTCAGATTTCATTTTTTACAAAAACAAACCACAACGAACAGTTAAGTGCACCTTGGAATGCTCGTTGGTAAATGGACCCAGAGTGTCGTCGTGATTGCTGCACGTTGATGCCCTTCTGGTGCGTTAAGACGGCGGCCACCGACACAGAACCACCCGCGGCCCGTTCTCCAGGGCCCCCGGGGCTGGTAGTGATAAAACAAGGTGGCCTGCACGATTTCGCCTAAACAAACCCCGCCCCCCCATCCCCAACAGTCCAGTTGTCACCCTGTTCTCCCCGCTCTACTCCTTGGCCACTGCAAATGGCTTCTCCACCTCGATTTTACCGCAACTGTGGATGGTGACGTCTTTAAGGGGCTTATCACGGCCGTCTGTCTTTGTGCCCTCGATCTTCTTCACCACTTCCTGCAGGATATGAAGGGAGGAGGTTAGAAGGACCCAGCAGTATCCAAACCTCATTCAAAAAGATGTGAAATTTAACACAAAAGATTGAGATTTAAAAGAACAAAACCAAAATGGCTAGGAAAATGTCCATCTCTAACTTAAATCCTCTGATGAGTCTCCTCTTTCCCATGTAGATCTCTATAAAATTAACATATGATATCACATTAATAACGCTAGAACGTAAAAAAAACAAAACACTGAATGTTTCATCTACATCGTCTTTGTTCACCAGGGTTCTGAAAACTGCAAAAGTCTTGCATTCAAAACCCAAATTAAGTACAAGAGTATCTTTAGCAATATGTACATAAAAAGTATAACTTCTCATTATACAGAATGGCCTCCATCAGCGTTAGGCTATGGTGCAGCTGCAGAGTGCAGAGAGCAGGAAGCTGCAGTCGACCAGGCGGGACACGTCAGCAGAGACTCACCCATCCCTCCAGAACTTTTCCGAAGACGACGTGCTTGCCGTCGAGCCACGGGGTCTTAACTGTGGTGATGAAGAACTGGGAGCCATTGGTGTCCTTGCCAGCGTTGGCCATGCTGAGCCAGCCGGGGCCGTAGTGCTTCAGCTTGAAGTTCTCATCGGGGAAACGGTCTCCGTAGATGCTCTTGCCTTTGAGAAGAAATTAATATTTGTAGCATTTACATCTGTTAGACGACGATAAATTCATGCACCCTCCCTGAAACAACCTTTGCCCCTCGCTTTGTTGACTTGAGTGCTGCCAAACCTTTATCTGATGACATTTTCCTTTTTCATGAACACTGAACGGCATGTTAAGTCAGGGAATCTGCCAAATGTCACATGTTCACCAGGATTATCATCACTACATGACACTTGTTAAACAGCTCTTGGCACGAACTTGAATACAAGTTCCTGTTCTTACTGAAAAGCAGCAGGTTGTGTCTGCCCTCAGGTCATGAATTCACCAAACAGTGGAATGAATCATCACTTCAACAAAAGCCTAACTGCAGAGGAGATTGTAGTAAATCTTCTGAGCTGACATAAACCAGCCATTGAGGAAGTGTTGATTTAGATGCAGGAGATTTGACACTTTCCCGACAGTTCTGACCGGACAAAAGGTCGAGTCAGCCCTCGAACCATCGAGTGTTCAGGGCAGCGCTGATGCAACACACGTGCAAATTCATTCCTGAAAAAATCCGCACAAGTCCCGACACCGAACGCGCAGGTGTCGGTGGCCGCCTCACCTCCGGTGCCGTCTCCTCTGGTGAAGTCTCCGCCCTGGATCATGAACTCTTTGATGACTCGGTGGAATTTGCTGCCCTTGTAGCCGAATCCTTTCTGTTTCATAAAAAGAAAAAACAACAAAACTTAAACAACGCATGAACAACAGCTGAAGCAGCAACCAGCTGCCAGTGTTCGACGTTTTAAACCAAGTGACATCTCCAGACAGACACAGTGGTGTTAGGTTTGGATTAAAGTACAAAACACAACTGATTTCAGCCACAACACACGTTGCAGTGGATGTGCATCTGTTGTAACAATGAGTCTTTTCCATCACGCAGTGTTTAATGTGGCGAGTATCAGGCAAAACAAACCACATCTCTGAACTTCTCACCTCTCCTGTCGCCAGTGCCACAAAGTTGTCGACCGTTTTGGGAACGGTTTTTCCGAACACCCCGATGACAATTCTTCCTGCGTCTTCATCTCCAATTTTAATGTCGAAGAACACCTAGAAAAGAACGTATAGTTATGAGTTATCCTCCAGATAGGCAAAGAGAGTGTCTTCCACCTTTATTTCTCATTTCTGATATTTACATCCAAAGGGTTGGGTTCATCCAGTTCTACAGGCACATGATCTTTCACATGATGGGCTACATCTGATTTCTGGCACTTTATGCATCTCCAGCATCTCAGTCTTAATATAGAGACAATCCATACAATGCTGTCGTCTTCGGTTCAGGAGTTTGCCTGCAGCCACTTCAGTGGAGAGGTTTTCACGATAACAAGCTAAAAGTCTTTCAAAGAGACATTCAGCATCTGTGGGGCTGTGACCTCTAATTATTTTCATTGTCCATTAATCTGTCAAATATTTGCTTGATTCACCTTTTTGTCCAGAAGTTGTGAAAAAAATTGCCCATTGGACAGTTCAAGACCCACAGATATTCAGTTCTGACAAAGAAAAGCAGTAAATCCTCACATTTGAGAAGCTGGAAAAATGACAAAAAATACTAGACTGGCAAAAGGGTTAAATTTCTGTTTCAACTCTAATCCTCTGATTCAAGTTCACCAAGGATTTAAACGCCTCTTACAACCAAGACAAAACCCAGTCTTCTCCTTCTCCTGTGTCCATGCTAAGTTACTTGTAAAATCTGACTGTATGTGGGAGCTGCTCCTCCAACAACCGTTTTAAGAGACGTGCACTTTGCAACTTTGATTTGTGTGTCTCTCTCAACAACATCTGCAGGATTAATCAGCGGGTCCAGACAGAGGAGCTGTTCTGCCTCTGAGACAAAGAGCCTGTGGGTCAGGTCCTGACCAGTCAAAGCTTCCTTTTAACTGTAGACGTGGACAGACCCGCTGCTCCCAGACACAACATCTGCTGCGCGTCCCTGAGCTGCAGCCAAGTGGGTTTGATAGAGGGGGGATTAACTTTTTTTAGACTAAAGTCTACCACTTTAATTAAAGCTCATAGCGATTTAAACGGACGCGATGGTAAATCCCGTTAGTTAAGGCCTTTGCGCCTCTGGCTAGCTCCACTCAGCAAATGCATGTCCGTCTGTTTGTTGTCCCGGTCTCGCAGCAGAGGCTAACCTGGCTACGTGCAACAATAAAAAAAGCCATTGCAAGAGGCCAGCTACGGCTACCGCTAGCTTAGCAGCAAAAGCCGACCGAGGCTGGCCTTTAGCAATGGCAGGAAAGCTAACAGGCTAACTTAGCGAGTGACGTGGCTTTAATGGGCTGCTAGCCGCGAGGAAGAGCTCTGATTTTCCTGCACGGCCACCGGCGACCGGCCGCCTACCTTCGCGGTCACTTTGGGGCCTTTCTTCTTCTCGTCAGCGGAGGAGCCATTCGGGAAAGCGAGGAAAATCAGCGATCCCACGATGACCGTGACGGCGACGAGGAATTTCATCCTTCTCTCGCAGAGTCTAACCATCAACAAGGGGGAAAAGAGCAGCCCGAGAGGACGGCCTGTCAGTCACGTTAGCTTTATAGGAGTCGTGCGAGGGGAGAGGGAGGGGAGGGGGCGGTGGAAGGAGCGCAGTGTCCGGGGTGGAGACTGCAGCGTCGACCGCTCCGAGCCCCCGGCTGCGCCGCTTCTTCCGCGCAGCGCTCTTTCGTCAACACAGACGCACGGAGCTCTGATTGGTGCACGTCCCCAGAGCGTTTCAGCCAATCAGACGCGGACACGTGACAGCGTGACCCAGCACTCATTTCGGGATGAACCCCGCGTCCCAGTCCAAACAATATCAACCCCAAGGTCTGTACCAGACTCTGTCTCCAAGTCTCCTGAGTAAATTTGTGAATCCCAAATAAATGCAGCAGCTGTTTTCCATACAAAAGGATTTTTTCAATACCATGCCTATTCCTCTGCACATTTGGTTCAGTATTATTTAATACTCATTTGACTTTTTGGGTTGTAACCAGAGGTACATTTCAAAGGTGACCAAAGGTATGAAAAAGGGATTAAGGAATAGTAACCATTTTACTTTCAGTACTACTACTTTCAAGCTTGTAAATAAAAACACAAGGGTGTCTGACAACAGGAGATAACAAGAACAAGAAAAGTTTTTATCCTGGAACTCATGAAAAATGTAAGGCTCAGTTAAAGGTTCATGACACTGTAATGGTGAAACCTCCTGAAAAAAAAAATAATGCAACTTATTAAATTACAGCTTTGGGGTCCTGGGGCTGCTGCCCAACTTTGTCACTATGGATTTTGAAATACTTATTAATGTTCTCTTAATAGATTATTCAACAAATCATTTTTAAACACTGATTGCAACAGCAACACAATAAACCAAACACGACTACCATACACATTTTAATGACAGACTACAGATAAATGAAACTTGCTGAGAGTTACAAATGGTAAAAACACCAGACAAAAACAATGAAATAAGAGTTGAATAGATTGTACTTGCTAAAAATAAATGGTTGTGTTTGTGGGGGGTGGAGTTAAGGTTACATTCACCTTTTCAGGCACACCTGCCACATCCTACTAGTGCAAAATATTAATTCTGCAAAATGCCATAAAACATTTGATGTATATTTGCATTAAGACTCCATTATTATTGCATGCCTTCAGTGGCCATTTGAGGTATACAAACACATTGTTCTGACAGTTATATACTGTACATCTAACATAATGCAGGCGTTTCGAAGTTCACAGAAAAAGACAACAACAAACAACCCACGAGAAAAGCATAATTTACCTCTAGGCTAGGATTGGAATCAGTTACACTGGAAGCTATTTAAGGCTTTCCAGCAAAGCGTGTTACATTATCACATTTTAGAAGTGAGGAAAAGCAATACCTGAAAACACAAACTGTACAAACAAAGCAGGAAGCAAATCCACGAGTACAGTAATCTTGATAACATATGAACTAAACCACAATTTGAAGTTCAACTTAATTTATTGCCAACAGAGTCTTTTAATTAGCAGGCATCTGATTGTAAACTGAGTTTTACTGCATAAAGAAGGATCCTCTGTCGGAATCAGATTTAACGTTGGCATTTAAACAAGTAATATTTCATTTATTTGATCAAAAGTAATTAGGACTCTGCATCAGGAGTGATAATGTGGAGCAAGCAACAGAGATGATAACAACTGTCTGCGAAAAATGTGAAACATCTTTACAGTGGGAGTGTTTGGACCCAACAAAAACAGAGAAAACCGGTACTGGTCTGGTACTTTCATCTTGTCAGGACAAGTAACCAAAATGTCAAGTATATCACAGTAAGTCAGACACACATGGGAGAATGAATGTTCAAGTGTTCTGGGTACTATTTGACGTGAATGCACCGAAAGTTGAACAGAAGGAAGGACGTGAAAAATAACACTTGGGTTCAACCACATAGTAAGACGCTCATCAGTTTCCAGTAAAACAGTTAATCATGTGTGTGTGTTTATACATCTCAGAGGGAAAACTGATGTGAAGCTTGAGCTTCAGTTTGTCTGGCTCTGAAACTGGAGTAAAATATTTCATCATAACTTATCATTTTTCTATTTCCTCAAGGCACAGCGTACTTTAGATATGCAGGTCAAAGTAAATTAGGTGAGCCAATGAAACTCTTTGGAGTTTGTGAAGATGGCTTTGATCTGTGGCCAGTGCATAGAGTCAGGTCGCCTCACAGCCCGGTCCGATCCAGTTCTGTAGAGTTCTGCATCGCTCGGAGGATTGGGGGGTGGGGCAGGCAGGATTTAAAACTGTCAGAGGAGCTCTGGGAAGGACGACACGCGACCTGGTCCAGGACACAGAGGTTTGAACTGGTTTCAGAAACGTGAGTCCGACCCAACAGCCGCAGCTGCGGGTGGAACTTCACTGGGTCTTCTCAGCACTTCCCGTCAACATTTTCCAGACAGAGAATGTCAGGTCGAAGTTAACCTCAGAAGGGCTGCTGGGTCTGTAACTCAGAGTAAACTAGTCCCTCTGCTGAGATGGCGTCCCCGAGCCCAACTGTCCGAAGCGGCTGTTTGCAGACCAGCACCGGCGTGAGGTGGAAGGTGACGTTTCCACGGCGCCACACCGTAACGGGCTCCGCCGGGTTCAGGGCCAGCTTCTCTCGTGGCTCAAAGTAGGAGCTGTGAAACTCTAGCCGGGCTTTGAGCTCCACTTTGCTAGTGTCCACAGACTGGAGACCGCAGGCCTGAGTGCTGGCCACGCGCGCCCCAGCCATCACCGCCGCCACCTGGTTCCCCCAGTATCCATCCACCGTAGCCAGGATGTGGTAGGCCAGCGTATGGAAGTGAATGCGGGTGAGGTCCGCCTCCGACGAGGGGTCGCTGCGGCCGTGCTGCTCCAGGATCCAGAGGAGGATGTCGCTGACCCGGTCCACGTCTGGGATGCCTTTCCATGCAGGCAGGTCGGCGTGAGGCCCCTCGTCGGCCTGAGAGATGAAGAGCAGCTCCTGCTCGTTCAGCCCAATGGAGCTGACAATGGGCATAACCTGCTAACAGGAAACAGAGACAAAAAAAAACTTTAATTAAATATACAGGTCTCTTTAGGGATTTGTGAAATTTGAGCACACTCTTCTGTGTGAGGGACTTTGTACGTTTTGCTCCAGGAAACACTCAGACCTGTTTTCCACACGTACCTCCTGCATGATGATGTTCATGTAGTCCTTGTCGGTCATGCTTCGCCAGCTCCAGGTGGATGGGAATTTCTCTAGGAATGTCAGATATGGCCGACACAGCCTGTGAAGAGGAAGCAAGCACGCCATAATCAACATCATGTCAGACTGTGGATAATAATAATAAAACTTGATTATTGACTCATAAATGTTGATAGACTGTTCTTTTACATTGTTCTGAACTGACGAATCAGCTAAAATAACACCAGAGTTTCTGCTACACTAGTGCAACACCTCTTTCAGCCGCTCCTCCCACAGCTCTCTGCCCTGACCCTCCATCATGTGGAACCCCGACAGGATGACCAGGTCGGGCTGAAACTCGTCCAGACTCGCCACAAACGTCTCCAGTGAGCTCATCTCCCCGTTGGACAAGTCGTGAGAGAAGATGAAGCGGTTGGCCTGCGGCGCCTGAACTGAACCCCACTGTTCACCTGGAGACGGAGAAGAAGAGCGACTGTTGGGTAACACGTCTTAACTGCCTGAACGACGCAGTGCGAGCAGCAGCCGGCTCTTCACCTGCTTTGTACTCCAGGATGAGGTGAAACTCATCCGTCTCCTGGAGAGAATCCGGGGGAACAATTATCTGCTCGTCCAGCATCTCGTGAAGTTTAGGACCAACTGGCCCACATAACAAAACCTGGGGCAATAAAAAATATTATTAAGACTCAACCATAATCAGTTCAACTGCAACTGCTTTTCTCCAGCTGGGTTGTCACCGAGTAGAATAATTTAATTTTGGGAATTATTCACTGTATAACATGGGGAATTTGACAGGAAATGTGCTTCAAAGGATTTTCTAAATATTTTTTAATCAACTGAATTAAGGATTTACATTATAATTCTGTGTTGAGAAGGCTGCAGAAGCATCTTTTTACCTCATAAAAATTGGTTCTCTTGTGATTCTCTCTACATTTTCACCATGTTTATTGGTTCTTAAGTTCAATTTCCTACTGATTTCTGCAAAAGAGGCACTCAAATATTACTCAACGTTTCTTATCTACCTGGTTCTTGATCCCTAAATGTTTATCTAAATGGGGAAGAGAAAGCTTCCATAGGTCATTCATTTAGGTTAAGTGTTTATGACAGAAGTAGAAACATGCTGCTGTACCATCAGATCAGGGTAGGTGGCGAGCTTCTGAGCGATGAGGGCAGCGTTCCCTCCCACATACAGCTGAAAAAAGCCAAGCATAAAGTTTATCAGAGTGAGGATCTTCTTTTAAAAGATCACTTCACAAAATGTGAATAATTAGGAAGGTTGGGAGGTGAGGTGGCCTTGCCTTCGCACCGGGGTATTCTGCCCCTGCACGCGCAATCCTATGAAAGACCTCGCTGTCGCTGAAGAAGCGCTCGGCAGCAGCTCCGTTCGCCATGTAATGGATGAAGGCCTCCTTCAAGTCCTCCTTAGAGTGCAGCACTTCATGATCCAGGCCGGTGCCAGGATCAACAGCCAGAGCCTGCAGCAGTCCCACCCCGGAGACGACCACGTCGACACAGGCGTTCACACTGAACGAGAGCAGAAATCACACAAGGGTTAATAAGATGCGTTTTCATTAGATTCTGGATTGAATTATCTATAATCTTTGTTGGCTATTCTGCAGCAGCCTAAAGACCATAGGGTAGGTATGGATGGTGACATAATTCACAGGGGCACCGCCGTCTTGGACCAGGCCATCTGAGCCGGGACTGACCCACGATACCACATTCCTTCTCACTGGCAGAGCTGACTACAGCCTCTCCACATGCCACAGCGTACAGTGGGGCCGCAGGAGCACGGATGCTGAAATGAACACCGGCTTCAGACGACGGCTCGGGGGCTAAAGAAAGATTTCTCACAGCAAACTGCGAGTTCAAGCCCGTAACTCACCCCACGGCCACTCTGCTCCACTGCTGGGTCGGTAGAGTTATCAGCCGCTCCCAGGCAGCAGAGATCACCCGCTCCAGGCTGTTCTGGCCGTCCGGACCGTGAGATGACGACTGAAAGTCTGGCAGGCTGATGTACTGCAGAATCTGCTCTGGCAGGTCCGGGCCGCCGTGGTAGAAATAGCCAACAGTTAACGCCAGCAGGGCCGCTGCTGTTGCCTTCCTCCACATGATGCTCCCACACACTCCTGCAAGAAATGGAGTCTCTCAGTTCTCTCTCAAACCCACCATTAGAATTAAAAACAATCTATTGTGGTTATGAGTAAAGAAAGTAAGTACAGGTAAGCTGGTATCTTGATATACCACGTAAAAAAAGTCAAGATACAATGATGCTAATGGATTCTACCAACTTCAACCTGTATATCTGAATACCTTGAAGGGGTTTGGGCTGATCTAATACATCTGATAAATGTATGCAGTACTCTGCAAATGTTTTATTTTGGTTTGGCACTTTTGGTTCTTTTCATCCATCAGAGAGGCGTCTTGGCATCCACATTACATCTGCAGCAGGACAACGAGTCCAAACGCACAGAGCGCTAACTTCAGAGGCAAGCAGGATAAGGAGTCATGTAACAGATCGGTGTGGCCCCCGCGGAGCCCTGATCTCAGCATCTTGGGCTCAGTCCGGGATTACATGAAGAGACAGAAGACCCTAACACGGGAACCACAACTTAAATTGTGATACCAGAAGACGACAAAAAAAGATGGATGGAAAACCTTTACGAGAGAAGTCAAAATATATTGTTGTGCAAAAGGCTCGCCCTGTCTTTTATTGCAGCAGTATCCTGTTAGAAACAAACCAAACAGAAGGTGCGTCCACCAGAATCTTGAAAAAAGTTTCTAATACCCTGTGGATCCATGCCACGAATACCTGAGGCTGTTCTGGTAGCAGAGGGAGGCCCTGCCCTGTGTTAGTGTGGTGCTCATGATAAACGGCTCAGTGAGTGTGTTTAACTTAGTTGCACAGCTCAAACCCTTTAGTAAATAATCCTGTTTTAATTGGTCTCTTTGCTTTGTGGACGAGCTCCACATTTTGACTGATAGATATTTTTAATTTGATTTTTAAAAATTGTAATATTGATTCTCATGTTTTTCTCCATTTGTCCTTCATTGTGATGCATGGACGTGTTGAAAGGTGATATATAAATAAAGTTATTAGTATAAAAAAAGAATAGCATTAGAGTTAGAGCCAGAGCTGCAGCATTGCAGACCTGCAGAGCCGGGTAGTGAATAAAAGATAAACAGCATTAGCCGTAAATGAGTCCGAAAATCGACCGTGTGCGGATAAAAGTTGACATGGACAGAGGTGAGGTGTCCGTGTCAGCCCTCATCCATAGCAGCACTGTACGTCCCAGTATACAGAGTTACTGCTAACGTGGACACACTCAAGTCTGTTAGCTCACATGCTAACGCCAGGACACAGGATGTATCTTTGGGCACAGTTAATCAAAGCTAATCTGACAACAGCTTCAACCGGCTCGTCTCTGGAAGCTAACGTAGAGTCCGACGGGCACAGTAGCACTTTTTCTTCCCAAAGTACAGGACAGTTTACACCTGAATTGGAGCGGGCTGTCAAAGAAAATGAGAAGTGGGTTCACAGTTTCGATATTACGGGAACGTACCGCGGATAAAAGTGCAGGTTTGAGGTCAGTCCGTCAGGAAGTGGAGCCCGTTCCCCCGCCGCTTCACACGCAAGGCATTTAGCTCGCCGCTGGAAGCCGCCGGTGCACGCAGAGGTAGCTGGAGAAGTGGGAGTCCGGGCGGCGGAGTCATTGAAAGGAGCGGCGACGAAAGAGGAAGGCGGCGCGAGTGAGCTGCGGCGGCTTCCGTAGGGCACCCTGCGCATGCGCGTTAGGCCCAGCTCAGCAATCACTGTGCGACACTTGATGATGATAACGCTTGTGCTTTATCTACGATGACGAGTCAAATAGTTTGCTTTGAAAAAGCCCCACCCTCAGTTCTTTAGTCCTTTATTTCCTATTTATTTATATATTTATTTGTTTTTATGATTAAAAAATACTTATTTTAAAAGACTTGATATATGTACACTAAGAAAACAAATTTTACCCACATGTTGGAGGGATTATGATGATTACTCGATTAATTAGTAGTGGATCGACAGAGAAGAAACTAAACGGCTTCCGCACGAAATGTGTGTGCAAAATGTGCTTTTATGGCCTAATTCCATTTATGTGTTCAGAGTGACTGTGTCCGGCTTGAACAGGAAGTAAGCCAGACAGGTCAATTCATCACCTTTAAACCAAGTAACATAATTAAACACTCCAACTTGTTCTACCTGCCTTTGATCCTGCAGGCAACTAGTCATGCGTGTTACTGCTTGCTGTGGCTTGCAAACTATTTTCCCTGAAGGGTTGGTGAGGCGAGGCGGGGCCGCTGGGAGAAAACCTACACCTGCATGCTGTGTGTACATCTCGAATGTCGCATGCTGAAATGAATCACTGGATATTAAAACTTTTTAAAGAGAAGATGATTGATTCCCTGTCCTAGTTTCCCCAAGAACATTTTCCTTTATCTTAAAATTGACACTGTTAGTGTTCATAAATTCTGCCTGTGCAGATCTCATTAAAAGGAAATGAGTTCTGATAATGACAATATTGGAGACAAGATAATGTAGTACAACCTCAGTTAATGAGCACAAAGTTATCATTATTGGTTTAGCTATCGCTTGTATTACTATTTATGGCTGAACAGTCATATTGGATTCCATTATATTTAAGCAGTGGATCTAATGAAGGTGTGTAAATGAATATAAGAATAATATAAAAAAGTTAATGAGGCAGTCAAATGATCTGAACGAGCCAATATACAACATTCCACATCCACTGGAGGAAATAAATGTGATTACAAATAAGAATCTATTTATCCTGTGGCTGCCTGACTACTGACCTGCAACAGAAGAAATGAGACCACAGGGGGAAAAAGACACAACTGTCTCCTCCTGCGTTTATCTTCTGACACTGGAGAATGTGGATTTTCTTGTTCCACAGCTCAGGTTTATGAAGAGGATTCAAACAGGTTGACTTGGGTTTCATTCTTTATTACAATTTCCACATAAATAAAATGGTAAAAAAGTACACAGAATATATGCCAACTCCAAAACTGGTTGTGTTTGACCTAACACTATAACCTCAACAACCCCCCTTGCCCCAAACACACGCACACACAAACACACGCACACGCACACACACACACACACACACACACACACACACACACACACACACACACACACACACACACACACACCTTTAACACCTGACCCTTAATTTTGCAGAAAAAGTTCTGTCCCTGCATCTTTATTTTAAAATTGAATTCACATCTATTAATCTAAAATAAACAATGCGCTTCATGGCTAAAAAACACTGGCACACAGTGAGTCTGGCTACTTCTTCAAAACATGTTTTCAAGATGAACTTTGGGAGTTGGCCTAAACATGAGATGCTCCCACTGCCATACAGACAATGGGTAGAGCATCACAACACCAACAAAGGCTGGGTGATGGGTTTCCAGTCCCACTGGGGCCAAACATATAAAAACATTCTTTGCCATGTTAGTTTCATGCTGATGGCTCTTTCTTGAATTTATGTATCTGTACTTTACTGTATGCTCTATACTTTGACACATACATTTTACTGCAGTAGTCTCAAGACTCTATAGAGGTGGTGGGGTCAGGCTCGGTGAGAGTGGGGGCGATGAAGCTGACCCGGACATCCCGGGGGTAAAAACCCTGGAGGACCCCGTCCACAACAACATCTGGAAGACCTGCAAGACAGAGCTCAGGGTTTTTACTTTGTGGAAATGATTGTCACGCTTCGATTTAAAGTTCTAACAACAAAATGCACACAGCAGCTGCTCCTCAGTGTTAAAATATGTCAGAATGAAGTGGCTAACACAGAGCGGATTTCAGAGCCGGACTGTTGTTCATACCTGAGGTGCAGTCAGAGAGATAAGGATCCTGAAAGAACCCCAACACTCGCTGATTTGGCAACGAATACCTGAGGAAACAAAAGCAGAAAGTTAACAGTAAATCTCATGACCCAGGAATCGTAATGTGTTTGTAAAAATATGAACTTTTAGCCTCCAAGTGAAACAGTGTTATGTTGTGGCTCAGTTTGATAAGAAGGCTTGGTGCTGGCACAGAGGTTTTTGAGATAAACAGGAACAGGACTGAAGACAGGAAAAGAGTCAAAAATAGTAAAAGGAATACAGAAAAAAAGTGGTATCTTCTAGGAAAGCAGTCATTTTAAAAATCATGGGAAATTCTGAATGTTCAGGGAGGAAATCTGAGATATTTGCTGCTCTTTTAGAGAACCAGCCCCTGCTGACACATGTCAAAGATGCTGGTGGTGTGTGAGAATATATAAAAACAATGTGTAGGTGTTTCTATGCATGACTGTTGGGCGTGTATATATACAGTACAATACCTTACCTGTAATCCTGACTGTCCAGTTGATCAAGTGACCTGAAATTAGAGTACACAACTATTAGATATCTTGGTTAAGGACATTGTCCACAATGATGTTGGTGACAAAAACAAAGACACACAGCCAAGCCTGAACCACTGAGCCACTTTAAGTTCATTCAACACACGTGCACCATTAAATATCAGGGTGTTTCCTCCTCCCTGATCTTTAGCTATACTGTGGGTTAGAGCCAGTGCTCCTGAAACGTTTCTGAAGATTTATTGTGTTGCTGTATTGCCCCCAATCCAAAAATAGCGGCTCTATATATAGCGGCACGTCCGACATCTCTGGGTTCAGGCAGCGGAGCCTGGACCCAAAGGACGTACTCTGAGCTGCTCATCCTGTTCCCAGTGTGGAAGTGTCTGACGTGGAGGAAGTCCAGCAGCACCTGCGGCACGTCTTCATTCTGATAGATGATGTCCTGACCGACAGAATGAGACAAAGTCATGATGAGTGTCGATGATAACATATGACATGACCTCTGACCTCAGCAGTACTTTGCAAACCTCAGTTCTGTTCTGCCTTTTCCAACAAGTTTTAGTTGGAGTTTCTTGGAAAGACCACCTGGGTGTTTTACCTGGATGTAATCCTCCAGCTCCTGCCTCCTCTGCTCCACAGGTTTGGTCCTCAGATGGGGGTTCCTCTTGCTCGGGAAGTCAGGAGTCTGAATGATCTTCCTGAGCTGCAGGTACCCAGAGATACAACAAGAACCCTTGAATCAAATGTGAGGAACACAGAGCAGAGCAGAACCCCAGGAGGTGGCTGAAACTGTCTGCAAAAGTCTGCAGGTGAGTTGGAACGAAATGCAAAGATGCAAATAAATGCACTTTTTCACCTTGTTTGCCAGTTCTCCACATTGTAACATACACCTGCATTTTTTTAATAAAACAAAACTGGAATATTCTCATTTCATAGATCGAAATACACTCCCTAAATCTTCCGCTTCTCTTTCCTAAAAGACTAAGTAAAAGTTATCATAAGTTTCCATCATGCACGACATGAATATTTTTGGAGTTAGTACATATATTTAAATGTGATTTGTTTTCTTTTATGTTACACATTCGACAACATGATATGCACAGTCACTACCTGTATGTACATACTTTTCTGTGCAGCGTCTGGAACTCGCTGCTTCTTCTCAGCACATAGTGTTTCCTCTCATTGAACAAGACTTCAACCCTGAAGAGCTGCAAAGAGACACACAGGAGATTTATTCCCAGCCGGTCATTTACTGAGGACGATGTTTGTCAGGTGGGACATTTATAATTCTAAAGTAAATTTAAACAAATGGTTTCAGATTAAGGACTTAAACTAGCTTGAAGTTGTTTTGAGTTCTCACGAAACTCATCGTACAACAACATCATTTCTCCACCAGGAGGAGACACCGATCTTCACGTTTCATTCTCCAAACATGAGTGTGAACATATGATACATAATTATATACACATTTAGTGCATTTAATATTTAATACATTAATAAACCTGTAAGACCTACTTTATACACAATGGCTTTGGGAATTTGGATATAAATGAGCTGAGACCTGAGTGATTTAAATCTAATTAAAGCTTCAGTTTCAGTATCTGTGAAATGCATTTGATCTGGAGGTCAAACAGCTGATCCTGACTGAACAAATCACTGCCAAGGTTGAAATGATATGAATGAATTAATAATGCAGGAGACCCTCAGCCCTGCATCTGCCATCACAACTGAGCATTCACACTGATGGGGAAACAGCTTGCAACCAAATGACACAAATCTGTGAACAGAATATTTCTTTGATTGATTTGCCCATTATTTTTTCAATTAATCCATAAAATGACAGTAAAAAATGCTAATTATAGGTCCTCAAAATTTCTTCAAATGTCTTTGTTTTGTTTTGTCTGACCAACTGTTCAAAATAATAACAAAGCTCACTGTGAGCTGCGGCAGAGAAAAAGCTGATGATTCATTTTCATTTGTCAATCAATTAATCGATTGATGACTGACGGTTGCAACTCGTCGTGTTGAAAATGACCCAGTCATACAAAACTATACTAGTGTCGGGAGCCATAATGTGTACTTCTACGTTAACTACGATTTCCCTCTGTACTTTTACTCGTGGAACTGTGGTATTTATACGCAGAGGTGCTGCGTGTTTAACGAAGTAAATGATGTGAATACTCGTTGAGCTGTAACACGTCGTGCTGAAGGATTCGAGTCTTTCCTGCAGCTCTGGATCGAAACCACTTTCACTCTTCCCGCAGGTAACCGGGTTCACCTGGCGGCGCGGCTCACCTGTACGTCACCGCGCTACGAGGACATGACGAAAAGACACGATGGCGGAGAAATAACACGTTTTAATGTGTGTGTGTGTGTGTGTGTGTGTGTGTGTGTGTGTGTGTGTGTGTGTGTGTGTGTGTGTTTAAATGCTGAAGGTAAAAGTTGAACCCGAGTTGATTAAAACGGCACCCTCACCTTTTTGGACTTTCCCGACTCATCCACTTCCCTCTCCATCGATGGTATCGACACTTCGATCATCGGGAGATCTTCCTCCAACACCATCTGTTGTCGGCTGAATGCGACTGACTCTCTGCGGCGGACAAGGAGCCGAGAGGTCACTACACACATAAAAAACAAAGGCGAGCGAGCAAGCGAGACAGAAAGAGAGGGAACCGCGTCGTTTCCTCCTGTGCTCCACCTCCACTCTAATTGGACAAACCCGACAGACAGGCGACATTAAAGGTGCAGTCCGACGTTTAGGGTCAGTGCTGTTGGAAAGGAGCGTATAAAAAACACACTGACATACACATGATACAATAAAAGAGAAGTGGAGCTGTGAAATCAGGCTGAATGTGTGTGTGTGTGTGTGTGTGTGTGTGTGTGTGTGTGTGTGTGTGTGTGTGTGTGTTGTGTGTGTGTGTGTGTGGGTGTGTGTGGGGGGGGGGGGGGGGGGCAGCATGTTGGCATACATGTCAGATTGTTTTAACTCCAGTGGGAAAAATTTAACTTTTACCCACGTGCACCCACCTCACCCCCTGAACATTTTCTTTTTGTTGTCTTTTTAAAAAATTAGCTGTTTAATTATAATTTCTGTACCTCCCAACATGATTGATCTACTTGCAGCTCTGTTTTGGTCTCCACCAACACTCACTGTCACTACAAATGACCCCCACTCTGCATTCTCAACCTCTGATCTTGGACACAGCAGAGGCATTCAAAACAAAGGAAACAGCTGATCTCAGGTCAGGTGAAGGAAACAATCCTTCACATTTTAAAGACAGCTCCCGCAGAACAGGAGAGGCCCACAGTGAAAAAAACACACACTGGCAAGCAACACGCAAGCAATAAATAACAAAGTGAGTAAATTAGTGAACAGCCAACAAAACACTTACCAGCTTTTATCACTTATAACATATGACCAAAGTCCCATGCTTCAGTCAGTAGTTAGTAAATGGACCTTGAGTTGGGATTTTGCTGTTTTATCCCCACACACTTTGCAGAATTTATTCATTTGTTATCTAACACTAATGACTCTAACATATTTTATGTCAGTTTTTTATATCAGAGGTGAACTGTGAACTGTATTTCCTCAGTAAAAAGCTGAACGATTAAAAGTAACGGCAGCAGTAACTTTCAAATCCTGGTTCACTTCCCACTGCGCCTGAAACACAAAGTAAAACAAATCAATCCTCTGGATAGAGAAACGGATGTAAACCCAGACCACATTGCACCCAAATGCACTCACATCCTCACTTAACGCAAATCTTAAAAACTAAAAAAATTGTTACCACTGTGCTACACTGAAGGACAATACTCTGCCACGTTTCCTCTTTAACTGTATAAATCCTGTGTGCGGATCATTTTCCACCTCCACCAGGATCACATGCTGTGTGTGACCCACCGTCATGGGATTCATATCCTCCCGTCCCCTGTTGTTGCTCACTTTGTTTTAATTTGAGCAGAAGAGCTTACTTAGGCAACTCCACAAGAGGACACCTGACCTCAAAGAGCCACAGATCACAGCGGGGTGAAAGTATAGCAGAGGAATTCGCTCGCCTGCTTGTTTGCATCATAGCCGTGTGTTGTTGTTTTTTTTACTATGGCTCATGTGAATCCTTGGCCCGTGGGCCGACTCATTGTGTGTGAAGTGACAGCGTCAGCAGATACAGGAACAGTAAACATTAACAAGAGGGAAGTTAAGTCTTGGTTTCGTGGCTGCAACATCAGTCTTTTGAATTGAATTTCTATGTCGAACGCACCTTTTGACTGTTTAACTGGACCTGTCCAAACTATTCTATTCTTAATTTTTCATTTCATTTCATTTTTAGACTTAAGTTGATTCATTGACACTTTAAAGAGATTTTGAGGATGACAAGAACCTCACATGTCATTAAGGTCAGCGTAATTCATCTAATCTGTGGCGTGAGGCTTGCTTCACTTTTATTTATGTTCCTTCAGTAGCATGAGCTTTGAGTGTAAACACCTGGCTTCAGGTTAAAAAAGCTTTTCTTAAGTTTTAAGGAATAGTTGCACATTTTGGGAAATCCACTCGTTCGCCCCGAGTTTGATGAACTGGAGAGATCTCCTTTGTTTCACCCTGCTGCCTGCCCGGCCCGCCCTGATTTTCAATTCCCCCGCCGGCCATCACCTGACTTCCACGCCCTCCTGCACCTCCCGTTCCCCATTCCCTATTGTGCATCTTCCCTCAGCGCTCAACCGACCTCTTACTGTATTTCCAGCCATGGGGTTTCTCCTGATGCTGAAAACTGTTTCTGAATATTCTCTCATTTTTTTTATAGTCTGGGATTGCTGTGTATCTTTTGACTTAAACTGAAATACATCAAACCTAAAGGATGATACCTGAAAAACAGAAGCAAATATTAAAGTTAAAATATATGTGTAGCAGAAATAGGCTGGGACCTGGGTTAGGAAACATTTTAAGATTAGGGTGTAATCTCCACTAATTTGGGTTGAAAGTGAAGTTGTCATTTCTTCATCAAAAAGCAGAGGCAGCGTTTGGTGTTAAAAAAAATAAAAACGTGCTGATGCTGATTGATGAAATGTAAAATGTGGAAGTTGTTGTACCGGCCTTCCACTGTTAACGCGTGCATGCTGGGATCTGCGCTCCCTCCTCTGAAACTCTTTTCACTGGAATGTGACGGCAAGTCTCTACAAACTCACACACACTGGGGTTTGTCATTTATAGACATACCAGCCGGTCCGGGGAGCGTGATGCAATTGGTCCGAGCTGGCATGTGAATGAAAGAAAGCACTGTCACCCAGGATAACTGTGTTAGCGGACGCATTCTTCAGCTCTGCACCCAGATCGAGTGTGAAAGCTGCAGCATCTTAAGCTGAAGACTGCGCACACACACAACTCATCAGCTGGACCAACAACAGAACTACAGTGTTGTACAAATCAGAAAAGTAACGCATAAACTGTCAACAACTCTGACGTTTTACAGGTTTACACTCACATAATATGTTTTTTGTTGTTAATAGTGTTGGATTATGATTTCTTAAAAGCCATGTCCTTGTTTTCTGTTTTTATTGTTGACTGAATCATTTTGGTTGGATATTTCTAAAACGATTACGATCACATCTGTATTTCTTGTAAGAAAACACATATTTAAGTGAGTGTGAGTGATAAAAATATAGTTTTGATTCAGTTTGCTGAAATTTGCCACCTTGTGGGGAAAACAGCCGAACCAGCTAACGTTCATGAATGGGACTTTTTGCCAGTAGGTGTCTCCCCAGGTCTTCACAGTTTGATCAAGTCTTCAGATCTCAGGTGAATTTTATGTTTGTTAACTGTTTTTTTTCACTTTTTGACTTGTGAGTCATTAATTTGATCACTTCAGTCTAATTTTCAGGCGCTCACTTGAGATGTCCCGCGCTGCATTTTTAAAAACATAATGTTAAAATTACTTTGCTGTAATAACTGAGATGACATTTTTAATCAGCTTTACCTGTTCTGTTGTTTCGTTAATAAAGACACACTACACAGCATAGAGCACTGAATAATATTTATTTTTATATTTATTCCACGCTTTTCTACACTTTTCTCTCACGATTTCAACAACTGGGCAACAAATTCCTCTAGTTTCAGATATTTAACCACAATAAAACAAACTCTGAGTGGCTCTCGAACAGAGGCCCAGCTTTGGCAGCATTACTGTTTAAGGGCAAATGGATTCAAACTTTTACATGAACAGTTTTTGAAGTCCACATCTACTTGGAAACCGAGTGAATGATGTCTTCCAAACTGTGCGCCTGTAAGAAAGAGCGAATAGAGGGTCTGACCTCTCTTACTTCAACAATTTCCTCGTATCCTGCCTGTAACTTCTTGTCTGCTTTGATATAAAAGAGCTTGTATTCTCAGCAAACCCAGTTATTGGACAGAATAAATACACAAATAATAAATGAAGTGAATAAATTCATGAACAGTTGTGTGCTTTTGTATTTTTAGGGGTCTGATACAGGCTACGTGTAGAATATTTACCGGCTTGCCTTCTCCCACGCTGAGGTTCTTGACCTGGTAGACAGTTGCATGTCCATCGCTGTCTCCTACCAAGACACAGTCTGTCCCTGTGGCAAACAGCAGGGCCGTCATCTCCACGCCAGGTGTAGCACGGCACACAACAGCTGGGTCCAGGCTGAGAGGGGAGGTTTGGTTTTAGTGGACACAGGTTCAGTTCTGGCTCGTGGTTCCAAGCAGAAGAAGCCAGAGGATGACGGTGAAGGAGACATGGTTTGAGGACGCACACATCCTCTGTCAGACTGACTCACATGCTTATATTCAGGTCCCAGATCTCCACCTGTCGTCCATCAGTGGCTGCAAACACCGTGGAGCAGTTTGGGGACCATCTGACGGTGTTCACGGGCCTCCGGCTGGACGTGAAGCTCAGCAAAGGGGAGAAGTGGCCGCGCCTCCACAGCTGGATGGTCCAGTCAGAGGAGCAGCTCAGGAACACATCAGGACTGAACGGGGACCATTCAACATGGTTCACATAGCTCTGAGAGAGAGAGAGCAGTGGAGTGGGCGTGGAGTGAAAATACTGCAATAATCTCTCTCTTTCTGACTTACAAGGTGTTTCTTGTAGATATCCTGAAATTGATGACAGTTGGAGATGGAGCACTCTTGGATGAGGCCTTCCCGTGTGCCAACCAGATAGATGCTGGACTCCTGCGGGATCAGGGCGCGAGGGCAGAGTCAGGGAAGGAGGAAACACACGCAGCCTGAAAAACAACCTCAGAGTGTCTGGAGAACATTTTCTCTCCTCCACACAAACGAGATTCTTAACCTCGGTGGTTCAGCTCGTCCAACTTACGACTGGATGGAAGTCAACACAAAGAGCAGGCGACACTGTTGAGAGATAATCATCTTTCTTCTCTTTTCTTGAACTCATCTGAGGCTTATGAACCTCCTGTAGCTTCATCAGGTCTAACAGCACATTTTCAGAAAAGACATACAGGTATTACCATTATTGCACTTGAACAACACAATACAAGATTAATCTGTTAATAATTCATTCACACAGCAATTCCTGTATAAATTAAATAAGTCATTGTTTACTTCAGAATCATGGTATGCATAAAATGAAAAGAAAAAAAGAGACTACAGTACCGATACAGTCCAGACCATCGCTGCTGAGGAGCCACTTTGCAATCCTGCCATCAGCCGACGCAGAGACGACGGCCTCTGCCGTTTTATACCCTGATAATCTAATCTCTGGTTTGGTCCATGTAACCTGCCACACTGGAAGCAGGTGTTTTTTGGAACACTCGCTGCGAAACAAAAATATGAGGAGAACCCATTAAAAAAGTTAGTCTGGCAACATTAGCGTTTCTATTCTCAATGTGTGATGTGACGCACAGAGTTCTCACCTGCTGCTGGCGATGCACACCTTGTCTTGAGACTGGACGTCGTAGAGGGCTACAGTACCATCAAACATCCCCACAGCCAGCTGGCTGGGGTTGGTGGCTGAGAAATCCAGGGATGTAACACAACTATGACAGGGGAAGATGCGCTCCGGCCACTGCACAGGGGACACATCCAGAACCACCGTCACTTTCATTCAGGCATTTCAGATATTGTGAGTTGAGACTGTGAGTTGAGACTGAAAGGAAATAATGGGCAGAAATGTATAAATATACCAATGGGCTTTTGAGGGACCAGCAGCAGATTAGTCCTGGTTTCTTGTTCCTGAGGTCATAGTCACCATAGCCCACTGCCAGGATATCCTACAGAGCGTCCAGAGCACAGAGAGGTGAAGTGTGAGACATTTGAGCTGCAGGAGCAGCATTTATTCAACTCTTTCATTTTCTACCGGGTTCTTCTTGTTCCAGGCCATGCTGGTGATGTTGCATCCTTGGGTGAGCTCGCAACTGAAAGCCCAGAGACGTTCAAGGGCTGGAGTAAGATAGCTCGTCTCATCCTCAGTCCCCGTCTTCACCATGCTGTCAGGGTCTGACACGATCAATCACTGTCTACAGCATTTGGTCAAAGAGACTTACACTTTCAACTTTGCATCAACAAAGTGAGAGAACCAGTCTACCTTCTAGTATGGGCAGCTGTCTGTAAGCAGCCAGTTTGGGTTGAAAGACGTTTGCCATGACGTTCCTCATCATTAATGACAAGCTTTGTTGGAATGACTCTGACAGCATGATGAGCTGTGGGTCGGGCTCGTTGGTTAGATGGCTCCCACAGATATTTGTCTCTCCAAGTGTGCTGATGGTACTGCCTGAGGAGACAAAAATGCTAAATTGGTCAGAGTATATATGGGCTCTGATATAAAGAATGATGAGAGAAGCAACACCTCTCCTTGCTGGGATGTAGGACTCAGCATTACCAGAGTCTGTGTTGTCTCAGGTGCTGTTACCTCTGCTGATTGTGCTGCTGCTGCTGCTCTTTATTCCTCCCTTCTCTTGAACTTCACTGGTGTTCAAAGTGCTCTCTGGACAGCTAACCTTCTCACTGCCAGACGTTTCATTTTGTTTACAGAATGAGTCGTGGATGTCCCAGACAGTAGCAGTCGTTCCTGTGGAAATGAAAGATTTTTAATTTCAAAAAAACAAATCTGGACACAAATAATTCTGCACCAGGCACTGCAGTGACATCTTGATGGAGTGTGATGCAAAAGTGTGAGGCGGGAAAGCCAAACTCAATAAATATGACAAATCTTTATAATTAACAAATGATCAGCACATAAATAAATGTCATTTTCAATCTGTGTCTTTCTGCCATGTTTATATGTGTTTATTAATTTGAGATTGAATTACTGACCTGGTTCACAAAGGGAACACAAAAGCCTCACCTGCATCTAACATCGCAATCTTGTCACACTGGATCTCTTTGTTTTTAGGTGCTCCGTTGAATGTTTGCATGGACTGCACCACATACTTGTCATTGCCCATTCTGTTCTTGCAAAGCGCAACATACTGAATGTTTTCCTCTCTGTAAGAAAAAGAAGATGACAGAGCAAACAGCTTGTTAAAACCAAATGAGAGTATAACGTGTGACTGGCATGTTTGCACAGAACGTAAACCATGGATGTAAGTCATCCTCATGCATACTGTATGGTATATGACAGCCAGTTCCCAAGTTAAAGACATTAATTACTGCCTCCTATACCTGTTATGCACTACAGAGTTTAGGAGAACCAAACAACGGAGCCATTAACTCACTTAATTGCTTCTGCATCATCAGCATCCTCTGAGAAACAGGTACTGGGTATATCGAGCAGTGAAATGGTATCTGTCGCAGATAGACAGATGTCTACGACCTCATCCAGCATCTCTTCTGTCAAGTGTTGTTTCACATTGTCTCTTTTCAACGGTACCCCTGGCAGAGAACAAAAGACAAGATAATAACACATAAATACTGAATATGCATGTAAAAACCCCCACAAATATATATATATGTGACAAAAGAGGAAAGTAACTGCATGGAGCTGGGACTGGGGGGTTAATTGTTATGTCCAGTTTCAGAAGATTATCCTCAGTCTTCCTGGTCAGTGACACTTTCTCAGACAGGATGGATAGCTGGCTGATACGCATGAATGAGCTGCAAAACATCATGTCATTTTTGAGTCAGAGGTTAGAGGTTTGATCCATCAAGCAACACAACAACACAACAGCTTGGTACACTGTGTGATGGTTACAGCCTGGTACCTGGAGGAGCACATGGTGACACTTGATGCAGATGGTGAGTGGGAAGTGATTTCATCCAGAATGAATCTGCCTGGTCTTGGCTGCAGGTCTCCAGGCCCATACATGGGCAGAGGAGTGACATCACTGCCATCTTCATCCAACACCTGGAACAACAGCCAGAAACGGTCAGACACATGTTTCATGACTGGACTGGAAGGTTTTGTTGTCTTAATGGGTGAATATCACATATATCACAAACGTAAATGTCCTTTCTTCCCACATTACTATTGAAAGTGCAGCTCCTCTGTTTACTTACTATACTTGCTTCAAGCTTCAAAGCAAAATAAAAGAGGAAGATCACCTCCTGTAACTACACCATTAATACAAAGCTAACATAAAAACGACAGTGTAGTCTCTTTAGGTTACACACGCACCCGGACTGCTCTTCTGGGAGTTTTATGGCTTCTGCCGAGTTTGCTGTTGCTGCCGCCAACCGTGTTTTTTCGGAGAACGTTTTGTGAACCTGCGAAGCTCGATGTGCGCCCTGCACCTTGACTGCCTTGTTGAATTTCTGAAGAAGACCTAAGAGCAAGCACAAACAACCGCAAACGTTTTCTAGGTAAGCTAGCTAGCGGCACGCAGTTTAGCTAATTAATGAGGATGTTGTGAACTTACGAGTTAAATCCCGGGATGATTTTCTTCATTTTTACGGCATGAGCACCCAGTCTTGTCTTCTGTATGTCCTCTGTGTTTTTTGTTTCGCTAATTCAGAGTATATTTCGCAAATAATAGAAATATTATAATTCAGACTCAGAGCTACCGTTCTTTCGAGTTGTCATGGCAATGCGAAGACACCCCCCACCCCCACCCCCCGCGCGCGCCTCAGTTTTGGCGGCAACTTGACTTCCCACACAGGTCGGTCTTCTTCTGTTTTACAGCAATGTTTTTCCACAGATTTGAGATTTACATTTGGCTCTGTTGGCTAATGTATATCCTATGGTGTTTCTACGACCAGCGTCGTTACCGTTTGGCGGAGTCTCGCTCATTGCTAGCTAGCTAGCTGATCCAGACTGAGTTGACTCTGCCGAATAAGTAGAACTTTCAACCCACAGTTGTCAGTTTACAGTCAGCTTGCTCAGTTGTGTTTAACTGTTTGAGTAAATTAACTTCTTTTAAAAAAAAAACAATTTCATTTATCATATTTCAATTTCATTCATGTAAAAATATTGCTTCGCGTTTATGAGGGACAATAGTCGTTCTTTGTGTAACCCTGATGTAAAAATCAAACGCTCCCTAAAAATGTGTTAAAGGAGAGATGAGAAAACGTCTGGGATGTCTGGTAAAGTAAAACATTTCCGGGTTTAAGGACTACAATCTGTAGAAATCACGTGACCAGAGCATCTGCTGCCCCCCCCCCCTCCACCACCACCACCAACATCCTCCTACCCATCACCCCCCTCCGCACCGAGCATCCCTCGGATAGAGGCTTAGTGTCTATGCGCCTTTAAGAGCCGTATATCCCGCTTCTCTCCGCACCGAATCTCCATCGCTGCTCTTCGAGGGCGAGAAAACACAGCAAGCCACGGCCATGTCCGCCAGCTCCGCTTTCAGCGACGAGAAGGGGGGGTCCTCCAGCGTCGGGGAGCCTGAATATGGTCACGACCCGGCGAGCGGAGGGATTTTCTCCTCCGACTACAAAAGGTAGGGGAGTCACCTGCCTCGGTGCCGCCTGACGCCGTTTTTATTTGCCATATTGTGGGGGCTGTGCTGGGGCAGCTTATGGCGGGGGAGGTGCAGCTTCCTGTCCGTTAAGACGTATAGGAAGTGTGTTGTGCCGTCAGTGCAAGGGATGAAAAATGAATTTAAAAGGAAACTCCGCCGGACCGAACTTTGTTTATCATCAGGCCCGTGATTGAAAGTCGAGCGTCTGCCTTTCTCTCCGCTCGTGAACGTCTCACCGTGATTTGAGCTCGCGGTGCTTTATTAAAGACCCGGCGCTGGAGTTGACCTGTAATTTACATATATATATGTGTGTGTGTGTGTGTGTGTGTGTGTGTGTGTGTGTGTCTGCATACGCCGGCCTGCGTTTGGAGTAGATAGGTGGTGGTGTTGTTTGTTCGCCCTGGCAGCATTTGTGTTGAGGTGAGATTGTGGAAGGCCCGTCGGGGGTGGGGGTGGTGGAGGGTGTCCCAGGCCTCAGCTCCGGCTTTTCAGCACCACCCCTGCTGGACAGCGCGCAGGGCGGCAGCGGCACATCCAGCTCCACCTGGACGCCCTGCACGCTTCCCTGAAACACGCGTCGGTAGCAGCCATTCGAGAAATGTCACAAGTCAGACTTCATTCAACAAACCAAGCGTCTTCTTTTTTTGTTTTGAGTTTGTCCTTCTTCTCATTCCCAGCGGTGTGTGTGTTTCTTGTTCGATTCGTACAGCACACTTGGCTAGACAAACACAACTACAGTAATAATATAAATGATAGTAAGGGCTTGAACTAACAGTTATCACATTATTGACTCATCTACTGCATATTTTGTTGATTCGTTAATTTATTGTTTGGTCTGTGAAATGTCAGGGAAATATCTGATCAAAGTTCCCAGAGCAAAATATGAGTTCTTTAAAGTTCTTGTTTAGTCTGAACAGCATGTTATTAACTGAAGTCCCACTTTTAGTATTTGAAAACCAATAATGATGTATCGGTTATTGATTTGCTTTTTTAAAAGTGTTATGAATGAGGTATGTGCTGAGAAGGACATTTTACAGCTGAAAAATCAACTTGACCTGAGCCATATACATTTAACCCTGTTTCTATATTAATTCAAACCTATTTCAGCATCTCTGCATTAGCATTTCTTCTTGTCGCTGACGGCATACACACCAAAACAATACATCTGCAACAAGCAAATTTCAGATGAAGAACGTCGTGGTTGGTTTATCCGTCCAGCTCTATTCTTAACCAAGGGATGTTCTGTTTACTACCATGTAAGACATAAAAATTAATATGGAAATCTTCACATTTGAAAGGCTGACACCATCATTTTAAAAGAAAAATACATCTCATAACACACTATGCTTCAACAATGTGAAGCAAGAAGACTTGAAGAATAAATCACAGCATAAATCTGTTTTAAGACACAGTATTACTCACTTTTAATGTATGTACACTGAAAGATTTATTGGTGTCCGAGGACATGACTGCAATTTTCACTTTAATGTAAAGCATCACGAGGGAGCTCGCAGTCCACCAAAGTGGCTAAATCATCAGTTTTCCAACTGCTGATGCGTCTCTTGAAAACTTTTGAATTATTCATCTGGGTGGTAAGAGTAGCACGAAAACATCAAGCTGCCAAACACAAATAAACTGCACAAACAGATTTCTCATTATGGAGGGAAACTCATCAGTAAAGTCAGGCGTCCTGCACGGGAACGATTCGTTCTCCTGTCTGCAGGAGCTCGCTGTGAAATCAGCAGGTTTCTCAGAAGGCTAAAGCTAATGATGCTAACTGTAAGAGGTCATCAGGTCAAGAAAATGTCCCATTTCAAAATGTATTTGGTGCACCAGAGCTACAGAGACATGGCATGCATGCTTTGATAGCATGCTAGGAGTCTTTGTACCAGTGACACATGTTCAAGGCCCTGCACACCTGCACAGGTATTCCCATTTACTGATTAGGCCTGTGCTCAGGTTGATGTTGGCTTTTTTTCCTTGACACACGCACGGCACAGTAAAACAAAGCACAGGTGTTAATCATTCGATTAGTGATGGTTTAATTCCACATAGCAGTAATAACATTTGGACTCAGCACAAAACACACCATGTTCCATTTATTTTCCAAATCAGTCAGAAGAGCCAGTTAAGCATAGTGTGTAACCCCCCGCCCAGTCCTGAGGTCAGTTATAATCAAACAACATAAGTAACAATTACACCACTGTGTGTCCATGGCTTCTAAATCTGTAATCGTCACTTCTGTAAAATAGATGAGTGAATTTTTATTTGACTTCACATAAACAGAAATCATGTAAAACTGGATAACTGTGCTGACTCCAAAAATAAATCAATATGACTCATCAGTGATGGTGTATGATCAGTAGAACTGTACGCCTTTGCATGTGTCACAGCACATACACAGATTTGTAAACACATGTGTTAAAAGATGGCATTTTTTGACATGTATTATTTTATGAAGCTGCAGGAAGTAATTGATTATGAAATTAATCTTTGGTTATTTTGATAATTGATTGATTGTTGTAATCATTTTTCAAGCAGAAAAAAAAAATCATGGTTCCAGTTTCTCAAGGGCCTCTCTCGGCCTGACACTGAGCTGAATGTGTTTGAGTTTTGGACTGCGGGTCAGAAAAAGCAAGCTGTGACATCACTGTTGTCGTTCTTCGCTTATTACTGCGCTGACTGCTGCTCCGCTGCACAGTTCTGTATGTGGGTCAAGCAGCAGCTTCTCTTTTATAGCAGCCCCCATTAATAAACGCTGCTGCGTCACCATAACTCACCAGCAGGGGGAGCACATTGTTTATGCATGGCAGGTTTGTGGCTTTGAGCCGTGACCTTTTCTGATGGAAGGTTTTGCCGTGAGGCTGTTGTTGTTGTTGTTGTTGTTGTTGTTGTTGTTGTTGTTGCTGTTGTTGCTGTTGTTGTTTTGTGGTTAAAGTCAGCCACCATAAATCGCTCCGAGGCCGCCCGACGGTGATCCCTGTTTGCAGGAGTCAGTGAAGGCAGTTCAACCGGTTTGTCTGTAAACGTGAGTCAGAAAGCGCTGAGTCAGCCTTCGCTGCCGTCTCCTTGGAAACGCAACAGGTGTGACGTGTTGCTTTTAGGTTCCTCAAACCACATCTGCCTCTCTTGCCGTGCTATTACCCCGAGCAAGAACCACGCCACTTCCCTGCCGCTGTCCTCCAGCATGGAGGGACGGATGCTGATGGATGTTAGGGGTGCTGGGAATTGTTGATTTCTGGCTTGTGCAGTTTTGTTGTGGGTGTCTGCAACGCACTTGTTACCGTCAAAACAAGTATCGTCTTGTATTTCACATGTTGACGCTCTTCCCCCAGCTGTTTTTTTGGAGCAGGCTTTGTTTTGTTGAACGTGACTTTCAGATTTCAGTCAGTTACATCATACCATAAGCCACACCTAACATATCTGCCCCCCACAAAAAGGCTGATTAAAAAAGGAGCTGTTTTACATTACCTTTTGAGAAATAATCCTTTTTTTTGCTTTCATGATGAAAAGTAGATGAGAAGCTTATCTCAGCTGGTTTAACGTCTGAAAACAGGGTGAAACAGCCGGTCTGGTTCTGTTCAGGCCCAGCGTTTCCCTTTGTTTCCGTTTAACCACCTGCCGGCTGGAATCTTGGATTTAGTGTCCACATCCACATTTGCCAAAATGTCAAACAATTCCTTTAAAAATACAAATAGGATTTTTTTTCATCACACTGAAGCTAAGGGTTTTTTCATTGCGGTCCCAGCAGGGGACGAGTGTGAATTATCCATCTTCAACAGTTTATTAATTCATAAACGCCTTCATATATTTCTTCAGAGACACTTCTTTCATGTGGAGAATGTGTTGCCACTGCACTGCACCCGAGATCAGGAGGAAATCTTTGTTATGAAGTCGTACGTGGCAGCAGCCGTCTTCTGTGGTCAGAATGAAAAGAGATTTACAGAACTGCTGGAATATTAGGATTTATTAATGTGTTCTCCTGAATTGAGAAGTAAGAGATCAAAGATTCCTGTTTTTTTTTTACACCATCTAATTTACTCTCTGAAGCAGCCGCAAGAAAAAAACGATCTCTGTTTTATGTCCAGCATTGCTTCAGTCTTCAGTCTGCAGCGTTACGCTCTGCGTCCTGGATACTGGACTGTCACTGTAGCCGCTGCAGCTCGGGGGTGTTTTTTTGTTGTTGACATGGCGGGTTAAAAATCTTATTAGTCAACAAATCCTCTTCTCGTCGAGTTGCTGCAGATCACAGGGAGACAGCCGAACAGAAAGGAGTGGGAGAGAGAGGGAGAGAGAGAGAGGGAGAGAGAGAGAGAGAGAGATGTCCTCATCACGACACTGCCAAGAAAGCTGAGTCATGTAAGGCACAACACTGAATATTAAAAATGAAAAAGACGGGGTGATTTTTAAACGTAAGGAGGAAAAGGACAGGAATATTTGAAAGCATCTGTCGGGTATCGGCAAAGGTCTTTTTTTTTTTGGCAGTGACTTCAGATGGAGGCAGATAAAGAAAGCTGTGACAGCGCGAGGCTCGATATGAATGAGGCGAAGCGGGATTTCTCCACCGGTTAATGTGAGGGGAGGGGGCGGAGGAAAGATGACAAGCGTGATGCGGGGGGAGCGATAAGGACGTGGCAAGAGACGGGAGAGGCCGTGTCATCGCTGGGAGAGCTCAGGTTTGTGTGCACATGCCGCGTACACACACACACACACACACACACACAGAGAGTGGTGCAGCGGCAGCAACCACATGAGCAGCGGGAGGAGCCGCCAGAGGAGAGGCTCCACGGCGAATAAAACCCCACGCCCCTCTCTGCCGAGCATCCATTTACTGAGGAGCTGATGTCTGCTGCTTCTCTGGATGCGTACGGACTCAGCAGTAACACAAGGAGGGGGGAAGAAAAAGAAAACAACCTACAGGGCTCCAGTGGATCTGGATTACAGTCTTTCCACCGCAGGCACCGGAGCGTTTCTGAAGAGGTTCGTTGCATCATTCCTGTCGGAAATGTCCACAGTGGCTATGTTTAACCTCGGAGGGAAGGAGCATTCATAACAACAGAATCAATAACTGAAGCTGCCGTTTGCTGCGTGGAAACTGGCTCAGGAGGAGGATTAACCCCGAGGAGCTGCCCCAAGAAAACTGCGGTCTTTCCACTTTATCTCCCCCGGATTCCACAGGTTGCTCTCGAGCTTTGGGCCGAGACCCGGCGTCCGACATGACCACCATGCAGAAGCTGCTGCAGCTGCCGGTGAACGCGGTGAACATCGTGAAGACGGTGCAGAGTCAGGTCCAGGGCCAGGAGGAGGACAAGAGCCCGGTGCTGACCCCTGACAGCGGGCAGCAGGCCTGGTACAGCGCCCTGCAGCCCGATGAGCTGCGCCACCTCCGATCCGGAGGTACGGGCGGAGGAGGCGGCGGAGGAGACCAGGAGGAACGAGCGGTACTGGAGGAAGGCGGCGGCGGCAGTTTCCAAAGTCAACCTTTGCGGTAGGATAATCCAGGAGAATCCAGTTCAACCCCTTCACGCTACAGTGATATTTATTAGTATTTAGCTGCTTTGTTTGCAGTGCAGATCACAGCAACTGCAACTGCAGGATGAGCTGAAAGTGCTCGACTAACAGAATAATTAGAGTAAGTCAGTGGCTCCCCAGCCTGGGAGTCTGCAACCCCCAAAGTCTCACAGGCCTCTCCAAATAATGTCTTTAGTTTAACCGCTTGGCAACTTAGATACATCAAACCCACGGCAAAGGGTGGCAGGTAGACTGTATCTCATCATAAAGAGACACAGCCAGAGAGGTTGTGGACCCCGAGTATAAAATCTTACTGTGGACAGATAAATAGTGTCGACAGGAGGAAAGTGAACACAGATCATGGCTGCTGCCAGGGATTATTTTCATTGTCTGTTGTACCGACGATTATTTACTTAATGAATCAACTAGGAACCGGCAGATCCCAGTGGAGGAACTGGAATCTCTATCCTGTCATTTGTTGATCTGACTGATCATTTCTGCTGTGGTCTGAGGAAAACACCGGGGAGCCTCACGCTTTCACAAATGGCAGACATACAACACATGGAAATGGGCTTTAGCGTACACATGGCTTCACTGTCAAGGAGCTCAAGCTGAGAAAAGGTAGGAAGCGTTGGTGTAAGATCTTATTATATCATGATGAAGTCATGGCCAAAAAGGAAGAGGTTTAATGTTCATGCAGATAACATTAATGTAGCTTCGTCGTGATATATAAAGATATATAAATATATATATATATAAAAATAAATATAAATATATAAAGATTCATAGCTTCTTTTCGTTGTTGCTGTTACAGTAAGTCACGTCTTTGCATACTGAGGAATCAGGCCTGCATTATACAGTTCCTCATGCAAAGGCTGCAGGAACTGCAGTGGACTTTCATTAATTAGACTGCAAACCTTTTAAAATGGAAATCAAAAGTGGGGCTCTTCAAAAAATAGATTTGCTTCAAGAGACGTATAATCGTGCGTTTGGATTTTATTTGGGTCACACCTACAAACTGCAGCCGTCTCTTTTAAGTTCTGCTGAAGCACCGTTCTGGTTGGTTCTGAGTGGGCGTACTTTAAATCTGTCACCATGGGAAAACAGAGAAACTTAAAGTCTGTCGGAGCGGGCTTATGTAAAGCGGCCTGCTTGTGGATGCAGCCTGCAGCTCTCCCTCCTGATTCATGCAAATACTCTGCTCATATCTGCTTCTTCTCACGCCGTCCTTCTGTTCTCGCTGAAGAGAAACCACGCTGCGTCTCAACTTTTTTTATCAGGGAACGGCTGGCCCTGCTCCCACGGAGACTTTCCAGCCGGAGAGCCCCCCCGCCCTCCCCCGATCCCGTTCTGGCTTCGGTGCCAGGTAACCCGACCGCCGTACCGCGGTGGGTTAAATAATTCAGAGCTGTTTGTAAATGTAGCTGTTGTTCGGCGGGGACGGGACCAAATCCAAGGAAATGAGAGAACCGGCGCTGGTGTAGAATTGCTGTGCCCACCACCCCCGGGGCATGAGCAGGGACGTGCAAACCTTTTTCCCTGGAGGTGTTCAGGCGTTATTTCTAAAATCATTCACCCGAGGTAGCGTTTACAGTCTGCAATAATACATCCCGGTTCAGAGGATAGCTTGTGAATTAGCCGGGGCTGTCGTCATTCCTTCATGCTCCATTCATAACTTGAATCTGTCCGACCGTCTCATTTACTGAGACGCTGTGTTCGTCAGCTGCTACTTGTCATTTAACAGATAAAACACCGGAGCGAAGGCAAGTCTTGGTGCAGAAAACGGCGAGGGTGGTTATTTTTCTGAAATCGTAATGCTGTCACCCTTTTATTGACAGTTTTGTGCTGCTGCTACCACCACCACCTAATGCTACTCTTAATAATTAATGTCTAACTTGTCTGTGGTTTCAAATTACTGATAATTCCCCTTTGACAGCTTGGCCAGCGCTCCAGCAAATGTAATCAGGTCTCGTTTTTAATTAGATTTTTTGTTTGTCATCAAACAAGCCACGTGTCACTTTATTAATTAGGGAGACCGATCGAGGCGGTTAATTAACGCAGGCTGTGAAATGAAAAAAAGTTAACCCTTCGCTCGGTAGAGTTCAAGGTTAAAGTTCAGGCTGAAAGCACCTGGAAGTCGTGAAGGGAGGTTTTCCCTGGAGTCATGGCCGCTGAGGTCACAGGAAGGAGCGAAGGAGCGCGGCCTTCATTTCCTGCTCCCAATCTGAATTAGCGTTACTCATCCTCCGGACTGGGCTCTCGGTGCTGTCAGGCGAATTATCTCTGCGTTTTCTCCGAGTGATGTTTTCCTGTGTGTGTGTGTGTGTGTGTGTGTGTGTGTTTGTGTCCCTGACATGGCTGCCACCGCTGTGTGTTTGCTGCCGTGAAACCGTTTTGCGGCGATCCTGTGCAGACAGCATTTTACAGAAACCGTCAGGTTTAATTTAACGCTCTTTGATGAATTTGGCTTTTGAAGTGTACAACGTGGTGAACTCGATGCAATCATTAACGCTTTGATGGAGACAAGCAGAAACACACACACACACACACACACACACACAGAGTCGTGATAAATCAACTGTGTTGTGCAGCAGCCGCCTCCATCCACTGCTGTCACACCACCAACACCCACGAGATGAACAGTCCACTCACTCAGGCAGAGGAACGCATGAGGAACCTCTGAGCACGGTGTGGAGCGTTGGTTAAACCATTTCAAAGTAGTTTACACAACTATGAGGTCGCTACATAAATGTACAAGCTGCAGGGTTTTACTAAAAAAAATAAATAAATACTCCAAAGCCGTCCTTGAATATTAGGACCTCAAGATGAATTCTGCAAAAATCTCTAGTAAGTCAGAGTCATGATTGCAGCAGTATGTGATAAGAGTGGATCTCGTGCACCACGTCCCAGTGAAAGTCGAAGATAGAAGATGATTTTTTTTTTGTGCAGAACATTGAATATGGGCTGAAGTGTGAAGGGCTGTTTTTACTGTTATTCCTGGTCACATGGTGGCACCATCCTCATCTCATTTATACTTTTTGACCTATGAGCAAAGTGAAAACCATCGGCCTGATGTTGATCGAGGCCTCTGTGAAAACAGATAAAGTTGATTCAGCTCTTCCTAGTGTTTCACATGATGCATGAGGTTCAGTACAAAAGTGCAATTTATACATATATATATATATATATATATATATTTTTTTTCTCTGTGCAGTATTATTAATGAAATGAATCATCACCTGAATCAGCAGCCCCCCCCCCGGCTGTGTGAAGTTTTATAAGGAGTTTCAGCTCGTTGTTTTTAATGTAATTTTTACCGTCTCCGCTCTCTTCGTTCAGATTTCAGCACCAGACCGCACACTCTGACTTTCTTTGAAGTCAGAATGCTTCAGGTCTCTGTTTTATATATATATAAATATAAAGAATTGAAACTGTGTTACCTGCAGGGAGCAGACACCAGGGCTTTATAACAATAAATTGAAAGGTTTTCATATTTCACAAGGTGGAGGAATTATTCTTCAGTTATTCAACGACAGAGACCAAATGTAAGAAGGTAGTGAAGATTATGGCGGAGTCTTCGTGTTCTTTCCTTGTTTTTGTTCAGAGCCACGGCACAAAACCCAAAGAAATTTAGGTTTTATCACACAAGACAAAAAGAAGCAGAGGATGCCCACGGTTAAAGATAATCCATTATCAGATGAGCTGCTTCATTTTCTGCCGACGGACGAGTCGCTGCAGCGCGAGGATCTCTGTTTACGTCAGGCCTGATGATGTCATCGATCAGTACTTCAGTCATCTTGGTGATCCATCTGCAGGTTGTGTGGTTAATGTGTGTTTGCACTGCGGCATCCACTCAGGCGAGGATCCTGCTCCTCGTTTGTGACCCGACCGGTCTTACTGGTGGGTCACTGGGTTTGGCGGGAGCCCGTATGCAGATGGAAAGGGCAGTAAGCATGTACTGATACATGTGGTTCTGATACAGTTCTGCACCAAGCCAGACAAAACCAGAACCAGAACTTTTCCTGAATAAAACTTGTCTTGTTGGACTAATCGCTCCAGTACCAGATCTTTGTTTGCATAAAGGCGGGTGAATGGCACCAACGTCCTGGTTTTGCGTCTTCAGAGAAAAACATTTCCGAAGGTGAAGCGTCGCTTCCCGTCTGCACGTAATCTCTCTGCGAGGAGACGGCGTGTTTTTAGGGATTATGTCGCCTTCCAATTACTCGGCTGCTTCAAAGGTTTCTGTGCCTCGGGAGCTGGAGGTCCCGCTTCAGAGGGGATCATCTCCGGGACGGGACGCTGTGATACAGGTGACCGAGTTGTGTTTCCTCCTTCCCCTCAGACACGACGACCTGAAGGAGATGCTGGACAGCAACAAAGACTCCTTGAAGCTGGAGGCGATGAAGCGGATCGTGGCCGTGAGTATGAACCACGTTCGCCCAAAACACAACAATCCTCATTCGTTTACTCTCACAGAAACAAACTCCTCCCACAAAGCTTGTACTCGTGACCAGTTTCAGAACTTTGATGGTGAAAACCTCCGTTTAATGATCTTAATTCAACTCAAACTGCACTGGAGTTAAGATGCTCGGCCTTTAAGAGACTCAGCGTCCCCCGGCTGTAAGACAAAGGCCGTTTTCAGATGATACAACCACAGTGGCAAGAGATGCAAACTGCACAGTCAGCTGTTAAATATTCATAATCTGTGGCAGATGCTCGCCTCTGAAGCTCCGCGCCCGTCCCTCCATTCATTATCCCTGCAGGACAGAGACGAGGACAGAGGAGCAAAAGCGTGGAAAGGGACTGAAATAGAGCATGAAGAAAGAGAGAGGGAAAAAAAACTAAAGTTGCGCCCTCTCATACTCTTGAAAAATGTGACCTTGCAGATTCCCCTCTGTGTTTTCTGGTGTCTTGTCTCTGCAGATGATCGCCCGGGGTAAAAATGCGTCGGACCTCTTCCCTGCTGTGGTGAAAAACGTGGCCTGTAAAAACATAGAGGTTTGTGACGTTGCTGTATTTTTATGTTGCACGAGAAAACTTTCTACTTTTTCTTCGCTTATAATTTGGGTGTTATCGCATTTTTGCGAAAGCTCAGCGGCTTTATCTCACCTGAACAAAACTGCAGCTTTCCTCTGTTTTTATCACTTTGCTTTATCTAATATTTATCTGGGTGAAAATAATTGAACTCATTTACATAATTTGGATTCAGTCCTCTTTTTTCCATCGGCCTCTTTCCCTCTACCTGCCCCCTCCCCGCAGGTGAAGAAGCTGGTCTACGTTTATCTGGTGCGTTACGCCGAGGAGCAGCAGGATCTCGCTCTGCTCTCCATTTCCACGTTCCAGCGAGGCTTGAAGGTGCAGCAGCTTTCACGCGTCGCAGCCTCTTCAGATTTTGACTTTAAAAAAATACATATATAATCCGGTCTCTACAAATCGATCTGCACAAAGCCGCGCCCTTGTCGACCAGCAATGTGCTGTGCTCCCTCGCAGGATCCAAACCAGCTGATCAGAGCCAGCGCCCTGCGAGTCCTCTCCAGCATCCGCGTCACCATCATCGTCCCCATCATGATGCTGGCCATCAAAGAAGCCGCTTCGGACATGTCTCCCTACGTCAGGAAGACAGCTGCTCATGCAATCCCCAAGCTCTACAGGTGACCTGCAGGCGCCACGTTTACTTGCGCTCGAATTCCAAAGCTGGTGTTTATCTTCCCATTTCAGATTATTTTACCATTTGGAGATGCGCATGTGATTAAAGGATTCACAAATAATGAATGTGTGTTTCAGAAATATGTTTCTGAGACTGAATAATTCACTTTGTGGCTTCCCAGAGAGTCCTGATCCCCGGTTTGAGAACCACTGGGCTCAGATCAGATGCTCCTGTTGTGACTTAGTGCCACTGTGAAATTAAAGCCCCGTGTGGCAGTAAAAAAGCGACATCCCTCAGAAATCCATTACAGCTGCAGCAGTAAAAATCCATTTGTCTTATACTTTTATACTGAGTTTGATATTGAAGCGTGCTCTCTCTCCGGCATTTCGTCTTTTCTTGCGCTGAGGTGATTTATCTCTCTCTCGCTCTCAGCCTGGATCCTGAGCAGAAGGACCAGTTGATCGAAGTCATAGAGAAACTCCTCGCCGACAAAACCACGGTGGGTTTAACGCGACGCCAGATTGCACACAGTCGTTTCAAGGCGTATCAATTGTTTAATCACTGCCCCGCTTCACCTTCCAGTTTTTCTCCCGAGCTGTTGTTGTGGTTTCCAGCTTTAACATGTCAGAAACTGTCCACATCGATAGCGTGCTGACATCACGCATTTACGAGCGTTATCCTGACGTCGCCACTTGTGCGTGTGCCGCAGTTGGTGGCGGGAAGCGTCGTCATGGCTTTCGAGGAGGTGTGTCCCGAGCGCATCGACCTGATCCACAAGAACTACAGGAAGCTGTGCAACCTCCTGATCGACGTGGAGGAGTGGGGGCAGGTCGTCATCATCAACATGCTGACCCGCTACGCCAGGACGCAGTTCCTCAACCCAAATGTCAACGTGAGTACGAAAGTCATTCACAGTGAAATAAAACGACAAATCCGCACATACGTGAAGCTGGAACAAGCAAATGTTTTGTACTTTTGGTTGTTAAATTCCTTAAATCATAAATTCAATATCAAAATTGATGTTGATTACTGAGATTACTGTGCAGCAGAAGTACATAGGTGCTTTTTTTTGGCTGTTATTTTTGGCAAATTAATTATATTCTTCCAGCGTGGCCATTGTGACCGTGCAGAGACACAAACTGAAATCATCCTCTCATTATTTTCCTCTTTCTCCGTCGCCAACTCGGTGATTCTCTCGCAAATTGAGCCATTTCTCATAACGTGTTGAACATTGTTGTTGTGGAGGTTCGAAAGTGGTTTTCTTTCTGGTGTTTAATCCCCGCTGTCTCCTGCAGGAGTCTCTGCTGGAGGAGGGGGGCGGCGGGGAGAAGACCTTCTACGGCTCGGACGAAGACGAGGACGAAGACGAGGAGGAGGAGAAGGAGAAGAAAGCCGAGGTCGCCGCCATGGCCAAGAGGAAACCGTACGTGATGGATCCGGACCACCGGCTGCTGCTGAGGAACACCAAGCCGCTGCTGCAGAGCCGCAACGCCGCCGTGAGCCTCACGCACCTCACTGTCATTACCACACAGCTCAGCCCATTAACGCTCCCTTTGAGTCGGTTGCCATGGTGCCGATCGTTCCCGTTTGATCTGCCGGGTTCCTCCGCGTTGATCGGCGGGCGGACGGGAGCAGTGATTGACCGAGGTCCTCATAATCACGGCCTCGCTTCACGTTGAGCGCCTGTCCAGCTGAAGTGTCCTTAATCAGAACTGACCTCACGCTCCGAGAGGGGGACAAGTGACGATTTCCCGAATTAATAAAGCATCGCGGCGCCCTCGTGCTGCAGCGGTCACCTTGGGTGGCCCGTTTTGTTCCCTGTCCACCTGTCACACATTATTCTGTCTCCCGGGCTTCGCCGGGAGGAACCGCGTTGCTCAGGCAACAAACGTGTCTGCTTCTCTTGCATGTGGCGTAGACGACTGTCGCTCTCTGCGCTCGGCGATTTGCTTTTCATGCGGCTTACTGTCTTGCGCCCATTAAGCAGTTAGGAAAAGGCAGAAGCCTTCACCCTGATGTCGCTTCAAATAGTTGCGTTTGCTGTGGAGCTGTTGGAAGCTCTTATTTTGTTCTTGAGCGAATACCCGCCGTAAAATACCACGTGCACGCGCTTCCATCTGGCCTCGGCTTCAGCCGGTCGGACTAACGATGCGTTGTGCACAACCTCAGCTCGGCACCAAGCAGCAGACAGCAACGTTAGCAACCCGCTGGTGAACATGGCGGAGCATTCCTGCAGCTAAACGACCACATATTTCCCTTGGGAGTCAGTGGAGACCAAAAACAGAGCTTGCAACATGACTCCATTTGAACGCTAATGCTCCATTCGCCAGCATTATGGTTTATGAGTTGTTTACAGCTGGTTGAGCTGCTGCCAAGAGGCCAAATCAGTAAATCCAACTGTGCACTGACTGAGTCCTCAAAAGACCTCAACAAAACCTTGAATTATTTGTTGCCAGATCATTTCTCGGAGTTTAAAAAAAAAAAAAATCTCTTAATTTTTAATCTCACTTTTAGCTTGGAGCTGTAGAAAGAGTTCACAACACAACATACACACTGGAAGACGAAATCCAACACGTCTGCACTGCACTGCAAGTGATGCATTAGTAATAGGCTGTTGCTTTGTAAATGAATGAATTTTCAACATAGAGCGGGGCTGTGGACACATTACCCAGAGGGACGTGGTGCAGTGTATTCAGCCTTTTACTGTATTTTACATCGTGACTGCACGAGAGTTTACGCCAGCTCCTCGTTCCCTGCACATCCCAGGTGGTGATGGCCGTGGCTCAGCTGTATTTCCATCTTGCCCCCAAAGCAGAGGTTGGCGTGATCGCCAAGGCCCTGGTCCGTCTCCTGAGGAGCCACAGGTGAGCTGAACCGCCCGTTCATCGTTGATACGTTGTGGTGTTTTGGGATGAGCCGTCTCTCGGTGTTATTGTCCTTGTGCTGCGAGTCTCACTTGAAAGGGAACAAAAACAAAAAAACAAGTCCAACTTCCAGCGACGCACGGCTGACTGTGATAAGAGGAGGCCGTGATGACCGTGAAAACTCAGCAATGTGGAAAACGGTACGATGACGAGAAAATGACAAGCGAGCGCAGTAAAACACATTTTTATAGCCCCGGCAGAGAAAGTGAAATTAAAGCGAGGGGCCGTCGGCGAGGCTGAGGTAAACATGAGGGCATAAAGCACGGGGAGCGATGGCGGCCTCGGGGCCTCTGGGGTAAGTCCTGCACACTGCCAGCTTCTTATTGAGAAAGTGCTTCTTGTGGCTGATGGCGAGCTGTAATGGGACCATCACTCAGAGGTGACCAAACACCAGCATCTGTGTGTGTGTGTGTGTGTGTGTGTCAGACGTTTCCATTGATTGCTTGGACCGGTTTACTACCTTCAAAATAACGTCTAGACACAAAAAGTCGCACAACCTTTTATTTTTCTTGTTAAACAAGTACAAGTTAAGAATCTAGAAAAAGTGTTTCTTTAAACCAACGCCCGGTGTGTCGGGTCGATGCTCAGGTCGATGTTGGCCGGAGCCATGTTTGTAGTTACTTCAGGTTGTTGGTGTCAGTCAGACACAGTCAGGAGAAGAGGTGGAATCAGGTGGAATGACTCATGAGACCTGTGTGGGTTCATGGAGAATCAAATTATTTACCCATCAGCAGTGGTATCGACGCGTTCGCTGAGGCTTCAGGTCCTCCCTCGTCAGACGTACCACACTGCCATGTTTTTACCCGTCAGCCGGCACAGAAACGAGCGCAGTGAGGGTTTACACTTAGGGTTTACACTGCATGTTAGCGAGCTGAAGACGTCTGTTTCTCTTTTTGTTAAACGATCTTTTCCTCATTATAAATATCAGCCCTGCTGTGAGGGTCGTGGTGTTGCTGCTGTCACTGAACACGCTCCTGTTTCTGCCTCTTCCTCCAGTGAAGTGCAGTACGTTGTTCTTCAGAACGTGGCCACGATGACGATCAAGAGGAGGGTGAGTGTTGTGTACTGTGTGTAATTGTGCGCACGGAGCTTCAAATGAAATGCTGATGGAGCCGCAGGTTCACTGGGTTTGTTTCTTCTTCTTCCTGTCTCCGTGCTTCACAGGGGATGTTTGAGCCGTACTTGAAGAGTTTCTACATCCGCTCCACAGACCCAACCCAGATCAAAGTCCTTAAGGTTCTCTTCTGTTCTGTCCTACGCTCTTGTTTTCTTTTCAGTCTCAACACCTGATCAGCAGAGGACAAAATCACTCTCTTAACTCTGGGGCCGTTGCAGTGTCATCTTGTTATTTTAAACCCCCGCTACACTGACTTGTTTTCTTAGAGCAAGCTGTCTGCGAACCGTCAAGAAGTGCATTTTGTGCAGATGTAATTTATTTCTGTCAGTGTGAACGGTGAAAACACCAGCACTGAATTCGAAATCACTCAACCAAAGGACGCCGCTGCCTCGGCGTGCCAGATCAATCCCTGCGACTCAGTGTGAAGCAGTTTCTCAGCTGCAGACCTCAGTGTGAGAGGATTTAACGGTGTGAGCGCAGATGTTTGGCCCAAGTGCTAGAAAGTCTTTGCAATATTTACAGTAAATCCACTTATATGTCTCCCTTTTAATTAAGGTTTACCGTGCCGTATTACAAATAAAAGACGTGTTTTGTCTCTCGCCTTCCACAGCTGGAGGTTCTCACCAATCTGGCCAACGAGACGAACATTTCCACCATCCTCCGAGAGTTTCAGGTGCAGTGAAACAGAGCTTGTGATGCTTTGTTAAATCAACTAAAATGGTGCAGATCTGTCCTGGTGTTAAATGAATACCTCTCTCTTGTAGACGTACATCAAAAGCATGGATAAGGACTTTGTGGCTGCGACCATCCAAGCCATCGGCCGCTGTGCCACCAACATCGGCGAGGTGAGGGACACGTGCCTGAACGGCCTGGTGCAGCTGCTGTCCAACAGAGACGGTGAGTCTTTTAACGACGGACTCGAGATGCTTTTTAAACGGCGCACGTAATGTACTTGGATGAAAGGATGTTGACTGTGTTTTGCTTCAGAGCTGGTTGTGGCCGAGTCTGTGGTCGTGATCAAGAAGCTGCTGCAGATGCAGCCGGAGAAGCACAGCGACATCATCAAGCACATGGCGAAACTAACGGACAACATCCAGGTGAGAGACTCAGTCCTTTTAAATGTGCGTGGAAAGGGTAAGGGCTTGCAGTGTGTGGAAACAAACGATGATGTTCACCTGAACAAAACCCGAGAAACTGTGTTTGTCAGGTGCCGATGGCGCGGGCCAGTATCTTGTGGCTGATCGGAGAGTACTGTGAGCACGTGCCCAAGATTGCCCCGGATGTCCTGAGGAAGATGGCCAAGTCCTTCACGAACGAAGAGGACATCGTCAAGCTGCAAATCATCAATTTGGCCGCCAAGTTGTACCTCACCAACTCCAAACAGGTGTGAATGAGCGACTGTCACCGGTACTTTACATTTAACTCAAGTATTAAACACACACCAAACAGCTACTACTCCTTCAGCTTAAAATGTACATACCTTTAAACTTTTATAGCTATGACTGTCAGAGTGAAGGGAATTTTTACTTCACCTGAAATTCTTTATTCAACACACGCATGTGCAGCATATGTATTTTTTAACTGGTGCACAGTTTCAGCCTCTGAGCCTATTGCAGCTGTCACTACCTCTGATTTGATACACATCACCACAATCCCTCTAATTCACCCTAGTAACTACCTAGCAACACCTTAGCAACCCCCTAGCAACCCTCCAGTTCACCCTATGAAACACTGAGGAACCCATCATCTAATTTATCATCTCCCCACCCAGTGCAGCGCTCACTTCCTTTCATGTGCCGCTGGGGCCAGCACACAGACATGTGTATGACTTGTTCGCTGTTACTAAGCAACCCTTAACACGTATCCGCAGCGGGTCACGCTCCTACACCGTGCATACATACATTAGATAGTAGCTGTTCTCGCTGGGTTCTCTCCTCACGCTCCCGCGTTGCCGCTCCCCGCAGACCAAACTGTTGACGCAGTATGTTCTCAACCTGGCCAAGTACGACCAGAACTACGACATCCGGGACCGGGCGCGCTTCATCCGCCAGCTCATCGTGCCCACGGAGAAGAGCGGCGCTCTCAGCAAGTACGCTAAGAAGCTGTTCCTCGCCCTCAAACCCGCACCGGTCCTCGAGTCTCCATTTAAAGGTACAGAGGGCGTTTAAGGAGGCCTCACCTGATCGCTAACAGAGAGCTGACAGCGAATCTGTGCTGTTGTAAAAACACTGGGGGTGGACACAGCTGTTAGGGGGAGGGGTACTTTGTTCTCACTGCTTTGTTTTTCTTCCTCTTCCCTTTCGCAGATCGAGACCACTTCCAGTTGGGTTCATTGTCCCACCTCCTGAACGCCAAGGCCGGGGGCTACCAGGAGCTGCCCGACTGGCCCGAAGCCGCCCCAGACCCCTCCGTGCGCAACGTGGAGGTGAAGGAGTCTGTGCGTGCAGTGGGAACAGTAACATACAGAGACACCCGAAAGACGGAGGGGAGCGAGGGTTGCTCCCGTCCCAGAGCAGTGCCTCAGAGTGGTCGGACAGAGTCACCAGAGCCTCACGTCCAATATTACATTGACTCCAATATAACATTGCTTCCTCTTTCACTGGCCATCTTCCATTCACTTACAGCTCATTAGCATTAACGACTCATCGGCAGCATGCATCCTCTTTGGCCTCCATCTAACTCCATATGGATGCTGCCTAACACCCCCCCCCCCCCTCCATGGAGGAGAATGAGTCACAAAGGGGAAAAGAGGATTATTTTCTTGTTAGTGAGAGTAAAAGTTGAACAGGAAGCCTCTATTTAAAAACTTTAGATTCGCTATAAAAACAGCCGGAGGTGCTGAACTCCTCGCCCTCTCTGCTGCACTTGCATCTGCTTGGCAGCAGCCCCCCTGCCCCCCCGATTTGTAATGGTTTTTTGAGCCAATAGCATATGTGATGCAGAAGGGAACAGATTGGGGAGAAGGAACTCAAGGTTTCACTGTGTAACAGCAGTAAACTGCATCCCCCGTAGTCACAGAAGAAGCCAAATACATTGATTTAATTCTTTTAACAAAAACTGAACAAACAACAACACAAAACTTCCATTTGCTCTGAGCGTTTTGAACAAGGTTCCCCCCTGCAGAGCGTCATCCCTACTCGCCCTCCTCTTTTTCTCCACCCCATTCACTCCATGTGCCATCGGTTCACAGCCAGCGATGTGTTTTTCAAAATGAGGACGTAAAATCAAGAGCTTGACCGCGTCGCTCCTTTGTCAAAATCAAGACATGGAACCACTTGATTTTAAGTTACGGGGGGGGGCGTGACCTCAAGGCTTGATTTTGTTGTCATTTGTGTTAATTATTGATATAATTGTGTCATTTAACTCACCTGTGTTTTTGTACCCAGTATTAACTTTACCGTTTACCTGTGATGCAGATTTCAAGATGAGGCCACGGGTGCATTTTGTTTTGATTTGACTGGTGTGATGAAAGAGACAGAGTCACAAGTGAAAGACCTCACCAGGGGATTAGTTTTACGTTTAAAGACTTTCACACATCTCATCATCATCTTGATTTTCTGACGGCGTATCTTATACCTGCAACTACGTTTGCAGTCGCCAATGTAGTTTTAGTCCGATAAGAATCGAATGACATCAGATTGTGATGTCACTTTAAGGTTTTGCAGGGGACGCTCGACATGAACCCTTTCTGCACCTGCCGGGCTTCTTTTTGGACTGAGCTTCAATGTTTTAGAGAAACCAAATGGGTGAAACCAGTCTAAAAAAAAAAGGTCAGCAGTCATGTAAAAAACAATCAAGCAGAACGCAGCAGCAGCAGCAGCAGCAGCAGCTCGGCCCTTCGAGGCCGCAGCGACCTCGTCATCAAACACCACGTGTGCTCGTGTTGAACGCCGGCAGGGTCGGCGGCTCCTGACACACTCTCCCCTCTGCACATTACGCATCTCCACAGACAGAGGAGGTCAGAACCACCGGCGAGGGGCGGATCGGCTTGTTAGGGGACTGGAGAGAGGTGCCGCCCAACCCCCCCATACACACACACACACACACACACACACACACACACACACACACACACACACACACACACACACTCACACACACACACACACACACCAGTTTGTTAGTGCGGTGTTGTTTGTTTCGATGACTGCTCTCTCTTTCCTCTCACAGTCTCTTTCTGGTTTAACGTGGCTGATGGTGGTGACGCTGACAAGATAAGATTAACGGGATTTAATTTCTTGGCGATGAATCCCCAATCACATCAGATTAATTTGACAGCCATCAAATTAATGTTCTTCCAGAAATTGAAAACGATGAACTTGATTGGATGTAAATTATCCTTCCTCCTCTTACGAGAGATCAAAACTGCACAATCGAAGGGGTAAAATAACAGTTAAAGGTCAAAGACAAGGCTGATGGATGTTGCAGCTAAAACCAGGCATCGACTGAACTTACTCCACCTGTTCTGGAGCTTTCCACCGCTTCCCATGGTTTTCATCAGCTGATGAAATCTTCTCAGCTTTCGTGAAGCGGCTTCCCCTTGTCCTTCCCAGATTTTTGTCGGCTTAAAAGTTGAGTTTTGAAAGTTTACGCTTCACCTTGAAAACACAGTTGAGAAAAACAAAGAGCCAAAATCCTCTTTCTTCTTCTTTTTTTTGGCTTCGGCTTCACCAAACTCAGAAAACCTTCATTATTTAAACACATGGATCATATTGAAAATCTGAAATAAGAGAAAATTGGTGAATGCCTCGAACTGTTTTAAATTACTTCGTCTTTTTCTTACAAGTGGCTCTTGAAAGAAGCCAAATCTCTACTCAAGGTCCACTTACTCACTTTTAAGCCAAGAACGAAAAGTTTTGGAAAGTTTGGAAAACTTTGAACATTTCGTGACAGCTGAGCAAACTTCCGGCGAGGAAGTTGAAAACCGTGCGACGCGGTCGAAGGCCGATTTGACGGGCCACTTGTTGCGCCTCGCTGATCTCTCTTGAAACTTGTGACGCAGTTTGAGCGACGTGGTTTCCCTCAGAGTTCGGCCTCGCTCCCCTCCACCCCTCCATTTAGCCCGCGCTAGCGTAACATCACGCTTGGTTTGCCGACTCATACTAAAAGCACTGCCATGCCAACATGTTAGTAAGTAGCATATGTTAATGTTGACTTTTTATTTCTGCAGTATTTAAGTATGTATTTTAGTATGTACATTATAGTTATATTGGAGTGTATTTTACCAAAAAAGAACTATTTAGTGTAAGTTAAAGCTAAGTAATTGCTAGATATTGTGGAAATTAATATGCTGTGATGAAGTTTGGGGTTTATTTTTTGTCTCTGTGTTATCCAAATCTGTTCTCACACCTTCTTCTTTTTTTTTAGACCCAGAAACCCTCCTGTGCCTGTTTTTCTCTTACTTTCCTGACTTTCTTCTACAAAAAAAAACCCCACCTCCTTTTTCCTCATCTCACCTCCATCCCAATCTTTTTTCTTTTCTACGTCTGCCAGGTTTTTACGCTGCTCGAAAGAGTCACAACGTTAACGAGTGTGAGTCAGTTAGCGGCGATGAGCCACACCTCCTTGAGCCTCAACCCATATAGCTGCAAAAACCCTTCAAGTGCTTTCCGACGCCCTGCCTAACGTAGTCGCTGTTCTGTGCTTAGCTCAGCCAAAGCTACCCGAAAAAAACAAAACAACCCACACACGGCACCCTCTTCCTCGGTCTCTACCATTAAAGAAGTGATTCTTTCAGCGGGACGTGCGATTCCTCTGACGCATCAGTGGGTTTTGTTAAACGGGGACCGGGGACGTCCGCGCTCATTCGCCGATGGTTAATGAGTTTGCTTTAAAGTGCGGGAGGATTGTCACCACTCCTCAAAGACATCACTTCTCTTAATGGAGCTGCTCCCTTTGTTCAAAGAAAAACCATTTCTGCAACTGGTCATGAAGGTATCGCCTGGGGCTACTGTCTATCTGCGCAACAGCAAAAAACAAAAGAAAAACTCCATCCGAGCATTGGTGTCTGGTGTGTCCTGAACTTCGCTGTCAGATCTAAACGCAGATCTGCAGCAGGGATGGCTGGCTTCATCCGGCTCCATCACGCCCAGGCAGAGGCATTCATGGCCACGCTACCGTACTGTAATCTGCCCACGTCTCCGCTTCTGTCTGAGGGGTTTCTCGCTGGGCTGAGCGCCACCGCCGGCTCGGTGTCTGACCTCTGCTCCCTCTGCCAGGTGCCCGAATGGACCAAGTGCAGCAGCCGAGAGAAGAGGAAGGAGAAGAAAGTGGAGAAGCCCTTCTACTCGGACTCGGAGGGCGAGTCTGGGCCGACGGAGTCCGCAGATAGTGGTAACTTCAGAGCGTTTGTGTGTGGGGGCCCGTTAGGGACGGGAAATGTTGAGACATCGTCCTTCAAAGGACAGGCCCGAGCTCATTCGATCCCACTGCAAGTGTGAATCTTTAAAAAGTCGTCAGAGATTATAGTTTTTAAAAAATAGCTCATGTCTCCAGATGCTGCTGTTTTCAGCAAACATTCCTCAATGAGGACTAGCTGTTATTTAGGTCAACATATCGCTGTATTTCAAATCTTTCAGTGGGATTTCTGACCTCTTCCTCCTCAGAGTCGGACTCTGCCAGCGGGTCGGAGAGCGGCAGCGGCAGCGAGGAGAGCGGCTCGGGGTCGGAGAGTGAAGAGAGCGAGGAAGGCTCCGAGTCTGAGGAAGAGGAGGACGAGGAGGACGAGGAGGAGGAGAAAGACAAGAAGAAGAAAAAGAAAGAATTAAAGAAGCCAGTGCAAGAGAGCGAAAGGTAGAAACGCTTCTCTTAAATCACTGCACCAAACGAAAAAGAGGATGTGCGACTCTATCCTTCTATGATCCTTTAAACTTTAATTTTCCTCTCCAGCGAGCAGAGCAGTGAAGAAGAAGAGAGGAAGAACGAGAGGAAGAGTAAACAGCGCAAGAGCGAATCAGAGTCCGAATCCGACGATGAGGAGGAGAGCGAGTCCGAAAGCAGCCAGTCGGAGTCTGAAGACTCCGAGTCTGAGGCAGAGGTCAAAAAGAAAAAAAAGGTAACGAGCGACAACCAATCTCTGCACGTGTTAAAAAAAAAATGTACCGCACACCTTTAGATGTTAAACGCACAAAGAGACAGGACCTGTTTTCTGTTAACACAAAAAACAAATAAAATCTGAAACTGTCACTCCTGTATCTAGATTTTTTTTCTTCATTTCCTCCCAGGCGGCTGAATCTAAACCTCCCTCCAAACCCGTGAAGACGGAGAGCAAGAAAGAGAAGAAAGAGATGTCTCTGCTCGACCTCGACGACTGTGAGTTTCTCCCGTCAAGGAGAGTTTTAAAGCGACGCCGCTCGCATCAGCAACGTCAAGTCAGGAGCCGTCTTCAGAGCGGAGGCGGTTTCCATCCGACTCTCCTGGTTCTTAAGGAACAACACACAAACCCTCCACCTGTCTCTCTCTCTGTTCCCAGTTGAACCTGCTCCCTCTCCTCAAGTCACACCCGTCAACACCTTCCTGTCCAACAGCCTCGTGACCGACCTGGAGGGCTTGTCTCTGTCTGACAGCGTTCTCTCGCCGGCGGTGAGTCCTTCTGCTGTCTCCCTGGTTAGCTTCTTTATTTCCTACTAGACAAGAAGTTTGTTGTCAGCCATTTATGGAAATGTCAAACTCGATCAGAGAGTGTAAAGAAAAAGCAAGGAGGCGGAGTACCTGAAGTTTTTATTTAAGAAAATATTTCCTCTTGCCCTCCATCCTCCCAAAGCACAGAAATAACATTAAGTGGGTAAAGTTGAATGATTCTCCTCCTCCTCCTCTGCGCCCGCAGACCATCGCTCCCTCCAGCGCCATGAAGAGCTACGAGCTGCTGCACCGGATCACGGGGGAGGGTCTGTCGGTGGAGTACTGCTTCAGCCGCCAGCCGTTCAGCCCCGACGCCAACATGGTGGCGGTGCAGATGCAGTTCACCAACAGCTCCACGTCCGACACCAAGAGCCTGCACATGGAGGACGTGAAGCTGCAGTCGGGGATGAGAGTCAAAGAGTTCCCAGAGATTGGTGAGAGTTAGTGTAAAAGAGGCGCATCCTCATGGGAGCGTGAAAGTCTGCGGGAAATAAAGTTGTACAAGTGGAAAAACTAACGAGTAATCCATGAGCCTCAGGAGTCGTCCCGCACCAGCCATCTGAACCGAGAGATGGACATGCTCAGGATTACTAATCCAACAAAAAAGATCTACATCATAAAAAAGCTAAATACCTTAAAGTGGAGTGTAGAGAAGTTACGTGAACATTTGGTTTAGAAGAAGAAGGAATGTGACTTTTGCGACATTTTCCAAATAAAAGCAGAACACTCTGCTTCCTGCAGGATGCCGTGGATGTGCAGTCTATGCTTCCTCGTTGGATGCCTGCTCGGGATTAGCATGCACTGTAGTGTCCCTGTTGTTTCATGCGTGCACATGTCACCACCGTCTTTTCCCTGCGCGTCCACAGAGCTGCTGCCCGCAGGTGAGACGGCCACGGCCGTGATGGGCATCGATTTCTGCGACTCGACACAGGCGGCCAACTTCCAGCTGTGGTGAGATGGATCTTTACTGTGTGTGTGTGTGTGTTGCACCAGCGTCGTAACACACCTCATGAATCTGCAGATGACACAGTGGCAGTGAGCTCTCCTGTCCTTTCAGAAAGCAGTAACGGCCCCTGATGCTCTGCCTCTCTTTTCCTCTTCCCTTCTCAGCACTCACACCAGGAAGTTCTTCGTGTCCATCCAGCCGCCGGTCGGGGAGCTGATGAGGCCCGTCTTCCTGACAGAGAACGAGTTTAAGAAGGAGCAAGGTGCGTGACCGCGGCAAATAAAGTACTCACTGTGACCTCACTCCCACCACATTAAAACATTAAGTCCATAAAAATGGGAAAGGGGAGTTAGCTTACTCTGCGTGGACCGTGTGGAGGTTGATAAACAGCTGATTTCTCCTATTTCTGAAATTTATTTCGATCGATGTTGCTGGTTTTGCCAGCAGCGATTTCTGTGAGACACTTTTCTCTCTCGCATTTAAAGACGTCTTCCTCCTGAGTTCTCCTCACACAGATCGTCAGCATTCACATTCAGGTTTTGTCCTTGTGCTAGAAGCTGTAGACACACTTAATGTCAAGTGCAAACCCTCAAATGAAATTTTAAACAAAAGTTCATTTCACTTACGCTGAAACTAATGCAGTGTCTGTAATTTGACTTAAAATGCAGCAAGATCCGTGCAGCTTTTTTTTAGGGGGGTTGTGTTTGGCATCTGCAGTGTGTGGTGTTCATTGTCCATCCTGACTAACACTGAGCGAGTTCTGAGCTCTGAACAAACGCAGAGTGACTCTTTAAACATGTGTGTATCCACGGTTCCTCCCCCAATAGACAAGCTATTACACAATCTAGGTAAGTTGGCTTTGATAGATTTGTTCTTCCCAGCCGTCTGTGTGCCCACCTGCCTTTTTTTTTTTTTAGCCAACCTCACACAGACCCCCCCCCCTCCTCCTCCTCCTCCTCCTCCTCCTCCTCCTCCTCCCCCCTCCTGCCTTGGTAATCTACACTTAACTGCATCTCCAGGCCTGCAGCTGCACACACACTCACCTGTGCTAACCTGCATCTTATAAAGGCCGCTCACACTCCGCTACACCGGGAATGACTGGAAAATGCTCATCCACTGATCCCGATTCACTCTTCTTTGGGCACCATGCGAACGAGAAAATTGTTTAAAAAAACATATTGAAAATAATTTTAAAAATAGCATCGGGCTCAGAGCAGCGCTCGATCACGTGCACCATCGTTCATCTTTTGTTACCCGAGCTTTCAAACTGCTGAAATGAACTGCCCAGTCTTACGTATGGCAAGGTCACGATGCATTTTTCTTTTTAATTTGTCTGAATGGTTTTGTTGTATATTTAAACCCTGTAAGCACTGATTTTTGGGGATTTTTAAAATATTTTTTGCGATTTGGAGTTCAAAAGACATCTCAGAGTCAGTGTTAAAACCGGCCTGGTTTCCTTTTCTCAAGGCCCGAATAAGAAAATAAAATCTGGTAATTTACAGGTGAAAAGCACAAATCAGGGAAAAGAATCAGTCTTGAGATGGCACATTTGGCATTTTTATGGAATGGGTTATTGATTGATTTTCTCCCTCATACCTACTTGTTTCACTGTGAAATCTAATCACTGCTGATTCAGCAGTTTACATGCGATCAAACTTTTTTCCAGCTACACACAGTCAGGTTTTCAACCGGACGTGTCGATGTCGTTTGACCCGCAAGTCACCCAAAATCGGTGCTTACTGGGGGGCATCCACTTTCAGTGAACCAGCGAAGAGAAAAATAATAATAATAATAATAAAAATATGGCATGGTGCGAGAAAATTCTTGAAAGCCAGGCCGGAGGTATAAACATGTGCCTCTTCTGTCCTGTGCATTCGTTCTGCTGTGAGTCAGTGGAAAGCATATATATATATATTTATATATACAGTATAATAGTAGTGTAATACTGTATATGGTAGTGGCTGGTAGAAACAGACAGCAGAGTTCCCGCACTGATACAAGCAGCACCCTGTTGTGTGTTGTTGTATTAATGACAATAAATGCTTTGCTTTTTTTTGCTGCTGGGGGGGAGAGAGAGAATGAACTGCAGCGGTTTGACCGGTGTTGTGCTCACACACACACACACACACACACACACACACACACACTCCGCAGGTCAGCTGATGGGCATGAACGAGATCGCGGAGAAGCTGACGCTGGACGCAAAGTGCCGGAACGAGCACGTGGTCGTCCAGCGCGTGACCGCCGCCGCCAACCTCAGCAGGGTGCCCTGCGGCTCGGACAGAGAGTGCAGGTGAGCGGATGTTGTGTGAGCGTTGTGTGTCTGTGAGAGGAAGCGGTGAGTGCGTGCACAGGTGACATCCTGCAGGTCAGTGCCCAGTGCAAAGACTCAGAATGTGGCTGGAGCTGACTTGAGATCAGATGGAGGAGAAAGTCCTCACTTTGCACCAACCTTTCACAGCAGTGTCCTCACGGCTGGATTGTGACTCGCAGCTCCAGCGCCCCCCTGTGGTTGGTCACTGCCAAGCGTGGGAAAATTGATCTTTGTGTGTTTTTCCGTTTGACCGTCGATAACGCCACAGAGCTGGGTGATAGTTGGATGTGATTCTGTCGTGAGATGTGCTTATATGCACACGGAAGACTGTAAATATTTTAGGAAACATCATGGTGTCTTGTCTTTTGTCAAGATGTCCCACCGTCTGATTGACTCGTGTGTATCCCTCCTTTATTCTTTGGCTTCATCTTTACTTCTGACCTTTGCTGCTTTGACCTCAGTCCTCCTCCTCCTCCTCCTCCTCCTCCTGATCATCCCGTCCACAGGTTCGCCGGCAGGACGGTGACCAGCGGCAGCCTGGTGTTGGTCACCGTGGCGACCAAGGAGGAGGGAGCCGCCCAGCTGACGGTCAACTGTGAGAAAATGCTGATCGGCACCATGCTGGTGAAAGACATCCTCCTGGCTCTGACGCAGTGACCTGCGCCCGCGCCCCCCCACCTCCACCCACCGCCCCCCTCGCTCCACCTGACTCCCACATATCCTCCGAGGATCATCACATGTGTAGCATCTCCTCCGTTCTCCAGTAAGCAGTGTCACTGAGGACGTTCCCAGAATGTTTTAACTCCAGGTTGTTGTTCTGTTAGAAAGACACCCCACCCCCACCCACCCCACACACACACTTAGAAATCACTCATAGAAACACTGAATGCCACATCTGTACGCAACATCTGTGACAATCAGACGTGACTGATGGGAAATTCCTTCTTACATTTCATTATCCAGAAATACTTGCAACACACATTCTGTCCCTGAGCTGGATTCAGCCGATTCAAAATTCATGAGAAAAGTCAGAGTTATTAAAACATGGACGAGTGTGCATCGTTTAAAGTTTCAGATGTTGCAGGAGCCGGGCTGACGCTTCACGTGGACGTACATGACTTCCCCTCACTGAGACTTAGGAGAGTTAGGTTCATTTGCAAATCGTCTTTCAACAGCCAAGAAATTTAAAATGTTGTCCAAGACATTAAGACAAGATATAAAGAAATGATACGTACTGTATAAGCTGGACTTTAAAAGAGTGAAATAAAACAAGATCAAAATAAGATAGGACTGAATAAAACAGGAATTCCACTGCAGGACGCAGGACGGCTGTAAATCAGCTCAGTCTGCAGATATCGAGCTAAAACTAGACACAGCTTCAGCTGGGAAGATGTAGAACTGATCGATGATGAGAGGCCTTTCACATCCAGAGATCACCCCCCCACAAAACACATGACCAGCTGCAATGAAATGACCGCACGTAACATCTGCACCAACTCCGTCCGCTGAGGGTGAAGAACATGAGATGTGATGTGTATTTTGAAAAATACATTTTCAAAACCACCCAGTTTGACCCATAAAAACACACTTCGCTGGACAGGAGGAGGAAGCGGACGCACACGTCTGTCACCAGTTTTGATTTTCAGCCAGTTCCTTACTGCCCTTCAGACTATTTAAAGATGTAGATATTACAGGAAGTACAGAAAATATACCGTAGGTGAACAGGTCACAGTGTGTCAGACCTGAATGTAGCACGAAGGCTCGGCCGGTGACTGAATCCGTTTTCACACATTGATCATTCGTAGGTGTCACACGTTCCTTACAGTGAGTGGGGCGGCTCTAAAAACCCGAAGATGTATAAATGTTGTATGTATTGCGACATGTAATGCATTAATACTATAACGTGTGGTGTGTGTGTGTGTGTGTGTGTGTGTGTGTGTGTGTTGTTTGGGTGTGATGATGCTGACTATCGACCTGGCAAACATCATTTTTAAAAGTGACTCTGGTAACACCTGACTTGAAATCATCATGAAGCATGAGTCAGCAAACCCCAAACTTTATCCATGAATTAATACATTTACTACAACAATAATAATAATAATAATAATAATATTTTTTAAATGAATCCATTTGGCTTCAAGAAATTCACCATTCAGACTTTTTTGGACGAACCTTTAGACTTTTAAAGGAATAGTTAGACATTTTTAGAAAAACACTTATTCTCCTTCTTGCAGAAACACCTTTCGTCCAGTTCTTACTTCACTGCTAAAACTCCATTTCCCTCTGAGTCCAGGTGAAAACTGTTTATTGATCTCATGTGCTCGTGATGATGTCACACCCTTTCGAGTGAAGTGTTACCTGGATCTCATTTGTCAGGTGTTTTCATGCCTTTTCATTGCTTTTTGATTTCAGGTCAGAGGTCACACGGCTTCTTTTTCTTACCTTTAACACTGCGTATTTATTCATGTGTTGTTTCTTTACTGTTGCGTTTTACCAAAGGAAACATCAACAGTTTTGTTTTGGCCTTTCTTTTTCGTACCTGTTGCATTGTTTGTTGCATTCAACCGCTTCGACCTGAAACTTCCAGACACTGCAGCAGAGATATTTGTAAGAATGTAAAGCGCAAGAAATTCTACTTTAACTGTAAAGAAAAAGAAGAAATCCAATCAGAAGAGTGAGTTTCCCAAAAACAGGTGGCTAAAACGATTCTCCAAATCATAACTCACGTCGTGGCGATTTGTTTTTCTCTGCATCGGCTCCAAAGTACGGTTAATCATACCCTGTGTGTGGTTGTGAAACGTGGTCCGGAAGTATTACAACTTTATTTATTATACAAATAAAAGAAAAATACGGATGACACAGTGTTTGTGTCTTTTGTCTTTCGGTCCACCCAAACAAGGAAGAAGAAAAAAAACATCCTGGCCTGCAGAGCCTCAACCTGACAGGTGGATTAAAAGAGTGAATGAACAGTAAACATGAAACGAGTGGCAGTTTGAGTTACGGTAATAAAAAAGACGTTGTAAACAGTCTTCTCAGATTCATTTTACCATTTGAGAACCGCAGAGGTCAAGTCAAGTAAACACTGGCACAACTTTGGTAACCGCTGCTGGAAGAAGGAGAGTGTAGTACTTGCTGATAATACTAATGTACTTGTACTTAACTGGGTTTTGGAATACAGGACGTTCGCTTGTAATGAACTATTTCTATGTAGTTGTATTTGTAACTTCAGTCTAGTAAATATAACAAACGTGTGAGCTGCGTGATCGCACGTGTACACGCCGTCAAACCAAAAACAGATGCTGCTGAGATGAACAAAAGTCGTGTTTATTTACATTTTTTTTGTAAAGTGCTTCAGTAGTCACAAAGTATTTGGCAGCCCACACCTGCTCCTCTGTTCCAGTTGCAGTCCTGACATCGGCCATCTTTGGTTTACCACTGGAAAGACAAACTGGTTCACTTTGTCCAGGACGCGACCGACTCGGCACAGATGGAGAAAGGACACTTTTCAGTTCTTTAAACTGACACGTCGCAAACTCAAGTGCACAAGTGCAGGTGAGCGAAACACAAAGTTAAACCCCGGCTGCTGGGAGGACGGGGAATGTGTTCGCTGCAAATGACTCTTTTCACGAGAAGCCGAACAACCCAGCGCGCCACGGAAAAGCCTGACGTGTCCCTCTGAGAGGCTTTTCAGTTCAAGGTGACATAAACATTCAGGAACATTTCTGTAAATGAGACCAACCCCAGCCTCTCAGCCCAAACTACTTCTTTGACTTAGACGATACAACGAGGGACAAACTTTGTAAATCTGTCCTTGGTGGTATCTGGACTTCTCCCCCCCACACTGACTTTCCTGAACAGCCTTTCTCGTAAGGTGACGAGAGCCTGTTTTTTGTTTTTTCGTTTTTTTTGCATTTGAAACAAGGCACCACAAAAGGCACGGCAGCAGAAACAGGAGATAAATATGTACGATCAAAGAGCTTGGGAGGCAGAAGTCGGTCTCCTTCCTGTGGACGTGACGTCACCGGGATGTCTGAGTCTTTTCTTCAGCTCTAACGTCTGAGCGGTGATCAGGTGAGCTCCGTCTGCCGGGTCTGAGGGAGCAGAAGAGCCACCAGACCTCCGGTCAGCAGCAGAGCGGAGACCAGCAGGACCGGCACGGCGCAGTTCGTGTCCACCAGCTTTCCGAAGACTATGTTTCCCGTGATCGCCGCCACTCGGCCCACGCCTGTGAAGAAGCCGAGAGCTGAGGACCTGCGGGAGAGGACAGGGTAAGTCTGAGCTGCTCTTATGGACTTCTTATGGTTGAAGTGGAGGTGAGGTTCAGGTACCGCAGCTGTGTCGGGTAGAGCTCTGTTCCCACCACGTCCAGGGCGTTCCAGGCGATCACGGACACGCCGCTGAAGACGCAGGACAGGACCAGACTCTGGGCTTTGGTGTGGACCACGTAGATGAGGAAGACGCTCATGCTGGACAACAGCAGGCTGCAGCCTAGAGAAAGACGGGGAGACACAGCCTGACTCATTCTCTTGTCCAATATTTGTCCACGGTTTCTAAGGGACTGAAGCATTTACTGATTAAGCAGATGACGTCAGCTCAACTGCAAATGGTTCGTGTTTGAGTTACAAGGTCATAACCAAGATAATTACCGGCCTCGACAAACTTCCCCAGCGCTGAAAATGCATTAGGATTATATCATCATTTTTCCATTTAATTATTAAAGTGTTTAAAGAACAGCAGACTCACACAGCAGGGCCTTTCCCCCAGTGCTGTCCATCATCAGGATGGTGAAGATGTTTCCTGGCAGGTTCGATGCAGCGACGACGAAGCCCTCCATATACACTGTGAGGTGATGAAACACTGAAACACCCCCAAACAAATACTGGAAACCCAAATCAACCTCCAGACTTTTTTCATTTATTCAACCCCGGAAACGCACCTGCTGTCTTGACCGGGTAGCAGCTTTGGTTGTGAAGAGGCGACGGGACGGACACGTTGGCGCAGGGCGAGCCGCCGTCCTCGACTCTCTCAAACAGCTCCGGGAACCACATCCACAGCCCGTAGTATCTACAAACATACTCAGGTGAGGAGGGATTTCACATTCACTCTGTGGCTGCAACACACAGAACACAACCCGTCTCCCACACAGTGTGAGTCAGCAGTCCGGTTCCATCTGGTGACTCTTCATTATCTATTTATAAAACCTCTCCATGAGAAAAACACATCAACAAACAAGCCCTCAACTTGTATTTCTCAAGTCTGAGCACAATCCTGGGCGACAGAAGCAGGAAGGTGAACTCACCCGAAGGAGATGCAGTAGAAGATGATGAGCAGAGCGATGCTCCTGGATTTGAGAGAACCTTTAAACATGTGTTTGACCGGCACCAAGCCCTGTGAGTTAAACCAAAGGAGTTGATTTAAATGACACGGAGATAAGTCAGAATGTTGGTTTTAAGGGAGCAGCCAATCACTTTTGTCTTCACCTCTTCTGGATATCACAGTCATAGCGTGTGACTTTACCTTTTTTAACATGAGTCGCACCCGACTTGAACCCTGAGTGCTGGTCTCCTCCACTTCCCCTCTTTGCTTGGAGCTCGAACACAAACCAAATTCCTGCAAAAGAAGGATTAGATCAGAATACTACAGAAGCCAAAAAAAGAGAAGCTTTTCATTTCCCCTTCTGCATTGTGTTGATTCATTCATTCATTCTTTCAGTGAGTTGTGTGTTTGTAAACTTGTGAATTACCACAGTACAGTTTGGTTCTTACCGCGAAAGCCTTTCCTTTTCCCTTCATGTTCACCTCAAACATCAGTCTGAAGACGTGGACGGCCTCCTTCTCCCGACCGGCCTGACAGAGACAATGTGAAAGTAAGAGAGACGGGTCGGGACAGAGATCCTCCTGCCGACACCGGCCTGGCCTCTGAATACCTCAGAGAGGAACTTGGGGCTTTCGGGCATGAGCAGCCAGAAGAGGAGGGCTGAGCTGAGGCTGGGGATGGAGCACAGCACCACAAACAGCCTCCAGCTCTGGAAATGGGCCCAGGTTTTAGGAATCACCAGCCAGGCCAGACCTGCAGACAGGAAGGTCGCTCGTCACTGAACACAGGCAGGTTTTACATTTTGCCGACGCCGTTTTAGCTAGTTTTTTTTTTCTTTCTTATCACCTGCAGCCAGGATGTTTCCCGCCATCCAGAAGGTGGCCAGAGCGCTGATCATCGCGCCTCTCCTCAGTCGGGGCATAAACTCAGAGAAGTACGAGAAGATGACGGGGATCGACCCGCCGACCCTACGGAGGGGAAGAAATCCACATTCACCCGGGAACTTTTATCTCATAGACACGTAAAATACACGTGGTTCAGTGTGTGGCTGTCAGTGAATGAAAACATCAATAAAGAACATTAAAGAAATAAAATCAACCTCGCTCACCCGATGCCGCTGATGAACCGCAGCAGCAAGAAGAGCCAGAACCACGGAGCCACGCTGGCCAGACCTCCAAACACCCCGTTTACCGTCAGGGACACCACCAGGACTCTGCGACGCCCCCTGTGGTCTGCCAGGTATCCCCACATGTAGCCCCCCACCATCATCCCTAGAAAAACAGGAATCAGGTATTTATTATTTCTTTTCTTCATTCTTTTTAATACTTGAGATGTTATGCCAAACAATTTGAATTTATTTCTATTTTATCTGTTCAGTTTAGTCTTTCATTTTTTAACTTGCTTGCACAGCAAAAAGACAAGAAGTTAACTTATATTTTCATTTTCTTTGGTGTGTTTTGTTCATGTTACAGGTAGATTTGATGGTTAAAGGTGAGATTATGAAATATTTTCAATGTGAGTCCACACAGGACTTTAAGGACTGCTCCACTGGTGACACAGGTGTTGTCGCTCCGGGTGTTCGGCGTGTTTTTCTGCATTTACAGGTGAACTGTACCAGCTCAGGTTTGATAAGCGGCTGGTTAAATAACTGTGATTCACCGAGGAAAATGCTGGCGGTCAGCAGGCCCATGTCTGACGAGCTCAGCAGCAGATCGCAGCGCACCGTCGGCAGCAGGAAAGACACGCAGAGGATCTCCACGGCGTCGCTGGCGTTGGCCCAGCCACAGACTGCCAACAGCAGCCAGTGAAACAAACCAAAGCCTGAGAGCAGAAGCAGAACAAACAGAAGATAAGCAAAGGCTCGGCCCGCTTTGCATTAAACCAACAGCAGTGTTACATAATCCAGCTATGACAGGGAAAAGTAACATGGGACATGAAGACTACCTGCTTCCTTGTAATGCCTCCTCATACGTTAATCTTCTGAGCGCGCTCTCCCCGGCCCCACGTTCGGCGTTTGACGTGCTCCTGTCGAAAATGACTTCACCTGCGACGCACACAAACAGGCCGGGTGTCATGCAAGATCCAGACACAGGAGATAACGACAGACACAACAGCTTCAGACTGTGACGCTGAAATACAATATCAGTGTATTGTGGCCTCGCTCCCCCCATTTCAAAGTCTAGTTATAAAACATTAATAGTTTTAGTTTAGATTGTGCTGCCATGGTTTGTATTCCTACTTGAAAATGTTTTGTGTTCTATAGTTGAATTTGTCTTGTGTGCAGATAGTTTGGTCCTCCACCTGTCAGTGCAGGGGGAAAAAGATGTAGTGTAAGTTTAATACCCATTTTCATTATTGATTCATCTGCTGATTATTGCTTTGATCTTTTTTCTTTTCCAGATGTCTTGTTTTCTTTTGTCTGACCGCGAAACACAAAAACAAAGATATTCAGTTTACTATCACCATCATTCTCACATGTACAAAGAGCTGTAACCATTAAATACTGATGAAAATATTTGCTGATTAACTTCCTTTCCATCAGTAATCGATTAATCGCTGCAGCTTTAAGCAACATCAAACGGAAACGCTCCACTTTCACGAAAACTGTGTTTCTGTACTATGTGTGTGTGTGTGTGTGTGTGTGTGTGTGTGTGTGTGTGTGTGTGTGTGTGAATAAACACGTGATAACACGACAGTCGAAGCCAGTACGTGTACTTCTGATACTTTTACAGCAGCAACACGCGGGGCTCGTACTTGTAATAGAGTGTGTTTACACGGATGTGTGGGGACTTTGGTTCACGCTGAGTATCTGGATACTTCGCCCACCTTCGTCAGACTCCAGCTCGTCCGGGTCCAGGTGACCTCCGCTGACAAGAAGCGGCCGCCGCGCCTCCACATCTCCGGCACGCATGTGACGAGACATCCTCCCCCACCTCACAACTCCCCAACTCCAAAATAAATCAGAAAAACGGCGGATGTCTCTTATATTAGCGCTGTGCGTGCGTGCGTGCAGATTAGCTAACTTCTACCGAAACCCCTGCCCGGGTCCGCTATTATTATTTTCCGGGTCTGTCCCGTGACAGCCCGGCTAGCTAGCACCAAGCTAGCTCCAGCTAACCTGACAAGTGGAAGCGGAGGAGGCGGAGGCGGAGGCGGAGGACCAGGAAGTAAGAAGACAGCGGCAGATTCGCACGTCCCGAGCCTCCGGTTTGCAGCCTGGACTTGTTTCTTAGTCCACCGATCTTGAGGTAAACTACTTCAACTCCACCGTGTCGCAGCGGCGGTTCGGCCGCGGTGCTTCGGGTCTGCCCGCCTGTCCGTCACTCAGTGCGCGCGCGCGTGCGTGACACACACGCGCACAGAGAGTGAGCGAGCGAGCGAGCGAGAGCGAGAGAGTTGACGTTACCTCCCCTTGTGTTTTTGGAGGAAAAAAAAAAGAAAAAAAGGAAAAAAAAAAAGATTGGAAGATGGCGACCAGCTCGGAGCGCAGTCCCCCTCCGTTCCCGGACTCCGAGGACCAAGATGTGCTGGACACCGAAGACGTCGGAGGCCGCGACAGTGATGAGGACGACGGGGAGGACCTCTTCCTGAGCGCAGTAGGTCCGAATGTCGAGCTCGCGGGAGGCTAACTTCTGGTTAGCCTCCGGTGCGGCTAAGTGACGTTAACTGCCAAAGGTAGTTAGCTTAACGTCGGCGGAGGAGCGCTAATGGGGCAGTTTGAGCGAGTTTGGGTCTCACTTGTGGGAAGGTTTTCCCCCGCGTGTTTGCTGTTTTAACCGCATTGCAAACACAAACACACACACACACACACACACACACACACACACACACACACACACACACACACACACACACACACACACACACACACACACACACACACACACACACGCAGACACACACCACCGTCATGGCAGATAACGCCACACTCATAATGTGTAATACCATTTAAATGGTCAAAGCGGTGCGGAGGCTTTCCTGAGCCGCCTGGCTGTGATTTAACCAGGTCGACTGGCGAACCGAATAACGATCTGGAGCGATTAGTCGATTGGTCGATTCATGCGGACAGTTCTTGCAATGAACTATGTTGATCGTTTGAGTTAAGTCAATATTAACTTTTTCTACCTTCTTTGATCCAAAAATAATCAACAGTGGAGAAAAAACCCCCAGCAAAAATAGTCAAACTGTGTCAAATGTTTTTTAGATTATTGGCTGAAAATGAAATATTTTGAGAGTGCTTGGACTTTTTCTTGTGATGTGATTGGCAGTTTTTCATAAACTATACATTTAATGGAAAAAGTTTTAATCATCATTTAGTTGCCACCCTCCATTCAACATCGCAGATCGATGGGCTTGGACTCCAGGAAGTTGTACTTGGATGTACTATTTCCTAATCTATTAATTGTGAACACAGCTGTCAGATTAATCTACAGTGAAGATAATCCATATGTGGAGGCCTGTCCTTTCCTGTTCCTTTCTGGTTATTGAAATGTGGATGTTTGTTTGTGTAGAAAATCCTTGACATTTCTAAAGACCAAAATCTGAAGCCCTCAACATTAATGCATATTGTGTAGTCGTAAAGCAGGCAGTCATCAGGAACGAAGGAATGTGGTTTGAATGTGAACGCTGACATTATCGGGTCAGTGATTCTGTTATTTCATCATCATTTATCAGTGGGTCGATATTCACGCTCCTTTTTTTTTAAACGAGGGCTGATAGCTGGCACAGGCGGCCCCTGTCATGTGAGTCTGCCGTGATCACATGGTCAGAACCCGGATGTTTTCCCACAGTCAAAGTTCAGAGGAGATTGAAAAGTTGCTGTCTTTGATTTTTTTTTTTTTTTTTTTTTGGCGCGGGAGTCGTTGCTGCGTGGAAAACATTAGTCAGCAGTTGTGGATGTTACAGAGCCTGTAGCTGAAGTCATGTTTGGAAATAGAGCTGGCAGTGGTAGTTAATGGATTCAGAGTGGCCATGTTATTACTCAGTGTTACTCAACATCATTCCTGGCAGACGCCCCTGTGATGAAACAGATTATTAGGGTCGTCCATGCAAATGTTTCAGGGCGGACTGAACATTACACACAGCACACACACATGCACAAGCTACAGCCTCCACAAAGACCACAAAGTCTAACACCTCCTCAGAAAGTTACAGACAACAACCTGTAGGAAAGTATAAAAATATTAAAATCATTAGACATGTCACTCATGCATCTGGAGTGACATTAAACAAGCAGCCGCATTCACCTGGACTGCTGCTCAAACTCATCGCACAACATGTTTGGTAAACCCAGAAAGCCATTAAACCCCATTTTAATCCCACTGCTGCTGATTGTGATTACAGCTGGGGAGTCTGAACACGCTGGGTTTTTTAAAGCAATATAATACGTGCTTGGGATGTTCAGACCGTGCAACTGGACACCAGAGACTTGGATTACGGTGCAGGAAAAGTTTTGTGAGTAATTTAATCCAGTTGACCTTTACGGTATGAGGAAATGTCGTATTAACTGTGGAATATCAGATCCTGTAAGGCTGTTAGTGTTGATGGATTCACCCTAAGTCAGTTCATTATTTTCCTCATTTACCCGTCAGTAAGCCAAAACACTCAGCCGCTGAAGTTTCTCCATTTTCAGGTTTTGCTGCCTTTCCCTGTTGAACGTGAAAATTGAATGTGTCCTGTTTTGTCAGACAAAATGAGACATTGAAAGACAACACCAAAGACACTGGGACAGGCTTTTCTTGTCCTGAGGATTAATCCAAAAGAAACAATGGTCAGATAATTGTTAGTTGCTGCCCTGTTCAGATATTTTAACGATGTCTCCTGTATCTCCAGAGCAACCCTCCGCTGACTGAAATGGACCCCACGCTGCCGCCTGCCACTCAACCCGGGGATGTTTTAACGCAGCCTCCCGCCGACGTCATGAGCGACCCCTTGGTGGAGCCCGTCAGCGGCGACGCAGAAAACAAACCAGCAGGTGAAGTCGGCGGCGAACCCGTGGACGACTTTGTCGACCTGACAAACAACGTAACCGAAGCCGCTGCAGCAACAGACACGACCGAGGTCTCTCTGGACGAACCCTCAGATGACTTTGTTGACATATTGGGAAGTGAAACTGAGTCACCGCGAGAGGAAGTGGTGGTAGTGGATGTGGTTGCTGAAGCTGCAGTGGATAAAAGTGAAGTGACAGGCAGTGTAACAGAAGCACCTGGAGACGGGAAACAGGAAGTAAAAGAAACCTCCATTGCTGCAATTATCGACTTCAGCGGCGACTCATCATCCGGTAACACACAACAGCCCGGCAGCGACGAGCTTGTCGAGCCTCTGGTCGACCTCCTCAGCGACGCCCCACCTGCTGCCGATACCCAACAACCCGGCCGGGCGACGCTTGACCTGTTCGCAGAGGAAGGTAGCGACTTGTTCGCGGAGCCGCGGCAAAGTAAATCTGCCAAGCCGCCGCAGAAAAGCCTCTTCGGTGAACCTGACGAGGATCTGTTCGGGGAGCCGCTGGGCGCCACCTCAAAGAAAACCGCCGTCAGCAAAGAGCAGAAGGACAAATCTGTCCCAACCAAAGCGGCTCCCGGTGTTGGCGTCAGCGTAGCCGGGCCTCTGCAGGAGATTAATGCCACGGAAGCTGCCGACATCTTCACCGAAGAAGCCGTCAGCACAGCGCCCAGCTTCAGCACCAAGACCAACGGAGTCCACTCTGAAGAGGAGACCGATATCTTTGCCGGTGGGTCCATTCACAGTTCATTCTCATTTATAAACAATGGGAGACCAGTTATCTGCAGACAGATGAAGAGTCAGTGCCCCCCCCATCCCTAAAACATGCATAAGCCACATCTCCGTCACTTTGTGTCGCTCTGCGGTTGTTTAGCATCTTGTTGCCATTCTTCCTTCCCATTGTGGTCACATTCATTACTTCAGGGATGTGTTGTGTAACTGTGTCATTTACATCTTTTTGTGGCGGTTTATTATCTGTTACTGTTTCCCTTTGTGTGTGTTCTGCATCTGTTTGTCATCACTTTGTGTCTCTCTGTAGCCTGGGCCCGGCGGGCCCGCTCAGTGTTCCATCTGTGGTAACATTCAACGCCACATGTGGCCGACACACACCTGCTCTGCTTTCAGTTTAGGGGTTTGTTCAAGCAGAGCGGTATGCACATTTAAAAAAAACAAAAACTCCTCAACCGTATCCCCTGTCAAACAGGAAATATGAAGGCAAAAAAGGAGAGGAAAGAAACTGTGCTGACTCTGCTCCTTTTTCCCTTAATAAGGGAATTTTTAGCTGGTCCAGATTATGTTCTTAGCGCTACAAAGAAAAAACAGGTACAGATGATACATTTCTTTAAGAACATTTAGTGTTATATGTTTGCAGTTGTTGGATATGGTGCCTTGTCAACGTATTCACCCCATATTTGGTGACTTTTCCTGTTTTTTGTTGCATTGCAACCTGAAGTTAAAATGGATTTATGTCCTTCAGGCATGGAGCTAACAAAACAGCCCAAAAGACTGTGAACAAACACAAACACAGCAGAGAAGAAGAACGTGAAGTATCCAGAGTGCGAGTGTGGACGTGCAGATTTATGTGTGTCGGGTCAAGGTGAAGCGCTCACAGTAAAGTTCTCACGCTCGGAGACGAGTTAGCTGCAAAACATCTTGTAATCTAATACACAGTTTTAAAACCCGTGGCGATAATCCCGCACACTGTCAACACAAATGTACTGAAGAAGCTCCACGTGTCAAAATGTCCCAAACCAAACCGTGCGACGTAAAAGAGGTTATATGGTTTTATTTAAAGAATGATCAGGGGCTAAATGTGGCTGGAATGAATATCAGAATAAAAACTTGCTGCTGCGCTGCGGACGAACACGTCGAGGCAGATGTGCAGCGGAGCCGACGGCTCGACGCGTTTCCATTCAGCTCGTGTTTGACCCACATCTGCTTTCTTCTCCTCTCTGACAGAAGCCACAGTGGAGCTTTCCCTCGACAGTCCGCTCAGCGAGAGGAAGAAGAAGGAGGCGGCGAAGGCCCCGCCATCTGCGTCCGCCCCCGCCCCCGCCCTCTCAGCCGCCGCCAGCCTGGCCAAGCCTCAGGCCGCTGCCCTTGAGGAGGTACGACGATATCAAATCCCACACTGGAATTCCCTGTGAGACTGCAACAAAAACCATGACTGAAAACTGGGAATGCTACTATTTCTGTCCGCTCCCTGAAATATCCAAATTTTCAGAAGGTTTCACTTCCTTCAGGACACCGTTCCGTGATTACTGCTGGGAAGCTATTCACTTTCTGCTCCATATCTGTTTCAGTTGGAAGAGGAGGAGGAAGAGGAGCAGGAAGACAAATTTGACATCACAGTCTCTGTCAAAGACCCTGAAAAAATAGGTGAGGGTTATCATTTTCATTAGGTTTTTAATAAGTTACGTTACTGTAAATGAAGCCCACGTGCAGCTTGTCTTCAGGAATATTCTGTATTCTGTATGTCCCCAGTTAATGTCTTACTCATTTTCACTTTCAGGGGACGGGATGAATGCTTACATGGCCTACAAAGTGTTCACGCAGGTAAAAATCCCAGAGTTGCCCAGCGTTAATCCAGAGGAAGTTAGCACACTGACTCATCACATGTGGTAACAGAGTGAGAAGAACAGACCGGTCAGCGTATTGTGAGAGAAACGCCCGAGCAAACGGAGACGACGTCAGAGTGTTGGAGGAGTAATTGTTGAAAGTAAAAGTTGAGCCAGGCGGTAAATAAAAAGGTGTGACGTGAAGACTAAAAGGTGGAGGACGTCTTTGTCTTTCAGACCACACTGCCCATGTTCCGCAGCAAGACATTTACAGTGAGGCGACGCTTCAGCGACTTCCTCGGCCTGTATGAGAAGCTGTCTGAAAAACACGCTCCAAACGGCTACATCGTGCCGCCACCACCAGAGAAGAGCCTTCTGGGTAAATGGACCGACTCCTCTCGTTTCCTCACGAGCTCTCAGAGTAAATCTGATCTCCGTCATCTGTGAAAATGGATTGTGTCTTTGTGCAGGTATGACAAAGGTGAAGGTGGGGAAGGAAGATTCATCATCTGTGGATTTTGTTGAGAGAAGACGAGGTGCTTTGGAGAGGTAAGCAGATCTGTGCGGCGTCTGAGTGAAAAGAGTCGCCGTGCAAACAGGAAGTGGAGTTTTGTTTTGTTTTTTCCTTCTCACCCTTCTTCCCCATTCGACAGGTATCTGCAGAGGGTGGTGACTCACCCATCGCTCCTCCAGGATCCAGATGTCAGGGAGTTTCTGGAGAGAGAAGAAGTGAGTTGAAGTTGAGCCTCAGGGCTTTGTGCCTTTTGGGAAGACGTACGTTTATGTAGTTGTTTTTTCCCCCAAACCGCTTTGAAATACAGCGCCCTGTAAGACCGCACAACTTCCCGGCACACAAACAAAACACAAAATAAATCTCTGATGAAAGGATCTTTTTGGCAAGAACTGAGGGCGATATTATTCCTCTGCCACTGACTTACTACTCTTGATTCTTTTGGACGTTTTAGTACATATTGAAAGTGCAGTGTGTTATAACTGCAGTGTGTGTGTGTGTGTGTGTGTGTCTCTTCAGTTGCCCAGAGCAGTGAGCACCCAGGCTCTGAGCGGCGCCGGCTTCCTGAAAATGATTAACAAAGCAACAGATGCTGTCAGTAAAATGACCATCAAGATGAATGAGTCAGATGTGGTGAGTTCAGTGGTAAACACACACACACACACACACACACTCTGTTCCCCAGAAACTGGCGTGGAGCGCAACGGTTTTCTGTAACGATCAACTCTGCATGTTTCAGTCAAAAGCAGAACTAAAGGCTGATGGCACGAGGCCAGCAAGAAAACTACACAATTAATGTTTGGACCTGAGCAGGAAACAATGAAAATCCAGCAAAGCACAGCCGCGGGTCAGGCTGTGGTGTGTACGTTCTCTAGAGGAGTGTAAGATACTATACTGTGTCCTTAAAACGTCATGGTAGATCAGTAAAGTCACACTACATGAAGGCATACAAACATGAAATCACCATAGGATAACAAGACAAAGAAACTTTCCCGTCTACAAGTGCCGTCGGTCTCAAATCTTCTCTATGGGTCAGACCCAGAACCGACGGTTTGTGTTCTTGCTGCAGTGGTTTGAGGAGAAGCTGCAGGAGGTGGAGTCTGCAGACCAGCAGTTCAGGAAGCTCCACGCTCTGGTCGAATCCCTGGTCGTCCACAGGAAAGGTCTGTTGCCCAGGCGTTCAGCCCTCATTACTGTAGATCAGATTATCAGCACAGCTACAGCAACAGTCTCTTAAAATCTTCTAAAATCCCGAGTACAGTTCCTTCTGTACGACATATGAGAACGATAATACCAGAATTGACTTGTGTACCGTATTTTCCTTAAAGCCAAACTCACAAGAGACCTCCTCTGGTTTATTTCACATTTTATCTGCCACAAGCTCAGCGTTTGTCTTGCTCTTCCCCTCCAGAGCTGTCGTTGAACACGGCGAGCTTTGCCAAGAGCACGGCCATGCTGGGCAGTGCGGAGGACAACACCGCCCTGTCCCGAGCTCTCTCCCAGCTGGCAGAGGTGGAGGATAAGATGGAGCAGTTGCACCAGGACCAGGCCGCGAACGACACCTTCAGCTTCGCCGAGCTCATCGCCGATTTCATCCGCCTGCTCGGCGCTGTGAGGGTACGGAGAAACTTTCATATGAACCAAATCAAATAGTTTGATCAGGAAGAAAGTACCTACAGTGCTCTTGGAGCAAAACTATCAAAAAGCTGCATCCATACAACAACCTGGATTATATTCCGGATGTTGCATGTGCGCGTGTGCGACCTGCAGGGCTCGTTTGATCACCGGATGAAGGCGTGGCAGCGCTGGCAGGACGCTCAGACCATGCTGCAGAAGAAGAGGGAGACGGAGGCCAAGCTGCTGTGGGCCAACAAGCCGGACAAACTGCAGCTGGCCAAAGAGGAGATCGCTGAGGTACAGCACGGGCCAAAGTCAGCGCCGTCAAACATAACAAATAGCATGGATGAGGGCGGGAGGCCTGGATGGGCTGGAGTTGGGCCAGTGTTTTAGTAACGAAAGAATCTTACAAATAAACTTTGACTTTTTCAGCGGGATTTCAAACTTTTCATGTCTCCTTGTAAAACAGTGGGAGGCCAAAGTGACGCAGTACGAGAGAGACTTCGAAAGAGTTTCTGCCACTGTGCGCAAGGAAGTGGTCCGCTTTGAGGTACGAGACGTTCCCGCTCGCTGCGTTCACGGCTGAAAATGTTGGTCCTTACTGATGAAAACACAATGTTCAAAATGTTGTTGTGCAGAAGGAGAAGACCAGGAATTTCAAGAGACATATAATCAGATACTTGGAGTCTCTGCTTCAGTCTCAGCAGCAGGTGAGCGTGATCTCACATTAACCACTTCTTCACCGGCGGTTACGCAGGATCCTGACGCTCCTGTCCTTTTTTTTTCTCTCTCCAGCTGATAAAGTATTGGGAGGCTTTCTTACCAGAAGCTAAAGCAATCGCCTAATCCTCCAGCACCAGTTTTTGGATGACAGAAACAGGCTGCCTTCTTCTTATACACTTTACCTCTTTTGCCTTTAAACCAAGGAAAATGCGTGCATTGTAAAGGGAGATACAATCAATCTTGTTTTTTAATCACCTTTAACATAATAGCTCTGTATTCTATTGTATTAATTAATGTATATTTTCATTTAACCTTCCACAAATATTTTCTTATTAGATGAAAAGAGTTTGCGTATACAAAGATATGGACACTCGAGAAGAGAGAAAGTGTAGATGAATGATTCCGCTGATTTTCCGTAAGGGAAGGGAAAAGGAAAGCGAGTCTGTCGCTCTCAGGATTTTCTCCCTCGTGTGACCAGGAGCTCCTTCACGTCAGCACGGCCGCTCTCTCGTCGCGTGTTTCTGGGGACCCAGAGGAAGAAAGTGGCCATTTTTTCTTTCAAATGACCTAAAGGGATAAAATAACAGTGAGAAAGAATCACGAGCCCTTCCACGAGGTGGATAAAGTACTAAAGTACCAGCCATGTTTAGTTTTGGTTCAGACGTAGAATGCTGTCGATGGGACTGGGCGCAGGGCGAGGGGACGCGTTAGATTAGCAGACTCGACCACTGTGGTCACGTTGCGTTTGTGCTGTGGGTGAAGCTTTGGGGTCTAACGTTTGAGATTTGATGTTCTGATTAACTACACGCCTGTGCCTTCTTCTGCCTCCAGACACCGAGTTACATCCTCAGCCGTGCACAGTTGATGGCACGACCACAACAGCCACGATGACATGAGTGTCAGTGCTGAGTTTAAAGAACAACACGTTTAAGTTACAATTTACTACGATTCCTTTTTGTTTACCCTCTACGTTCTTGCAGACCGTTTGTGGAATTATTTTTTCTCTGCTTTCGAGCCGGCGTTTGGATTCGCTTCCTGCAGAGACTTGAAGCAGGTCGATCCTCACAGTGAACGTCACGTCTGAGTCTGTTTTGGTCAAAGTTGTTGTCTTTGTCGTCGTTGTGTGGTGCATCACCAGGCTTAACGTGGAGGGGAAAAACACAATGAGCGCAGACGTGTTCTCACTGTGTGGGCGAGCTTAGTCACAGTAAGAAGAGCAGCGTGGACTCAAGAATATTTTACACATCAATCTGCTGATTATATTTTCAACTGCTTCTCCTATGATGAAAAAATCATAACAAAGAAAGAACAATCAGAAACCCAGAGATATTTAGAGGTGCCCTGTGGAGTTTGTCACCAGTAAGTGTGTGACGAGGGTGAAACGACAAACACGTCTGTCAAAGGGCGAATTTCTCCAAATCAAAACTGCCAAGAAAGGCGACGGATCAGAAAGAGTTTAGCTCGCTCTGTTTCATTTGGAGGTGGATGCTTTCAAAATGTTTGTTAGACGTGTTATGGGGTTTTTTGTTTACAAAAAAAATCAGCAGGGTACCTTTTTAATTTCCATGGATTTAAAACAGAAAAAACAAGCAAATCCCCACTTTTGGTAAAGTTTCACTGACGTATGTTATTATTACTTGGTTTTGTTTTAATGAATGACCTCAGTGATCGAGATCCAGATTGTTTGTCATTCGGGCACTAAACTGTCTCTCTACCTGTGATTTTTGTGAAGTGGGCATGTAAAACACTGGAACAGTCCTTTTTTTAAGAAGCCAGTCTGAAAACAAAGAAACTGCTCTGACCATGTTGACCTGTAAACGTGTCTGACAGTGAACCTGATGTTTCCCTCGCACCCACGTCTGCAGTTTGACAAATTCAGTTTTAACATGGAACTAACACACCTGCCTCACAGCTTTATGTGGCGTGGGCCGCCATCGTGTGATTACAGCTTTAATTTCATTTTCACAAATGTTGAACTGAGCAGCGGTTTGTCGTCAGTGAGGCATCACGAGTCTTGCAGACATTTCTTTGCTCTTTTTTTGTATGCTTGCTTTCAGCTGTGGTGAGATCAGACGGCACGTAATTAAAGTGTGTCGTCATCACTTGTCAACGTGCAGAGCAATGTCAGCAACGTGCACTGTCACAGAAATTTCTTTTAAAACAAAATCAATAAAAGTTGCACTGTTTACACTTGGAGATTTAATTAAGAACTTTAGGCTTCAGTGTCTTTATTTGTCCTCCTCGTACGCAATGGACCTAAAATAATGTCATCTAGTCGTGCGTTTAGGGCAAAAAGGTTAAATAAGTTTAAAATGGGGGCAAGTAGGCTCGGTATGATGCAGGGGATCCGAAAAGAAAGGCTTGGCAAACAAACTGTAGGACGCGGGACATTTGAGTCACAAAAAAAGCTCAAAAGAAAAAAAACCCTGGAGAAGTACACCGGAGAGCAAGAAGTGGAACAGAGTTAACACCCAGCTGAGCAGACCTCACTAGGGACGAGCGGTGAAAGAGCCGAGTCTTTATACTTCAGGTAACGAGGTGAGATGAGGAACAGGTGTGCCACAACTCACCTGGGCCCAGGGAGGAGACCAGGAGACAGAACGCAGAGGTCACAGCGAGAGCTGACAACTACTAGTGTGTTATGTATTTAAAATGTTTCAAAAAAAGATTTTTTTCTTTAAAAAGTCACAGTATAGCATATCGTAAAAACACAAAAAATTGAAAAATCAATATGGCCAAAAAAGGCATTGAAATATGACAGAATATTATAACTACGCCATATCACAATGTGTGTTGAAAATGCTCTTTCAGCACATTGTTTTGCTTTTCTGGCCCGGAGATCCATGAAAGAAATGGCATTTCGGAGTGAGAGAAAAGCTGCTGCGGCCATGCATGGCGGACTGGTGACAGCAAAGCCAACAATAGCTGCTCTCCTGACAACGATGGCCGATACCCCGCCCCGTGTGTGTATGTGCGAGGTTAATCTGGTAAGTCCTGGGTTCAGACAGTCGTTTGGACCATGTGAGTGACAAAGGGCAATCAGATGCAGCACGCACAGAGCGGCCTCGCCTCGCGCTCACCCTGAGCGTGTGCGTGTGGCCTGGGCGGGCAGCACGCGGCGTTCATTCACCTGGATGAATGAACGTGGACATAAAGAGTGTCATGTCCTGCTGCTGGCCGGTGACGTCCTGTCCCCGCTGCAAGCTGAAAGTCAATGTTGACAACGTCACAAAACACATGTTGACAAAACACATGATGCTCACACAGGAAATGAACTGACTTTTTATTGCACTGCATGTGGATTGTATGAAGTTAGCTGACTGATGCATCATATGTATGCAGTGAACAGCTTCTCTCTGCTATCTCTATTATAATATTAAAAATATGATATCACTATAAATTAGACCTGCCCAAAAACCAGAACTGAACCATTAGTTAGTGGATTTTGATGATTATTTGCATTTTTATTTGTTTATTTTGTTAAGTGATGCTGGATCTCCGGCGTTAGGATTCAGGCTGAGCTGATACGCAGGAGAACAGCCGCTGGAATCACATCTTCTTCTTCTTATTATTTTTCTTCTTCTCTCGTCCGTGGTTCCAGTCTCTCGTCCAGCTGAGGCTCAACTGTGTCCTCGTCTTCTCTCCTCCTGGTCTGTGTCCTGGAGCACCTTCATCGGGGACTCGGTGAACTGGAGTACCACTCGTGTCCCCTCCGGGGCCTCGGACGGGGGCTGTCTTCGGGGGGGCTCAGCCTCGCTGGGAGGACGGGTCGTGGCGTTCCCCGTCTCCTCCTGCTCCTCCTGACAGCAGAGAAGCTCCTCCTCAACTTTCTCTTCCTGAGCCTTCCAGCGCCGCCCGCCGTCCTTCTCCTTCTCCTTTGAGAGCTGAGCCACGGCTGGCTGGCGGATTCATCTTTCTCCTCCAGCAGCTTCACCTGCAGCTCTGCCTCCATCAGGGCTTCCCCTCAGCTGCTCTTTCTCCTCTCTCTCCTTGTCCAGCTTTTCTGTCAAGGAGGCCCTGCACTTCTCTGCCTCACTCAGGCGGTCGTTTCTCTCCTGGACTGAGGCAAACTGATCCTTCAGCTGCTTAGCTTTTTTACTCAGAACAGACTGATACTGAATTTCCACCATTTCTTTCTGAGCCTGAAGTTGGAGCTCAGCGTTTTGCAGCCTTGACTGGAGTATGGTCATATACTTGTGCCACACGGTCTGACTGGCCATCAGTTTGTCCTCCAGTGTGCGCTGAATTGTCTGGGACTCCTTCTTTTCTTTTGCAAAGGCGTGAAGCTGAGCATTATTTTTGAGCTCCCATTCCTTCAGCTCTGACAGTAGGCCTGATTTCTCCTTCTGCCATTTGGTCTGACCCACCGTCAGTTCCTCTTGCAGTTATTTGCATTTTTATTTGTTTATTTTGTTAAGTGATGCTGGATCTCCGGATTTAGGATTCAGGCTGAGCTGATACGGAGGAGAACAGCCTCTGGAACCACTTCTTCTTCTTCTTCTTCTTCTTATTTTTCTTCTTCTCCTCCGTGGTTCCAGTCTCGTCCAGCAGAGGCCTGCGTCTTCTGTCTCCTCTCGTCTTCTCTCCCTCCTGGTCTGTGTCCTGGAGCACCTTCATCGGGGACTCGGTGAACTGGAGTACCACTCGTGTCCCCTCGGGGGGGCCTCGGACGGGGGGCTGTCTTTCCGGGACTCATCCTCGCTGGGGGGGTCGGGTCCCGCTCCTCCCCTGCTCCTCCTGCTCCTCCTGACAGCAGAGAAGCTCACCCTCAACTTTCTCTTCCTGAGCCTTCCTCAGCGCGCCGCCCACAGCTCGTCTCTTCTCTGAGCGCAGCTGAGCCACGGCGAAGCTGGCGGATTCATCTTTCTCCTCCAGCAGCTTCACCTGCAGCTCTGCCTCCGTCAGGGCTTCCCTCAGCTGCTCTTTCTCCTCTCTCTCCTTGTCCAGCTTTTCTGTCAAGGAGGTCCTGCACTTCTCTGCCTCACTCAGGCGGTCGTTTCTATCCTGGACTGAGGCAAACTGATCCTTCAGCTCCTTAGCTTTATTACTCAGAACAGACTGATAGTTCCGCCTCTGAATTTCCATCATTTCTTTCTGAGCCTGAAGTTGGAGCTCAGCGTTTTGCAGTCTTGACTGGAGTGTTGTCATATACTTGTGCCACATGGTCTGACTGGCCATCAGTTTGTCCTCCAGTGTGCGCTGAATTGTCTGGGACTCCTTCTTTTCTTTTGCAAAGGCGTGAAGCTGAGCATTATTTTTGAGCTCCCATTCCTTCAGCTCTGACAGGAGGCCCGATTTCTCCTCCTGCCATTTGGTCTGACCGGCCGTCAGTTCCTCTTGCAGATTTTGATGAATGCTCTCGGACTCCTTCTTTTCTTTTGCAAAGATCTGAAGCTGAGCATCATTTTCCTGCTTTTTTTTTGAGAGGAGAGCTCTGAGAGGAGGCTCGTTTTCTCCTCCTGCCACCTTGCTTGACGGGAGTTCAGTATCTTCTCCATCCGATTGAAAACACACTTCACCTGGTCCCTCGTCCTGTCCACTTCACGACGACAGAGGGTCTGTTGTCTCGGAGAGGGGAGGCTCTGGGCCTGGGCAGGCGCTCTGCCCTGGGCAGGCGGTTGGCCTTGGGCAGATGCTCTGCTGGGGGGCGTGTGGTCGGCCTTGGGCAGGCGCTGCTCTGCCTGGGCTTGGGCGGCCTGCTCTGCCTGGGGCTGCCTGGGGCCTGGGCTGGGGCGCTCGGCCCCTGGGTCGGCCTTGGTCGGCCTGGGCAGGCAGCGGCCTCTGCCTGGGGCTGCTCTGCCTCCTTGGGCAGCTCTGAGCTCTGCTGGCTGGCTCTCTGAGCCTCAGGCTCCTGCAGATCTGGCTCTTCTGAGCAGAGCTCCTGCAGATCTTTGTGCAGCTCTCTGGTTTCCAGGGGCTGTATGTAAACCTCGGAAGGCCGGTATCCTGGATTCCATTCTCTAGGAGCGATTCCAGTAAGAATGCCAGCGTTTCCTCGGGCAGTTCCAGCACAACTCTTCCCTCGGTCTTGCTTTGAGTGAGTTCAGCTGAGCTGTGCAGTTGAACACACACACTTCACTCTGAAGGTAGTTGAAGTAAAAATCCATGTTGGTTGTTGGACGGTTTATGTGGAGTCTCCAGTCGTCAGTTGTGGCTTTGATAACTTTGGATGAGTTTGGCTGCTTTTATATCAGTCTGGCCCTTTGATGCCTTTGATCCTGTATGATCCCTTGATTCTTTGATCCTAAATACACATTGGTTCTCTGGTCAAGTGGTTGCCATTGGCAACCTGTGATTTATGTTTGAATGCTCACAGCAATGACAGTGTCATTAACAGAATCTGTATGAATGTCACTTTTAATGTGCTGACAGACTCTATTTTTTAGGCCAGTTTACACTCACTTTTGACAAAGTTCAAAAGTCAGATGTACACTAAAAATCAAAATGCAATCCTTTCCATTCATGTCTTTCATTGTCAATGCGTCTCATTACCTGCACCAAGGAGGCGGGACATGCGCTGGTTTCACCAATAGCAATCCAGCTACACTTCTATGAGCGAATGAAATTTCTCTCCCTTCACAGAACCACTACTAGAGCAGAGATAGACCTCTGGGATAAAATTAATGAATGAAATACAGGATGAAAGAAAAACTATGATTAGGAATTAAATGAAACTCAGTAACAGGCAGGTTCTTTTTTTTTTTTTTTCAGGTTACAGAACTAACAGACCTCTCTTTTTTCCAATTGGTTACAAAAGTATATATGATATCACTATAAATTAGACCTGCCCAAAAACCAGAACTGAACCATTAGTTTGAGTCGACCAACAAGTAGTAACACTATGCACTCCCAGGTTTCTGTCAAGCAGACCGCCACAACAACTTCTTTCTTCACACTCACATACTGAGCCATGCTTGTTTAAGGATGCAATGGAATGGGGGTGGGGGCTCTCGTAGGTGAGATGAATCCTGGAGCCACTGTTTTGGAATTGTTAACTGTTGTCTTTAAATATATATAGTAAAAAAAAGAGTATTCTTGTTTAAAGGGAGAGAATAATAACGAAAATTTGTGTGTAAATGTTTCGAGCAATGTCAGTCCCCACTGTCCATACTCAAATCTACACCCATGCTACACACAATTCCCTGTGAAAGGATATTTTCCGAAGCTGGGGAGCTGGTCAGCCAGAAGAGGAGCCGACTGAAACTTGAGACAGGAGAAAAAAAATTATATTTCTCAATAAAAACCTGTGAAGACAAATAACTTGTCTGCTTCTGTGAATCATCATTCCAAATCAACCATACAAGTCCCCAAATGACAAACCATTATCTTTAAAGGTTTTCCTTAAAAACACTTCACACACACAAAAAAATAATGTTTCTGAATTCAAACACCATGATCATTTGTAAAGTAGGAAGGATCTCTAATCCTATTAGCGACTTTTAGTACAGTTTTTAAATAAAGCTCAAAGCTTTAAATAAACCCTTAACCAACATTTAACCCTTAATATAATTTGCATTTATTTTTGGGGTTAATCTGGAATGTGTTTTAGAGTATGGGGGAGAGCATCTGCATATTTTATTGTAATGACGATATAATCATTATTTGGTATGAATGAACAAAACACTTGAATGACCACAGACTTTTCTGAATATTTATTGCCGTCATGGGATTGAAACAGTGCCAGTGCTTCAGTCGTGCTCTTTAGAGGTTGCTATTGCTTCAGTTGTCCACCAGATGTCACCGTCACTGAAGTCTCGAAGCTTCGAATCTTTTTTCGGCACAATTGTTAGGAAAGCCTCAGTGCGTCATGAGGCTTCACTTCCAAGCCCCCATTTTTAATAACATGTTTCATGCCTTACGATGCTATGACATTTTTTTAAGGATCCTTTACCATTGAGAGGTCGGGCTAAATTTCACATTCAGTCATATCTGAAATACATGAAGATGCGGAGTAAGTGTAGTGACCCATTCACCAGGTTGTTAGGTTGCTTACTACATCAGCTGTAGGTCCCTGGTTTGACTCCTGGGGGAGGCTCTATCTAAAAATAAACAACAAATTGATTCGGATCTGGATGCTCTCCCGGTTTTGGGAAACTATTCAGCCGTGGCAGTCTCCGGGTGCTTTCTAGTCTTTTTTTTAATGTTGTGTGTTTATGTAAATAAACTGGCCATGTAGGATGAAAGGTTTTTGGTTATCTTGATGAGTGCATAGAAATACTTTCATTTTAGTTGCTGGTTTAAGTTTGTATAATTTGAAAAAAATGCTGGATGTGTCTGAATCTCTATATCTAAATGTCTAAATCTCACCTCACAGACAGCTACAGTACCAGCTTTTTTCTTTCTTTTTTACCATTTATTAAAAACTATTTACAATCTGATTACATGACATCTTGTGTCATGAGTCGCAAGAGACTAGGTTTGCACACATTGCCTCTCTAGCTGAGATAATGAGAAGCAGCAGCAGCAGCTCTGGACCAGGTAACACATGACACATGATGTCACGACAGATGAGCTTTCGTTCCATTCTGCTATCACACATTTCTGACATACTAAAAGCTAATAAGTGCTCAGACGACGAAGGCAAACTGTGAAGATGGACAGGCCTGACTGAGGGACTTCAAAAAACCCAACAACCCCACATGTCCCGTAATAATAAAGCTGTGTAACTATAATCCTCACACATGAGGCACCAACTCACTTCACCTCATTTTGGCAGTTGGACAAAGTAAAACACTGTCTCTGTTCACTCTGAAATGACAAAGACTACAACAGTTAAGCAACATTTTCAGGCAGTTAATGGTTTAACTTGTAACACAAATCGTGTAGGTTACCAATAAATAAGTTGTCATAGCTGGCACACTAAAATAGCCTCTTTAAAATGGTTTAAATGCATAAAGGCATCAATGAACATCCAAAATAATGTTGCCCTTGGATGGACTCTGAAAGGAAAAGTGCCATTATCTACCAAAAGGTTCTTTACTGAGTCAAAATGGTTTCATGCACAAATATTAAATCCAACAGCACTGACACAAAAGGAAGAAGAAGGATTATCAAACTGAATCTTAATGACAGAGCCCAGTACCTCACATGCATGTAAAACGTGATGGATTGTAAACTAGAGAATTCAGCTCGTTTCATTCTTCGAATGATAACGCATTGATTATTAGTTACCAGGGATGGATTGATAATCTCATCGTGCAAAGAACCTTTGCTATATTTGATAGACGTCACCCCATGGTGGCATGAAAATCACCTGGTGATGTGACAGACTACACTTGTCATTTTGACACAGCTTTGTAAAATGGGACCAACAGATCCATTTTTTAAAGCAGAAGTTTGAGTTTGACTGCTACCAATCTGCACAGTGACTATAAAGCTACAGACTAGGGCGTTAGCTTAGCTTAACACAAGGGCAGGAAATGGGAGGGGGGGGCAACCAGTGTGGTTCTGCCCAAAAGTTAACATGAACAGAAAGTGCATTCTTCTATTGTGTCTAAAATTCACCAACTACATTACCCACAATGCAACATAAACTCTGTCATTTTAATCTCAGATTTGTGTGTGTTATGCTAGTAGCGGCTAATGTAGCCTCGAGTTGCTATCCTCTAGGAGAGATGAGGAGCAGGCTACATCATCATTTGATGCCATTTATCAAACCTTGAGGCCAAAACTAACTTTTTTTGTCCTACATATGCCTTAAGTATTCTTCAAAACTTGTGAACAAACTTGCTAATCATCATCATGCTAATTATGCTGAATATGGATACAGTCACTGGAGATACAGTATATTTAGGCAAAAAAACCAAAACATTAAAGGTGATTCAGCTGTGTGATCTTATGAAATCTTCTCGTCTTCAGTCAAAATGACAAGTGTAATCACTGCAAACGTCACCACAACTGGGTACCAAATCTTATAGGGTTTGAAATAGGTAGCTACTCTTCTTAAATTAAAAAAAGAATAAATCTAAACAAATCAAACCTTTAGAAGCATCTGCCGCTGTGCACGCCAGTATATTAACGGATTCTTTATGCACAAAAGGTTTTACAATTTACCTTTAATGTGATGCAGAGGACTGTCAGTTGTATTAGGATCTGTGGTGACGAAAGGGAGTTTAGTGATTCCAGTAACAGCAAAAAGACGGATCTCAAAGTTTCAGGAGGGAAACATACTGCTTGCAAAAAGGCTTGATTAAAGAAATATTAACAGAACTTGAATTGACATGAGACTGTTTGGCCGTTGTTAAAAAAAAACAGGCAATTGACATCAATTCTGCAACTTTTTGAAATTAATTTCACTTGGACGTTGGGGGGAAAGAGGTTGTACTGCACCCTAAAAAAACCAATGTTTTCATGCCATAGTACCAAGCACCATCTTAGCTTTTTCAAGGCAGGACTGTTTTTTTTTTTTAATTGAACGACAACAGAAGCAGATGGGATTAATTTCTTCTTGGCTGTAATGACAAAACAAAAGTCCCCTCAGTACTCTGCAGGTTCAGTCTCCAACAACAATGTCTTTATTGATTGTGTGTCAGCACTTCTTCCTGCAATTGTTTTGATGGTCACGTGAGGAGAAACGGGGGCTGCTGCCAAAACAGAAACCAGCCATGTGTAGTGATAAAGACGCAGCTAAAACTGTCATCTCGTGACTGCAAGAGTTTGGAAACGTTCGTGCAGTTAAAACGCACAAGCCTGGTGCTCGCTCGCTACCCGGGGGGCCAGGCCGCAGGATGTTTCAGAGTAAAGTCCGAGCGACGTATCTAAACAGCCCTCCGTGCTGGAAAAGGATCACATCCATCTCTGTGTCAAACAGTGCGGTGACCAAGAAGGACTTTCCTTGGCTGGTCTGCAAAAAAAAACAGAAGAGGAAAGAAACAAATCTGTCACTATGGTTCCTTAACTATTCTGATTTTACAGCACATTTACCTTGTTTCTGTTACCAGCAAAACCCAGATTAACCCACTGTAATCTACCAGCCTGAAAAAACAACTTCAATTTGGGAAATTTTCTTTGGGAATCCTCAAAACGGACTCACCGTTATTTTAAGTGGAAAAAGTGTCAGGAAGAAACGGATAATATTTCTTAGAAATACCATCTGCGGGTATCTGTATTCCTTTGTTTGGAATTCTGAAAGCTATGCTGTGCTTCACAACTGAGCGTGTCTGTTAGCTCAGCTCGGCGTTCGGCTGCGTGTTGCCCCACCTTGACAGTGAGCTGCTGCCTCGGACTCAGGCTCTCTGGCAGGGCGATGGTGAACCTCTCCTTCCCGCCGAGCTCCAGCGAGCTGGCGCTCTGGCCGGGTGAGAACTCCAGCGGCATGATGCCCATTCCCAGTAGCTGGTTCTTGTGCAACTTCTCAAAGCTCTCGGCGATGACCGCGCGTACCCCCTGTAGACCGTGGACAAACATGTTGATGGAGGGCGTGTAGTAAAACTGAGAGCTGTTATTTTGCTATGTTAGTGTGCAAGGGTTGTATGAATATCAAAAGACAAGATTACACAAGTATAGCGTCAGTTCTCGAAAACCAAATACTGTGAAGTCACTTTAAATGTATCATGTTCACTAACAGGTTAAAGGAAGTATAATGACGTGGTTATTGTATCGTCTGTTCGGTGTGCAGTGCGTCAGCAGTAGTTTACCAGCAGGTACGGTCCTTTGGCTACCCAGTCCCTGGTGTTTCCCGAGCCGTAGTCTTTGCCTGCCAGGATGATGAGGGGAATGCCGTCTTTCTGATAGCGTTCAGCTGCCTCGTAGACATCCAGCTGTGCAGACAGACAGGAAGAGGACGCCTTATTTTCGGCGGCAGGCCGGACTTTGCAAAAAAAACAGCAAGATGGCCGGTGCGGGCCGAAATCTGTGAGTTGCTACTTACTGTCTGGCCTGAAGGAATGTGCAAAGTCTTGGGGCCTGATTTGCCGATGAGTCGATTTTGGAGCTTGATGCTGGCGAACGTGCCTCTGGTCATCACCGCATCGTTCCCTCTGCGCGCGCCGTAAGAGTTAAACTCCCTCGGCGTCAGACTGCGGGGGGGAAGTACTCAAAGTGAAATGTAAATACATTTTTGCATTTGTCCTGCGATGCGCGGCTCTGAGGGGGGAAGCTGACCGTTTGCTCAGCAGGTACTTGGCAGCCGCGCTGCCCCTGCCGATGCTGCCCGCTGGTGAGATGTGGTCCGTGGTCACGTTGTCTCCGAGGAACAGTAAGGCATGAGCGCTCTCGATCGACTGAGGAGGAGGAACCTCTTTACCCTGAGAGGAAAGACGAGCAGAGGTCGTGCGGACTGATGCTGGGTTTTATTCTGGAAACCAGGAGAACATCTGAGGTCCACATTAACTTACCAACTTGCTGAAAAAACACGGTGAGCGGATGTATGTGGACTTGTGATCCCAGGGGAAAAGTACAGAATCGGGGCATTCGATGCTGTTCCAAAACATGTTCCCTTTCTGGAAGAGAGAGCGCAACAACCTTCGTGAATGATAATTTCCCTTGAATTAATGCACAAGACAGAAAGAAACGGGGATTGCCTGCTCACCTCCAACCTTGCTCTGAGCTCTTTAAAAATGGAGGAGATGACCGTGTCCTCCTCTATCTGTTGGACCTCCTCCCTGGACGGCCAGATGTCACGAAGGTACACCTCCTTCCCCTCCGATGTCACACCTGCATCAGCAGCAGGAGGCCCAAGGTTAGGCCTCAGAGTGCAGAGTATCAGTGTTGTAACGCGGCTCTTTCTGCTAACGTCCGCACAGCCTGCGTCACGTTTTCATTTTCTGTCTAAGTGGAAACTGGGAGTGCAGCCTCTTCTTCCATGAAACACAGCGAGTGGACAGATCAGAGGAGTTGCATACACAAACAAACCCCCACATAACTCTCAGTTCTACTTTCACCTATGTTCCTTCTGCTGTAATTGTTAAACCGCCACTAACCCGCCGTTCTTCTTTGACCTGCTCTGCAGCTGACACATGTCGACACAAGACCCTGAAGCATAACACGCTCGCTCCCTGTAATCAGCCAAATTCCCCAAATCCCCTAATGAACCTCGGGTTTTCAGAGCGGCGGCTTAAGGCAGCTCCTGACGTGTGTCTTCTTTACCTAAGGGCTCTTTCTCAAAGTCGATTCCCACAGTCCCCGCGATCGTGTACGCCACCACCAGAGGGGGGGAGGCCAGGTAGTTGGCTCGCACGCAGTCGCACAGGCGTCCTTCAAAGTGCCTGTTGCCAGATAACACGCCGCAGGCCACCAGGTCCCCCTAAAGCAAAGCATGTTGTCAGAGTTTGGTGGTTGTGTGCTGTAAGCGCGAGCTTTAATTTTGATGCCTTACTAAAATGAAAAAGCAGGATCCAGGATTACTGTACTGTTACCTGTTTGATTGCATCCACGACGGCTTCGGGTAACGGCGCTGTGTTTCCAACGCAGGTGGCACAACCGTAACCGATCACCTCAAACCTGTCGAGTACCAGATAAAACACAGCGTGTGTTAACTCTTTCAACACCAAAGGCCTTTGGTAAACTCGTGTGTGTGTGTGTGTGTGTGTGTGTGTGTGTGTGTGTGTGTGTGTGTGTGTGTGTGGATACACCCACTTACCCCAGCTGGCTGAAGTAAGGCAGGACTCCACTGGCGCTGAGGTAGTGAGTGACCATGCCACTTCCTGGAGCCAGGCTGGTCCGGATGTAAGGCTTGACGATGAGTCCGGCCTCCACGGCCTTTTTGGCCAGAAGACCTGAAGAAGAAGGCGATCACAGAAGTTCACCATCACAAAGCTTCTGTGAGTGACAGAAATACATTTTCTTTCTTTCTGACTCAGTCCGTTACCTGCAGTCAGCATGACAGACGGGTTGCAGTTGTTGGTGCAGCTGATGACAGCGGAGATGACCACAGAGCCGTGGGCCAAATTGTACTCCTGACCACAGTGCAGGAAAGGGACGCGGGTCTCCTGCTTCTCCTTGGAGATCTGGAAGCCTTTGCAGCTGACCTACAAGGAGATGGAGACGAAGGATAACGCTCCGCTATCAGGCGAGAAAAAGACGCTCACACCAGCATCATCATACTTTAGCTGGATTAGCTGGGTACAGAAGTAGACACGAGACAAGAGTTTAATGGTGTTTTTTTTTTTGGCCTTTACCTTCTCGTTAAGACACTTCTGGAAGTTTTCTTTCACGCTGCTGATTGCCACTCTGTCCTGAGGCTTCTTCGGCCCGCTCACGTAGGGAACCACAGAGCTCAGGTTGATTTCGATCACCTGCACAGAGAACAACACTTTGTATTTCACTTTTTACACAAATCAGACCCTCATACACGATGGAGCACTTCCACCAAATCACATGTCACACTGACTGTCCAGCAGCGTAAAAGAAAAATTACCTCAGAAAACTGGGGGTCTTCCGAGGGGTCTTCAAAGCATTGGATAAGCTTTACAGCCTTCATGTACGACTCCAGCAAGTCAAGTTTTTCCTGGGTAAAATCTGAAAAGAAACTTCCGTCAGGTTAGGTCTTCAATCCAGTGATATTTAGTTATAAATCTACTATCTGTGACCAGCTGGCAGGAAAGAGCTGGTGAGCGGTTTTATCTGAGTGGATGAGGAGCCGCGTGCTCTGAGGGATGTTGTACAGTGTGGAAAACTCTGCGCTCACTTGTCTTTTTAAAGTGCTTGAGTGTGACTTGGTCGACGGGGAAGTAGCTGACGGTAGCGTTGTACTCTTGGCACATGTTGGCGATGGTGGTTCGGTCGGGGGCCGACAGCTGGGAGACGCCAGGTCCAAAAAACTCCACGAACTTTCCAGCGATCCCAGCTTGCCGCAAGTGCTGGAAAAACCCCGGCACGTCATAAATGACACGTCGACGCGAGGCAAAGATGAACGTTTTGTCTTTAAATGTGTCGCTACCGGTTTGTCGAGCTTCTTTTTTTAAAGGTATTTTTACAGGTTAATTCACCCCGACACACACAGGGCAGCAGAGCAGCGTTACCTTTATGATGCCGAGGACGATGTCTATGGAGGTGGTCAGGGGGTTGATGGAGCCCACCAGTTTACAGCCCACCACCTCAGGAAGCGTCAGAGACACGGGCTGGCCCAGCATCACGGCTTCCACCTCAATTCCCCCAACACCTGGTGGGGGGAAGCAGAGAAATGTTGGTTTGCAGCACAGCAGCTCTTCCACCAGGATGGCTTCTGTGTTCCCTTCACTCCTCATCCTCTCTGAAACGAGCCGTGGGAACTTCAGAGGTTCTTAAAATGTTTTACCCCAGCCCAGGATGCCCAGGCCGTTGATCATGGTGGTGTGAGAGTCAGTTCCCACCACGCTGTCGGGGTAGATGAAGCCGCCGCTGACCTGGACCACTCTGGACAGATACTCCATGTTCACCTGGTGGACCGCGCCCACGTCCGGAGGGACCACGTTCACGTTCTTGAATGCTTTTGAACACCACTGAGCAGACAGAAAAACAGCAAACACTAAGAAGCAGTTTTGTGGGGAGCCGAATAATAAAACCCACAAACCAGCTGCCACGTCTCTAAAACACATGCAAGAGAACACAAAGATGGAGCTCTCCCTCTCATCGTCATGATGGACATGATGGAATTAAAAACGTATCACCGCACCTTAAAGAACTGAAGCCTCTCTTTGTTTCTGTTCAGTTCCATTTCCTGGTTCTTCAGGGCTGTTTCAGTTCTGCAGAAAAAAGAACAAATCAACAGGGAACGTGCTAAAGGGGAACTCCATGTCAATCACTGATGATGGGCCAAGTCATCTGACCTGCACAAAGTGCTAATTCATCATCAATTCATCAAAACGCATTGACCCCGATGCCGCACATCTGCAGCCCCTCTGTCCGTCACACTTACTCGGACACGGGCTTCAGGTGGAAAGGGCAGAGGAGGGGCGTGTTCTCGATCTGCTGGACTGAGGCCGGAGCTCGACCCGAGGAGGACGGGGGGTCACTGCAGGCGGCTTTACTACACGCGCCCCGCTGGCCCCCGCAATGGGCGCCTCCTCTGGACGGAGTCCTGGAGGGTGTGGAACGGGAAGGTTCCCTGGAACCCTGGTTCTGGTTTGTGCTGTCCCCTCCACCGGGGTTTGGAGCATTCTGTGCGGCACTGTGACCAAAAGAGCCCAAAAAGATGAATAAAGCAGATATTCTCGCTTCACTCAAAGAATGAGCTAAGAAAGCAAACGCACCATTTGCTGTACTCGATCTGTAACGAGTGGTCTACAATGAGGTCTGTGGGGCATTTAGGGTAGACCAGGCTGGGGTCCACGCCATGTTTGATGACAGCGTCCCTCATGGCTGCCAGGTCCACCATGGCAGGAATGCCACTGTCAGAGGAACCCGGAAGAAGAAAAATAATTACACCCAACCTTGGGTACCAAGAAAGACCACGAACACACAAGATCTCATCAGATAACTCCTGGAATATAATCCCCTCTGCTGAGCCATGTGCTCAGACTCCTCCCATAAAGGAGAGGCTGATTACATCTCAGTCATTTCATTTAGTGCCACAAATCATATAGCACACTGACTGGCTCGGTGACGCCTGGTGCCCGACTGCGCTTCCCAGAAATGTGTTCCCGCACGGACGTCAACGCTGTGGGAAACTCACGTGAAGTCCTGGAGAAGGACTCGCGCTGGAGTGAACGGCACCTCGGCTTTATTCTGCTGCTGCTGCCAGTCCAGGAGCTTCTGGACGTCTTCTGTTTTCGTGTAAAAGCCATCGCAGTTACGAATGGCCGCCTCCAGCAGGACGCGGATGGACAGAGGCAGCTTGTCTGAGAGCGAACAAACAAAAAGAATTTAACTGTGCGTTGGACGCGTCTTACAGGTTAATTAATCTACAGGCACATCTAAGTACGTCCTTTATATGCTCATGTTTACACTGCTATCATGGGAAACATACCCTTACTCTGCAGACCACACTGTACAACATACTGACATATTAATACTGTAAAGTAAAATGAAATTTACCTGCAAAGTATCTGAAAAGAGGGAAAATGTGTTTAAAACCTCTGTGCACTTCCTTAAAGCACGGAGACCTGAACTCACCGTATCTTGGATCGTTTAGTTTCTGTGGATTGAAGAACTTGATCCTGCCGTCTTTCAGCGTGTCGATGAGATGACTGTACGGGTGCTCTGCAGAGGGGCAAACAAACTTTTGTCAAAACCCTCCATGAAAAACTCACACCCACCATTCAAACCTCAAAATGTGTGACGTTTCTCCACTCAAATCTATTTTTCTTGTGGTTTGGACAGTCTACCACCTTAATGACATTTATCTACAATTAATGCACAAATGACTTATTACACACTATGTAGTATTAATGATTATTAGCAGCTGAGCATCTGCTCTCAAAAAGAGCCAGAGCTTGAATATGACTGTACTGAAAAGAAAGTTTCCTGATTAACCTGAAGAATTATTCAAATGTATTTTAGAGCAGAAACTGAAACAGAGAGGAAAAGAGAAATGAAAAATCTCTGTCTGCTCTCGTCTCTTGCTTGGTGGCCTTCATGTGCAGTGAAGTTAGTCCACACAGGAAGTGGTCTAAGGCTTGAAGAAAAGGAAGACTGCTGCAGTGAAATAAAATAAATCCCATCTCCATTTATCCCACTAACGTTACATCACAGATTGGTTTCTCATGACAGTGCAGCCTCAGAGGTTTGGTAGGTTTGGACCATAAAGCTGGATGTTGGGTTGATGAAATGCTCCTTAAAGACTTGATGCAGAAAGGGCGCTGAGCAAACACTGAGTCTTTATGGACTGTAATCTTTTGAGTCCTGGCTTTACTTGCTGGTGTCTCACCGGGACGTCATGCTGTAACGTCGGCTCTCGGATTTCTGGCTTTTGGTTTTATTGTGAGACTGAAGCTGCACAGACAACACTGGCCTGGCCCCAACATAACGCCTTTAATATAAAGCATGCTGCGCAGTATTTGGTTTCCTGAATCCTAAATGTGTGTTTACTGAATAAATATTTTAAAAATGAAGAACGTCCTCAAGAACAATCCCGCAACACATCCTACGAACATGCAGGGGTGAAAGTCAAGGCCCTCATAATTACTTAGAAAAGAAACGTCAACAGACACGACCGGGCCGGCTCAGCCTGATCAGAGATATAATAAACAAATGTGACAAAATAAGAATGCAAAAGACTTCCTCTGCAGCATTTCTGTTAACCTGTCACTACTGACAGACAACAACAACAACAACAACAACAGTATCACTGCTCCTGACGAAACACAAACAGGGGGAGCAGGCGTAAACAACTGTACAACCTTTTGCTCAGACAATTCCCAAGCAGCTTGCAGGATGCATAAACACAACCTCATCTCAAATCTCGTTTAACAGACTCGACAACAGAAGCCATAACCTAACGCCGAGCAGGCGGAATGGAAAATATGAAGCACTACTTGAGACGCAGCGAAAACAAAGGCTGATCACACATGAGGGCCTGTGGAGGTAAATCCGTCTGAGAACTTGTTTTCACTGATAACGCAGCACAATTAGAGTTATAGGTGAAAGGTGAACATCGCTGTTATAAGCAGACAGGCAAACCATTACAGGACTGACTCCTGCTAAGCTGTCGTTCGGGGTTTTTGTGCTTCGTGAGCAGAGAACTCGAATGCAAACGACGCTAAAGTAACTGCGATTACTATCCCAGCTGATTTGGTGCATGTGTTGCTGACGGTGATGGTGACAACGCAATCTACGAGTCCCCCCGCACGTCAAATCATCCCCGCATGAGTCCCGATGACAGGGAATGGACGAGCAGCTCGGGGTTCGTGCAGCTAACGCTGCTCCTTATCGCGATGCACACTCTCGCTACTTATCGCGCTACAGGCTGAACGTCTTCAGGAGATAGGAAGACGGAAGCTAATTAACACGCTCGGCTACAAAACTAACTGTCATTCCGAGCGAAGAAAAGACGCCTCCAGCTCGCGTGGCCGGTGAATTTAACAGCTCTTGGTTAGTTGTACAGTACGGCTAAAGAGGCTAGCTATCGTTAGCTTCTACGTCCCTGTCAGTTTTGACGCCGGTGCACTTTATGTAACGTTAGCTAAAATCAAACGTCAGCCCTCTGAGGGGGAGGGTGCCATTTTTACTCAATCCCCGCCTGTTTGAAGTAAAACGCCGATCGAGAGTCGGCTGGCGAGGTAAGGTTAGCAGAAGACACCTCGTTACCTTTGACTGGGGAAGTGAGCGCCATGATGACATCTGAAATCAACACGACCCGTCCTGGAGACTGCACAGGGCGATGTCGAGCAGGCCAATCAGAGCTGCGGAAATCCAAAGCCACGCCCACTCATCGCTTACTACAAGATAAAAACGAAAACAATAAAAAAAAATCTGTGAAAAAACACACATTTGAAACCGCATGTCAGGTTTGAGGTAGTAACTGTACGTTACGTGAGTCCGCCCTCTTTAAGATACTTGATACTTTTACACCTCTAAACTTAATAGGCAAATATATTTAATATATATTTAATATATTTAATATTTTACTCCACTATGTACAGTATTTGACTGCTGTACTTTCTAGTACAACCCGAACAGTGCAACATGTTTTAGGACTGATGCTAATATTGATATTTTTAAAATCTGATGATATGATCATGATATGTTCACTGGTTGTACTTTACTCTCTTCAGTGATTGTAATGTAAGATTACTACTTGTTATGGAGTATTATTACATTGTGGTGTTGCTACCTCTCAGATTTTTCTTCCACCACTGCCCCAGGTATCCCTCAAACGCCAATGAGCGTTTTCGCTTGTTCGTTGATGAAAATCCCTACATTTGCGACGGGACGCGAATGCACCGTCATCGTCAGTTTACACAAACCTCTCGTACAGCAAACACAGCAGCCACAGAGGTCAACCGTCGGCTGGGGGGAAAGCGATGCAACACATTTTTTAATCTGGAAAAAGTTTGTAACGACAATAACAACAAGGCTGCAGCTGAACTCAGCCCGTGACCTTTAACCCGTGACAATGTTTGCTCGCGGCAGTAATGAACGGAAGACATGACCCTCCTTGTAGCAGTGCAGGCCGTATGACTCCGTCAGAGCAGCCCAGCCTCGCCACAGTTTGTGCGGAAGGTGAACCCGAGCTACACGACCTCCGACAGGTGAGTTCGACCTGCGTGTTCACGGTAAAACCTTCCGGTTTGTGTCTCACGCGGCTCGGTCGTTAGCTAGCTAACAGGCGGTGGAGCACACTGTGACATTGCACGTGTTCCCCCGTTTCAATCCGCTTTACCGACCGCTGCACGAAAAAAACCAACCCAAAACAATAACAAAAGTAAGATTAGGTTTAAGCGTGACAAAACGTAGTGATCAACTTGAAATGTGGGATTATAACAAGGGCAACTCGGGCGTTTGTTTTGCTATCGATCACTCTGGGCTTTTGTTTTTCACTGCCTTAGACCACCAGCTGTTGAGGAATGCCTCGCACCGCGCAGTCACACTTCTGCTTTTTTTGGTCTTATTTACTTGAACATCGTTTGGTGGTAAACGTGCCCGGTGTAACGTGGTATGTCAGCGCCGTGTTCACGCGGGCCGATCCTCACCGCACAACCTTTGTGAATCACTGATAGGTTTTGCTGATAACACAAGGAGTCAGTCCCGGCACAGCTGGGACAAGTCTTTCAGGTCTATCGGGCTGTGGCTCGTCCTTTACATGTTAGATACACAGAACTCTGCAGCAACCACAGGCAAATTACATCTTTTGGTTTCCTTTTGAAACGGAAATGTGTCAATACAATCCCCACCCCCCTGAAGCAGACTGACATTCTAATGAGCTTTTCTTTAGATTTTGTGATCAATGAGTGAAGAAAATCAGATAACAACTAGGAGAAAAGAGAGTAATTGTTGAATCCAGCCATCCATCTCTGATATTCAGCGGATTCCATTATTCCCTCTATCTCTTCTCACGCCACTAGCTGCCACACAATGGCAAAAACAAATATTTCCACCCCCACCATAGCATGAACTAGTCACACCAGATAATCCCTAGTTCAGTGGATTAAGAAACATTTAGACGTTTATATCCAAATCACTTTCTGGTTTCTCTCGATCAGCTAATCTGTTCCTCTGACTCTGCTCTGTTCTTGCTCATCTGATCACATGGATCTCATAAGCTGAATGTTCTTGGTTACAGGTATGATGGCAGCTGGAAGGTTGGTGACCATGGACACGTGGCTCTAAGGGAGGAAGGTGCAGTGACGCCCTGTCCGGCACCATGCAGCAGAAAGGCGCAATCCAAATCATCGAATGGGAGGACCTGGACAAGAGGAAGTTCTACTCCCTGGGTGTGTTCATGACCCTGACCACCCGCGCCACGGTCTACCCGGCCAGCCTGATCCGAACCCGTCTCCAGGTGCAGAAGGGAAAGGCGCTCTACTCCGGCACCTTCGATGCTTTCTGCAAGATCCTGCGAGCGGAGGGCGTGCGCGGCCTGTACCGCGGCTTCATGGTCAACACCTTCACTCTGGTCTCAGGACAGGCTTACATCACCACCTACGAACTGGTGCGCAAGTACGTGTCCCAGTACTCGCCCAGTAACACGGTGAAGTCGGTGGTGGGGGGAGGGGCCGCTTCCCTGGTGGCCCAGACCATCACCGTGCCCATAGACATCGTGTCCCAGCACCTGATGATGCAAGGTCAGGGGGAGCACCTCACTCGCTTCAGGGCCAAACCCAAAATGATGCTCGCGGCATCGAAGCGCAGGCTCACTTTTGGGCAAACGCGGGACATCACGGTGCAGATATTTGCAGCCGACGGATTCAGGGGATTTTACCGGGGCTATGTGGCATCGCTGCTCACGTACATCCCAAACAGTGCACTGTGGTGGCCTTTTTATCATTTTTATGCAGGTAAAGCAACACCTTGGTGGCTACATGAGACAAAAAGCTTTTAAAAGAGAAAATTGCAGCTTCAGCAAACCCTACAAGAATAGAAAATGCACCTTACGCCGTTTTTGCATCTTCTGTGTTCCCAGAGCAGCTTTCCTTGTTAGCACCGAGTGAGTGCCCCCACCTGATTCTGCAGGCTGTGGCAGGACCAATGGCGGCAGCAACCGCCTCCACCATCACCAACCCCATGGATGTCGTCCGAGCAAGAGTACAGGTAAGGGCCGGAAGCCGCCGGTAAATGTTGAGACGATTAGATTTGATCGGGGACAGGAACGCATCTCTTCTGTTTCTTCTTCTTCTTCTTCTGAAGGTGGAGGGACGATCGTCCGTCATCGAGACGTTCAAGCAGCTGCTGGCGGAGGAGGGCGTCTGGGGGATGACCAAGGGGCTGTCGGCCCGCATCATTTCCTCCACGCCCACGTCGGTGCTCATTGTGGTGGGATACGAGACCCTGAAGAGACTGAGCCTGCGAGCGGAGCTGATCGAGTCCAGACACTGGTGAGAGTCGGGCTTCGCCTCAGGGGATAACGACCCACGCCCGTGTCTCCAGCCTGGGGGTAACTGCTCTGCTGTGCGGCTGCTGCCCCCACCCTCAAAGACTGGGTTGTGTGTTTGTCCTTAAATACACTTGTGAGTTACAGGTGTTATCACCTTGCCCTTTCCCATTTCTCAAACTTGATTCTTCTTGCCTTTTTTGCTACACTATTACTGTGAAATATGATAATTCACATTCTGCATTTTGCCAGAAACAAGTATTATTGTTTGATCCACTGAGAAATCACAGTAGGCTGCTTGTTCAAGGAGAGGAGGCAACTCAAGTCGCTGCTCCTGTACTGTGTATTTTAACAACACAGAAGGACGGTTGTGTTTTTATGAATGGATCTGGAAAGGAACTCTTTCTATGCAGCAACTTTTTTTTTTTTTTTTTTTTACTTTTACTGTCCACCCGGTAGCTTCAGCTTGTGAATCCGTGGTGCTTTGTGTTTTTGTTGTCATGTTCCAGCTGGATTTGTTTTTTTAAAAAAACAAAAAAACAGAGCTGCAGGTACATGGCAGGTTGTATTTTAAGGGAGTTTTCAGTGTGGCAAAACAGCGGACGCTTCGTTTCTGCCCCAGTGAGCCGGAGAAAAAGTGCATTCCTACAAAACAAGATTTCATGCAGAGGTTTGCAACATCTGCTGAGAATCTCACCTTTGTTAAGTAGGTGATGTTGGTAGTGCAGGTATAGATAATTAATTCTACACAGAGAGAAAGCCAATCAGGGAAGTGACGACAGCAGAAGAAGGTGGAGAAAAGCGGTGACATGATGGACGGACATCACGGGCCACTCTGAACGTTGTTAACTCTGTATTATTCATGCTGCTCGGGTGACGGGGGTCAGATCTGCTACTGTTTGGTGATGGGGGCAAAAAGTTTAATGAGACGGAGGAAGATTAGAGTGGACAGTGCCACACCAGCCGACAAAACTAAACTCCACAGTTGCCTTCAGATCTCACCGGTCGCCTAAAGAGAGCGAGGGACATGGAGGCTGCAGCCATGTTGGAGGAAACGCCACTGTACCTGTTACTGCCAGAAGACTCACCTCGGCGAGCTTCAACACTCTCTCTTTTATAAACTTAAACGTTTCAGCGGTTGCATATGTCACATTTCAGTTTGTACGATGTAATGTTCAAGAGAATAGGACTGACGGACTCCACCTTTCCTCCACAATGTCTGAAAAAGAAAACTGAAGGGACCATCGCCTGTACGCTGCAGTCACCAACTACTCTGATGGTTTTAAATGTTGAGAACGTAATAAAGAATTCTGAATCACTGCAGCGCTCGGTCGCTCGTGTCTTTACCTTTACATTATGAAGACGCCTTTGGGTGGAAAAAGGAGCAGCGGTGCATCGTGAGGCTGCAGTTCAGCTGCTGGGCCACCGGGTGGAGCTCCAGCACTCGGATTGGTTGACAAACACTCAAACATGGCTGCAGTTTGTCAAAGTGCAGAGTAACAAATTATGAAGCCGCAACCCTGACAGGCAGCAGTGACAGATTATCAGATATGACTAAGAAGTGAAGGGAGGATAAGAGTATAAAAAAGTTTTGTTTTTTTAACCAAGTGACTGAAGGTTTAAGGAGAAGTAAAGAATTGTTTTACACAATATTTTAAACAGTACCAGTTATACTTTTGATTAATCTGATCATCTTTTGCTTCTGTCAGTTTCAGTGCTCCAAATCATTCATTTTACCTTTAAATATTCAAGGACTGACTCAACAAAACTCAAAAAAATACAGAAAAACAGAAAAGTACAAAAACAACCCCTTTATTTGACCGTCGCTGGCCAGTGCAAAATGATCCGAGACATTTACAGTTTGACCCTCTCCCTCCCTCCCTGGATTACCAACGTCAACCTCTTCTCCTGTGCCCGTGCTGGACGCCCGCCGCTCGTCCTCACATGGGACAGTCGTAGATGTGGATGGCGCGGTCGTCTCCGGCTGAGATGATCTTGGAGCCCGTGCTGTTGTACTTCACGCTCCACACCTGAAGACGACAGGATTAATAAAAGTTTAGATTAATATAACATAATGCCCTGATGCCCCACCTTTTTAAATTCTCTAAATCTCAATTTATATAAATGTTCTCCATTTCTCCTTCGCCCATCTGCGTCACAAACAAATAGTTATCCAAGTTAAAAACTGAGTGGCCATGGGTTCTATCAGCTTAAAAAATGTCCAAAGATGCAACAGAACATTTCTCATTTGTTCAGAAGCTAAGCAGCTCAGAGAGCTAAGAACCCACCAGAGGAGGGCTGAAAAAAAAACATGTTCTAAATACAAGAACAAAGCGAAGCTCGAGCAGCTAATTGGCCGCAAACTGTCCCAGGAGATTTTGTGGTTTTGCAGTCGCACAAGGATGAGACACAAAAACAATATGGCAGACTCTGATCTCCTCTCGACGGAGGCTTTGTTAGAGGACGGATCAAACTCCCCGCAGGCGTCTGCAACCAGAGATGGAATGACAGCTGGGATTATTGGTTTTGCCTGAGCTGAAACATCAGAGACGGGTTATGTGAGGTGCCCGTCCCCGACACCGGCCATATCTACCCCCACCCCCCAACCCCAAACACGTCCACGCCGACTGCAGATAGATTTTCTCACATTGGGTTGGACTGTAAACACACGAGGCGAAGAGAAGCGGTCACCTGATCTTGATGGTCGAAGAAAGTGTTGATGCACGCTCTGGAGCTGGCGTCCCAGACCTTCACACTCTTGTCGGATGAGCTGAGGGCAGCGGAGCAGAAAGACAGGAACGTTTACGTTTTATAGGCGGCCTCAGACTTTGTGTTGTCTGGCTGACATGCTCAGTTTATACTGGCACCGTGAACTGGAAACTGTGCGAAGAAAAACAGCTTCAGCTGACGACGGCTTCACCCAGCGGGAGTGAAAGCACCACAGAGGAAAACACTTCTGCTAACTCACTCATTCACATCCTCTGACCAGCGAGGACTTTGCTACCACTGACCTTTACGCTCTGCTATATGAACAGCACAGTGGCAGAGCAGGTAACACCTATGGATTGAGGTGTGTGTGTGTGTGTGTGTGTGTGTGAGGTGTGTCTGATTCCCTCTCTGTGGTTTACCTTGACACAAAGTGCGTGTCGTCTGGGGAGAAGGCGACATTAAGAACCCAGGCTCCGTGTCCACTCAGTGTTCCGGCCAGGTTGGCGTGTTGCCTGCAAAAAACAACATCAGCAGATATGTTGGCAAAAACACAATGATTCTTCCTTACTGTACATTTCTGTTCCCTGAACAGTTATTACTTGTAATAAAATTAACAGTGATTCAGCCTTTTCCTCCCTTGATCTGTCTTCATATCTTTTCTTCCATTTTACTGTGGATAAGTGTCATTCTTCAGGATGAATGAAGTTCCCTCTTATCTAAAGAAGCAAAACCGACATCAGGAGTAAGACCGCGCTGCCGGTACAACTCACACGTCGTATATCTTAATGTAGCCGTCGTCTGAGGCGGTGACCAGGAGCTGGGAGTCGGGGGAGAAGGTGAGGGATCTGATGGGCATGGCGTGACCTGGGGGGGAGAGAGAGAGATTTCATTCAAAAAAAATAGTCAACAGAATAACCAGATCAGTCCTTTATTAGCTAAATAAGAAGTATTAATAACTGACTCTACCTTCCAGCGTGTGGAGCAGCTTTCCAGTGGCGATGTCAAAGATGTTGATGATTCCATCGATCGCTCCGCTGGCTAAATATTTTCCATCAGGACTCTGAGGAGCAAAATCAGATTAAACTTTATGATATCATTGAGTATGATTTTAATTTCCAAATGTGGAGACATAAGACAAGCCTTTCAAATCATCCCGCAGTGGAAGGGTTAAGAGTTTAAACGAGGGGAAAACCTTGGTGCGAACACGGAGAACACACAAATCAAGATGAGTTACGGTGAAGCCGAGGCAGCGAGGCCTCGTATGACTGAGTCCTGAGAGACTCTGAGTCTGAGAAGCTATGTGACAATTTATGGTTCCTTACGTAAGCTATACTCAGGATGAATTTCCCTCGAGTGTCCAGAGAATATTCCTTCTTGCCACTTTCCACACCAAAGATGTTGACCTTGCCGAGATGGCTTCCTGTGGCGATGTGCTTGGAGTCTGGGGAGAAGGCAACCGTCCATGCGTCGACTGAAGAGGAGCAGAGAGACAAACGGGACAACTCAACATGATTCTTTTCCTTGAAGTATTCACGTTACTTCTGCTGTCTACGGCATAAAAAATAATCTAAGCCGTGTCTCACAGAGTTAGAATTTATTATGTTAAAATGCAAACCCATGTGTGAATTGTCTTGCTGTCCCTGAACCAGACACAAACGCTACTTCCTGCTCTGCTGACTACTGGTTAAGATAAGTGTTATATATATATATATATATATATACCAAGGTACAGTCTGTTCAAACAGAGGAGGAACATAAGGGGATCTGTGATCCACTGAGTGAAACCGAGCATCACTAATGGAAGGTGACGTGGCATTTAGATGGATCACGGCTCGGGTCAGCGTTCACAGGGTGCGGGGTTCTTGAGAGGTGAGAGTGAAAAATCAAACTCGCACGCTGAGCTACGCAGCAGACCCGACGAGCTGCCGTCCCCTGCAGGGTCGTTTTAACAGCGGCCTGGGTTTCCTCTGTGGTGAAGTGAGAGACGGTAAAAAAAAAAGAAGCTGTGAATAAAAACACTCTTCACAGCGAGACCCTCTTAACTTTCTGTAACTTTCTATTAACTAAATCCAACCAAGTGTGTGCAACTGCTGCAGAAAATAGTCAGATTATTTTCGATCCATTACACTCAGAAGAAGTTAAAAGTACAAGAGCAAATCCAGCAGAAACTCATGCACTTCACCGACACAGAGGACCAAACCTGCTTCAGTGATCATCTGGATTAAGAATAACAGAAAAATTACAAGATGTAGATTTGGTGTTTTGTCTCTGTAGTCAGACATCAGTCAGATATGGAGCGGAGTGGCGCGTGATCTCCGACCAATTAATACAAACATATCAACGATTGCCTGAGGCCCGGTCCTACCTGGACCGGCGTCCATGGACTTGATCTGTTTTCCGGACTCCAGGTCCCAGAGGCGGATGTGAGCGTCGAGGGAGCTGGAGGCAGCGATGGCTCCATTATGACTGATGTCCACCGACACCACCCCCAGCTGGTGTCCCTCCAGAGTCCACTGCAGCTCCAGCTTCTCGTCCGACCTGAGATAATTAACCCTGGTTTTTATTCTGGTGCGTTTCACTGATCAAAACAAACATGTTTGTAAAGAAGAGCAGAACAAGACCCACTGTGACTTATTGACAGTGTTATGTCTTTATGATTCACTTCTATATCATCTTAAAGAAAAACCATGATGTCTGCTGGCTCTTTAAAAAAATATATATTTTTGCCTGTTTTTTTTTTTTTTTTAACCTTTTCTGTTTTTGTTTTGTCGTTCTTAATGTTGTGTTTTTTTAAATTAAAACTTCAAACTATAAAAACTTGATACGAATAAGAAAATTACGTGTGAGATTAATCAAATCCAGTGTTGCAGAACAGACAAACCCAGTGACACACAAATAAACGGAAATCAAACATACAAGAGGCTGCTCGTCCACTGTTTTTAGTGTCATTGTGTTGAGAAGCAGTGCCAAAAAAAACCAAACCCTCACCATTTCCACACCTTCACCATGTCATCCAGTGAGCCGGTGACAATGGTTTCTGACCCATCCGCCTCACTCTTACCCCACGCTGCCGTCCAGATAGCGTCATCGTGTGCTGAGAGGAAACAAAGGCAGATTAAAACTCTGAACTCACAAACGAGTGGTTTGATTGGAAAGGTGTTAAAGGAACAAGTCTGGCACTATTCCAATGAAAACATAAAAACTAAGAGTTTATTAGTATTACTGTATGATACTTTCTGACTTCCCTGCCCCGTCTGTGGTTCTCAGTTCCAACGCTGATGTTGAAAATAAGAAAACTGAAGCTACTATCATATATTTCACCCTTCTTCTGATTAGGTGGCAATTACTCGTCTCGGTTTAATTGCAAATCATCAGTAGTTTTCTGAATAACCTTCTGGGGAAATATGTGTGTTGCTTTTGTTAAGGTGGAGAATTAGCACCGTTACACAGGGATTTTCTGCGCAGGGTTACTCACCATGCTCCTGCTTGAAAAGGATGCTATACTGAAAACAAAGCACAGGATCCCAGTTAATCAGGAAGTAAAGAGCCAAGGTGTGTCAGACACAAGATGCGAGTGTACGTGATTTAGTTGCTTACTTGAGTGCTCATTGTTTTGGTCCAGGAGAGTTAGTTGGCTGGATTCAACCTACAAACAACACAAACGTTAGGTTTAGCTGGCTAAACATGGGTCACTGTTAACCAGGTAGACAACAACACACCGAAGCGCTGCACTGAGGCTCAAGACGCAGACAACGACGTGTCACATTTAATTGCCTCTCTCTGTACCGCACCGTTGAGGGAAAAACGCTGAAACGCGGATGCTAACGGCAGCTAGCTCCGACTAGCAGTGCTGCAGACGTTTGTCGGTTTAACGTTAGACCTTCGCTTCCGTGAAGCTGACGTTATTAAACCGATTGACTGTGGTGTAACATGCTCCCACCTACCTCCAAATCTCCTAATAATATGATTTATTCACTTTCCAGAGCTCGTCGAGTTAGATGTGAACCGCCATGACAACATTCAACGTAATTTCCGCTCCTTCTCTTCTTCGTTTCTTTTAAAGCAGTTTATGAGGCGCACTACCGCCACCAGCGGAATGTGGCGGTAAAGCGGAAAAAAACGAATAATATTCACTCAGAAAATGCAGACAATAAAACAACAAACAAATCGGAGAAAAGTGAGAGTGTAAGAAAAAAGTTAATTTAATCCATTAGTTACTTCACTGACCTAAAAAGAGAGTAAGAAAACAATAGTGTGCCCATTACTATTTTTAAAAAGAGTTTAATTTATATTCCTGTTTAAATCAGATTACATTTAATTAATCTAATCATAGATTTTTTTGCACACATTTTTAGTTCAGGAGCTCACAGTCTGTTCTGACTACAATAATAATGGCTTAAAGTAAAAACCTCCCAGAGTGCGCAGAGGAAGGCAAACCTGAATCTGAGGAGCAAGCAGAAAAATATCCTAATATTTTGACAGTTGCTGCAGCAGCAGGAGCAGTCCGAGCTCCACGCATGTGAAAATGGTTGTCAAGATAGAGTTTCAGGAGAATTATTCTAAGTAGAAGTAAGAAAATACAGCTGGTGTGTTTTAAATAACTGTTGAAGTGAAGCTGAAATGGGCATTTACGTCATAGAGAAAGGACATGAATCTCTTAACAGCTCAGGATCTGAATGACGTAGATGAGAGATGACCTATTTAAAACAGTGTATGTTGGTGTGTGTGTGTGTGAAAGACAGAGAACTTGGTGGAGCTGGTGGAACTTTTGCCTAAAGTATTCTGACATTAGCCACAGTGCAGCAGGTATTCTGTGCTGATGTACAACCACTTTGAATGTGATCATTTTTCATTCCACAAACTCAAACTCAGAGATATATTCCTGTTGGTGTGTAAAAGTCATCGACATAGCAGTAAAACTGAAAACCATCCTCCATGAAACCCCATAAAAATAAGATTTACCATAAAGTATTTAGGACTGGCAGATCTTTGACACACATGGACCTGCCATTTTCCTCTTAAAGAGTCTTAAAGAGTGTGTATTCTTGCAAATCCAAGAATACACACTTCGAAAAGTGATGTTTTTCTGTTCATTAAAATGTTAATTGAAAAAAGTCAGAGATACAATAGACTGATATAAAAATAAGTCCGTCAGGTACTGATGGGAGGACTCTCATGAAAATGGTGGATCATATGGACAGTGGAGAAAAAACAACACGCTAAAAGCAATGCAAAAATAATTGGTTTTTGTATGTCTTCAAAATAGCACATGCAACATGATGATGAAATTTGGATATATTCTTCCAGACTTGACTGGAATCTTTATTTTTTTTTTTTCTTCAGGCACTTGTGCATTTTACCGGGTCCTGCAGAAAGCAACGATAATAATGCTGCTATTTTCAGCCAAATGATGCATTTGTGTTTTCAGGGAAATAATAACGGTGGGTAATGAACCTAATGTTATTGCATTAGCTGCAGCATGCTGGGATGAGGGCAGAACTTCTGTTGTAATTATCTTTAATAGAATGAAAAACATCTAACCACCCATCTATCTATCTATCTATCTGTCTGTCTGTCTGTCTGTCTGTCTGTCTGTCTATGGACACGTTTGGCATTTTCTAAGATGAACTCTACATCTGTTAAGTACTTCTGTAACTCTGCTCTGTCATTCAGACCTAGGTTGGAAAAAACATGGAAAATGACTTTAAGAAGTCTTTAAAAGTGTCAGCTCCTCATGTCATTGCCATTTTTCCTCCTTATATTGTCACTCTAGCCTGATTATGGGATTGAGTCGTGGCACCTTGTGTCAGTGGTAATAAAAATGACTAATCCAAAGAAGAGAAGAAGAAGATGACGATGAAGAAGGAGAAACCTTTATAATGAGGTGTTGACTCATTTAAATCCCTCAATTGGAATCTATTTTAAATCTAACAACCCACTTGAGTGTTCAAGTGTGAAATATCTCAGTGTAGATGGGTGGATTAAACTGTGGCTGTTAACAGCTAGGACTGGGTGTTGATATTAGGTGTGGGTCCTCAATTATTTAAAGGGGGAGTGTCTAAGAATTGGCCAAATTTCAAATTTATACTCCAAATAGGTGGCAACATTTTCCCAGACAGTTAGTAATCATCCCTATTGTAAGAAACAAGGAAATGTGCTCTTGCCAGGAAAAATCTCAGCAGGACGCCAAATTGGTGATAGGCCATCAAAAATAATAAAGGCTTTATGCAAAAATACATAATTAATGCAATACAATACAATGGGTGTATAATTAAAAGTAAGAGTATATGAAATATAAAATCTAATGTAAACAAAAGACTTTTTACAAAAGACAGTACCATGATAGTGCAAAGATACAGTGATAGTGATTTAGTACAATAAATCATGACAGTACATGGCTGGTTAGGTCCCTGAGTGTGTGTGTGTGTGTGTGTGTGTGTGTGTGTGTGTGTGTGTGTGTGTGTGGGGGGGGGGTGCAGAGGTGGACAGTCTGTAGGGGGGGATTGGGAGTCAGTTATCTTTAGAGACAAAGGGGATGTGTGAATAATCCACAGTAAAAGTTTTCAAAGTTTAACAAACTTTTATTTTTCCTGAAATAATAATTTTGAACAATAATATATAATAATACTAAAATGATGTTTTGATTTCTAAAAATAAAGTTTGTTCTGTGCAACAACAAAAAAAGCTTTTTGATCATTTTTACCAAAGGATGTCACTGCTAATGAAAGGTGACTGTCCATAACCGAGTTGTTGACAAACCAAAACTCTATAAATACACTTTAAAGAATGAATCGAGAGAGCGGCTACGTCAGTCTCGCTCCCCTGTATTAATGGGACAGAGCGTCCAGGGGGAGGGACCTCCTCTGTCTCCCATTAAAGACAGTGGCTATAAAGGAGCTAAAGACAAAACTGCAGCCGGCACATTGAGACGAAGAGGTGGTGGAGAGTGTGTGTGTCTGTGTGTGTGTGTGTGTGTGTTAGAGCACCCGTCTGTGCGGATAAATAAATAAAAGAAACACTTTGGTGTAAGAGTGTGAGCCCAGAGCAGAGGAGACAGGAGCACAGGGAAGGAGAAGGAGGAGGAGGGTGAGAGACAGAGTCAAAGACAGACATCCGAGCGGGGAACAGGTTCTTTCTGCAGCCCTCAGCCTCAGCGCACCATGCCTAACTTCGCCGGCACCTGGAAGATGAGGAAGAGTGAGAATTTTGATGAACTTCTCAAGACCCTGGGTAAGCCCTCTCTCGTTTCTCCTTCTCCTTCGCCAGCACAACATCCCTGCATGAGGTTGGCTATCCACCCTGTCCATATAGGAGGGAAAAAAGGCTTTTCTTGTTCTTTGGGAATGGCATGCCTGACTTCCAACAACATCTTATTGTTCAGAGAAGCTGCCTGGGAAAAAGGAGGCAGACATCTACGGTGTGATGCTGCTGAAGGGAAATCCCTCGGCTTTACAGGAGATATGAAACCCTGGATGCTGAATTCCAGCCTAAACAGACATGGTATTGTTACATGAAGACAGAAGGGAAGGGGGGGCACAACATTATTCATGTTAAGCATTTAAGTAGGGCATGAATTAGCAGTGCCAGGGGAGGTCTCGGGAGGCGTTATTCTCTTGTGTCCTATCTTTTTTTTTCCTCATTCTTTCTCACCCTTCTTGGTCTTTACTGATGCTTGTGATGGTTTCGATTTGGAGCAGTTTAACTGGGTCATTCAATTGTGTTGCAGCGTTTTGTCACGCCAGGGCCGCTCAAACAGAGAGTGCACAGCAACGGGCTGGGCGTCTTTAGAATAATGTAGAAATCTTTAGGGAGAAGTCCCACTGAGAGCACGGCTTCAACAATCTCTCCGGGAAGCATTGACACTAAACTGGACTACAATTACAACTTTTTAGGCATGAATGGGTTCCTGTTTATCACTAACTGGGCATTTCAGGTTGGACACTGACTGACTGAGTCCACACTTTCCTTCACGAGCTCATCAAACCCCATGAAAACCAAAAACTAATGGGTCCTCCTCACAACCTGTGAATCCAAAGACTGACACAGCTTATTCCTCTGCACCTCATGTCACTGAGCCACAGTGTTGCGCTGACTGACATACAGTAAATAGCAAATACATATTAATCTGCAGCTGAAAACAGTAGGAGCCAGGTAAGGATGCAGGGATGGATTAACACACTGTCTGTGTTGGTCTTTTTATGGGATTCGGTGAAAATGTGGAAAAACTGTGAAATCACAGCCTTATTCTTTAATCTTCAGTTTGAGCCCCTCGAGTAGGAAACCCCCAAAAGCCGTCCAGCAATACAATTATATTTGGCAGCTGGTATAAATTCACCAACCGTTTTTTAATCATTTTGAGTCAGAATGCCTGCAGAACATACGTTTTTTCGTTTCTTTCCGTCACCCACTCATGAACACATTGACCACACCGGTTCTGTCTTACATAAGGGTTTGGACAATTGAGAGCTGCGATGGGCAACTAATGTGGATTCCAGTGCTGCCACTTTCCATCAGCATCTTCATAATTATCTGTCGACTCTGAGGTTTCCCTACTGTAGGGTGGAATGGGGGGGCGTCATAGCCACGGGTACAGACAGCAGAGGAACAGGCTGAGTACACATGGCTGATGTATGAACTGATCAGTCTCACAGTTTGCCACACTTGCCTGAGGAAAGTTGAGGGAGTTTCACTGAGAAATGCAAAAGTGATACCAGCTAATGAAGATTTAAGTTTGAGCATCAGGATCTGACACAGTCACAGATGTTTGGTTATTAGTGCTAAAAAAGCACCTTTTCTCTACCATGTCCGAGGTTTCTGTAAGACCATGCAGTCCATACTATTGGCTGTTTGGAATAATATAATATCTTTATAATATTGATGTAAGAACACATGACGCTAAAACTGCATAACAATGAAAACATAAATTCAATTTACATTTTTGGGGGAAAACGCTAACTTTTAAGAAATGAGGGCAGACTGCTCAGTTCACTGACGTTCATACATTTTTAATGCCATAAAAACATACGGTGGGACCCCTCGCATCATGGGTGGGGTCAAGTGTAAGCTGTCACATCAAAATGTTTTTATTGCTGGGTGTTAACAACTTAACACCACAGTGTTTTTAGGATTAGGAAGATCTCTCAAAACTGATTATAGCTTCTTTTTTTTTTTTGCAAATCCATGAAAACTTTGCATTTTAAATACTCGAGTCTGTTTGCGAAGTTACAGGCTTGTTATATGTTCAACTACTGGTCGTGGAGGGTGATGAAATAATAGATCCAGGACCTTTGGCAGGACACAAATGCCTTGCAGAGTCAAACGGGACATGCCAAAGTGTTTCCACAAGCAACATCACCTCGCTCAACAGCCACCGGGCAAGAGGAGAGTCGGTACTGATCTGCCCTGACATCCTCAAGAGTTTGGGGTTTTTTTTGGAGGGGGGTCTGGGCTGAATAATCCTTAACACAAGATTTCAGAGCCCAAATTCCACAGATTTCTACCAGTTTTGAGAAAAAGCTGACAGAGACTTCACCACATTCTTTACCCTGAAACATCCACATATTTGCCATTCTTAAATTCACCCAGACAAAGGGACATGAAGCCAGTGTGTGCCTCTGCATCTCCGCTCCTGCGTCTGATCGAATGTGGCACGATGTGGGTGGGGTCGAGGGTGAAGCAGAATAAAAGGACAAGGTTTTACACACTGTCTCTTTCATGCCTCGGCTTTTCAGTATCTCACAGAGATCAGCTGTGGCATACGCTCTTCCTTTCTTCTGCAGCTGTCTCATGACTAATGACTTGATTTTATGGGCAATTAAATAATCATTGCCTCCTGTTGACCTCAGTCTGTGACCAATAAGAAGCAAAACAATGGCCTCTGGCTCTCCTGTATTTATGGTGGACTGTAATGAACTGTACTAGCCAACCAGTCAGCACAGTCATGAAATTATCGTTTCATAAAGACGTTAAAAATCAACATACTCCACTTACTGTAATCAATACAGTAACAACGCTTGGCTAATTTTCAACTAAAAGCACTTTCATAAAACTCGCCAGCATGTTGCTATTATTATTATTACCATGGCTGATCAACATATTTAATTCTGGTCTATGAAGTGGTTAAACTTCTCCTTTCATATCTGGATTAAACGGCCTGTGTTGTACCTGCTCAGGGGTGAACGCCATGCTGAGGAAGGTGGCCGTGGCCGCGGCCTCCAACCCCCAGGTGGAGATCCGTCAGGACGGCGAGCAGTTCTACATCAAGACGTCCACCAGCGTGCGCACCACCGAGATCAACTTCCACATCGGCAAGGAGTTCAACGAGGAGACGGTGGACGGGCGAAAGTGCAAGGTAGAGCTGCAACAAAAGCAAAATCACACATTTGAAATATGTGATGTGAGGTGTGACAAAAAAAGGTTCCCACAGGTTTATTTGAAAAATGTTAGTCGTGGTTAGAGCCAGGAGGGTTGGGATTCAGCTGGTGGGAAAGTGATGTCGGAGTTGTAAAGGAAACGTTGGGAGTTCTCAGGAGACCTCAGATGCAGAAGCATTTTACCTGATGTTTGATGGAGCAGGAGAAATGATCTGAGCAGTTAACAAGTGTAATACCATCTCATTCTGCAGGCGGCCATACAGGCAGGACGCATCTAAACCCAAGTAGACTAACAATGCACCAACATCATGAAATATGAACACTATGATGTATTCTGTCACATATTATGAGTAGGTTTATTTCCAAGCGACAACATTTAGTCAATGTGATTAACTTTGCTCCAGTATGAACAAAGAAAACACAGATTTAATCCCAGCACCTACAGAGATGTAATGTAGCGAGTCCTCCTAAATCTTTGCATCATTTACATTGTGTTCGAGGTGTATTCGAGGTCTTCAGCGCTCTCTGCCTGCTATTGTTGTGGAGGGTTTCAATGAATAATTAAAACCCTGGCGCAGTCCCATCTATTGGTACCACGCTCACGCCTGAGCAGCTGGATTAAGGGCATCTAGGGTTGGGATGATGAGAGTTTCTCTCTGAAGTTCCTCAGGCCCTGAGGGGGATTTCTCACATCTCTGCACACACTCAGAATACTACACAGATCTTAATAAATTCAACAGATTCAGCCCCCTGCTGTATTTTTAAATATATAAATCATAAAATAACAATTTAGTTTCTTGTAAATACAAAGATTTGAATACATATACAGTTGGACTTTTTTACTGTAAAGCAAGGATAAACCGTCCAAAAAAACCAGATGTTTTCTTTTTCATGTAATAAGAGTGAACTGGTTTCTTAGAGACGTCTCCCGAACACGACTGAGTCACAGATGTCAACCCTGTAATAAATACGTGGGCTGTTTGATTAGATAAAGACGATGAGGCAGCTCCATCACGAGCACGATAATGCAAAGACATATGATGATCATTTTCCCACAGCTGAGCTCCCCCTGTTTTTCCAATCTGTGCCAAGTCATTAAACAAATTAATCATTTAAGTCCCCTCTTCTATAATTTTGTTCTTTACTTCATGAAATTAGTTTCCTACGTTGGCCACCTGTTGCCTTTGTTACAGTTGGTATACTGTAAGTGAAGGTCTGGAGGGAAGAAATAAACCGATCATTATTTTTCACTCATCAGAGGTTAAGTGCTTAACTGGCTCGGCAATTTAATTTCACAGATGCTATGGAGAGAATCGATGCTCCAAAGATGAAGAATTTAGAGGGATTATGCCATGGCAAATAATAAAAACAAAACACGCTGCCACTGACTCACTTCAGGTAATGAGAGTCTTGCATTCAATGGTCCAGAGGCTGACATCTGTTTATCGTCCTCTGCTGAGCAGCCGGTGAGTCTGAGCCGGACAGAAACAGACTCTTGTTTGGTGTCACTGAGGACACACTGGGTAAACAATGTTGACATGTAATCCGGTGTTGTCCCCTCACACAAATGAATTAACTGTATGTAGTTTTGAGATGTTTTCAGAAAGGGTATTTTACATGTAAATATGAATCCAACAATATAAACAGAAATGAAGATGAAGGCAGGTGCAAAAATCCCACAACAGGCTTATTACACTGTCTTTTTTGTCATCTGAAGACAATGAGTCAGTGTTTTAAAATAGCCTTACTTTTCTAGGACGACTTAGATTTGCCTTAGAAGTGATAATGGATTGTGACCTCCAAGTCAGCTGACCCACATCCTCTACAGATTGTATTTTATTATGAGCCCTAAACAGAGCGAATCCTCCAGGTCTTTGTTTCCAGCTGTAAATATGGTGTCAGTCAGAAACCAGCAGTCTCTGGTGATGGAGGAGGCTTTAACATGTGGGGTACTACTGATCAAATTTCATACTGTCTATAATGAAGAAGCCAGACACCAGATTTTAATTTGTAATAATGAAAAAGAAATCAGCTGAGCATCCTGCTGCTGGCAGGAATACAGTGTCTTGCTAAAGGACACTCCAGCAGCCCAGCTTTCACTCTGCAGTTTCTCACCCTCCCTTCCACTTGTGCACATAATGCCTGGAGAAGATGAAGTTTGAGATGAGTGTGCACTGTGCTGCAGTGAAATCAGCCATCTCTGTGTGCACACTTTTTGTAAAGAACAGGCTGCAGTGGCTGCTGCAGTGTAGCAGAGGAGTGTTGCATAACAGACAGCTGACAGCTACTTTTCAAGCTTCTGTAACCGTACAGTATATATATTCTCAAACCATAATACTCAGATGGGTATGTACAGTATGCTATTCATTAAGTGCTCAATCTGTGTGGTTTTTAAAATTGTAATGCCTCATTTAACATGCAAACTGCGTACATAATTTCTTAGAAAAATGTAAAGATGTTTAAACAGCAGCTAAAATCTGAGATGCTGAATTTCATCTTGACCTTTTGTTTTGTGGTTTGAACTCCATGTTGCTGTCAGGGGGGAGCGGACATGACCTATTTCACATCCCAGGAGACAGTGTGGCTCCTTCTGTCTGTGCCCTGGGGCATGCTGGGTACTGGGCATGGCGAGACGGCTCTCACTCTGTGTGGCTCTCTCGCCACATGAATCCCCTCTGCCACGAGGCCGACAGGTCGAGTTGTCATCACAAATTTGCTTCGTCTGTTTGTTTGGGTCTGTGCCGCAGCGTTCGCCCTGTTTTGGTTGAAGCACAGTGTGATCAGAGAGCAGTGATTTAAATATGTGCTCCTGCACAATGAATTTAAAATGAAAATTTTTTTATAATGGCTTTGATATCCAAGTGGCTGTCAGTGGCCGTGACACATCCAGCAATTGATTTGGAGTCATGTTTATAGCCACCTGATGAATGTTAGCCCCATATTCCCTTTCTTTGAGCTCCATTTTGGTCTCCACCGACTCACGAAGGAAATCCTGGCGATAATTTTCTGTGAGTTTTGTCAATATGAGCTGCGCAGTCATTTGAGGAGCTGTTTATGTACAAAAATGCTGATTAGTGCAGCTTTATGTTCAAGTTGTCTAGTTATATCCTGACGTGGACACCCTCATGTTAAAGGTTAACACAATTAGACAGCATTAATGACGTCTGACCATGTATTGTATTGTATAGTCGTAGTTAATAGTACAGTTTGCCGTTTTTAAGGCGGTGGCTCTGAGTAACAAGCACACTGAGCATACGCCAGACTGGAGCTAATCCCGCAGGAGGCAGCGCCCACTGACACTGGCACATGTGGTGGCGAGGGGTGTTGGCGGACTCAAAGGTGGAGCAGTTGGCAGGAGAGGCCTAAGTGGGTTTTGGCCGAGGCCGGCTGCCCCCGTGGTTAAAGGGATTACACGCTGATCTTTGCCTGGCAAAGAGCAGAGGGGGCTGATTAACACCGCCACAAGGTTAAAAAGCTCCAGTTAATCTGTGCGAGTGCGGTGGATCGGATGGCCTCCTCTCACGTCCAGCAGCAGAAAGTGATAAGGCGAGGCACACACCAGACAGGTGCAGCGTGGAAGTCATAATGTGCCAATTATGTGCCTGCTCTGATGGATACAGGTGTTTATGAAGGTGGAAAAACCATTGAGGCAAACATTAACACTTTTTTTATTTGCTTTCTTGCACATCTGAGGTTGAATCCTGCAGAGAAATAACTTTGGAGAAATAGAACAGCATCTGTGGTGATGCTGCAGTATTTTCACCTGAACGATTCAGCTTCATTTTCTAGGAAACGACAAAGCGAGTCGCTTCTGGGCAAAAGGACTTGGACAAATGGAGCCATTTAAACCAAGCTGGTTGCTATAGAGACAAACTTTTGGTATCCATCACCTGCCATCCATGGGGAGGCACAGGGGAGCCGACATGCTGCGTGAATGAGGAGGACATAAGGACAGATTAGCATATGCATGACCAGATCTCACTTTAACTCCAAAGCTAAAAGAGAAAAACATCACAGAAATACTGAAACGACTTTGATGGAAATTCGTAATCCGTGTCAAAAATGTGTGCTCGTCATCATTATAGTTCTCAGGGACGCTCGCTTTAAAACCCTCACGCTCAACATTTCTGACTTTAGTGACTCCAAATGGCAGAGTCAGAAATAACAGTATGCCAGGCACAGGAGCACAGGGGTGAATGAGTTTAAAGCAGCACGCAGCTTTTACTGCAACTGTCCTCAGGAAACTGCAAAACCAAAACGTATTTGTGCCATCAGGATAAAACAAATTACCAAACAATCTGTTCAAGACCATAGTGTCTTAGAAAAACCCTTCATTCAAGAAATTGGGGTTTTTCTTCAGTGTGGTTTGATGTCGATGTTGAGTGGTTATAAGAGAAAGTGCAGCTTAAAGCACGTCTTCACTGTGTTCACCACTCAGATTTGGATTTGAAAAGAAAAGAAAGAAAGAATGAATTTGATAAAGAGCTGCTGTGCTTCACATTGCACGTCCTCGGGGTAAGACATAAACCACTGAGATTGGGAAAAGTGATGAGCAAACACGAGAGAGAGAGGGAGCGATAATGTGATCAAACTGGTGGAGAAGCTTGTGTTAATTTTGGGCCGTGAAGGAGATCCAAGCGAAATCCAACATAAGGACTTTAAACCCAGCAGGAAATGAAACGTTCTCCCGCTTCTCGACACGCTGTTTGTGTCCGATAAGCAACGAAAGCGCTAAAGTCTGTGAGAGGCCGAGACGAAGCCAAAGGCAGCAGATGTTCAGATAAGCAAAAACCCTATAGGAAAAAACACAGGACGCAGTGGAAGACATGTCTTGGACCAGCAGGGTGAATTTGTCTTGGACTCATAATGTGTGTGCACAAGCTCTGGTGTGTTGTTTGGAAGGAGAGAGAGGCGACGTGTGAGAATTTGACACAGAGAATGAGAGAAAATCCATCCATGTCAGAGAGGCTGACTGATGCTGGTGCTAAAATGGAGCCGTAGCAAATTGACTCTTGGGGTTCTGGCTTTATTAGGACAAAAAAATCAGATGGAGAGTTGTAGAAAGCTGTGGAAAAGCCCCGCTGTTGCTCCGCTTGGCAAAGTCTGCGGACGGCAGCCTGCAGGGATCCATGACGGCTCCCCTCACCTTTGATATGGTGATTAACATTTGCCTCTGAGAAACTGAGGCTCCTGCTTCAGGCCAGAACTGAGCAGTGGTGCACACGCTACCAGGCTGGAAAACACTGGGGGAAAACATCAGGGCTTTAGTAGTTTCACTTTGCCGGATGCAAATGTGCTTGAGTTTGGACGAAGCAACGGCAGCTTCTCAGAGGGCGTCTCCACCTTAAGATTATACAGTAGGTTGAAAAAGAAAATGCAGCTGGCTTTAGTGAGAGGGGAGACACACATTTGAGTTGTGTAGTATAGTATCAAGACTGAAAACAGGGGAAACTAGCTAACTCTCTGTTTAATGGTAAAAAACAAAACCAACCACCACCAGCACTTAGTGTTAGGATACCAAATGTTAATTAGTCATCCAGCACGTTAACCACAATGTCTGTGCCTTTAGCAGAACAGCAGGTGCACACAGTAGACAGATGAGGTAACGAAACACGAGGGCAGTTAATGGACCACAAACTGAAAAAAAAAGAAAAGCTAAATCCTCCCCCGTCAGCACAAATTGACGCCACAGGGTCACCTTGGTCCCGATCTTTTGCGAATTCCTTACTCCAGTGGACAATTTGAGTCGGTTACCTCAGGAGAAATTAGTCCTGAAGTCTGACTAATCCTGTTTGAAGTCATTTGAACTATTATTGAAGTGAATTAGCAGATGGAAACCCTGACCGACCAAAGCGCTAAGAGGGTTTTATGACTTTTTTTTTTTACAATATTCTATGGCTTTGTTCATTGAGGTCTGGCCTGGCCATTAATGAATTAGCACAGGATTTATGTTATTATAAGTAGGTTGTACAATATATGGTCAGCGGGACTCAGACTCTTGAACGCTACATACTGAAAAACTGTTGAGTGTGAAAACCGCAGACTCTCCACCACATTTTGAAACCCAGCTGCAGGGATTCGCTCCAGCTCAGCCACAGCGGCATCAGAGAGGGCGGCCACTGATGCTGGGTGATAGCGCCCGGCTCAAAAACTGTTCCAGTTCATGCCAAGGGCGTTGCACCGGGTTGAGATCAGGGCTCAGGGTGGGCCAGTTAAGTTCTTCCACACCAAATGGTGAAAACCTCGTGCACAGGGATGCATACACACAGCTGAAAAAAAAGCATGTTTTTAAAATGTAACGCTCATGACCACACCGCCACACGCACCGTCATGTTGACCTCTCGCCTTGTCGTGCCTCCCCCTCCTGCAGAGCCTCGCCACCTGGGAGTCAGAGAACAAGATCCGCTGTCAGCAGACTCTGGTGGACGGCCAGGGCCCCAAGACATACTGGACCCGAGAGCTGAACGGAGACGAGCTCACTCTGGTGAGTGCACAGCAATGACCTCTTGTTAGATAAGACGACATTTTATAAGACCAATGCTCTGACGTTCTCTTGAATATTTCTGGCTGAAGTTTATGCTCAACAGAGAAAAAAAAGACTGAAATGTGCTGTTATTATTAGCACATAGAGAACACGATTTGACGGGGAGCTAATCTGTATGGTTCGGCTGCACTGTGGCTTGTTCTCATGGAGGCTCAGAAGTCATCAGGTGCATTAAAGCGGGATTTTCAAGCCGCCAGTGCGCTCTGTTCGAAAGACGGTTAATGAAACGAGGCAGGGAGTGAATGAAGTCACCCTGGAGATTCATCCGTAAAGGAAATGAGAGAGGCCTGTTTCCCAAGGAGCCCGAGCTTTCATCCACCCCGCAGAGAGACGTGAAAGGAGAACAAGAGGACATCGCAGTAATACCCCCCCTCGTATTTAGCCAGATTAATATGGGCAGGAGTCAATGGGTCTAAAGCCCCCGAACCATGTGCAGGGGAGCGGTCCAAGACCAACGGACCAGGCGGAAGGTTCTCTCCCTCAACGTTCCTCAGCGCTCCCACGCTCTGCTTTGTTGTTCCTTGAGTTTTTTTGTAAGATGAATGTCCTGCGGGCAAAAGCTTGAAACAACAATACAGAAGGTTTAGATGCTGAAAAAAAAAAGGTTCATCACAGGATGTTTGCAGAGCTTTATAGTACAAGCCAGAAGCAAGTAGGGAGAAGAAGAGAAACAGCTTTAATCCTCTCATCACGGCTGAGGAGACGCCACAACATGTGAGATCTTTTCTGGTGTTTGGGTGAAACCAGCAGGATGTGTGACAGCGCCCGATGCTCCGGTGACACTTTGGGTGGGGCTGCCCCTGGGGGGGTGGGTCAGGGAGGTGAAGTGCTCATGCACTAATGGAGATTGATCGGGCAGAGCTGTGACAGCGGCCGGGTCCCTATGTGTCTCTCTGCTCCCAGAAAGGAAAAAAACAAAACGTGGCATCCTTCCATTTCATTTTGACAGACCGGTGCTGTCGCCCAGAACAGCCTGCACCTTGCTTGCTAATGTTGAGTGCTCAACATTAGAAGGGGAAAGCGGCAGTTCAACAGTTTCACAATATAATTTCCTGCTTAGCTTTGCTCCAGTATTCAGCCTCACAGCAGCAGCAGAGTTGGAACTATTACATATCTACGTGTGTAAATATGAAATCATATTAATTACTCGGCCACATGTTCACACTGACATGACATCAGTGCAGTTTAACGGCACAGATTAAAAAAAAAATAAAAAAACCCTGCTCATAAACTTACACGTCCATTAAATTACAAAATTTGACGCTGATTAAATAAACACCGTATCATTAAAACTGTGGAGGAGTTAAAGCATCAAGAAAAAAGAGACGTGAGTCATGGTTGCACTCAGGCGGCCTCTTTCCTTTGGGAAAAGAAACGCTGTCTGAACCTGAATCACGTCTATCTGTCTCCAAAAAAAGCCTCCAGACTGCGGCACATCGCAGCGCGACGGGCCTGATCGTCTGTGGCGGTTCACACTGTAAAAGTGGGGCACATTTCCATACGATTTGCATTCTCCGTGTAATTGGCTTAGTCTGAGAAGGCTTTAAGGGCAGAGTGGACGGATTTTCTGCAGCCACATCAGCCTGAAATGAGTTCAGAAAAATGACGGCACATCAGAAGTTTCCGGGACTCAGATAAATCAGTTATTAAGCGGTTTCTTCTGGTTTCATCATCAGCGGAGTGAGGTGGGACCCATAACTCTGCCTGTGGTGTTGTGACACATACATCACTCATCGCTTCATTTATTTGGACATTTAGTTGGACAGCTTTCGTCACTGTGAACTCAAACCCACATTTTAATTTTTAAGTAAGCCCACCAACTTTGACTCCCTCCCACTACAAACAATGCGGTAATACTTTCATAACCAATGATCTTGAAACAAGTTCTCACAGTAGAGTCTTGTATGGATTCATTGCACCCTAATCCTGCTCCAAAGGTTATTTTTTGTATGTGTTTGAGTGATAATTAGTACAAATGGGGACAAATGTCACTATGACAGGAGACCATAGACTATTATTATACTTCAATAGAGGGTCAGACAAATCAAATAAAAAAAACAAACCAAAGTTTAAAAATGAACTGAGGGAGAAATTTAGCGAGTCTAATCAGATCATCCAATCACACACCCTCCCTGCTCTCATCCTGAGCTGTGATTGGTGAGGAACTCTCTGACCCCGTCGATGATGCTTTAACTTGATAGTCTGATTGAAGTGACAGTGAGGGCGAAATCACCATCAGCTGTCTAAAATGCACAAAATGTCTCTCTTGTGTTTCCTCCAGACGTTTGGGGCAGACGACGTCGTGTGCACACGGATTTACTACCGGGAATGAAGCTCTGCGGCCTCCGTCAGCCGGGCCGCCACGCAACAATACTCGTCACGCTAACATGCTAACGCAAAGTATCCTGTGTAGTCTCTAAGCATCATTCTGCATAGCCCCCACAAACAATAGCAACGTCGCAGTAAGCTGGTTATTTGTAGTGAGTATTGTGTCTTCAGTACAGTAGCTGAATATCTCAGTGTCCACATCTGCAACCCTGGTGTCAGTCTGGTGTTTACGTAGGATTTAGTCATCAGACGCAGCAATTAAGTCTTCATGTTCAACAGAGAAAACAATAAAAATGGACCAAACAGTATCAGAGCCTCTTTCCTGACAATATTAAAGGTGTGCTGTGGAGTTTTCTTGTAAATGTAGTTCTGTTTATGCTGAGATGTGATGTTGGGTGTGGTTAGAGGTTCATCACACTTACACCTTTCAAATGTTGTTGGAGTTAAACTTCAGACAGTTCATCTCTTAAAATGTTAGGCGGAGGTGACACAGCTGGATGGGTGGGTGGTGGTGGGTGAAGGTGGGAGGTCAACATCTGCTCAGGGACCAGAAAGGTCTTGTGCTGGACCCGCGGCACGGACTCAGGTCCTGGCAGGAACAAAAGTGTTAATATGCTCAGTGATAGATCAGGCTTTAAACATCTAGAATACTGGACACGTTAATTTATAGAAAACCATTTTTATCTCCATTCTGTCATTTAAAAAAAGTACATTGGCCTTGCTGTGCTGTAATAAATGTGATATGAACTCACACAAACACAACCTGAGTTTCCCCTTTAAAAACCCCACGTCCCATCCCGCTCCAGCCTCTCCCCGCTCGCTCTGCTTCTCCCCAGACACGTCTTTGTGTCTGATGCAGTGCTGGGGCGACGAGATTAAAGACGGAGCGGGGGCAGCGAGATAAGACCAGACAGACGGAGGCAAACAGCCAGAAGCCTCCGAGCCGAACACCACAGACTCACACACACACACACACACACGAATCAACTGTTGACACGTAAGAGCTTACATTTCTCAGCAAATTAAACTCCACGTTTGTTCCAGACTTTTGTTATATCTTGAATAACATATATGGGAATTCAAAAAGAGGTTGTGGTCGACACGTGACTCGCACCGTGGGGCCTGTCACGAGGAGCCGAGCGTCGCTGGAACCAACAGACTGAGCTGGAGTTGTGGTCAGTCGGTCTCTCTGACCTCTTTTGCTTCACTGGCTTTTCTAACCTGATTGCTCCGCTCCTCGTTTTAGCAGCAAGGTGAGGTCAGGGAAGGAAAACACGTGAAAAACATGTTAAAGCCAGTTCTCAGCAATAGCTCATTATTTCACTTTAATACACTAAATGTAAAGTTCAGATGCAGTTGATGTAAAAAAATGAAATAATGGTAAAAATGAAATGTGCCATGTGATTAAATATTACCATAACCAACATGTTTTGTGGTACTGGGAAATTTCTGGACCATTCCTCACCCAAATTATCTTGTGGGAAGGTGTTACGGGATGCAAAGGTCTGTTTTTTGCATTTAAAAGGGGGCATTAAAGTCCAAGAGGGGTGTGATATTCATGGACACAAATCATGGTCCGAAGAGGACCCAGGTCCTGAGAAGGACCTGGACTGACCTTGACCTGGATCAGAGCCCTAAAAAGAAGAGTTTAAGTATTGTGGGGACTTTGTAACTTGAAGGACAGTGAGCGTGGGTTCAAGCTCGGCGCACGACGAGTGTCTTTTCAGGCGCCAGGTAAAGATGCAGGACACGAGCCCTCTTCGCAGTGTGTCCTGGGCAGAACTGACGCTCAGTCCTGAGGCATCCTGTCAGGAAGAGCTGAACGAATTAGGTGGTCCGCTGCAATTCAAGAGTTCTGACCCAGATATTGATGGGGGTGGCAGGACGGACAGACGGATGGATGGATGGATGATGAAAATTGCTTAACTACAGAGCAAAGATTTCTGTAAATGTCTCAAAATGAGTTGGTTCACAGTAAAGTTTGGTGAAAGTTTGGTATTTGACCCAAACCTGAACTTTCCTCATTATTAGCTGAGTACCATCTCTTTCCTCCTCCGATGAGCTGGAACTGCGGTTTTATAAGAAAGGCCTTTTAATGCCAAAAGCTTGAGGCGAAAACAACAGGCTGACTAACATAAATGAACCCATTCACACAGGTTGCAGTTTATAACCCAACGGTTCCACTTGGAAGACCGAATCTATTCATTTTCAAGTATGTAAAAGGTAAAGTGACTGTAATCCATTTTCTGATAAACCTCAGTTTCTAACCCTTCAGTCCTGACAAATCATTTTGCCTTTGTTTTGTATTTAAACTGTGTGTCAGTGCTGCTCAGGAGCTAATTTACAGTTTGGGTGCATGAGCCAGGCAGTGCACTACTGCCATACAAATCTTTCTATTGGAAGCCCATTGGGTAACTTATTCAAGACGCTTTCCCCAGAGCAGGTGCACAACAGATGAGCCGTGGTCGGGGCCAGTCCCGCCTCCGTCGAGCTGAATGTGTCGCAGCCTCACCAGTGGTCAGAGGCTTTGGCACGCACTTCAGTCCTGTCCATTGGGTGGATGTGGCGAGAAAGTGGCACGACATCAAAAACAAAAAGCAAATCTGTCTCTGTCCTTCACGGCTGCCAGGGATTAAAAGGTTGTCCTTTCAACGCTCGGCCTGGCGGGGACTCACGCGGCGGCCCGGCGACTGCTTCCATTCGCCAACGCCGAGGCCGCAGGGACGGATCTACGCCACCCCAGCTTTTTGACCCGGTATCCCCCTGAAAGAATGAGTTTCCCCCTGAGTGCACCTCAATGCTCTCCGGGAAGCAAGGGCCAGGGCGCGCGCCTGCTGTGATGTTAATTTAATGACGAGCTGCTGCTCAGATGGCAGGTCCAAACGGCCGAATAAAGGGATTGTTGTGTTTTTGCTCCATTTTGTGGGGAAGGGGGCCCCTCCGCCCATCTTACCGCTCTCTTCTGGGCACCAAACAGTGGAGCCTCTGTGAGTACAGTGGAGTACAATGCCGCTTCCTAAAAAAAAAAAAATCCCTCCTCTTTCCACGTGGTGTCCCAGTTCAACTCGTCCCCAGGTCTGACTGGGTTTTAGAGTTTGGGACGCTGCTTACAAAGGCCCATTGGTTTTTTATTCACAATACGACCTTCCACTAATTAGTCCATCCTTAAAGGGAAATTCCATTTTGAAACCTCTTAGGCCCTATTACATTTTACATTTCCCACCATTCATCTTGCTAATGACAAGATTGTTTACTCACCAAGTGAATCGTGGAGATCTGGTGAGGCTGCGACATGGGAACAGGAGTCTGGAAACATGAGAAGAATTCAGGTGAGCAGACATGTTTCACAGAAACCTTCAGGTTGGTAAAAAAAAAAACCATCATCACGATCCATCAAACAGAAGACTTCCTGATTCAAACCTGTTCTTACCGTGGTTGTGACAGATGAAGTGAAGCAGCTCAGATAAACTGTTGGCTTGATGCTGCCGCGTTGCCTGATGTCACCAGTTGCTGAGGTGACTTCAATGTTTATTTCGACTGATTTTCCCAAAACTGAAATTGTAATAAACTGTTTTTCCTGTAACTGCAACTGAGCATGAAGAGGAAAAAGAACATTTCACAGTAACATGAGTCTGAACTTGACAGATCTGTGTACCACTTATAACTGATGAATGAAGCAGGAAGTGATTCCCAAAGGTAAGTGCTGCCATGATGCTCCTAAAGTTACAGTCCAGGGCCTGAAAAATGACAGAAAATGCAAATCGTCGCACTTGAATTTAACCCGGACAGATGGTGCCGACCCAACACCTCTGCAGAAGGTGCAGCACGCAGCACACTGCAGCACATGCAGTGGATATGAACACCGAGGGAGGATGGAGAAGGTCAAGTTCAGCCAAGTGTGTTGGGGTGGGGGTGGGGGGTTGCTGTCACATTAAATTACCCTGCGTGCTTTGTGCCGCTGACGTCCCTGATGACTTTCATCCTGTGATATATTTAGTCACGCTTAAGTCTGAATAAATGGTTTTCTCAGGAGGGGACACACATCGAGAGCAGTCCGCCGCGCAAACTCTGCACGAAACGTCTGCTCAGAGAAGAAGAGACAGTGAGGATGAAGAAAAACACTGACATTTCAGGCACCTGAACAACATTTGTACTGAGAGTAACAGAGCAGCCGTCTTGCACACATTTATCAATATGTCGATGGTAAATTCTATAAATAAGCTCCACACTTCCTGTCTGACTTCAAGGCTTTTTATTTTGATGACGTCAAACTGCAGAAACTTGCTTTAAATAGTTCATTGGTCACAGTTGACTGCCGATACTTTTTTGAAATGCTGAAGTCATTTTGCGTGCGGGCGGTGACAGCTCCTCTCCTGCGGTGCAGTCAAGCGCACCGCAACACGCTGTATTTCAGAACCGCGTCCAACCGGTGGCCTATTTCAGGTCAGGGTGGTTTATTTCACATCTCGCTCTTCAGCACTGTCTGTTTGACTTCTGTATTCTGCAACAGCCAAGTATCGCTTTGTCTAAAACACCTTCAAATCATGGATTTCAGAGTGTGTTTCTTTCATCCACCCACCCACAATAATTCTGTCCATCCAGGGATTGATACCGCTGACCTTCATGTTCACGAGCCTGCTTTCATTTCTTTTTTAAAGGTTTGGTCCACCCAAAAAATATTTATGTCTTTATATTCTTACAATGGTGGGGGAATTAAGTTTTATTCATGGGTCTGAATGCGTTGTAAAATTACATTTGAAGAACTGAACAGCAACTCATCTTTTCTGAAACTGTATTACAGTTATGAGTAAAAGATAAATTGCCACTGGAGATAGCAGCTTTACAGCTCAAAGTGTTCATCGTCCCTCAGTGTAACTGCAGAACAAATAAAAGCTGCAAAGTTTTTTTCCTCCATGGCGCTCAGAGAAGGATTAACATGATGGAAGGGATTTCTTTTGCTTGTTTAAATTATCTGCCGTGTTGAGGGAGTGGAAAACCCATATGATGATATGATATGCGGTGAAGTGGCCAACGGAGATGATTTGTGGAGGAAAACACGTGTGAATTTGGGAGCTACGTGTTGAGCCTCCAGAAACACTTCACTCAGTTTTTGGGCAGAGCCTCAGTGAAACAGCTGAGCTAATAAATCCTGACATGACTCACTTCATTTTAACATGATTCAAAACACATGTCCCATCTATGATGTTGATGTGATAACAATTTTCTTCATGTAAGAATAAAGTTGAAAAACAGCACATGTGAGTCATGAGCAGCGAGAGTTTTGAGTGCAGAGTGCAGACTTGTGCAGACGAGTGTCCATTAGTCCACTGTGATGGACGCCGGTGCCAGTCGAGCGTGTGCTACTAAATGGAGCGTTTGTAATGGACTCTAATGACAAGCAACAGGCAACGCCGTCGTCACAATGACACGCCAACAAGATGAAGAGTCGGCAGCCATGCTGGCTGCTCTGCAGGCTCCCTGCACAAAGGGATGTCAAGTTTTAACTAATGGATTAATGGAAAATAAATGATTTATTAATGCTTTTTAGGTGAGTTATGAGCCATTAATAACACCAAAAGCACAGACAATGAGTGTAATGTAATCGGCAAATTAAAAATTGGATCTGAGGATGGCGCTTGATGAAAAGTTAAGGGCAAGGTTATTGATTTTTCCTCGAGGCCGGCATGAATGTGTGCACTAAACTCACAGTGGCACCGGAGGAAAAGGCGGGATCAGCAAAGTCATGAGGATACATCCTCTGGGAACCATGAAGGCCTGAACCGAAGATTTGTGCCGCAGCCAAGAGCCGCCGACACAAGCAACATCATCTCCATCAGGTCCAGAGCACGACGGGTTGGGATAAATGACCTCGTGTTTGATCTTTCTACTGCCAAGTGGCCGTTGAAAGGTTAAAACGTTCGGTGGAGATATTCGTTGAAGTTGCTGGAGTGGAGAATGTAAAATGAAGTGCTTAGCACCGGTTATGTAAGACTTCACTAATCCTGTTATTCAGGAGAGAGCGAGAGAGAGAGAGAGAGAGGTGCTCTCATCATCAAGACAGATCAGCCTGTGAAGAAGGCGTCGCACAAACATCCTCTCACACAGGAGAATAAAAAAACAAGCCTCTGGAAGCAGTGGGTAAAATCACCCACAAAGCCGAGACACGGGCGGGTTGTCTCAAAAGAAGCGCCGAGCGCTTTCAGTTATTAATAGCTGCTCTGACTCACGCTTCTTATTCTTTTAATCCGCCAGTGTTCAGACCTGATAACCCCCTCTTTCCTCAAAACTACTTCCTACACCAGAAACGCACAAAAAAAGTTTTGGGTAACCGGAACTTATTCAGCGTCACTGTTTGACGACTGCCATCGCCCAAACGCTGCAGGTGTCTCGTCTTCGTCTGCTCCACCAAGAAGCAGAGGATAGGTTGTGTTCATCTTAAAAACACTGTGGCCTTTGTCTGAAACACAGCAAACACTTAAAAAGTGACCTCACGTACAGGAACAAGGGGCAGAAATCTGCGCGGTCACTCGCGCTGAGTTAATTGCTCTGCGCTGCGAGCGCTGAGGCCTCCGAGCTCCCGGGACAACGCCAGCTTTGTGGCTGCGACGTGAGGGACCTGAAAGCTGCTGAAAGTTCACGAGTGTGCTCCAAGGAAGTAATCATGCAGAAGAGCGTTTTTTTTTTAGGGGGGGGAGTGCTGCCTTTGAGGAACTCATTGTTAGCGCTGCGGGTGGGAGGCATGGAGGGCATGAGTCAGCCTGGCTCCTCATCAGGACCTCGGCGACGTGTGTGTGTGTGTGTGTGTGTGAGTGTGAGTGTGTGTGTGGGAGTGGATGCGTTTTGTTCTGGGTCTGAAAGGTTTGGGTTCTGGACACGTTCTGTCTCTTGAACCTCACTGTACGATGCGTGGGACCGGCTGCAGAGAGGCCTGGTGGAGTCGGGCCAGTTGCCCTTTTTGCATCTCTAAGCCACCCCCCACCTCCCCCACCCCCCCATCAGACCTGAATGTCCCACAAAGACGCCCAGGAATGTTCGTCTCCTGATGGACGTTCTCCTGACATCTTCAGATCCACCACCTCCTTTCATTCTCACAGCTTTTTCTGACTCGGGTGTCGATAACCGACCTCCAGATGAAAAAAGCGTGAAAAACGTACAGCACGTTTACATAACAAGCCCACTGGTTGACAACGCTGAGTCGGGAACTCGCTCTGTAAATAAAGACAAGGAAGCAGTTATAAACTTTAAGCCCTTTGTGTCTCAGTTCATCTCTGAGGAAGCAAATCAGTCGCTCCTGTAAAAACGACCCTGTGGATGTTGGTGGGTGGTGTGAGGGCTCCATCTGCAGGACTGGAAAGGAAAACACTTTCATGGCGACATCGTAAAATTTATGATCGTGCTTAATCAGAAACCAGCCAGAGGTTTCTAATAAGTGCTCTTCATGTCGGTTTGTCTGAATTTGTCTTCATGAAGTAAATTATCTGCAGACACCCCAGAAAAAGGATTAAGAGCACGATTTGATAAAGAGCAAATCTTCTGCACAGAGAACACAATGAGTACAGTGTGTGTGATCACAGTGGACTCTGGAGCTGGTGTTGTCAAACTGCTAATTTGTATTTATGTGTTAACAATCGTGTGTTACAAACCATCATTCTGCACTGACAGATTATAATTCATTATGCTTTTCTGGTTGTGTGGGTGTGAACGAGGCCCATTTGCTTCTTGTAAGACATAAAATGTCAATCTGTGTACTATAAGATGTTATATTATACTCTACTGCACTTTACTGTCAGTTCAGTGTAACACAAACAGTGGAAGGTAACAGATGAAAGTCCGCAGACAATAAATCACTCAACAACTCCACAGAGGGCTCCGTAGGCTACAAATGTCGTTTTTATTATTACTTTAAATAATGTCTAAATAAAGGGACTAAAGACATGCTCGTGTGACTTCTTCCGTTATCAAAAATATGGTGTGGGGGTGTTGTTTGCAGCAGAAATCTATCCAGGGAGGGAAGCGTGCATCACAAGGTGAGACCGTTTGTTTAGTCCACGGAGCTGGAGAGGGGAACGTTTGAAATGAGTCCCACCGTCCAACTGAGGACGGCGCGGGTTGTCGTGTGTGTGTGTGGGGGGTGTTTCTTTTCTTTAACTAACCAAATGTCACATTCAGAAGAGAGGAAAAAAAAAAAGAAGTTATTTTTAAGATATAAAAACCAAAAGACCTGGATACATTTCTACTTTTCCACGTTTTTTTTCCATCTACAGAAATTAAAAAGAAAAGACGTAAAGGAACACACAAAGGGGGGAAAGAGCTATCGTTTTTTTATAATCAACTCCCTTTGGTAAAAACTGTAATAAATGGTCTTGCATTTGTCTTTTTCATATACATACTAACTTTAGCCATTTATCACTAAAGTCCACAGTAACTTTGGAAAGTATTACTAGCACAACAACACGGATTTGTCATAAAAAGTCTGAGACTATATACAGTGTATTTACAATGTGAGCGGCGTGTGGACAGTCCTCCCAGAATGAGACACGTGTGTGTGTGTGTGTGTGTGTGTGTGTGTGTGTGTGTGTGTGTGTGTGTGTAAGCTGGTGTATTGGCGGAGGGCATTTTAAAAAGTTTGACGTCCAGGGCGGCGAGGATCATTTGTGTTAATAGAACTATATATATATATATATATACACAACACATACACTGGAATACATGTCAGTATCTGACATTCACAAGCTATACAATTTTACAGTCTGAGACCAAACAGTGTTGTGAGGCTACGTTTGTTTGTTTTTTTCTTTTTTACATTGGATGCAACAGTGCTCTTCAGACGTTGACCCGACGACACTGTTTGGGGCTCAGGCACAGTTTCTAATAATGCTGCCATGTGTTCTGGGAAAGGGGGCGTGGCCCTCCTCCCCTCTAGTGATAGGTGCGTATTTGTGATTTTGGCCTTAACGCAGGAATGTCTGAACCAGATCTCTCGAGACTTCGCTGAGCTCCCTCCGAACCTTCCGATCAAACGACATTTTCCTCTTCCTAAATAAGTGCACTTGTCCACCATAACGTTTACCGCGGATGACGCTGTTGTGAAGAAATCCCTGTACGGTTGATTTCGACGGACGAAACGACCAGGCGAAAGCTCCGTTTGTGAGAAAAGTACAAAAAGCACCACTCTGTCTCTCTCAGGCTCGCCGCTCATGTCGCTAAGCCCCGCCCGAGAAAAAAAAAGGCTCGGGGACGTTGGTTTGAGACGTGGCTCTGAGTGCTGGTAAGAGCTCAGGTCTGCGACTGCAGCGTGACAATTCCTAAGTTTTGGCACCAAAGGCCCAGCTAAAAAAAAAAAAAAAAAAAAAAATGGGCCCAGCTAAAAACGCTGGTAAAATCAGTAATCCCGCCGCCCCGGGTGCAACGTACACGGCAGCTAGCTTAATTGTGCTCCCATGTGGACCTTAAAAACACATTAATAAGCCCTCGTCACCCCACCTCTGCTCCTGACCTGTTTGACTTCAGACCAAAACACCCCCAGGAATCAGTCTCTCTCCCGTTCCGCCTCGGCTACGGCGCCTTGCCCGGCGTGCCGTATTTGACGCGGTACTTGTTGATGTTCATGAAGTGCAGGACCTCGGGCTGGCGGGCGGTGGTGCAGGGCAGCAGGCCGTCGCGCCCCTCGCCCATCAGCCACTTGTTGGTCTCGGCGCTCATGTCGCGGGTGACGTGCTCCTTGACCCACGCCTCCACCCAGGCCTGGAAGCGCTTGTGCAGCCGCGTGCTCACCCGCTCGTGTGACTGAGGAGAGACACGCAGTCGGTTATGGAGAGTCCAGCCTCGCTGACTCGACCTGCAGCTGGTTGCGTTAGAGCGCCATCCACTGGAGGCTGAAAACATCATCTACAGGCAACTCGGCGCTCGCGTCCAGTGGAACAGCGGAACAGTGGAACAGCGTTTCTCAAATTGTTATTGTACCATACCGACCAAAAAACACTAAGAAGCTTCCTGCAGTTTCTAGTCAGGTGACTGGGATATTTCTGGTTGTATGTCTGATACGGTAACAGCTTTATGTATGTAGCATGATTCACCACGCTCGACTGCAGGGAGTTTTTCAGGATAAACTTTTGAAACATGAAATCAAACGGCCATTTAATTGTTTCAAGGATCTGTGGGAAACTTTTCATTAACAAAATCAATTTCAGTCTGTGCATTTTAATTTATAAAAAGTTAAACAGCTTTTAATTCAGACCAAACCACAACCTGAAACCTCAGCGGACAGCCGTGCGGCGCAGTGAATACCTGGTGAGCTCGCAGCAGGGCAGTGCGTCGGTACATGTAATCCTCCGACTTGAAGACGTAGACCATCTTGTACGAGTTGAGCTTGAACATGCACTCCATCTTCTCTTTTTCCAGGGACTTCTTGCCGCCCTCGCAGGCCTCCTTGTCCAGCTGCTCTCGGCCCTTCTGGTACTTCCTGATCCGTCTCAGGTTCCTGGTGACGAGAGAGAGAGAGAGAGAGAGACTAATGAGATCCAGCAGCGACGGAACAAATCGATGAAGAGTTCATTTAATCAAAGGACACGTGTTCGACTCTTTCACTTGACTTTCGTGGGAGGAGATTCGTCAGGCAGCAAGGTATTGTTAATGTAATTCATTATATATATATATATAAAGATCAGATGTCAAATGACCTGACGCGACAGCTTACCTGGGGAGAAAGACTGGCTTCTGGGCGAGGTGTTCCCTCAGCTCCGGCGTGGTGGAATCTGGGTTTAAGTAGCGTCCCACGTAATCGGACCAGCGCTGCACAGAAACAAAACAAGAACAGCAAAGGGTTGAAGACGCAGATTAGGTATTTGAAATGTTTTACCGACACCAGTATGACAACAGGTCCTTACTATTGTTTTCACTGCTGCTGGAAAAGTGGAGCCTCTTACTAGACAAAATGTAAAAACAATGACAACTTATATTTGCTGTTTACCAACGTCATACCCAAAATAATTACAGATTATGACTTCAGCAGCCAAGATGGAAAATGTAACCTACTTCTGCTCCTCCTTCTGAACTGAACATCATTCCCGGCCATTAAAATACTATGGTCCATCACAAAGGCCTTATTTGGTTTAAAAAAATCTTTACTGGCTTGTAAAATCGTATAAAGGGATGAGAATATTTTAGAATTATAGCGTGGTTTGTGGATAAAGATATCTCTTTGCTTGTGGAGGGGAGTGTGTGTGAGTGTGTGTGTTTTTCTTACCTCAGCCTCCAGGGGCTCGTCCGAGTTCTCCTCCTCCGTGTCGAGCAGCTCCACGGTGAGCTGCACCTGCCCTCGGTTCCTCAAAAACATCACCTGAGAAAGCGACAGCGAGTGTGAGACTGAATTCGGCGCGTGAAGGATTAAAACTTGGGCCAGATGTGCTGAGGGCAGCGCTTTAATCCAGGCAGCGGCACAATCTCAGGCTGGAGTCCAGGATCCTTGTTGTAAAATCAGCCAGACCTGACCAATCTTTCCCTTTTAACCCCGGCTCCTATTCTCGTGCTACTTCATTTCTAACGTAATTAAAGAAAAGATCAAATAAAACAAAAAACATTAAAGAGCCGTAATAAAGTAATAAAGCTCAATTTCAGTGCTGTCGTTTTTGTGCACGGTGAACACGCGAGCCCAGAGGTGAATTTTAATTCAACCATCACTCCAGGGCGATCTGGTCGTGAGTCATCTTTTTAAAAAATGTAATCTGCGCTCTGTGATGAAGTCGTGTGAACCGAGCAGGTTATGAACTGTAAAATGAAGCCTTCAAAACCAGGTCAGCAGGAGACAGGTGGCCCTGAGCTGCTTTATGTGTGGTGAACGAAAAACAAATCAATCTTAATAAGTAATAACCATAGATTACACATTTGTTCTATTAATATAAAACACTGTAAACTGTGGAGAGCACACTGAGGCACAGCTGGAACTTTACATTTCTGACAACGCATGGAAGTGTGCAGACCTGAGATCAGAGCTTAAACACGAGAAATCACCAGGGCTCATGTTCCCTGCAGCCGTTTGGAAAATTTCTCTTTCCATTTCTATATTTTGTAAAGCTTCCGTTTCATCTCCCCAGTTTCCTGACGAGCGCGTTTACCTTGAAGCAGTTCTCGTCAGACATGAGCTGCTCGGCTTTCCGCTGGTAGACGGCCTCCGCGGAGCTCCTGGAGGACTGGGTGGACACGGTTCCCCCGCTGGCCCCGTTGGGGCTCTCGGCCAGGTAGAGGTCCGTCACCTGGACGCAGATCTCGTCGCTCACGATGTGCTGGAGCTGGTTGGAGAGAAGCGCAGGGTATTTGGACCGGGACGCGGCGAGCGCGGCGGCTCTCGGGAAGCCGCGGGGCCGGGAGGACGCGCGGCTTCCTTACCTGCCGTACAATGCTTTGGATGAGCTTGTCCATGGTGAAGGCGATGTAAGCGTGGATGGTGAACATTTCCCTCAGCGAGTCCTCGTACTGAGAGGCCTCCATGTTTCCATCCAGCAGATTCCTGACCATCTCCAAGAAGGCCGAGTAGTAATCTTCCACCTCGATGTCCACTGGAGGGAGGAAACACCAGAGATTAACGCACATAGGAGAGCGGCGGCGAAATGTGTTACAGAGACGGTCTGTGCAGACAGTTGCAGGGAAACAGGAGCTACTGTTGTGACTCACTCGGCTCCTTCAGTCTCAGCTGGATGGCTGGATTGTCGTTCTTCTCCTTCTTGAGTCCCAGGACCTCCCTCTCCCAGTCGCGCTCCCGCACCTCCTCCTCGATCTGCCGCTCCGCCTGCCCGTACAGCCGCAGCAGGCGGGAGCACAGCGTCTGGTGCAGCCGCAGGAAGATGTACCAGTTGTTGTTGACGTAGAAGAGGTTGTAGGCGTCGTCGCAGCCGCGCAGCTTCTGCGCCGCCGTGTTGCTGAACAGCAGCTTGGACTTGGAGGGGCTCCCGCCGCCGGGGACGCCGTTGTGCTTTTTGGACGCCCCCTCCTCCAGGTCCATCTCCTCCTCCTCCTCTTCCTCCTCCACGTCGGAGAGCTCGCCCCGCTGGGAGAACAGCATGTCGGGGATGAAGTGGTAGATGATCTGCTTGATCTTGTACTTGTCCTCCTTCTGGATGCTCGTCTGGCGCTTGACGTGGTGGATGATGAGCGCCGCCGCGTCCTCCAGGATCTGACTGTCCTCGTAGGCCAGCGTCAGGTGGGGGCCAGTGGGCGGGGTGGCGTTTTCTTCTGAGGCCTGCTCCTGTCGCTGCGGAGGAAAAAGGATTCGGTGTCAGCGTTGTGGAAGCAGAGTTTCGATTGAGATCTCGTAAAGCCGTTGAGGCGACGTAAAAACCCGATCGCTGGTCTTTTACCTCATCGTAGATGCTTTCGATTTCATTCAGCAAGGACTTGGATCGCAGCACTTTGGTGTCGTTCTGTTTAAAGTTGATGCCTTGGTGGTCGAGAGACTTGAGGTAATACTTCTCGTTCTGCTCCCTCCAGATCTTGTTGAAGCCTCGCTGGGCTTCCCGCCACTCCTCCTCCTTCGTCTTTAACCTGGCCAGAGCAGAAGTACCAAATAAGATTAAAAGGAGCGACTCCAAATCTTTTTTTGCAGCAGCAGCGGGGATTTTAGTGTGCAAAAGCGCCTGTTATTCTCTGGAGCCATTTTTAAATCCAGCACTAAAACATCATGTTGCCTTTCCCTCTCCGGTGTGGATTAGTGGGTTTAGAAGCTGCGTTTCATAACCTCGCTCTCGGCCCAACAGAAGCTGGCGTATACACAGTTACTGCACAGTTACTCCCACATCTTCATATAACAGAGTCTCTCACCAGAGAGAAACAGCTTCCTGTAGATGCGCAGTTCTTTTTAACAAACATAAATCAAATACAACACGGAAACGTCATTCAGACCCGGAGCTGACGCCCACCTCTTCAACACGATGGGGACAGACACGGCGGGGTTCTTCTTCAGGCCGTCGATGATGTCGGGCGCCTTGTCTCCGTATATCCTCTGGATGGCCTTGCGGTGGACGACCTCCGAGGAGCCGCCCAGCGTGTTGTCCAGGCGGAACTTGGCCTGCTCCTCGGCAGACATGCGGGACAGCTTTCGCTGCACCGTCTCCAGGACTCTGATGGTCGCCAAGTTGGTCTCCAACACAACGTCCAGCTGCAGGGAGGAAAAGACGCAGGTTTTATGACTCTTCATTGTGCACGGACGGCCATTTGTTTTTTTAATAAAATGGAATTTGAACTCGGAGCAATCGCTTTTTAAATAATGGGATATAACCCTGGTGCTGTAAAGGTCTGATCTGCCTGCTCACCTCGAAGCGTTCGTCCTCACATCTGTAGATGTGCTCCTCATACTGAGTCTTCTTGGAGCTGACAAACGTGGAGTCCTCTGACCAGGAGGGGAAGGACACCCAGGTGTCGTTTAAGACCTGCACACGGAAGAAAGGAACGCCAACGTCAACTTTAGGCTCCACATTACTTCAGAAAGCAGTGAAGTCCCAGTTCCTCCACACAACCCTGCCAACACTATCACAGCAATAGTTAAGAGACGAACTGGGGCAGACTTAAGATTGTCAGAGTTCAGAGTTTACAGCAAAAGCTCAACAAACAGGAACATGATTACGTGCTAATCACATGCAGATCATGACATTTTTCAAACCCACACCATGTCAAACTTTGATCCCCCCCGCTCACCTCTTTACAAAGCGGAGTCCTCCCCGTGCATTTGGGCTGCTGGTAGCTTTTGGGCAAGGCTCTGTAACTGGAGCCCAGTCTCTTACAGGAAGCATAATCGATCTCCATGGCGATGCCCTCGGTGGCCCGCTCCTTCGGGTACGTCTCGATGTGGGACATTTCCCGATATCCCAGGAAGTTTTTGAACCAGTTGAACAGCTCTGGGAATTTTCTGAGTGACACAATTGAGTAATAAAAAACACCTGTATGAGATATAAAAATCGTTAACTGTGGAAAGAATTATCCCGTGTGCTAAGTGAGACGACTCACCCTAAAAACGGCAGCACCAGCTGCACCAGTTCGGCCCTGGAGATCACCTCCTGATTAAAGATGACCAGACAACGCAGGAAGTTGTCGTAGGCCTCCGCACTTCGCAAGGCTTTGCGAACCTGTGATTTAAAGATTGATGTTGATGTGAGAGAGGTGCACAGAAACTGCCCAGTATGTCTCAGCTTCAGACAAAAAAAAAAAGCAGCATTTTACTCGGGGTTTGGACTGGACCCTCTTATTACTCTGGATGGACTCTGGTTTCATGTTGACTTAATGGATTCAATACAATCTTCCATCCCTGAGCATTTCAGGGTTGTTTGGAAACACAAAAATACTGAATTACACTTCAAAGGAACTCGCAGTTGAAAAATCCATATTAAAAGAAACATTACTGTCAGAAGTTGAGTGGGTATCTGCATGACTTTTTTATCCCCTTTCATTTCATGAGCTGGATTTTCAACAACAAAAAAAAAGCAATGAAATGTATTTAAGCTCACCTTCTCAAAGAACAGAGATTCTGTGCCGACTCCATGCTTGCTGGCTTCTGCCACTGAGGAATCTTTCAAACTCAGTAACTTGGGTTTCTTCTGCAGCATCACCAACACAGCAGCGAGAGGAGACAGGCACAATCATCGCAAAACGATCCCAGACCAGCAAACGTGAAAGACGGAAAAAGTGATGGTCTTCGTGCGTACCTTGACCGGCGGCGTGGTCCCTGGGGCTGGATGCCGACGGATCTGGCAGCCGTTCTGATTGGGCCTCTGCTTGTTGTTGAGCTGCAGCTTTTTGGCGGTACCGCCGTGGTCGTTCCGTACGGACTCGGCCTTCTCAGCTGTGGTCTTATTTAACAGCTGTAGAGAATACACAACAATGGTGGGGGGCTGTGTGATTATGATCTTTGAACACATAGAGCGGCAACCTCTGCTGGAAAAGTGCTGAAAACTACCCACTCGTATAAAATGAGAACAAAGTATTTTAATAAGACCCATTAAAGCAGCATGTACGACTGAATCAAAGAGCCATCGAGGGGCCGTATCTCAACTACTGAGAGAAGCTGATTTTAAAAGCACTGAACTAAGGAGAGCGTCTGCCTCATTTCACGACTCTACTCACCACTGAACTGTTGGCATCAGGCAGAAATTGCCCAAACTCTGACAGCAGGTCCTCTTGGTTCTTGAAGAGCCGGGCCACCTGAGCGTACACCTCCTGCTCCGTCAGAGCCGGCGTGTAGTTCCCTCCGGCCTCCTTCGCGTTACGCTGCTCCTTCTGTGGTGGACGGACGTCAGTGACATGAGAGGCTGCACGGGCACTTTACAAACACTCGGGCGTTTCAGCTCGAGCCACTGACCTGGTACGTGTGGAGGATCTCCAGGAAGGCTTTGTAAATGTCGGGCTGGCCCTGGAAGCGGTTCTTGATCTTGTTGACGTAGTTGATGGCGTGGTTGAACTCAACGGGCTGGTTGTTCTGCATGGGCGGACCGGCGGGGGTCCCGCTGAGCGGTGGGTGGAGCTGCATGGGCGGGGAGCGCGGGGAGGTGTACGTGGGGATGGACGGATTGCTCTGGCTGCTTGGTGTCAAGGCCTGCGGCTGGAGAGGCTGGAGCGTGGAAGATTTGAGAATTTCAGGGGTATGCAATCAGACACTGTACCATAACACCCTCTATATATTTTAAATCAAACCGGCTCCACCACATCTCTGTGTGTTTTTACAACATGGCACCTCCCACTCTGCATTAGGTGCTCACCTTGCTCATCTTGGCAGGGTTAGGCTGCGTTAGAAGGGGTGGAGCCGTGGTAGTTGCTGCAGACGGGAGCTGGACTTGGTGTTGTGCGGCTGCTCCCGCGATGGGGATGTTCTGGACTGAAATGCCGTGAGGGGTGATGTGGTGGATCTGACCAGGCGTGGTCACGTTGACCAGGTCGTTGGTCTGGACCTCGATCTTGTAGCCCGGCGGCAGGAAAGTGTTGAAGCCCATGATGAGGTCGGGGTGACCTTTGAAAAGCTGCGACACTCTGCTGATGACCCCTGGAGTGTCAATACTGGAAACAGAAAAACAGAGAGAATGAAGTGACTCAGCTGCCATACACAGGACGTGACTGAGGAAATTCATATGCTCTCAACATTGTGGGGAATCAACAATTTACACACGGTTCATTATCAGTGTATGAAGACCTTGAAAGTATACTACTTATTTATGGAGGCAAAGAAAAAAGATAAGTTTAAACCCATATTGTGAAATATCTGAACAAGAACCTGTGGGCGTGCGACCCAGTGACTCCCAGCACCTTTCAGTGAAATTAAACTGGCGGCCTCACCTTTGGGACTTGAACTCTTTCATTATGTCCAGAAAGTCGTTGTAGACCTGAGGCTGGTTGCCAAACTGCAGTTTCACTTGGTCCAAGTAAGACAAAGCATCTTCCACCTGAGGGAGCGAGAAGAGGCTGAGTCAGCTGTTTTTCCTTTTACATTCATTTGACAGCTGTGCCACTGTTCCTATATTGGGCACCAAACACTCTTCCAGTAACGGACAATAATAAAATAACTGCGAACTCTTTCTGCTCGACTTTGACGACAGTGGCCAATTCCTCCCCCGTCGCATTTTGAGCCCGACAGACGCTGGGAATAAAGCAACACATAAAGTGGAAACTGACCCAGGTCTTAAAATGACAGATACAAGTTCCCTACTCCAATAATAAATGCTTCCCTGTAAACTATGCAAATAGGAACAATCAGATTTTTTGGGATCAGAGTTAACCGATCATGTAACTTGACAGAAAACCGCCAACCGCCAACCAGTCTCACACGAACAAACACATTTAATGGACTAAAAACAAACTACCTAATTTTCCCACAAACCTCTAGCGATGCGTGCACATTTTCATTAACCTCTTGGGCCTGAAACGTCCTTGGTGTTTTCAGGTTTTCCATGATACGTGTCAGAGCCTGTCAAGACTGAGAAAAAGAAAAGCGGCAGACGAACCTTGAGCCTCTGAAACTGCTGCTGGCCCTGCGCTGACGCTTGTGGAGCCGCCGTGTGGCCGTGTCCCGACATCACTGAGGGCCCGTGGGACTGGACTGCCGGGTTGTGGTGATGGGACCCCCCGTGGACGGCCGGGCTCGGGGTGTGCCCGTGCCCACCGCTGTTCTGGGCCACTGCGGGGACCTGGGAAAGAACGGCAGCTTTTAAAAATGACAGCCAGTGGCGAACAGGATGATTTCTGATGTCTGATGCTTGTCATCGTGAAGGAGAACCATTTAAATCACCACATACAATAAATGTAGAGCAATTTATCTTAATAAAAAGTCAGACACGCCGACAGGTTACACAATGAGAAAATAAAACAGAGTTATGGGTGAGAAGTGAATTACAGCTGACCTAGTTGTAACTCACAAACAACGTAAGCGTAAAAACAAATGTACGCTGGACAAACGGAGCGTACCTGGTATCCCTGGGGGACGGAGTACTGGACGCCTGCTGTGGGCTGCATGTTGTCGGACACGGCCTCGTACACAGCTGGGGCCGGGGCGGGAGCCAGGACACGATGCTGGAAAGCCTCCGCGTTGCCAGCGAGGCGCCGCTGCTGGGACGCAAAAACCGTTTCCTGATCCTCCAGTCGCCTCTTCATTATGAACTCATACTTGTGAGAGCTGAGAGACCTGGGAACAGAGGGCGGCATCAGGACCTCAGTCAAGTAATCCAAAGCCATTAAATCAGCCTCTTGAATTCATTCAATAACTTCTTGACTAACACACGCCATTTTTTTTACTTTAGCTGTGAATTTATGGATACACACAGTGCCAACCAGCCACTCCTGCTGTCAGGCTGAGGAAGAAAATGATCCCATCGTCTCTCACCATAGATCTAAACAAACACCCAATGCTTTCGGCTGCACAAAGAAGCCAGGCAGTTCACAGAGGTCAACTACTTGGAACTGTGTTGATTAATTGGCACGTGATAACACATACTGGTTTTAGTTTGTGTGACACTTTTGGGGTTATGCTGACAAAAAGCCAGTGTGCATTATTGCACTGAAGCCCCCATCCCACTGCTCACACAACAACAGAGCAGCCACGCCACCACCGCACCGTTGCAGAGACGAGGGGGCGACAGTGTGACAATGAGAAAACGTGTGTGTGCAAGGTAGAGCTGAAGGGAGCAGCTGTTTAATCTCTTAATGGTTTAAGTCACTTTTAAGAACCAAAACGCCAAACATCCCCTGGATACGGCTTTTAAATAGTGAGGTCACACTGATTTTCTTTCTCTTATGAGATGATAAAGTAAATGTCTAAAAAGACATTACTAAAGAGCAACTTTTCCTCACCACTTAGTTCTGCAGGTAATTTAAACTGATCAGTTTTTCTGATTGTCACTTACATTAAATGCCATATTTTCCAACTCCTGTGTCAGAATATTTTAGTGTACAAATATTTATTTTTGTGTAATTCATCATGTGTTAGCATAGTTAACTAAATAATTACACCAACAATAACCTGCATGAGCTCATCTCAAAATCGTAGTTAATTGCAACACTCTTCAACTCTTTATTGGTCATCCTGACTAACTGACAGAAAGCCCCTTTTGCAAGTTTTTTTTAAAAAACTGGCTGCTTTGACAGCAACAAAGGGTCCAGATGAAACCAGCAATGAAGAAACAAAAAAAATCCATTCACGCTCAAAGCTGACAGATATAGTTTCCTTATAATCTTTATAATGTAATAAAACAATGTTTTTACTTCTCATTCTTTGGAAGGGGGTTATCTACTGCTACTTCCTTCATTTTTCTACCAATCATTCCTTCTTGTTAACTAATACTCCTAAGAACTGTGGTTGATATATGACATAAGAATGGGAGGATATTGCACAAAACATTACACATTATTACCCCCCCCCCGCCGAGACACACACAGACACACACACACACACACACACACACAGCGGATTTCTATATTATGCTGTCACAGGTGCGGGGCTCTCTTCGGCCATAGATTCGGGCTCGTAAATGCGTGTAAATGTTAACATGTACTGAATGTGAAACTTGCAGCCAATGAGACACACACAGCGGACGTCAGCGGTGCCACAAACAGGTGCTGCGGGAGCGTGGGAGACGACGCTCCGCCATGCACAACTTCCTCGGGACAGCAACAGCTCCGTATCCCTCGAATGAATGGCTTATTTTTGACTAATAATTAAAAAACAATGCCAGAGAGACAGCGTGGGGCTGAAACGTCGCGATTCAAAGAGCAGAGTGCCGAGCAAAGCTGACACAATGAACGTGAAACTGAAGTGACGCCTCCTCTTCAGCCCGCGGAGCCGTCCGCCGACAAAAACCCTCGGTCGTCGCGGCCACGTCCAGCGACAGCGAGGCCGCAGTATTAATAGATATACCGGCTACGCTCGGTTTTGCACCGTTACAGTCACGTACGTGTAAATACAGCTATGCGTGCTACACGCTAACAGCCGTTAGCCGACCATCCCCTTTACGGCCTAGCGACACAAGCACCGACCTCGAGTTACAGCACGACGCCTGCCCCCCCCCCAGCGCCCGCCATTTAGAGCGTGGCGCAGGAGTGCAGCAAAAAATCGAATGTTTCGGGCAGGTGAGCGCTACAAGTCGCCAGCAACCCAGCCTGGAAGCACTTCAAAGTGTTTGTTTTAAAAACTCAGCTTTGGAGTTGTTTTGTCGACAGGGGTTGTGGGCTGCCACTTAGCTGCTAGCTAATGTAAACAACATGGGTAGCCCGACACCGAGCACCGTCCGGGGCTAGCAAGAAAGCACATGCAGCTAAGCGTTAGCGCTCTGGCTCCCAGTTGCTGAGGTATCGGAAGCAAGAATTAACTATCGATCGATCAGACCTGGGTTGCTGAGGGTGAGTGGCAAGCTAAGAAACGTTGAACTCCCGTGTGGTTTACTAAAAACGGCTGCTAACGGTAGGTAGGTAGCTATCTGTGTTAGCTTACTGAATGAATTCGGCTGAACTCACCCCTCTCCTAAACAGCGATCTGAAGTTCGCGGATGATGCTTTGATAATCCTTTAATTTGTGGATAAACCGCTACACCTCTGGTCGGAGAAGATATCAAAGCGTACGTGTAGGCGAAAAAGCAAAACTTATAAGTGGCGTATGATTTAAAGTAAACAATTTGAGCGGTGGACTGCAAAGTGAAAATCTCCCCGCGAGAGGAAAACAATCTCCGTTCGGTTAGCAATGGCGGGAGGCGTGGCTTCAGGTCATAGATCCGCCCCCCGATGAGTTCTATTGGTCTGTTTGTTTTGAGGAACCGCACAGGGGCGGAGAAAAGGAGCTGGGTTGTACATTTGAACTGTCGCTCAAGTACTTATCGTACAGTCACAAAGCACGCCCATTTTGACTTGAAGCGCGACAATGCCAGCGCTGAGAACAGTCCCGGTTGTATTATACAGTATAGTGTGTATATAGGAGCAGGGTCGTAAAGCTCGATTAATCTCTGAGGGGGCTCCAACGGACCCCAATTATAGACTACATGCCCTTCTCATTATTTCCCCAATGGCCCTCAAGCATCCAGAACCCAACCAGTACTCTAAATTTGAATTTAGCAAGTTTATTGATTGATTAGTTGCAAAAATCTAACTTTTAAAACTTTTAATTCACTGCCAACAGAACTTCATATGCTATTTCAAATGTCACATGTTCTGCCTCCTTTGCTTTTTTAAAAGGGCCACATTTAAGGAATTTACTTTATCAAAGGTCATCAATAGAATCAGAACAAATAACAATTTTGACATCATGTCAGTGTCTATGTATTGTGTTATATAGACAAACATAGAGGTTTAGTAACATATCATCAACTGCACTCTGCTGAGATGTGATTTATTTGCTCAATGTCAGTTTGAACCTTAATTGTGATTGGCCAGTGAACCCAGTCCCAGAACATGCACATAGCATGCTCTCATGTGTCTCTGTGTCCCTGAATGACAGGGACACAGAGAGAGCCTGTAAAAACTTCATGAATTTTCTGACAGTCCACAATGCAACTCCAATACAAATGAGCACAATAAACTGAAACAGCTGAGATCTTAAAACTAGATTATCACACAGAACCCCTCTCCAACACAGGAGGCCACAAGATGGAGGACCAGGTTGTGGTAATGTTGAACTTAAGTGATGCAAATTTCATCAAATTATTTAGGGCCAATTGATATGAGACTCACTTTATTTATCCCAGACTGGGAAATTCTTTAAATCTGGTGTGAAACTGGGGCTTTTGGGGCCCTTAGGGTGTCTGAGGCCTCCAGGCAGTTGCCACAACAGGTGTCACTGTTTAGCACTGAGGGGATTGATGACACTGGAAATTGTTTTTTTCACGTGTGTGTGTGTGTGTGTGTGTGTGTGTGTATTTTGCAATTTTACATTACTAGCATTATAGACAAACTAACTACTGGCTGAATAACATAATGAATTATTTCTTACATAGAAAACAATATTTAGAGCCTCACAAATGATAACACAAATGTGTTATGAGTATGACTTTTTCATCTATATGGATTTTCAAGTTATATTATTCTACTATTGAGTTGCAACCAACTGTTACCACAAAAAAATGTAGTATGATTCTGCACATAAAAGTGAAAAATAAAAAGTAGTTTAAACTCCTGTGAATGATTTGAAAAAGAGTACAGTCACCCCTCTCTGAATAGAGGATGTTGATGTTTCTTTTCAAAAATGCACATTAAATGACATGAAGAAGTCCCAAATGGTTGACTCTACATTAGTGTTGGCCTTGCAAAGTCCAGGGTGATATAAAACAACAGATGGCGTGTTGAGCCAATTTCAACCCATGAAACGCAGATTTTTTTTAACTTCGGTGAGGAATGTTAATGTAAACACTGGCACTGATGTGTTTCACCACAGCAAAGTCATTTTCGTTTACGGAGAGAGAAAACATATTTAATTGTGCAGTATCTCTTTAAGATCAATCGACATAACGAGCTACTTCCTGGAGTTAAGGCAACACGTGACTTTGTGGGCGGTCCCCTGCAGTTGCACTCGTGCGCCTCCTCTTTGTGGACGCAGCAGCCAATCACAGCAAAGAACCGTCCTTACAAATCCCCAAAAGGTGGAACTTCCAAAATAAACCATCGCCCACGACAGGCGGAGCTGCAACAGCAGCCCGGGATTCCTGCTCCCAGCACAGTCAGAGGGTTCAGCAGCGACCGGATCCTGCCGCACACGCAAAACACTCCTCCACCACCCCGACTTGTTTTCCCCCAAATAACTGCGTGCATCTGTCCAAAAGACAGGCTCCACGCCGAAACCAGCATTTTATATGGAAAAACCGCCTGGGTTTATGTCTTTAAACGCGTAGTATGACAGCATTCCTCTGCTTTTGTGCAAAAGCATGCAAAACAATCTTTTTTCCACAGTAAGAAGACAACGCACTGCGGGCTGCGAGGGATCCCCGCGCCCGACACACACACACACACACACACACACACACACACACACACACACACACACACACACACACACACACACAACACCGAACTACACGGTCAGGAGGATCGACCAGCCCCCTGCACTCGGCGTCGGTCGACGTGGGTTAATGTGCAGCCTGCGCTCTCCAAACAAAAGGGGACAAAAACGCATCATCTGGCGAAAAGCGACGCTTTGCATTGGCACAGGTGGACGCGGCGAAGTGAGGGCCTTCGGCGGTCAGCGCCGCACATTTTTCCTGGCGGCAAGAGCCGATTCGATTGCCCTTACCAAACAATGCCAAAGTCAAACGAAGCGAGGAACTGCACGGCGTCGCCGAGTGGGGAACCTCGGCGCGGCGGAGCCACGCCATTCTCCGCGCTCCCAAACAACGCAGCCCCATTTTTTGTTTGTTCCCGCAGAGAGGAGCGACCGCGCTTTTAAAACAAATCCTATTCTTTGTTTACTCCCATAGTCGGGAGTAAAAAAAAAACAACAAACGTCTAACCTGTCTCACCACAACAACCCCCTCCTCCCCTCCGTCCCTCCCCAACAATCCATTCGCAAACAAGCGTTACATGCTCACACAACGCTGCAGACGGAAAATGTTTCGACTTCCAGACAGCGGGGTGCCACAGATTATCACCGCGCAGCCACGCAGGGAGGCCGTTTACCGGCCCACAGAGACGACGACCCGCGGATTTCACAATCTACCACGTTATGTTTTCACGTTATGTGCTCTTCTTCTTACGAGCATTAAAAAAGCCCCCTTCTCCTCCTCCTCCCCGTTCAATTCATTTCAGGACGCAAAAAAGACGCGACCGGCCGCCGAAACGCTCTCCCCACTCGAAATAAACATCGTCCATGTGTCACAGACCGCAATACTGTAAATATAATTTAAGTTTAAACAGCTGTTACATACCCAGGAAAAAGACTCCTTACTCCGGATTCGTGTTTGTAACAAAATAGTTGGAGACGCCCCCCTCCGCTGGCATTGGCGCACACCGCGGATTGCGTCATTTTATTTTGAATATCACCCGCTAAAACCGAGGCAGCACCGCTGAAACGCTTCTGTCTCCATCAGATTAAAAAACCCAGTGCAGGCAGAGAGCATCATCTGAGCTCAGCATCCTCACGGTGAATCAAAGTAGTCCTGAGCAGCGGAGGAAAGCAGTTTACTACTTTTACTCAAGTACTTGTACTTTATTTACTCTAACGTACTCCAGCTCAGTACATTCCAGAGGGGGGAAACCACTTTGCTGCACTTATTTGACAGCTATACTTCGCAGTTTCAGATTTAACATGCAAAATATGTGACCAAGAAATAAAATGTATACATTGTGATACTTGACGTTAGGGGTGCAGCTGATGATTGTTTTCAATATTGATTAATTTGTTGAGTCCTTTGCAATATTGATTAATCGTTTGGTTCACTGAGTGCACAGGGTTTTTTTCAATGACAGACCATGGATAAGTCTTCAGCTCAAACCCCAAATATTTCAAGTGTGCACTCACTATAAAAGACAGAAGACAATCAGGAACATGTAAATATTGATTGCACATTGCCAGCTAAATAGGTTTTATTCCAACAATGCCATTGTATTGTATTTTCCTATATAAACTCAATAGACTGAAGGCTATAAGAGTAATACATACAGCTTTGTATCTGGAGGTCTCTCAGGTGGGAATGTGTGTTTAAGGCCTGATGAAATTGAGTCAAGGAGATCAGTATAAATAGATAATAATTTGAGGGGAAAATAACATTATTGTTGTTGTTGACTTTACATTAAATCTTTAATTTCTAAGAATTTTCCCCAGGCAATGAAACCATGAAACGATTAAAAAGGATCTGTGGATAAATCTATGATAAATGCAGACATAATGAGACTATTTCACCAAGAGGGTTAGTAAATCCAGCCCCAGCACTCTTAATTTCATACTTGATGGAGCAGCCGCAGTCTTTCTGATCTCTGAATACCTTTTTGAGCATTTGAGTGAGTCTTCGTTCTGGAGCTTTGGGTGCTGACATCTTTACAAATTCTCTGCATTCTCACAAGTCTCAATCACAGTTTCAAAACTATACCCAGATAAGTGGATACATGTATCATTTCAAAAGGTTTTCATGAATCTGGATTGATGCAGTCTGCTGAAGGGCTGAGCAGCAGCAACAAAAGACAGAAAGACTTGTTTCTGCGTTTGCTGCTTTGGTTTCAACATCTTTGTTTCATGTGGTAGAGAGGATAATAAAGGCCTCGGATCCCAAATGAATCGTCCTCGTCAGAGCGACCGTATCATCAGGTGTAGGATTTGGAGCCTGAGATGCAGTGACGCGTGTGATGCAGTAACACGGGCATAGCAATTCAAAAGGAAATATGACTGGGTTTGAAATCGTCCCAGTGAACCTTGAGAGGCTGCTCCTCTGAGAGTAATAAAGCTGACGATAAATGAGACAGAAAACTGTGTCTACGGCCCAAAAGCAAAACGAGATCACTGCTCAATGAAAGGAAGATGCACACACTGAAGTAAGCTTTACTGCCACAATGTACAGAAACACTCATTTTGCCTTCAGGACCTCATACCACACCCACGAATCAGCATTGTTGAGCGATAACTCCCCACGTTGCTGAATTCAGCTCCGAGCACGTCTCATGGCGGCAGACTTTCAGCAAACTGGGAGGACGCATCATTTTGTGGGTATTCCCCTTTTTCAACGCTGTTGCTTCCACTGCTCGCTCCGGTGTGGTGGTAACGACCCCGCATCATGTCCAGTCTGCTCTAACGTTAGTGTGTTTGTTGAGTGGATGGTGCTTTGACCACGGGCTCTGGATTTAGAGCGAGACCTTAGGGTGTCAGCTGAGATGACTGGTGATCCTTGTTTGTGACCAAAAACAAACAGATTTGCGACTCCTCTGGACATGTATGGAAGCAAAGTTTCCTTGTGTTTCTGGCTCGATCATTCAATGACTTGTATACGTACTGGTATTTGTATATCTGTCTCTCTAGTGGCTAAATAGTCAACGACGTTCACCAGCTTTTACTTAAATCAGCTCAGCGCTGCAGCTGGAAGTTAAAGGTTGAACCAAACACTGAGGGGAAAAAAACAGACAACCTTTACAAACAGACACGTTGACATGGTTTGTATTTAATACAGTATAGCTTGATTCAATAGTCATACGAATGATAAAGTAATAGGTTATAACAGAACAAATATAAAATTAATGTAGATAACTGTATAATCCTGGGTACTTGTATGAAAACAGTTGTTGAATACAATAGAAAAATAAAACGTGGCACATTTTGTGTCCATCATTGAAAGGAAAACAAACCCAAACTTTCAGAGTGCATGAGGATGGCAGATCTTTAAAAAAATGCTTCACTACAAGCAAATTCAATATGAATTTTGTAGTAAAGAACACATTTTTTCTTTTTTTTTTTCCCCCACCCGGCAACAACATAATGCAACATATGACACACAGACGCTCAGTATTTGTACATGTACTCTATAATAATGGCAAGACACTGGGACCAGATGAAAGCACTGATTACAACCACAGTCTGTAGAACTTTAAAGTAACACGATAATAATGAAAATATACTTCAGACAAGATTTCTGACTCTGGAGTGCCCAGAGAGGACTTTATTATAGGGTGTAGGCACAGCGCTGTGCACGCTTATTCAGCTATTCTACCATTAATTTCTGGTCTCCCTGTAAAATCCTCTGGATTTGTCCCGATAAAGCTAATAAACGTTTACAGTAAGTCCAGAATGTCACTAAACGGTTCATATTTTAAGCACTATTAAATTTAACAGTAACAATCAAGTTATCCCAGCATCACGTGTCGACCTACAGAATCACTAAGGTTTTTTTCATCCCATCTTGTCACTGTAATGACCTATCTCAGAGCTCATAGGGAAGAGTTATTTAAAAGTGCTAAGACTTGATTTGTGTAAAAACAAAAAAATACATATTGCACTACTCATGAGGTCTTGACTGATGACTTACAACAGATCAATGGCTTCGTCACTGCAGCATGGACTGCTCTAGACAAGTGTGCATGTATGTGTGTGTGTGTGTGTGTGTGTGTGTGTGCATTTTGTGGGTTCAGCAATACATTCCCACAATCACTAAAGCACGATGGCACTGCTAGTGAGCAAAAGGCGGCTAAAGACACCAGTCACTGTACTGCAAGTCAGGAAATCTCAATATTTTATCTGGGTTTTAGTGGAAAAAAACAAAGTAAAATAGGAATTCACGTGGACAGCAGTTCAATGAGCGCTCACAGATGGGATGTTAACAGGAATTTGCAGCCTGGTAGGTTTCCGGATGTGCTTTTCCCTCCTCCCCTGCTGCCGTTCAGCGACTGCATGCCGACGCAGGGGAGAATGCATCGCGCGGCCTCGAAGAAGTACAACAACTTATTTGGCAAAAGGACCTCACGGGCAGTTTCGCCTCCTCGTGCTCATCGCGACACTCCTGAGACGACGCGGGAAACGAGCTCGTACCATCTACGTAACTGCGTGCTTAAAAAGCCACAGCGGTGAAAGCAACATTCACTGGACACGGGAGGCGCGGAAACTACCCCTGTTATTGTATCTATATATTATCTGGAGGGTGGTGATTAAGCTCCCTGTTTGGAATTAAAAAAACAAAACACAACAGTGTGCTTAGCTGAAGGATCATTTCACCCCAAAATTAAATTGTGTCAGTAACTTACATCTTACTTGTCCCTCGAAACTCAAATAAATAAAAAGGTTACCCACTGTAATCGGATCTGTAGGGTTTCAAAAATGATCAAATTCAGCTCAATGCTTCCCTCATGCATCTGAAAATATTGTGTAAAAGAAGCACTTATTCCTATGGGGAATTCACTTTTACTACAGAAACTTGGGACTTTTCTACAGCAGTTGTGAGGAAGAAAGTTAAGAGAATTTCACTAAAATGCAACTAAAAGTAAACTTTTATAAGTTATAAAAATACTTCACAGGAGTTTCAACTGATATGGGATAAGGGGCTCATGATTAACTTTCAATTTTGGGGTGAATTACTCCTTTAAAAAAAAAGGTCCCTAAACCGTTTGTTTAAAGTGGCAAATAAATAAAGAAAAAGGTTAATGAACGCTACCTCGATCATTTGACCCAAAGTCCCCTGACCGCAGACCACAACACTGCACAACACCAGCGCAGTGTGCTCACTCTGCCGCATATTTTCTGAGATATGTTCAGCAAAAACAAAACGTCACATTGTTGGCAGCCAGAACGTCGTCACATTGAAACATCATCATGTCGGCACTCAGGCCTTTTCATTGTCTCGGCCTAGTTTCAAAAATGACGGCTTCTGTGAGGAAGTTACCATACCGGATTCGCTAATTGGGCACGCAATGTGGCTTTTGGGGTTATAACAGATTTGACTGACAAAATCTCGGGATTGGTCTGGGAAGTTATGGGGGGGGGGCTGAATCTCACTGATTGGCTGGGAGCAGGCCCTGTCTTTGGGCGTGCTCCAAAATGGCATTGTAGCAGAAGTAGTACTGGTCCGGGGTTTGAATGCTGAAGGCCCTCTGTGTTCTCATGCGTCGCACCGTCTGGCACACGTTTAGCGAGCCGACGTCCTGTAGCTGGGACAGACAGATGTCCAGGGCACAGAAGGTACCTGCCGACAAGGGTTTCTTTAGTAGTAGTAGCAGAAGTGTTTATTCAATGTTATGATGATTTAGGAGGATGCAGTTGAGCAGGTGGGAAGTAAAGCCGGACTTTCTTATCACTGAAGATGACATTAGTTTGAACCAGGCGTATCTTATAAGTCGGCACCTGAAAGCTTGTGTGCGCGTCTGAAAACAGTCTCACGATACGTGCCGAGCTCGCGGTCTCACCTGTTCTCCCGATCCCTGCGCTGCAGTGGACCACCATCGGGGGTCCCAGCGGGTGGCCCGTCCACTGAAGTCCCAGGGCCTTCACCATTTTCCTCTGCTGTCTCTTCACGGCGCCCAGGAAGTCGATGAGAGTCACAGCTGAGGTGGGGACGCCGTAGTCGGGCCAGCTGAGGTACTGGAAATGACTCACTTGTCTCTGTTCACATGTCTGAACAAATAAAAATATAATTGTGTATATTCTGCTCTTTGAGTATGGCTCCATTGCATCATTAAAATGAGCAACTTGATATTCTCTCATGTCAGTGCATATGAAATTAGCTTAGCTTAGCTTTAAACATCTGGGCTGCCTCTGTGCAAAGTGGAACAATCTGCCACCCACACCTCTAAATATTTACTACACATTTTATTTTTGACTCATTTTATCTCATGTGTTTCACCTGTGCACAGACAGAAATGCAACTTCGAATGAAATATATTTATGACTCTGTTATTATCTTGCAAGTGCCGAGCGTGCAACTTATTTTCCCTGAATTGCTTGCATCCATGCAGCTGTGCGTGGCATTTACCTCAGTGTTATGCAGCTCGAGGGTTGTGTGGTTGTAGTGGGTGTGGTGGTCCACCCTCTGGTTCACCACCGCCATGTGGCCGTAGACCTCTTGTCCCCCTTCCTCCAGAGGCCAGTACTGTCCACATTTCCTCCGACTGCCCTCGTCCGTCCTGCAGCACAGAGACACGCCATGAAGGAGATGTTAAGACACAGTTCTGACTAAACAATAAAGCATGCAGAGTATTGTTTTTCTTAAATCAAAAAACTGTCTCAAATCACCTGGTTGTCATGACGATAACAAGCACATTTTGTTCCCACACCATTCTCCAGAAATCACCGTAGGTCTTTTCCAGTGGTCCTACGCAGCGCAAGAGGAGATTTAAAGCAAATTAAAATAATTGTATTAATAGTTTCATTTAGTTTTTTTTTTTAAAAAATTACTTAATACAGAATAATCTCTTAATTTTTGGGTAATCCAGAGGGCGTGAACTAAAACCGTGCGACGCACCTTGAGTACCAATGTATGCATTCTTCTGTTTGTAGCCATCCATGAAGCTTGCATTGATGTAGTCTGACCTCTGTGAGAACAACAAGGTTTTATCTCAAAGATGCAGGGAACCCTCACAAAAACTCTAAATGTTTTCTACTCGGGGCTGCAGCAGTATTTAATACTTTGTTTACACCTTTACTCAGACTGCCAGTATTCTGCTTTTACAAATGAGCTGGAATTAGTCCAGCGTGGCAGCCTCTCAGAAATATTTTTGAAGCTAGGAAAATTTCTTGGCACAGCTGAGCGACCAAGAATGCAACAGGTCTGTTTCTCTTCTTTTTTTTGAGATGTTGAGGAGCACCCACCTCGTTTCTTCTAGGTTTCAAACGAACTCTTGTCTGATCGAGGCACAGCACGTCTCCATAGCGATTCCTCTCCTGATTATAGGCTGCTCTGTAGACAATTAACACGCACACGCACATAAAAAATGAGTATTGGAAACCTTTTCCTCACACAGAAAGCAATGGTGATCTACATATGTTAATATTTTAGATAGATAATGTGTGTGTGTGAACCCACTGTGCACAGTGGAAGGTTCCGGGCGGCGGCTCCTTGCGGAGCTCCTCATACTCCTGGTGGATGCCCGAGCGCTGCAGCCTGCCGAGGTGCGTGAGCAGATCCTGCGGGCGCATGGACTCGGGCCCGGGGGCGTGGATGGAGGCGTCCTCCAGGGGGATGCCCACCAGCTCGTCCACGGGGTCAACTCTGCCGTTCTGGCCCGCCAGCAGCTGCTGGTTCCAGCTGTACGCGTCCAGAGGCAGCAGGCCGCCGAGGTGCTGGGGGAGGCAGTCTCTGGGGAGGTGCTGACGCAGCTCGGCCATTTTTACCATCTGAACCTGGAGATGGATGAGACGGGGATCGACAGGTTCTGGTAAAGGCAGACTTCAGCTTTGAGTTTTATATGAAGCTATTCATTTCTATGTGAAAAATCCTGCATGGTAAAATCTATCATCAGCCCTGGTGTCCTCTTTGAGGGAGGGGTTCTATTTTTATGTCAAGAAGTACATTTAATTGTTTATTTCATGAAGAATGGACCATCAGTTGAGGCAGAAATCTATACTAATTAAATTCCTCAGTGACAGTAATGTGATCGATTTCAGTGATTCAAGCTTTAACATCCCGGGGAGGTACGAGGCCGCAGGGTGGATTAGTGGTTAGAGAACGCCCCCCCAATCAATGATCACTTGCAACCGTCAATCCGACACTGAATCTCCTGATGTGCTGAAGAGCTGATGTGTGGAATCCAAGTGTTCAAAAATGAGCAAAGAGCTGAAATGGTTTACCCTCTCCCTCAGCTTCTCCTTGAGGAGCAGGCTGAGCAGATTGTAGGGCACGCGAAACCAGACGGGAGCCCCGACAATCAGCACCTTCTTCAGCCTGGCAGGGAACGCCCCCTGGTGGAGAGAGACAGCACGACTTATGAAAAAGAGTGGAAAAAAACTTATATGAACGATTCAGCAGGATTCATTTTTGTTTTTTTAGCTTTTTTTTTTTTTTTACTCATGATGATTGAGACCTGAAATAAAGTAGAGAAGGCAGTCCATCATCAGGAGTGTTAACTCAGAGACTCACCCCACCTCACAAGCATTATCTCGCTGACTATCCAAACATACATACAGTACGGCCACTTCATATTGCCCGTACTCTCTGTCTGCATACAAATAAATTCTCCTGAGGGCACATCAACTCCTCCAGGCAATCTTTAGATCAATATGTGGGCACACAACACATGCCACTGCTGCCGATGTGGTCACTTAAGTGCCTGTGTTATTGACTTCACATGACATACTACTGAATCCTCAAGCATAAATCACTCCGACTCGCAGGTAACCCACTTAACCTGTGTCCTGGAAATGAGCGGGTCTCTTCACACAACAGCAGAAAATACACTGACTTACTTTCAGTATGTAGCGTCTAAATGTCTAAATATCTGAGATATCTGCCTTTGCTGGCATTTCACTGTACGTGCACGTGAACTTTTGCTGTCTGCACCTTGAGCAGGTTGAGGATCTTCTTGCTCAGGTCCAGCTCAAAGTTGGTGTAGTTGGAGCCCGCCATGTCGTAGATGAACACCAAACCGTTCCTCTGGGTCTCAAAGCTGCAGAATAAAAAATACAAGTTATGACAATAACCAGTTCAGAAAATGAGCCAGCGTACTCAGACAAGAGCAGGTTTTACATGTAAGCTGTCTTGTAACAGTCAGATTTTAGATTAATTACTTTTATAGGATGTTTTCAACTGTAGATTAAATATGGATCAACCTCAGACCACAGTCCCTCACCTTTCCACAGCACGATCCAGGAGGTAGAAGAGCGCCTGAAGCACCACGTGGTTGCCCGTCTTGTTGGGGTGGTGAAGTTTGGCTGTGTACAGGGCGATGGAGGCCCCCGAGGGGTCCCGCACACTCTGACAAACACACAACACGACAAAGTTACACAGCAGCTGTCAACCCTGTGGGATGAGTCTATCGCCATGTAGCTGCTGACTTTCACAGTTCTTGTACTTGTACTGTGTGGAATGCAGTATTAGTACTGGGTTAATTCTCCACTATGCGATTTAAACTGTAGAGTGTCTGGATTAAAATTTGGTTCACTTTTCTTTTAAAATACAACGTCTGTATTAGTTTCACATGCGGACTGAGTGGGATTTGTCTTTTCCTAGAAATCATGTGGCTTGCAGCAGATTAGCGATGCTGGCGCTCGGCGTGACGACAAGGTGAATGGAAGCTGCGCAGAAATGAAGGATGACCACAGGGGGCTCTTAAGTTCATGTGCTGGGTAACTGGCACGCCTCCAGAAGGGGCTGTCAACAATTCAGGGGCGGGAGGAACGATCCCTGTCAGTAATGATGCTGCAGGTCTCGCAGCTCTTTTCTTTCTCTGCCGAGAGCGACTCGGCACATTTCTCACAATCGGGGCGGACCGGCTCGAAGGCCGCTGGTGTCAGGGTGAGTTAGAAGTGGTGGTTCTGTGCTCGAACGAAGCAGCTCAACCGAAGAGCCTCCGGAACCGTCCTTTGTAAGCAAATAAAGCCCGGGCATAGGGGTGGGTGGGGGTGCGGGGCTAAAAATACCTCAGACAGGATATGAATCCCGCTGCCGAGGGCTGGAGAGCTCAGGCGTCAGACAGGAGGATGTACAGCATCAATGCCACCGTGGCACGTCGTGGGGAAGGAAGAAGGGAAACGCAGGAGAGTGTGTGCGCGCTGGAGAGGGCCGGTGGCAGATTTTACGGTTGTGGTTTGGCTGACAAAAGGCTAAATTTATCCCTCCGTCAATAACAACACCCCCCCCAAAAAAAGGACCCCTTTGTTCCTGGTTACGGGAGCCTGCTGTCAGACCTCACACCCTAAACCTTCCTGCTGATGAAAAGTGAGCTCATGACATCAGCAAGTTTGGATCCCGGTCACTGATTGATTGATTGATCCTGAAGCCCAAAGGATGTTATTTTGTTTTTAAAAAGCCAGGATACTGTCCTTTTTAAAATTTACTCAAACAAAGTAAAAACTGCATTAATACACATTTGGTGTTCCAGTAAGTCAAATTTGATTTGCTTATGATGAGGAAATAAGACAGTACCACCTGCTTTATACTTGTTCTGCTACATAACAAAATACTGGACTTCTCCATTTGATAAATTTATGCAGAGGGCGTTTGAAGGGCACTCTCACCAACACGGTGAACTTTCCACTCAGCAGCTCCGAGCGCAGAGGTTCTTCCTGAGGCTGAAGCCTGACGATTCCTTCTTTAAGACGCGTTTCCTGGAAAAAAACACATCACAGCACGTTTGAAGTGAGGCCGACACTTTGAGGTGAATTCTTCGGCCCGTGAACAATAGAGTTACGCGTCTGTCTTTCCTGCAAGGAGGATCCCTCTCTGCCTGGTTTCCATTCACTCCACCCCCCCGGACTGCTTTGCCCGCTGAGGGATTATTGCATCAAGGGAGGCCATGACAGTGCATTTTATAAATCTAGAGTGGACTGTTTATGATCAAAAATACAAACCACAATGTAATATAACTAACATAATAAACCAGTGATGTGTCTGTGATAAAAACCAAAACACTGATGTGAAAGATGCAAAAAGGGCTGAAGGTTTAAGTGTCTCACTATGGGTTCATTGCTACGAACAATGTCCATGAATGCATGAAAAAAATACAGCTTGCTTTGCTAAAACAAAAAAAACATCCGTGCATGATGGTAAGTATGTGTTGACCTCTTACATGTTCTCACACTATGTTCTCAGCACTAAACCTTGGATTTCAGTTCCTAAGAAATGGCTTTTGGCACCTGACCCCTTCTTCTCAGTTCTTTAAAACTGTGCTGAAGCGTGGAGCGCCGTCTCTTGGGAAGACGTGATGTTGAAGGAATAAATGCAAATAAGCCGATCAGTTTTAATAACTTTATATTTGTTTATCGAGATTAATAGATAGAAAACAAGTCTGAAGTGAAACTGCTCACGTGGACGTCACAGTAGATGACCCCCCCCCACACGCCCCAGTGCTGATGCAGCATTAGACTGAGTTGAATGAATGAACTGTGGTGTGGCAAAGTCACATTCAAGCCTTTCAGAAATGAGCTGTCGAATTAAGAGCCCACCTGGGCGGCGACTGACGCAACTCCACCAAAAAAGAAAACCTGCCACGTCTTGAAGCGTTTATTCAGGTCGTCGGAGTCCGCTGGGAGACGGGAACCAGGAACTTTCCATTTTCCGCAGTGGATAAAATCGTCTCAGATCAGATAAATCCACATTTTGCATGTTCCAATTTGGTCAGAATGACTCTTACAGCGGTGTATAGAGCCCATTTAGGGACAAAGCTAAAATACAACTTCACCCTCCCTGGTGGCTGTTCTGTGGCTGGGAGGAGAAGGAGTCGTGTTGGAAGTTATTATCAGATGCTGGAGTAAATGAGACCTGCAGCCCTACCCGAAGGTTTCATCTCCATCATCATTTTCCGGTTTGATGGTAACAACATCGCCGAGGTCACACGCTACTGACATCTTTCTCTCCTCCATCCATTTACCGTGAGAGACACACAGCGAGCTGCCACAGCTACGCTCCGGCGCATGCTTTAGACTTGAGGCCTGTCCGGCTCTATGGCTGTCCCCGGGGACATGGCTAAGAGCACAGCAAAACAAACAGGAAGCAAAAAAAAGGAGAAGGACATCAGCAACGTCCATCACAGATACACAGCTGCTCTGCGCCTGCGAAAGATAAATACCCTCGTCTACAATGAAATCGCACTGAGGCCATTTTATTTGATGGATCGCGCATGTGTTGAATGCATCTTCGTCTATCTACACGCCCCCCCCCCCCGCAAAACGAACGTTATGTTGCTCATTTATTAAATCCTCAGCTGTAACAACCGACGACTTTCTACTGCCGACAACACCCACTCTGTGATGAGCTTCAAGCGCTCTGGAAAGCTGAATGAGCTTGTGTGCTGCTTCCTGAAACCCCCCCCCCCCCACACACACACACACACACACACACACCAGTGTTTCATTAAAGTGTGTCAGCTGGTGATCTCTAGCCTGGCCGGGGCTTCTGAAGAAATCAGTTTTCTGTGAAAAAGGCCTTGTGCAACTGTGCTGTGGGTGTGGTGAAGACGCTCCACGCCACCTTCACCATCAACTACACTCACATGCAACTGGATGTATTTTACTGCTCGTCCTTTGTCCATCTGAAATAACCCGCAAAGAGAATAAACTGCAGACTTTGTAGTTGAGTCATACGTGTCCAGAGAACAGACTAAATTAATAACAACACAAAGGCTCTTCTGTGGAAATAATGGCTGATTTCTCGATAAAAAGCAAGAAAGGGTTAGAGAGATCGTTCCACCGTGGGTGCAGATTCTTTCGATAATGCTGAAATAGAGAAAGTGCGCTTCTAAATTTAGACGACCAAAAAACTGGAAACTATGTTTTCAACAAAACACCCGGCGTTTGAGATGAGTCAGTTCAATCTAAAACAACATCAGCACCTTTAGGGCGTTTACCTTTCCTGGCTCTGTTACAGTTGTCTCACACGTCGACAATGTTTTGGTGCTTCAGGCCCCCCCACCCCATCCCCCACCCGCTCGCGACCTCGGGCCGAGCCAGGAAAGAGAACGAGGCGACGGCCTTTCAGGGAAAACACCCGTCTGTGCGGCGAGACGGGCTAATGTCTCCCTGCCTGTGGCTGCGTTACGTTCAATGACAGGGTACCAAACCGCTACGCTAGAGCGCACAACCACAGTGTGACAGCGGAGTAGTGAAAAGTGTCTGGTATTTAAAGTTGCTTAGGGTTGTGTACTCAGGCATAAAAAAGGTATAAATGGCATTTTCGATCAAATTTTCCAAATTACGTTTGTTAAAGGTGTTTTGATATAGCTAGCTACCAAAAATCTTTACTCATGTTCACAAAGTGACAGTGAGGTCACCGGTACTGCTGATTAAACACAATATATTGGTGAGAAAACCCAAGTGGTGCAGCAAGCTGTTCAGCTCCTCACAGCCACTGTTTTCAAAAGGCGTGGAAGCCCTTCGGTGTTGTATACACACAAGCAGAAAAATTCACTTTTAATCTGAGCGGTTTTCCGTCGGCCGGCCTCTCCTTACCCTGTAGCTGTGGAAGAGCTCGATGGCTCGGAGGACGTCGAACTTGCGAGCCATGAGGAACTTGACGGCCAGTTCCCGGGACAGCGGCGACACGCCGTGCTGACTGGTCCACTTGTTGATTTCCTCCAGAAACTGCCTGGTGGCCTGAAAGAGACGCAGATGGTGGTCACAGTAATGTTCCATCGTGGAAGGGGTCAAACAGGAAGGAAGCTAGACTGGCCTTTAAAAACCCGATACATCCTCAGAGGAAGTCCCCCCCCCCAGAGTATTTGACACAATTTGATAGGCTGATTTGATGTTTCATGTGCTGTTGTGTGAGTCTGCAGGACGATACATGCTGAACGTGCAGGGACAAGGAGGTGCAGAACAAAAACTCTAGTTTTTCTGTGCCAACTGCACACGAACAGCAGCATGTGTGCGAATTTTGTTTGTGTCAAAGTTTTTTATAAACCGAGTGAAAGAGCACGAGAGAGAGACAAGAGGAGGAGGAAGAAGGAATCCTGCTGAACTGGTGTTTATGCCTTGAAGCTCCAATAATAACAGGGTAACTTTGCACAGTACAGTCACGCCGAGGCATCAGCTAATTAAAGTCATTCTTCACGTTTGCTGAAGGGATATGATGAAGTTTAGAAATATATATTTCAGGCTTTTATCCGAACGCAGTTCTCCACCAGGAGGAACGTGATGAATTGGCCGTCGCAGCCTAACGAGCTGTATGTGCGAGTTTTGATGGAGGAGAAGATGCTAATTAGCTTCTGGAGAGACACGAAGGGCAGCCACAGGAGACGGACCCCGGAGGAGCAAAGAAAGGAGAGAAGGAGAAAAAAGAGGAGTGATATTATGATGGATTACTGGTAATGACGTTTAACTCCCCATGGCTTTAAACTCCTGTTCAACTTTCAACATCTGCTTAGAAAGTGAAAAAAAAGTTGACCGTCTGTATTAATTCTGCAGTCACTGATTATTTTGTCCATCAGAAGAAAAAAGTTATGAACACAAAACCTTGTATGTTAATAAAAGGTCAGTGGTTGCAAACGCATTATCATCCATTGTGTCTCTGCAGGGTTGGAAACCGCTGCTGAAAAAAAAGGCACCGAGAGAAGAAGAACCAAAACGACAAAGACTGAAAAAGCCAAAGGATGAGTCAGGTTCTTCTCACTGGTAACACCTTTCATCTTCATAGTAATGCCAGTACTTTTGATATAAAAAAAAAAAAACTTCATAAAAATGTGTTTTTAAATATTTTTTTAAAAATTTTAAATGTGATGGTACTCGTCAGATTCCAATCTAAAAACATCAGCTGAAGTCATGTCATGTGCTGCACTTGTAATTTGGGAAATGCCTTTACCACAAAGGCTTTCCAGCCATCTTGCAAATAACTTATGCATTTAGCCAGCAGGCTTTCAGGAGCTTCCTGTCCTCCCCTCTGGTCTTATATACGCACCCTAAGGCCCCCACCCCAACCCCCCACCGCCCTCTGCACCCCGCAGAGTTAGCGAGTCAGCACCCGGTGAATCGACAAAAAAGGCGACAGAGGAGGCAATGAAAGCGGCTCGCGCTTTAAACACAGGGTTCCGCTTCTCTGGTCAGGCACAGCACAACAGTCAGTGGGTGGGTGGGCGGGGCGGGGGGGCATGGGAGACAGGAAGTGGAGCTCTGGGAGACCGCGGCTCTTCAGGAATACAAAACGATCGCAGAAGACAGGATGCCACTGTCTCCCCTCAGGGAAGCCGGTGCTTTCACAGGCAGCTTCTGCTCGGGTCAGACGCCTTAGCATGCAGGGGATGAGGGATGACTGCACCTGACAGGCCTGGGGGGTCGCTTCATATCCGATTCTCATGGGGGGGTTCCTGGCCTCTTTTTATGGTGGATCTCTAAGATCTGAGCAGATTCTCCAATGTTAGAATGAAATGGCGACTGTTTAAAACATGAACTGACAAGTAAATGTTTGAGAGGCTTAAAATGAGCCATTTTACTGGGAGAATTTTGCTTTGAGCTTTCAACTACATCTCACGGCCTCTTTCAGCAGATGGAGCAGGCCCATGTGTCACCACATGACCCAGCTGCAGAACAAATGTGGCACCGGTTGTCTGCGAGCACCAGACCCAAACCGCTCAACGCGTCGGCCGGGGACAAGGCCAGGAAGAGGCCCGTACATGGCCAGAGAGAGAGGCCGTCTTTTCAAAGAAGGGGTCATCAAAGGGTTACGATCTCCCACCCGCAGCCGCCCTGCGTCACATGACCGACACTCAGCACCCACGCCATGTGATCACGGCTTAACCAGCTCCGTCTGCTGAAGACGACCACGGCATCGAGCGAAAGCCTCTGAAAAGGGAGCAACGTCCGTACAACTGCAACATAATCAGATTATGTCAGACTGAGAAAAACTTGGACAAAGGCGTCCAAAGTTTTACTCGACATCAAAGGTTTCGCCAAATGTTTTCCATTTGAAATTTTCCCTGGGGCCTCGAACAGTTGACGACACTCACAGGTGAAGTTGGATTTGCTGCTAAAAAAAAATCCAGTTCTATCAACTCACAAATCAGGCAGAACAGAAAAGTAGAGATGTGGGGCTCTGAGTGGGCTTTTATCATGTCACAGAGGAAACTGCGAGCTATAAAATCTGAAATGACCTCAGAAAAATGTATTTAATGAAGATGGCAAAAGGCATGTCGGACAGAAGATTTGTTTTTCTCCTGGAGGGTGCCGATCTTTATGAGCACTGAGAAACTTGATTCGGAGAATCGAGGTATGACAGTCATCATCTCTGTCAGTAATCCTAGTTCAGTTCACGGTCACAAAAACACGCCTGATTTAAAACTCTGGTTCCCGTCTGCTCTTTGTTGTCGCCAAAGACAACTTCCTGTCCGAGCTGCCGTCAGGTACGCTCGGGTTTCCGGGACCTCGACGCGCTGACAGCCGCTCTTTCTCTCTTAGCCTTTTAAGGGCGAGCCGGCCAACTCCGGGCGGTGACCCTCTGTTCCTGGAGAAGCCCGTCTTGTTTGGTTTTTCTGCACTAAGGGGCCACATCCGCCCGAGTGGAATTTGAGGACGAACCAGTTTGTTTTCAGGACGGCTCACCGGACCGCGGTGGAAGGTTCGCCTCGCTGCGGAGGAGTGACTTATTCCGTTCCTGGAGGACGCATAAATATTTGCTCCGCTTCTGATACGGCAGGAGGGTTTTTTTTCCTCCCCCTCTCTTTTTGTTTTCCTCGAAGTTCTTGATCGTTCATTTAAAACCACTTCATTCTGGCTTAAACTGCCTGACACGAATCCAAACAGACTGTGAGGTCCGTGCAAGTACAAAATTAGTCCGTATCTGATCACAAGTCTTTATTTTTTCCATCGTCACTGCTTCAGCTGTTTTTGTTTGCTGGGTTTGTTGTCCTGAATTGAAGTGGTTTCTGGCCTTCCAGTACACAGCTGACGTTACATAATCCTGTTTACTGTCAGGATCGTTCACCAACGGCCGGGGTTGTTTATCGGTGACGTCGACAAAGTCAATAAGCGATCGATCGCTGTGTTCGGAGCCCGCTGTGCCCGGAGCGAGTCACGGCCGGTGATGACTGTTCCTGCAGGGAGACGGGTGTGTGTGTGTGTGTGTGTGTGTGTGTGTGGGGGGCTGTGTAGGGAACAGTTACCTAAGAGTACGCTGATGACTGACAGGTGCAACTTCCACACCAACGCAATGCAAACACGTTGCATTGTGGGAACTACTGACCGAATGTAGTGCATGTACCAACACACCACCATGATTATATTGATGATGAAGTTTGTTCTGTAAAACATCAGAAACATGATTCTATCCTCTCTCGCCTTTTCTCATCATTTATGAGCCGCCCTCAACCTGGAAGCTGCGCTCCACGCTGCCATGTTCTCCTCAGGCTCCTGCATTTCTGCCGCTCTGACCCACAGCATTGTACCTTGATTTCATTTTTCCATTAGCGATTGATCTGCCAATGATTTTGCTCGATCACATTTTCTTGGGGGCCTGGTGTAAAGTTACTTGCACAAAACCCAGAAAGGCTTCACCTCCGAGAGGCTGGAACCTGGGGATTTGTTCAAACCGGGGGTCAACTCACACTGTCGCCAATTAACTGATCATCATTTGTTTGAGTAGCTGTTGTCTGGAAACTCACTTTTGTACGATTTGAAAAGCACCACAGATGATTTTGAGCACCTCTGACAACTCTTTTGACCTTCCCGTGTTACACACTTATTAAACGCAGATCGTTTTTATTGCTAACGCCTGCGTTTCATTGAGATGCGTCAGTGCCAGGGGTGACGGAGCCGTGCCTGCTCACTTACTGGCATACCTGAATTGGATTTTTGTGCAACTTCCTTTCTTCAAATCCCTTTACAAGAAATGGTCACCGATGTCTCAGTATTGACATGTGGCCCGTTGTGTTCGCATTCCAGCCGGGGGGAGTCACGCCGTAGATGTTGACTGTATTATCGTCTCAGCGGGAAGAAATCCTGTCTGAAGGGTTACGGAAAGAAGCAAAGGGCGACTGCAGCGTCACGGTTCCACTGTGATCCCACAGGCAGGGCTAATGCTAATTTCTTTGTCATTGTACTTATTGTGTTTAAGGGAGGATCCGTGGCTGCCTGGCTTGACATTGTCTTTCCACAATCTATTTGATTACAGAGGCCATGCTAATCCATTTACAAATGCAGGACGGCTGCCGTTGCCAAGCGGCGTCGCTGCACTTCAGCGAGTCCCATTTGGCACGAGTAAATACCAAAACAGGAAGTCAATAACGTCACTCTCCCCCCGTTCCCCGCTTTCTCTCACTCCACTGCTTCCTGGGAGTAGACACAACACACACACACACAAACCTACACATTTTCTCTAGAGCACACGAAGACACACACACGCGCTCTGTAACTCATAGACTCGACCCCCCCAACACCCCCCTGAGTCCAGTGGAAATGCTTTTAACAGCTGCCCTTAGAATGAAGTTCCACTACACCTGTGTACGCTCCCGAGAGAGCCACCCTGCCACACGCACACACACACACACACACACACACACACACACACACGCACACGCACACGAACACACACGCACGCGCACCCCACAGGGCTGTGGATGTAATGAGGGCGTCCGGTACCCTAGCGGGGGCCCTGGCTCACACAGGAAATGGAGTAGCCAGATAAGGCTTTCTGCTGACCAGATGATGAGAGGGAGTCAGCGGGGAGAGACGACACGAGCGTGACCAGCACCACCAGAAGAAGAAGAAGAAGAAGAAGAAGAAGAAGAAGGAGATGACGACGACTTGGGGGAGGAAAGAAGTAAATCATACACGGCTCCAAAATGCAGCTCTACAACCTGATTATTATTCCCCCACAGTAACTGTTATCTGCTCAGAGAGACGAGCCGAGGAGAGAAGAGACGAACCACAGCGTGTCTGCTCAGGTCGCCTGCTGCCCAAACTCAACTGCTCCCCTAAAGAAATGCTGCAGTCACAAAAGGTGCCAGTTTACTGAAAACTAATGTTCAGGGAGGTGTTGATTCCACTTAATGGGCACTGATTAAAAATGTTTAATGAATGATTAAAAAGCTGAATGGTTAATAACCTTCATGAAGACAGGGTTTATTGGAGTTTATTTGCAGATGGAGTTGGTATTTGACTGCATTGGTTTTAGCAAGGCGGATGTGTCCTCCACTGATCACGTCTCTTGAGCCTTTTAAGCCTTAAGTTCAGTATAGTGTTGGTTTAATTTAGTTTGAGCTTCACCATGAGACAAAGAGGAAAAAGTATGTTAACATCTCAAAGTCAGTTCGGCCTTGATAAAACTTTACAGTAAAGAGGGGGGAACATTTCCTCTCCTTCATATTGTTTTAATTTGTGAATTATGTCTATATTATACGATCTATAGATGTTAGTCTGACCTGCACATCTCTGTGTCGGTATGTGTGAATGAACCGGGGACGGGACGTGGAACAGTTTCCAACTCCACAACCGTCCCCGGTGTAAAAGTCCCGGTTCTGTGCCCACGGAACCAGCGACTCGTGAAACGCGAACTGTTTTACATCTGGCGAGAGAAAAAAGGGACGAGCTCGGCCTCGTTTCGCAACGGTTCAGCCCGGCCGCCGGGAGAGGAAGCTGACAAGTGATGCAACCGGAGCAATAATGCACCAGAAATCGATACAATATTTCCGCTCCGCGCTCGGACGATCGTTTCGCAACCGAGATCCACCATTGCGCACGCCGCCGCCGCCCGCGGCGCGCAAGGGGGCCAGAATAACCCTCCAGGTAGGGCCGAGAGCCGGAGAGGAGGGAGAAGTGCGGGCGCAGAAAGACTCTGTGAGGCCTACCTGTTCTTCGTCCGCCGACAAGGTAGCTGCCATGGTCTCCCCTCCCCTCCGATCGCCCTGCTTTTTCACCGAGGCGCGTCCTTTTTCATAAAGCGGGGGGACAGCGGAGACGTCTGCGTGTCCGTCCCTCGTGTGGAGACGGAGGTGGGGGGTTAGTTCAGGGGCTGTTCCGCTCGCTCGGAGTTGGAAGGCATCTGAAACGCTGCAGCGCAGGAGAGCAGTTTCCTCTCGGTGGTAATGTTCGGAACAATCAGCCCGAATCTGCCATCCACGAAAAAAACCGAGAGAGAGAGAGAAAAGTCGCTGATGTTGTGTCAGGTTTCACCGAGGAGAAGAAGAAGAAGAAGAAGAAGAAGAGAAAGAAGACAGGGAGGAAAAAAGGAGGAAAACACTCGAGCTGCAGCTCGACGAGGCTTCGGCTCCGGCTCGACGGTGACTGGCTTCAGACCATGATCTGCCGCTCGTCCAGCTCACCGCGCACGGATCAGAGGGCGGCAGCTGCCCGCTGACTCCTCCATGCCATGAATTGCAAGTTTTTTCTCTCTCTCTCTCTCTCTCGTGAGCCTCTGAACGTTGCCTTTATCAAGTGTGTGTGTGTGTGTGTGTGTGTGTGTGTGTGTGTGTGTGTGTGTGTGTGTGTGGGAGAGAGAGAGAGAGATTGAGGCTATTCTTTCTGCAGGTCGCTCTACCCCCTGGTGGTTGAGACCTGAAAATGACAACAAAAAAAATTAAAAAAAAGAAAAAAGCCCAGTGACCTCCGCCTTCATTCATAAAAATAGGAAACCAAACAGGAAAATCACCATTTTGAGTGTCAGTCTCCTCCAGGAGGCCCGAGGCGTTGACTGAATTTTAAAAACAGAGAAATAAACCTACTGTACTACATAAAGTCCCCCTCACACCCCCATACAGTGCTGATGCAGTTTATTAACAATAACAGTGCATAGTAATATGGCTTTTTTCCCACATGAATCTGCTGAGGAAGTTTTACTCATCCCATATTAAAGCAGGTGCCAGCAGTTTTATATTTTGGGGAAATATGCATATTTGGTTTCTCGCCAAGAGTCAGACACGATCTTCTCCACTGGACCCTCCACCAGGAAGCAAACGAGCGGTAGTTCCCCAAAGCGTGCCTCTGATGCTGTGACAGCACAGCTACTGAGAAAAGCCAACTGTGGTCAGATATGCAACGTGTGCGCACGTCAACTTAGCGCCTTCACATTTCTGCGCGAGAATTGACTCTTTAGGGAAGTAGGAGATATTTTGTGGCAAGAGCTGTTCAGCTTTTTCAAAACCAAACGTAACTACACACTCCCAGTTTCTATACTGATCAATGAGAGGTGCAATTTTTCGTAAAAAGAGAAAATATGATAGATAATTTATTCACAACAGAGTATTTTGTCATAAGCATGAGATCTTTAATATATTACTTATCTGCCACTGCTTCTAGTATAAGCTGTAGGTTTACATATGGAGCAGCAGTCTCCAAGCTGACTGCACATCACTAATGCATGAAATCAAGTGAGAGGAAATGACTAATATTAGGAGCAGGCCCTTCCCTAATAGTTGATTTACAAGAATAGCAATTTAATTAGTGAAACTTTCATCTCATGCCCCCCACCTCCCACCCAGGCTCCGGTACAATTTACGGGAACTGACATGACCTCACAGGAAACAGAAAAGCACCCAGCAGAACGATACGGTTGCAGTAATGTGACCCACACACACACACACACACACACACACACACAACAGAGGTCTCCTATAGGAATATTACTGGCTGCTGATGTGTTTCAGAAGCGAGGTGAGTTCAAGTGCAGCCAGGAGACTGCGCTTCCTGCGAGATTATTAATACACTACCCCGACGTGTTTCTAATGAGACTGTAAAAGGGATGTGATGCAAAACAGTGCGAGAGTGTGTTTGTGTGTGTGGAAAGGTTTGTCAGTGTTGTGTTAATCCATAAAGAAGGAGACCAGACAGGTAGGGTGTTGCTTTGTTTTTTTTTTAAGGAAAGGAAAGCTTGGAAATCACAGGTCCTTTCACGTGCTGTTTATGTGCACACACACATACAGAAAGATCCCACAATAGGCGGACTGTAAATAATGAGGCGTGAGAAAGTCTGGCTTGAAAAACCAAAAGGAAAAAGGGGGTGGGGGTGGACAACAATGGACTTCCTGTGAAACCAGCTGACGCGGTGTCATTTGGTAAAATGTGATTGGTAAACTCTTGCCCACGTCATGTCCAGCCTGACAGAAAAAAAAAGTTTGAGTGCATCAAACACTTAAGAGATGGAGACCCGATTTAACTCACTGTGCCGGTCAGTAAGAGCCGGAGAAGGTTAATATTAGAGTCTTTGGTTTCCAAAAGATGTGTCTGACGCTCCCATGGGTGGAATCCTCCGGTTCGTCACGATCCAGTCCACACCCCCGGAGGCTGTGTGGAAATCACCTCAAACTGGATTTTCTAAGAATCGCAAATGTGCTGAGAAAAAGTCATCCACGTGCCCGGGGCTGCATGAGGACGCCGGGGTCACGCCTTCAAAATTGGGTCTCGTGTCTCCACACTGTGATTTTTTCTCTTTCTTTTTCCACTCACAAACACATTACACATGCTGAGTCCTGACTCTGATGGGGTTTGTTTAAGGATAAAGATCAGTAGCTGCTTGCTTTTCCACAAAAACAGACAAAAAAAGTATATGAAAACACAAAAAAGCTGATATTTGCTTATTCACCGACCTGCCGAGAAAGCAAGAAAAAAACTAAATGTATTTCTACTCCTTTGCGTGTCATTTTAAAAAATGTAAATAGCCCGATATGAAACACAGTGTTGGAGTAGTGGCTGTGGGGATTTGGATTTGACCTCAGGTTTTATAAAATCCTGGCCACAGTCCACAAATCAGCATACATCTTACTTTACTCTATTTTTTTCAGACATTAATACCAGGAACTCAAACCAAGCATAGAGGTCAGACATCCCTTTGTCTGACGGGAGGGTGAAGCCTTTCAGGAGAAACATGGTTGTCTCCTCCCTAGGAGTCTGGAGAGCGTGTTTTTCATCGTGATCAGAGGCCTGACGCGCGCGCGTGTGCGTGTGTGTGTGTGTGTGTGTGTGTGTGTGTGTGTGTGTGTGTGTGTGTGTGTGTGTGTGTGTGCGTGTGTAACCGTGGACTCCCAGGTTGCACGGTTCCTGGAAAGAGCGCTGACAAATAGCTGAAACGCTGCAGTAACCACAGCCCCGACTCTGCTTTCTGTGACAGACTCCTCGGTGCAGAGGTGACTGAATGTGAAAGAAGAAACATCCGACTGTACTCAGGAGACCACGCTCATCAAACTCATGTCGTCTAGGAAATTCAACTAACTTCACCCTGACTTATCACAGAGCCGATCGTCCCTGTTTTACACAGTTCAGTCTTTGCGCACATCCATCCAAAATGTGAAATGTTACCAAAAAGCAGATAACAAAAGAAAAAGGTCAGAACTTGCAACAGCTAAAGATCAATGCTTTCCAGGAGCTGTTGTGTGATGAGACATTGTAGTTTCCTTCAACTGCACCTTGCACCTTCCTCCACTTTGGTCAGCGGACTCCTACGTTTCCCAGAAGGGGTTTTGTAATCATCCTCACAGAAAGGTAGCGAAACATGTTATTTTCATCTGTCGGTGTTCCGCGTAGGTGGTGAGAGCAAAAGCGATACCATCGCAGAAAAGAAAAAAGAAAAGATTTGTTCTTTCCAGTGTAGAAAAGAGTGAGTAAAGACGTGTCTTTTATGCTGACGTTCCTGAAAGAAGAGGTGGATCCTCTTTGACTCAAAGAGCAGAGCACAAGACTCAAGTCCCGTTCACATCAGTTCAAACGTTTAATTGAGAAACAAAACATATCCTGAGTCCAAAATGTGTTAAACTGCATCGAATGTAACTTTGGACCGGCCTACAAGGCCAAACCCCAAGAGCCGCAGGCCACGTAACGCAACTACCTCAAGTGTTCAAACTGCAGAAAAACAGATCCTCGGTTTGTCAAAGGTGGAAACGAGGCCAAGAAACCAGACACGAGTCGGCTCAAACAACAGGAAAAGAAAAAGTGGAAAATCAGGTCCCTTCTGAAGAAACTCACACGAGCGGAGATCTGGTAACCTGAGCCGATAATCTGTGGCATCTCTTCTCAGAGGATGAGTTGGCACGAGTCAGCGACGCTCAGGTTCACAGCCCGGCAGCGCGCCTCACGTCTTTTCTTGTCGCCGACTTCCGCTCCCTCGCGGAAGGGAAGGCGACGCTCGCCTGAACGTCGGCCGCCACTTCAGGTGCGCCAACGGAGCGCGTGCAGTCCTAACCCTCAACTTCACTTTAGTCCAGTTTTTGATATCTGTGTCCTATCAACATATATTTTGACATATAACCTTTATGACCTTAATGTTTTTATGCTTTACTCTTACTTTTCTTGAGGCCTAATTTAAACTACTGTGGGCCTTTGGGCAAAACACATCAGAACCCGTAGGAACACAGTGAACATGGGCGCGGTCTAATTTTTAAAATAAGCCAAATCATTTATTTAGAAACATACACTTTAAAACACTTCTTTGCAACTTTAAATTTCTTAACACTGTAAAATCCTGTGCTGCTTGGCGTAATCACAACCAGCACTGGCTCTGCCCGCTCGTGTTGCTCTGACTAATTCTGCTCAAAAGTTCATCAGGGTTTAGTGAGTATGCATGAGTGGCAGCTGTGGTGAAGCTACAACAGTAAAGCCGACATGAGGCATCGTACATGATGTTACGAGAAGAAAAAGCAGAACACCCACATGTGACTGTGTTGTGCTTACAGTACATCTCACTTGCCCTCATTTTTTTTTTTTATATAAACATGGGCGCCTACCTATGGTGTTATGAAAGGGGATCTGCATAACAGAATACTAATCTGCACTCTGAAGGCTTCCCTGAACGGTGCCGGATTAGAATTAGCCATGCTCTGCCATTGGTCCGCTCTGCAGAACCATTCAGCGGGCATTCTAAAGAACCATATACGTGGGCCGACACCGCTCAGAGACACCGAGCTTGCAATTTGCATGTCGTTAAGCCTCCCCCTCAGACCTCCATGTTTGCTTCTCTTATGGGCTTTTGGTGCAGAAAGTTGGGCGAGTCGGCGCTGTCCGGGCTCGGCGTGGACAGGTACTCCAGCTCGTAGCCCCCGCTCCTGCAGGCCGGGCGCACCTCGCTCGACGCTTTCTTGTGCTCCAGGATCTGCTGCAGCTGGTGGCCGGCGTACTCGGGCTTGGCGGTGAGGGGTCCGGCAGGAACCTCCATGCCCAGGATGTCGGCAACCATGTAGGGGCGGAGCCAGCCCACCAGAGGGGTGCTGCCAGGAGTGTAGTGGGTCTGCCGGTGGTAGAAGAGGAGGCCGTCCACCTGCAGCCATACGTTCTGAATTATTGTGTTTGTGTTTCATAAAAAAGTTTTAACTTTTATCTGACTCCTAACACGACTCGCGACGTTACTCACGCTGAAGCTGTACTCAGCTGCCAGGGCCTTCTGAACCGACTCTGCCGTGCAGTCTGTGCTTTGGAGGCCCACAAACCGGAACTGTTGGACCAAACAAAACCAGAGCGCCGTGTTGTTAGGTCCCAACACAATTTGTCTTCTTGTCAAACATGAGAAACTGCTTTCCAGTGGGGAGTTTGCTCTGGAAGGACTGAGCCTGTCTGCTGGGCCGCACAAACACTGAGGATTCAGATGGTGGAACTCAGCGTTCACTCCGGCACCGTAATCTTCCAAGATTTGCCTGTAATAATCACTTTAGTCCGTAATTAGCCCCCAAGACAGTAATTCAGTTTTCCTTTGTCTTGTTTTCCGGTGAGGAGGTTTGGGTTCAGGTTCAGGATTTTATTTGTCCCATATGGGTGGGGGGTGGAACACGGGCAGGATAGATACATTAGAGAGTTTTAAACAATAAACAGGGAATGAGGTGAAAAACATCTCCTCCCGTTGCTGCAGCTCACCGGGTTGCGTTTGGCGATCTCCGACAGGCCGTCTGTCTCCTGGACTTTTGACTGCAGCCAGTAGAAACGGAACTCGGTCTGTCGATGGGAACAACAGGCGGCCGTAAGCAGGAGGAAACAAGTGCTGTAAACAAAAAGTGGGGCTTGGAGCCGTGAGCTGGGGAGATGGGCGACGTGGTTTGAAAAGCACATCTGTGACCCAGACCTCGCTACTTCAGCAATTAGACAAGCATTCCTGGATCGCTGGAGGATCAGGAGCCAGTCTTACCGGGCAGTCGTAGACCGGGTGGCCTCGCCAGCACATGACGTCCAAGATGTAGTACGTTCTGTCCACTTCACTGTAAATGCAGTCCAGGATTGTGTAGTCTGCAGAGGGCAAATACAAACACCAGTGTACAGATACACAGGATTCACACATCTACAACTCCTTTAATGTGGTTTACAATATAATCTGAACAATTATTGATGTAATAAAAAGCAAAAGAGATATTATATTCACTACCTCATGGTAGAAAATGATTTTAAGATGATATATACCGGTGGCACAACGATTATAAGCTGGGTTGTGCAATTCATCCTGTATGATGTTTTGGAAACAAAAACTAAACAGTGGGGTGGGGTGTAGCACTTGAGGATCCAAACCCCCCCCCCCAAAAAAACATTTCCACAGGTGGTGGATCAAAAATCAAACAAAGGCAAGAATCAGACAAAAGATCCACACACCATCCTGACGGCTCCCGACGAATCTTTTGTCTGATTCTCGTCCCTGGAACAAGAAAATTCAGCCAGAAGGAGGACGGTGCAACGATGAACAACCAACGCTGCAAGACTACAAGCTACTGAGGAATCCAGCAGGATTCCAAATAAAGCTGTGAGGGTTTGACCAGAGCTTGTGCTCATGGTACGAGTTTGTATCAGCAGGTTACTCACAGGTGAGTAGGAGACAACAGAGAGAGCCCCTCTCTGGATAAAAATCGGGCCACCTACCTTTTCCCATGGCAGAGTTGTGCCGGTTCCCACCGGGCAGCAGGGAGGGGAACCGGTTCACGCAGTAGCCGCTTTTAGTGTACGCCGCGGTGGAGCCCTTCAGGGAAGAGGGGAAAGAAAAGAGAGATGTTGCTACATCAGGGCCGAGACGACGGCTGGCGCTCTGTTAAATTGCTGTGTTGTTATTTAGACTGTACATCCACGGTCACTCAGAAAGAGTCTGCGTCCAGGTAACGAGCTGCCGTTCTCTGCGGGTGTTTGGAAATGGAGGAGATGCAATATTCTCAAATTTACAGGAAGACTTGATTATAATTTCTCAGAGTTGTGGGAATAAAGTATAAACTGAATTTTAATTTTGTGTAGCTGTGTGTGTGGATGATCCCAAAGGTCCTCAGAGTCCTGGCAGCATGAGTGACTCCATGTTACTCAGGCACTTAGGGAGAATTACAAGCTAAAATGTGTTCCAATAAATGTGAATGCTTGGGAGCAGATGAAACACGTCACTCTTTTTTTTTTTTTTTTCTCCGAGCAGCGGAAGCCATCTGGGTTTGTTTGGTTTTTTTTTTCTTCTGTTCAAAGAATCTTCACTTCTTGTTTTGTGAGGAGCGCGGGGCCGTGGCGTTCCACGCATCTTTCGTCGCTGAGGTCGAGGTGTGAAGAAACGAACGGGGAACCGGATGATGGAGGTCGGTTGCATCACAGCGCAGCGCCGGCTCATGTGTCCCGGCAGAGGAAACCCGTGTGACCAGCGTGACGGCGTGTTGCACCACTAATGTGCATTCAAGCCTTTTCATTACTTATAAACCACAAGAGAAGATATAATTCAAAGTAAATGACACGACCGCAGAAAAACTTGCGATGGTGCAACAAAATAAATGAGGAACACGCCCAGAGTCCTGACTACAGGTGCCTTTCACAAGACCTTACGCACTGTTTGGTGTCGTGTCTGTACAGAGACACTCACCTGCTTTAACTTCACCTCAATCCACCTCCCAGCGTGCAACACAAAACCCCCAAACAGCTCATGAGATGACGACAACGCGTGTCAATCAAAACTCCAGGCTCTCCAGATTTTTTTCTGCAGATTAAAAACTCTTTTTTTTCTGAATGTAAACGTTTTTTATTCTCCTCTACTGAAGTGACTCTCAAGCTCTCTGGGTTTATATTTGATAAAACTTTACAATTCAGTTTTTTACAGCACAGGGTTCTGTTTCCTTGCGGCCCAGCTGGTCTGGGGTCCAGTACAGGCTTATGGCCCAACGCTTGGGAACCATTACTAAAGATACTATAGCTCATGAACTTTTGTCTTCTGTCTAACGTTTCCCCAGAGGAGGAAAAAAAGTGGTAAAATGTTACACGCATGTAATTCTTGTATTCCAGTTTGCATGAGCACAATGTGAACGCCTCACTGAGACTCAATATTGGGCAAATCTTATGATTCATGTGGTTCTCACAAATTACACACATGAATCAATGTCTTTATAGCATTAGAATGAAATCACTTCAGGCTTACTGCTTCCTCTGTCACAGTTTCAGGAAACCCATTCCTAACTGTTTCCCCACAGTATTAATATTGCGTAAGGTTGTCCAGACAACGTGGCTTATCTTACTCACCTCATTCTCCTCCATACCAGGAATGCAGCAGTGAGTTTACAAGCAATAGATGCAAAGTGCACTAATCCTCTAAAAAAAACAGAATACTGATTGGGTGAAGCAATGACGGCACATTCAAATTAGAAGAGATCCCGACGGCCGTTCTTCTGCTTAATCAAATCTGGAAAGCAGCGAGACTTTCGTTCAGGGCCAGAGGACGACACATCAGAACCAGCAGGAAAAACTAAAATCTAATCCAGAAGCTGATCAGAGGCAGCTCAGAATCTCAGCTGTACACTGTTGTACTGACAGTTTTATATGCAGCCAGTCATCAACACGGCACCTTAAATGATTTATGTCCTTCCTTCCTGAATTCACGGCTGCAGCAACAGATCAGGTGAAACAGTGAATGAGCGGCGCCTCGTTCCTCAGGCTCCTACCTTGGAGGCCACGATGAGAGATCTCTTCCCCACAGGACAGACCACCATCAGCCAATCAGTGTCCAGTTCTGCTGGCACGTCCACCAGCCACTCTGACAGCATGAGCTGAGGAGGAGCACGGGGGAACTTTGTTATAACTCAGCATTTCATCCTCGACCACATTTTTACTACGGAGTCGAAGAATTGTGGAAAAATCAGCCGGCATTCAACACCAGTGTGTTTTAGGACAAGATCAGATGCCAGAGAGCAGGGCTGTAATTCTACTAACTATGATGCCCCTGCTGGTCAAAATGGAGAATACATAATGTATTTTCCTTCACATTTGAGTATGATGAATGTCAAATGCTGACCTGGTTGGCGTAATGTTTTGGCAGCTTCCTCCTCTCAATCTCCATCCCCTCCTCCTCCTCCTCCTCCCCTCTGTTTGCATCTTGCTCCGGTCTGCCCCCCTCCTCCTCTTTCTCCATGTCGTCCTCCCCATCGCTGTCTGCCCCCGTCCAGTCCCCATCAGCCAGACGCCGCGCGTGGTTGACGTAGTTTAACCTTTTGCTGAGATAAACAATCAAAACCAATAAATGAAAATTGAGGCAATTAGCGTACATCTTCCATGTACCATTTGGACTGGACAAATGATAAATGGTCAGGTACCTTTTCTGCAGGTCAAGGAAGCGCCTCCGTCGCTCACTCTGCTCCAGTACACTGTACTTGCTCTTGTACTGGGCCAGCCGAGGGTGGGGGGCGGCTGTACTGTTAGGCTCCTTGGACACAGCGAAGCTGGCTGAGAGGGCTTGGGTCAGGTCATCCATGGGGACTCTGCAAATAAATACAAAATAATAATTATGTAAGCTGATAAACGCACCCCCCTCCCTCTGAGACTGACCACCTCCTTCCACGAGGCTACCAAAGGTTCTCATCTTGTCAGGTAATGTGGTTAATAAATTCAAGGAAATAACTACAGGCAAGGCTGAAAATGAAACAAGAGGCATAATTAGAACCACGAGTCATTCATAATCTTTGCAGATTTTACTGCTTTTCTTTGACAGAACACTTGTAAACTCTGACAACATTAAAGTCATTTTGCGATTCTGAGGAAAAGGTTTACTTATCATTCACTGCAGGCATTTAGTGTATTCTGGCAGTGCAGCCAGATAACATCTGCCGCATGATGGCACACATGGTCATGCCGCTGTGTGAGCCTAAATCAAACTCTGTGCTTTGGTTCATAAGGGTTTTTAAAGAAAAACAAATCAACAATAGATATGATAGTCATATCTCAGCCAAACGGTGAAAACATATACCATTATAGAGGGAGAATTCAACCCCTACAGCAAAGAGATATTAAGCAATGGCACTGTTACTTATTTGTCGACGATTTCACTGGGTTACATCAATTCAGTGCTACTTCCACTCAGCTGCCAGTTTATTAGGTACAGCAAGCTAAAACCGAGTGTATGGTCATTCTGGGGGATGTGGTTTGTGATGCTCTTTGTACTGTAGTGCATTACACAAAGATGAGGGCAGGTTAAACAACGGAACATTAACAACCCTTAGACTGCGTAAGGTCCAGCTTGGTGTACCAAAGTGAACGTGTACACTGAAATTACTTTCATTTTATTACAAAAAAACAGACTGAACGGCTGTTTAATTAATACACCCAGACGACAAATGTCCGTAAGACTGGAGATGTACATTTTCATCTCAGTGGGGTTTATTTTGATTCTTTGATTTTTTAAAAAACAGCCCGTAGGTTATTTCAGCACTTGACATAGTGACAAACTGGCTAACATACTGTACTGCTAAACCAAAGATCGGCTAAACCTGCTAGCATACTGTTAGCTCTGGCTAAAACTACTTGTATACTGTGGGCTTAGCTTGCTAGCATACTGTGGGCTAAACCTGCTAGCATACGGTGTGCCGACTTGTCGTTAGCGTCCACAAACACCACGTTACTGCTTAGATTTTTACACGTAACTATCAGTCACAAACTAACCACTCTACATGATGTTCGATATGACCGTCACTTCATTTATAAACAATAATTCAGATAAGTAAATATAGATACCTTGGACATCCAGGGAGGCTGCTGCTGCTGAAACGTCACACCACCATATTTCCCTCCAATGACGAAATATAGTTGGCCGACAATACTAACCCGGAGTTTTATAAAGTAACGTACATGAGTGAAATACTTCTGCATACTGTTAGATCTGCATGTGCAGTATGTATACAAATACTTAGGGAAATAATTTATCTGATAGTCAGTGAGTTTAGCACATAAATAGAGCCCGTCACGCCTCAATGACAATACCTACTGTTTCCCCACTGCTGAAATGTTTATAACGTGTTTTGGAAAAAAAGTGGACAATTTGAAATCTGACCATCAGTTTTCTCAGCTAAATAAATGTAGTAGAGTAAAAACTACAACAGTTATTGATGAAATAAAGTGCAGGATTGGTAAAATACTCAAAATTGTACTTGTGTGATGCACAAAGTAAATTTACTTCTCACTAGTGCATTTTTACCACTGTTAGAAATAATGATCGTGGAAATAAGTTGTCATTATTTTTAGTAGTTTATTATTATTATTATTATTATTATTATTATTATTATTATTATTATTATTATTATTATTATTATTATTATTATCCATGACCTTCATCATTTGAAGCCTTATTACACAGTGTAATCTTGGATGTTGTGACCAGTGTTGTGGGTGATTCTCTGTTTCTCCTATCGGAGGCGGTGTTGAGCCAGTTTTTCTCCCCTTTCAAAGACTATAAAGGAGCTGATTAAAAAAAAAAGCGAGCTTGCCTTCAATTGTCCAAACCCTAACGTCATGGAAAGAGTTACTTTGCTGCAGCGGGCACAGGAGTAAAAGCAAAGAAACGCTGCTGGACCGTGGTGTGTGTTGATACCCTGCAGGATCCGATTGTTTGGCTGCAGATTCTGCTTTTTTCTTTTGTGTAGTTTTACAAGGAGTCGAGTTGAAGATGCGCAGGAACCTGTTTACGAGGAAAACGACGCAGCAGCGAGTTTGAGTGTTGAAGGGAATGCGGAGCAGGCTCAAAAATGCGCACAGGGACACGATTACTCATCCCTCTGTGTTGTTTCCCTCACGCCAGGCCACTTTGTCTTGGAAATATTTCCTCCGAGGATCTTTTCTTTGACCCGTAATGAGAAACAAGTGTCCGATGAAGGAACAACGCGAGTTTCTGGGGATTAAAACCGCCGTCGGTGCTTTTCTGCAGGAGCTCTCCGAGGAAACCAGCTTTGTTTTTGAACCTGTTGAGTTTGTGGTGAGGCAGAGACTCTCTCTGTTATGAGGGAATGAATGTGTTTTGCAGCCTTTCTATCTTAAATATATTCGTAGATTTGTGTTAAAATAGTTGATTATAAGACAATAGAGACATAGCTTCAGTGGGCTAAGGATGCTTGTGGTAAAAGGCTTATTTTTGACTGTTTTTTGGACGAAGTAATAGTTTTACATAACTGTCTACTCCTCCTTTGTTTGTGAAGTATCTGATCATTAAATTTACATAGGCCATCTTGTGGTGGTAGACACCTGATCCCTCAGCTGCCATGTAATTTGAGATGAGTTTTAATATTACAGTGGGCTTGTGTCAGATATTTCCAACACATCATGCATTGGGACAGTAGCATCAAAACAATAATCTAGGCACCATGTGCATGTAGACCTTTCTGGTTCAGGATCTGCTGGAGTATCAAGATGTCAGTGAAAGCCAAAGCCATCTACACTTTTCTAAGTGAAAACAAAGAGGAGATCAGCATCCAGGAGAACGAGGAACTGGTTATCTTTGACGAGAACTCGGTGGATGGCTGGTTCCAGGGGGAGAACAGCCGAGGGGAGAGGGGCCTCTTCCCGGCGTCTTATGTGGAAATTATTCGCACTCGCTCAAACTCCAATGTGACTGACTGCTCCATCAGCCCGGCAGGCTCTTTAGGAAAGGACTCCTCCTATTTCCCCTCAATCCCAATTACCCCTCCTCATCTGCACCAAGCGTATGATGACGACGAAGACGACGACTGGGATGACTGGGATGACAGGTCCACTGTGGTGGAGGACACTGACCACAGCAGGAGCCCCGGGGCCAATGGACATGCCCACCAGAGCCCGCTGTCCAACAACCCCAATGTGCACTACCGGGCCAAACCACACATGGAGAGACAGGACAGCATCTCCAGCTCCAGAAAAGGCAGCATGGTTGGCAGGAACTTGAACCGATTTTCCAGCTTTGTCCGCTCAGGGGTGGAGGCGTTTGTTCTGGGTGACGTACCCATGATGGCAAAGATAGCTGAGTCGTACACCATTGAGATGGGCCCCTTGGGGCCCCGGTGGAAGGAGAACCCACAGCCTTTCTCCTGCTCAATCGAAGACCCCACAAAACAGACAAAGTTCAAGGGCATCAAGACCTACATATCGTACCGGGTCACGCCCAGCCACATAGGGCGTCCTGTCTACAGGCGTTACAAACACTTTGACTGGCTGTACAACCGCCTGCTGCACAAGTTCACTGTGATCTCCGTGCCTCACCTGCCCGAGAAGCAGGCCACGGGGAGATTTGAGGAAGACTTCATCGAGAAGCGCAAGAGACGGCTGATACTGTGGATGAACCACATGACCAGTCACCCAGTCCTCTCCCAGTATGAAGGCTTTGAGCACTTCCTGATGTGTGCCGACGACAAGCAGTGGAAGCTGGGAAAGCGACGGGCGGAGAAGGACGAGATGGTCGGCGCCCATTTCATGTTGACCCTCCAGATCCCCAACGAGCACCAGGACCTGCAGGACGTGGAGGAGCGGGTGGACTCCTTCAAGGCCTTTGCTAAAAAGATGGACGACAGCGTGATGCAGCTCACACATGTTGCCTCGGAGCTGGTGCGCAAACATCTCGGCGGGTTCAGGAAGGAGTTCCAGCGGCTGGGAAATGCCTTCCAGTCCATCAGCCAGGCATTCATGCTGGACCCACCCCACAGCTCAGATGCCCTCAACAATGCCATCTCCCATACAGGTCGCACCTATGAGAACATTGGAGAGATGTTTGCAGAGCAACCTAAGTATGACCTCTTCCAAATGCTGGACAAGCTGTCGCTCTACCAAGGCCTGCTTGCCAACTTCCCCGACATTATTCATCTACAGAAAGGTAAGGCACTCCCCCAACGAGTAGTTTCAATGTGTTAGGGGTTTCTCTGATTTCCATATGGATGCAGACTGCATGAAGGGGAAATGAAAAAAGATGAATGACAATTACACCCATAATCACCACAGATGTTTGGATGTTTCCTCCACAAGCAGCAATCTTCCCATCTGGTTTTCATCCCCGGAGCCTCACTCACATTTAACCTGAATCAGCTCTCCATTTGAAATAACAATAATTCACAAAACAATAAGGATATGGCCGTGTGGAAGGGAGAAGGCTCTTCGAGGCTCCAGCATATTATCATAGAACCTAAATACTCAGACTAATAATAACTTAGTAACAAGTAATATCTGCTACCCTCTCTACCCCTACAATCAAGACTAGCAGAAACTACATTGGGAAAGTCTTGCAAAAGGCTTCAGTGATAGGGAAGAATAATATACAAAACATCCACTAATGGGATCAGACTAATCGCCAGTGAAAATGTTTTGTTTTCTGTTATTTTTCTTGTTATGGATCAGAGATTAGGTCAGGTCTTTGCCCCCCCCCCGCATCCCTCCATCCCCATCAGACACACACATGCACATTCATACCTGCACCGTTTCAACCCCACAATAAATCAAAGTGTGAGTATGTTTTATGTGTGGGTCTGGGATGAATATTAGGTGTTGGCCTGCAGCATCTTGAGGTCATTTGCACCACCTCCTTGACCCCCACCCACCCACCCAGACACACAAACACAACACACACACACACACAAAACCACATTCTCTCTCTCTCTCTCTCTCTCTCTCTCTCTCTTCCCTCTCTAACAAATATTTTCATAACAGCAATGGACTTTGCCAACTTGTGCAAACATGCTTGTGAAGAGAAGTTAGAGGCGTGTTTAAAAAATATAATTTATTCATCACTTGTCTGGTGTTAACCCTATGCTGACAGACAGTATTATAAAGTCTATATACAAAATAACTGAAGATATAGATACATACTCTGACAGAAAATGTCACCGTAACTGTAAATCATTATCCCCTAAGTACCTACTGTACAATCCAAAGTAAACTGTGTATGTTTTAACAAATGGATGTGTCACAATTTATATTAAAAGCTCTTAGTGACATCATACAAAGTGTGTTTACATGGGCTGCAATTAGAGACAGAGAAGATTCCAACTGCTGGCTTTCTTAGTGATATAACAAAAACTGCCATCACTGTCTTTCAAGTTGTTCCAACAATCTCGGTTGGTCCTGTAAGTTGGAGTCAAATGTAAGTAAATACCATGTGAAGCAATAACAGCACCACAGCTGAAGTCATTGTCTTATGTTACTCCCCCGAATTAGCATAATGGTGGTTTATCATTAACCTTATTGACCTGAAATTGTCCTGTTCCTGGAGTGTTCCTGATTTGAATGCTCCTCGACAGTGTGAGCGCCGACATATCAGTATTCTGTGTCAGCTCTGAAAACAAGTTCACATATCAGCTGATTGGAGTTGGCTCAGGAGGAAGGAAAGTGCTGCCACCAACACTGTTACATCAATGTTATCTCCTTCAAGCAGCTGGTTTTCATTATCGCACAACTCATTTGTGATACAGCTCAGCCAGTTACATTTCGTCAACCCATCCCGGAGAAAAAACAAAGCCATCTGAATGATATTAAAAGGCCAGTCCGCCCAGTTCATGAAATATGGATATTATTAATCAACCCTTGTGGTGTCAGGTCATGTAGATAGTTTCAGTTGGAGATATCCGCCTCAGGCGATTTAGGTTTTGGAGTACCAGAGAGAAAATTCCATTCTCCTTCATTACACAGGGATGAGCGAGGCGAATAACTTAAAACCTGCGCACATGAATTATAAATATTTGCCCAGCGACACATGATTAGGGTTAAGTCCACAGTCTTTATTTGATGAAGAGACTTTTTAAGAAACATCATCTAAGTTTTCAAAGAAGAAACAGCTTCAGGTTTTACCAGTATAACAGCGTTGTATATATCAGCCAAGCTTATGGTGGTTCATGTTAACTAATGGTAGCAAAGGCAAACACGGTGCTGGTTTGTTGAAACTGGCTTTGTGGCTTGTGCTAATATTACACTATGTATGTCTTTGCATGTACCTTCAATGATCACTGTTTATTCACATAGTCTCATAGTACAAGTTAAAAGGTGATTGGAGTTTGGGTTTTCATGCAGTCATGTTTGGATGTTTTTTCATTAACAATAATCCAGATTTATGATAATAAAACAGGAGGGATTATTACTCTAATACACTTGGTTATGGCAGAGTAAATGCTATCAACATATGACTGGATTGTTTTTGCAGGTTAGCTTTACTCGATTCTAGGATTCTGTTTTGTTTTCAGTATTTTGCAGTGTATGGGTATGTGTCAGATACTTTGTTTTGACTAAAAGCTGTTTTTAGTTATGAGGATCTAAAATTGCATTGCTGAAAGCTGGCAACAGATTCCGAGTCATATTTGTAGTCTTGTTTACTTATTCTATAATTGAGTTGTGTTGCTAATACAGGCAATTTGATTTGTTTATGTGAAGCTGCTTGTGTTTAGTCATTTAAGATCTGAAAGGTTTTGCTTATTTTATTAAAGGAGCAGTTCAGCATTTTGGGAAACTTGCTTATTCCATCCTTTCTTGCTGAGAGTTAGATGAGAGGAGTGATAGCAGTTTTCACGGAGGGAAAAATCTAAACCTGGAAACTCGGTGAGGGTTAGCTTAGCTTAGCATAAAAAATGGAAGCAGCTAGCCTGGCTCTGTCCACGCATAACAAGATCCACCTACAAGCAGTTCTAAATCTCAGCGATTAACAACTCATATCTTTTTTTTAACCATTCAAAAATGAAGTGTTAGAATGACAGTACTATTATAGTAGTAGAATAGTACTTATAGTACTTTTCTTCTGCACAGGAGGAGCTTGTGCTGCAGTGTTTTTGTTCACTCAGGGACCTTTTCCCTCTGCTGAGTTCTCCCCTGCTGTCCCAAAAAACTCCCCCTTGATGTGACTTGTGTTCTGCTGAACCAGATACAGCTGTGGCAACACTCAGAACACGCAGAACTGAGGTCAACGTTTTCCGGTGCGCTCCTCCTCCTCCTCTTCATCTTCTCATTGCTTTTTTCCTGCTTCACTTTCCCCTACCCTGAGGTCTGTGGAAGCTTTTTTTTTGTGAAACTGCGATCCCGGTGAGCATGTGATCTGCAGGAATGTTAACTGTCTTGGAGATGTGGTGGTGGGCAGCGACTGCATGTGGCCTTGATAAAATGGGTGCAGGGAGGAGATGGTTTTGGGTAATGTCAGAAAAAATGTCAGGGTGTGCTCCATAAATCTTTTTCTCCTATTCTCTCTGTCCTGTTTTGGCTTTAGATCTTTTTTTTGGTCTCTGCTGTTTCTCAATCTGCCACAAAAGCTTTGCCTCTGTTTCGATATACTCTTCCACGTCTGTCTGCTTCTTTTCATCTTTTTTCCCCTCAAGACATCCATATCAGAATTGTCTGTCTGGGCTGCTGCCCTGGTTTCAATAACAGAGAAAGTAAATGGAGTCTGGTCCAGGGACCCGGGTCTTTAACAGTGCAGTGTAGTGCTTTGAACCTCTGCCAAAGCAAATCCCGTAGCTTAACCTTGATCTTCTTTCAATACAATTAAAAGTCTTGATGTGAAGGGTTAATTACAAAGTACTGGGATGGAATAAAAGCCCTCTGACTTTTGGACAATAGGCAGATGCAGACACTGCCAGCTCCAAAGGCACTGCCTGTTACAATTGTTTGTCGTGATCCTTGTCTCAGAACCTTTCGGCACTGTCCCCTGTTGAATCAGAAGCGGTTATTATGAATTGTTGAACTTAATAGCAAACTGAGCTCCGCTGCTCTGGCATCAGTCTGGATTCAAATATCAAATGTGTATTCTCTGGACGTTACGATACATTGACAGAAACTGTAAGTGGTTTTCATCAGAGTAAATCATGTTCTGTGGTTTTCATACCTGGCAACAACAACTAAGGAACTCATCTGGTACAAAACCAGCTCTCGAAGATCTGAATAATCACAAAAGGGAGCACAATACAGTGAAACCGCCCCGCCCCACAGTGTGAGTATCAGTCTGACACAATCACTTTGGAAAGAGAAATCATAGGCACCAGCGCTGCATGAGGTCTGGGTCTGCATCACCTGTGTCCCTGAGAAGAAAACACAGTGACTGTTGGATTCTCGTGGAGCTTTGTGTGTCACAGTGAACTGAAAGTTGTGTGTTGGCTAGTTTCAAATTAGGAAGGTTAGATATGACAAACATCAAAGTAAAAGGGCTGTTGTAATCTGCAGTAAAAAGCTCCAGACTTTATCTGTTGTTCCTTTGTAGTGACTCTTTACGCCCCTTTAGCTGTTGCAGTTAGTTTGATAAAACCTGTGATTCCCACCACAGCAGAGCATTATTCAGTTTCACAATGAGCTCGCTCCCTCGGGACGCCTCCGGCACGCCAGCCAGAGTTTTTAATCTGGACAAGAGGTTAGCTGTCCTCCATATGGCAACACATTACACAACCACATCGTGGCTCTATCAGCTCTAGGACATTTTATCTGCACCAGTAACGTGAGAGTCGTCTGACTTAAAGTTTTGGGATTTTGCCTGACTGCACACGCTTGTCTGTGTGTTTTGTCTGCGGCAGTTGTCAGTCTTGTTAAATTTGTTCTAGGCGCTGAACAGGAGCACATGGTGTGTTTATATGATTTGACAACATGTTATGGATTAACATTCCATACAGTGAGTGCAATGCAAAATACCACATTGTCAGCAGGTACACAAGCAGCAATCTGCAAAACCAGTCTAATGAGTGCAGGCTCTGGGTCCCCCCCCCCCAGCAAGTCAAGTCATGGCACTTTTTGAATGTTGATTGTAGGTTATTTGGTTGGAGACGGTCCTCTTTGCTGACAGTGCTGACTTAGGAGAGTAAACGTTCTCTCTCTCCTGTTTGCTCACTCATATCTGGAAAAAAAGGCTATAGGCTCTCGTCTTCAAATGCACACATGTACACAAACGCACACTGCCTGCCCACATGTTCCTGCATTCCTCCTCTGTGTTGGCCCAGTGCACAGCTATCTCACACTGAAGGAGATTACAGATGTACAGATGTCTCCAACAACTCCGTGAAGGTTTTTTTGTTGTTTGTTTTTTTAACCACTGCTGCCTCCTCCTCTTGCAGTAGGCTGAAAAAAGAATTAAAGTAAGAGAGGGAGCTTGCAAATATTATAAAAATCAGCTACTCCACATGATTTATTTTAACATTCTGTCCCCCTTAAGTTTTAACTGGTAATGGGGAAAAAAGAATTTGAGTGACCTTTCACATTTTGGTGCACACTGCATTTTAGAGCTCAACAACTCTCTGACATTGTGCCAAGAAAAACTAAACAATACTAATGTTCATCATGCAGTTATCAAGACAGGCGATACCAGAATTGGCAATGTGATGACTTTACATTTGTAAAATCCCGTCTCACAGTGTTGCAACTCGGTGTCCTGTGTCTGATAAACCTTCAGACTCACTGATGTGTAACTCAAACTAGACTTCCTGGATTGCTTTGCAGCATCTCACCAATACCTGTAGCAACACCAACACTGCCCTCCCTTTTTGTAAAGCCCAACTATAGTAGGTACTTTTTATATTAGCAGTGGATTAAATCCATATGTGTCATGTGCAAAGTATCACTCGCAGTCATCATAACCACTTTTATCATCACATTATTGTAGATGGTTTTTTCAGCTCGCCCAGCTGTTGCTAAATGCCCCGACAAAATCTATTAATCCTGCAAAGTACAGCTATTATTAGCCCAAGGCTGGTCTGAAAGTATGACAAGGCTACTCAATGGTTTGCACTTTCACCCCACAGCTGGAGCCGAGCAGCTGAGTAGATTTCATGATGATCATCTGTCTGCGTGGCCTTCCTTCCTCCGTGCTCTGGTATCATCCCAAAGCCCAAAGAAACGGGGGCTGTATTAACTGGAAACCATGAATTGCTCATAAGTATGAATGTGTTTGCTTGTCCTGCTGTGGACCAACAGCCTGTCCTGGGTGAGGTGGGATAGGCTGTAAAATGGAGGGATAGCGTGTTTGCTTGATTCTCCAAGTCCTTGGATTTTCACGAAGGAATGGAAAAAAGAAATAATTGGCATGTGTATTTGCTCGTGCTTTGATCAGTTTGTTGCTTTGGCATCAGGTTTTACCAGTTAGATAAATTGTTGTTTTGGCTCTGTCCATTGAGGTAATAACATTTCTACCTCCAGTGCCCATTCAGCCCATAGCTGAAACGTCATCTTGCTTTCTCGGTTTGTCTCTGACAGAAATTGAGCTTTTAATGCTGAAGTGATGCTTGTGGGTGGTGTTGGGTGGCATGTCATCCCTCTGAGGAAACCATTGTTGGTTGATTTTTCTGTTGTTGTTGTTGTGAGAGTAATCATAGAAATCATAAAAGTTCAGATGATGTCACTTCACCGAGCATTTTGTTGGCCAGTTACAGTAGAATGTGCACTCATTGTGTCGGGGGCAACTAAAAACATCTATTATCATGGGAACATTGGGCACTTTTTAAAATTTGTGCTGCCTCTTTCAAGCCATTGCAACAATTGCAATTAGACAATTGTTAGAGAACAGACCCAGAAGAAATAATATGTCCATAATAAAGGAGCTGGCACTGTAATATGATGCTGTTATAAATTAATCTCATGTCATGGCCTGCCTTCTGTTGTAAACAGAAAGGCTTGAACCCTGAAAGGATTTCGGGATGTCGCAGTGCTTGTTTGGCAAAGCTCATGGTCATAATAATAAGATTTATGGTAATTTGGTTTAGTTATTGTGTAATAACATAACTGATTTTTTAAATGAACTGAACTATGTGTGGTTGGCTGAATTTGAAAGCCCCCCTCAAATCTTGTAATAAAGATGATCATTTTGTTCTAAACAACAGCTGAAAATCCCAAACACTTTTTAAAAAAATCATATCCAGTCCAACTTTTGATTTAACTGGAACAACTCCCTCTTTTTTATACAAATGTGGAAAACCTGAGCTGTAAAAGTGGTGAAATAAAATCATTTGCAAAAGGAACATGGTGAGATAAACATTGCTATTGGCTATTGGGAGTTGTAATGAATTATAAATCCCTTCAATATCAGTGCTCAACATATCCCACTCACTAAACAAATACATCACGATGGCAACATGTCTGACACATGTGGATTTAAAGCACACATCTGTGTAAATGTGAAGTATATAACAGTTTTAGTTTAATTCTTTATACACATAAAAAGAACATCTGTTGAACATCTCTGCATGGCTTCGATTAAGACCTCTGCTTTTTGCTTTGGAGCTATTACTTCATATCTTCTTTCTGTGAGTGTAATTTTTGCAATCATGGTATAACAAAACCCAACAAAAAACAGAGTAGTGGATGAGCACAAGGGAGGGATGAAGCGTGCAGAGGAAGTGGCTCGATCACTGATGTAAACATTTCTGGTAACTAGGTTAATTCCCCGCGCAGGGTAGAAAGGTTGGCTCTGTTTTGAACATTCCTCGTCCCTGAAGTAGGCTAATGAAAAATAAAAAAGTAAAAAGTAGTCTTGAAGATAATTGGACAAAGGGTATTTCAGATGGTTAAAATTGCTTGTGAGCACATTCTCGCTTTAGGACACAGACTCCAGCTGTTTTTTCTGTGTATCTGATTGGCTGCTGTAAACACTATTACTGTTAGCTTACTCAGCAGTGGGGTTTTTTCATGTTTGTGTATCCCCAAGGCTTTTAAAGCCCACTTTAAACGTTGGCAGATATTGCAAAGTCCTTTTGACCCTGTCATGCATTCTTGAAGCAATGTCTCAGTTTTTCTTCCTTTCTCTTATTTTCTTTTCTTGGCTCTTCTCTGCAAAACGTCTCCTCTCTTTTTCCAGCTCTTCTGCATGCTTTTTCTGTCCGTTCCTCCGTTCGTCGCCACACTTCCATTAAGCTTAAATGCCAGTAATTTACCTAGATCTGTCTTTTCCTTTCGGACTACAGGCGAGATTTTAATTTAGCAGCAAATTCATTTCAGTGGCGTCACCGCAATTACTGGATTCGCTAGTAGGGAAGAAGTAAATATAGACTTTATAATGTCAGCGTTCCCCAAAGTTGGTCATGAGTTCTTACTTGTTGTCCTTTAGAGGAACAGAAACCTGAAGAGTCCAAAATGGAGGAAGCTTTGTAGCTTGTTGCTCCATATCCACTGTTATGAGGAATGATTCGCAGATGACGTTTATGAGACATGAGTTTATGATATAACTTTATCTTTTTAAATAAACTGTGACTGTATCATCCCATTAGCAAATGAGCTAACAAGCCTAACTGGCAGTTAATGCTAGTAAACCGACAGTTAGCAAGCAATCTGTTTTGGAGAGCCTTTCCTCCCTCTTCACTAGATCTTTATGAAATTAAATGATGTATTGTCCTATGCAAGAAGTGCATATAAAGTTCAAAATGTCAAAGGCCACCAAAGTTTGACACATGTGAAATTTGTGCTATTTTGACAATGCTTTGAGCAGAACAGAAACCTGGAGAGTCCAGCATGCAGGAAGCTATAGTAGCTTGTTGGCTATGTTGCTCCATCCAGTTTTATTTAACTTTTCCTTTTTGTCAAAGTATATTAAAGCCTCCACAGGTGAGGATTAATTTGCAGATAACATAACGGGAGCAGAACGGTACAAATCTGTCTCTTTAGTCAGTGAGCTAACAAGCCTCGCTGGCAGTTGATGCTAGTTAACAAGTTACCAAGCTGTTTGAAGGGTTTTTTTTTTCATTCACATTTTTGAGATCAACAAAGAACAAATATCTCATCAGTTCACTACGGTGCTTGACACAGACGTCAGCTGCTGCACACACACTCACAGCTCTTTGCTAATGGTCGGTGTATTGTGGTGACAGGCCCCATTTGTCCTCAGATGGAAAATGTTCCTTCTTACTCATCTGTCAGATGTGGATACCATCCACTAATGTTCTTCAGTTAGATTATTTTTTCCACTCTTTGAAGTCTTTAAACAAATTCCCATATTAGTTTATTTTATAGTGCACTGAGTCCTTCTGATGATGCGAATTCGAAAAGGAATATTCCACCAAATTTTCTTGTCAGCATTTTAATATTAAAGAAGTTCAAGTTCTCAGATTTACAGTTGTTTATTTAAACTCAGACTGTAGGCAAGTATTGTAATGCACATGATTAACAGCTGTTTTAGGATGTTGGTTCACCAAAACTGTAAGACATTGTCTTGGATCTCAAAACCCCATGCCATTACCTGCCAAATAGTTTTCCCTTTTACTTAGCAAGAGAGAAATTTAGCCCAGTTCCAAGTCTTGAAGGAAAAATGTGGGTGTTTTGTGGTTTGCACTGCAGCAGTGAAGTCATTACATACTAGTGGCTATGCTTTCACATATTAACCCAGTATTATTTCACTCCTCACAGTCACTCACACTCAAGAACATCAAGAGGATTGCAAGAAGCAAACTTTTTTGTAACTGGAGATTTAGTCTGACTTAACCTCTTAAGGGAAAATTTGTGAAGCATCTTGTCTTCATTTTTAATGACGTGGCAATTTTATTTTACCCCAAATAGCAGTTAACTGATATGTTTGCTTTGGAAATGCAGTCATTGCCAAAAGAAGTTTAAACAAAAAAGCTAATTACTTTCTAAGACAAATAAACTGTTCGCAGCGCAACCATAGGCTATAATACTGTAAGAGCCAAGTTGACATTATGGTGTTTTATTCAGCTCCATACCTACCCTGAAGACACCCATTACAGTAAGATCTCTTGTCAAACAGTTGAGACTAGCAGTTATGTTGATTGATTGCATACACAGCATAGGAGTCAACAGATACGTACAGACGAGCCTCGGCTTTAAGAGGTTCAACTCCTATATAAGGACCAGGCTTCCTCCACTTTAGAATTAAACAAGAAGAATGATTGAATAAACTGTGACTGGACACAATGGTGCTGGATGGGAGTGAAGAGGGAATTGGGAAATATCATCAACAGGAGTACATAAACATAACAACATAACGCAGCACACACTGTAGACAAATACACGTAGCCTAAGAGGGACTTCCATTTCCCATCTAAACAGACAGAAGATAGATGGAGACTTGGAGTGTCAGTGCTGCACATCCTGAAGTCGCCCTGCAGTGACCCCAGGCCCATGGAGGTCTGTGGGAATGTGGAATTTAGCAGATGCCATTTAGCAGAGTTCATTCGCTCTGAGGGCTGCAGTCATAGCTAATCTTGACCGCTCTCATTCTTTTTCCCTCTGTTATCATACGCACACATACTGTATGACTTATTAAACTCAGTGTGGTCTTGAAAAAGGCAACTTCACTTTCCTAAAAACAAAATGCCATCGAAGGCAGGAAGTGTTTCATTTGATTTTATGTCAGATTGCATGCAGGTGGGAAATGTTACACAACTATAACTACAAGTGGTTTTGTTGCAACAGTGGATTGTGTTCACAGGAGGCTGTTCCATCCTTATTTTGGAGGAGTTTGAGTCAGCACCATCAAACCTAAACACTCTCACTGCTGCAGCGGCTTATACAGGAAGCTCATTGTCTTGGAATGAGCAAGTGTCAATTTTAGCAAGAGCTTCAATTGACAATTTCCTCTTTTGTCCTCCCACCATCACCTCCTAACCCTTCTCAGTCCACTGTGGAATACTAATATCTACCCTGCACAGACCCAGCCACAGCCATAAAACACGCAGTAGCCAGTCTGGTTGGACAAGATAAACAAATCTGGTGACTTTCCAGACCACTGGCCATGTATCACAGCATGTTTGTTAACTCGAGAAAAGGGGCCTAAAAGCTGTGAGTCGGAAAGAGGAGATGGGTTTGTAGGATAGTCGGAAAACTACGCAGCTTTTGTCGCAGTTTGTCTTCTTGTATAGCATATGTTTTGTAGTTTTGTGGCAGTGTGATCAGCTGCAAGGAGGAGCACAGCAAGCTTTCTTTGTGATGGGATTTTTCACAAGTCAAATCAAGGTTTTTAAGAAAGAAACTGACATCTAAGCAGGTCTCCTATTTATTCTGTCAGTTTTCATGTAATATGTCATATTCTTTGGCTTTAACAGTATCGCATTTGGCTGCAAAAAAGAGTGCTCTGAGATTTCCTTTAATGAGATTTTGCATCAGCTGGTTTCGGAATCAAACCCCCCCCCCCCCCACACACACACACACACACATGCACACAACCTCAAGTGCTTTCCCTTTATGTCCCACAGACATGCGATCTGGCGAAGCACATTCTCCTCTCATGTGGAAAACAGAATACATGAATGTAGGTCAGCGCCACAGACTGCAGTTCCACACGCCTCTTCTCTGGAAAAGATTCAATGTGCTGTTCATGCTTTCCCAGACTTGTGCCAGGAATTCCATGTAAAAAAAAAAAATCCAGGACAGCGTGAATTCATAGATACAGATACAGATACATGCATATTAAAGACAGAATTGGCTTGTCCAGACTCGCCCTGCTAGCCTGATTATCTACACAGTGCTTGACTCAAATCTGTTATGATTTCAGGTTTCAAGATCAGGTTATAGGAGACTGAAGGCAAACTGACTAATCTGATGCGTAATGCAGCGTGGCGACATACCATCAGGCGACCATGTTCTGCACATGGAAAGTAACGTCATGGCGGTCTGGGTGGATGTGGTTACAACTTGTCCCAATCTCACTGAAACTAGACGTTTGGTATGCAGTGAAACAATAAAGTAATTGTGTGGTGTTTTCCTTGCTCCACCTATAAAGTGTACAGCTTTACAGTTGTTAATTTCTGTGGGGAAACTTACAATGTGGGTCTTTACTTCAGAGCTCCACTGAGAAGATAGTGGGATAACATTCTTTTTCTCATGTAGCACAAACTTCTGTAATACAGATCCACCCAAAGAGATATAAAACCCTGTGACTATATTTAACTTTTATCACAACTTTTGTTGTGGCGTTTCTTTTTTAACTTACAAAGATACATTTTTCTGTGGCTATACAGTACATCAATTATCATAATGTGGTTGACATGTGTAAAAATGATAAATTGACACCAAAGAAAGTCTGTGTTTTCGGGTGTTTTTGACATAAGATTGACTTTAGCAGTGACCCTGATGCTTTGGATAATGCCTTGAAATCATCACCTGCATAACACTGTGTTTTATGAAAACTCTCTGCAAACAGTCAGTAATGTTTCTGCAAAGACATCAAGTGGTAAACTTTTAAATGCAGTTTTTCATCTATCATCACAAATATGAAATATACGTACACTGTATATCCCCCGTAACATAGGGTGAAATGAAACCAAAACTCTCTGCTTGGCTAGATGCCCTTATGTATAAGTGATAAAAGATGTGTCGTGTTTGGGTGGAGGCAGAAACCATCAAATGTATATGCAAGAAAAAATGAAACGATCAGCCTTACCACATTCCACAGATGTAAATAATGAAGTTTTCCGCATACAGCCTAAGCTATCATCACAGCTTTGTTCTGACTATTAGCATTTAATATATCATCAACTTCTTTTCTGAACCCAGGTGCCTTTGCCAAGGTGAAAGAGAGCCAGCGGATGAGTGACGAAGGGAAGATGGACCAGGACGAGGCCGACGGCATTAGGAAACGCTGCCGGACGGTTGGGTTTGCCCTCCAGGCAGAGATGAGCCACTTCCATCAGCAGCGAGAGGTGGACTTCAAAGACATGATGCAGGCCTACCTCAGGGAGCAGATAGCTTTTTACCAACGTGTTGTCCAGCAACTGGAGCGCACCCTGCGCATGTACGAGTGTCTGTAAAGACACCCGACCGCTGCACCAGTTCAACATGCCAATAAGTCAAACATACGCAGGACATAACGAGAGTCAAGGTGTTTTGTATTGGTTGCATTTGGTTGAGTTCGAAAAGACTTGCAGACAAATGAAGCAGCAGTTACTGGAAGACATACTAAGTTTTTCATCTTGATGGTTTCAATGTCATATCTTTGTTTTGTTTTTTTAAAGACCTACTGTAGCTTTGTTTCTGAAATACACATCACATAGGCAGTGTCACAACATAATTTTTCATTTTAGATAATTTAAGATGTTTTTAACATTTAAATAAGAATATAGGTTTCAAATTCATAGTGGATCTATAGTTAATTGTTCCATAGTGTAATACATGAAAGCCATGAAACGGGTTTTATTTCGAAATTGTCCCCTTCTCTTCAACATTATGCACTTTGCCTTCTCCAGGGACTGATTCAAGATACTTTCAAATTGTAAAAAATCACATTAAATGAACATTCCATATGTTTTTTTTTAATCCAGGATTTTATCAAACAACCAAAATGTGTGAACAACATACAGTACGATAGGGGAATCTCACCATCGCCTCCTCTGGTACATGTTAATGGCTCATCTTGCTCAGGTGTTCACTGCTTTGTTACTTTCCTCATGTTTTCTCTTAATACAAGTCACAGAGGCCTGTCTGAACCTCGCATCATGTTCAGCTTCATTTTTTTCATGAAGAAAGTGCCTCAAAGGATCTGAGGTGTTCTGATGGGATTGTGTTTGTGTAAATGGACCATTTGCCTGGTAGCATGGTCTGTGTTTTATAGGTTGAATCATTGGAATGAGTTGTGTTTAGAGACAAGTTTGCACATGTTCTTATGTACTGGAGGATCACAGTTTGTGTGCGTGTGTGTTGGTGTGTTTATGTGATGGTGAGTGAATGAAATGAGTCAACAGCTTTGCTGATCAATTCCCTTTGCCGTGGTGAAAAACAAACAATTCTATCTTTTAATGTAGCAGCAGGTTTTTCCTTTAAATATGAAAGACAGTTAGATGTTTTTAGCAGATTAACTGTTGGTGTGAGGCAGGATTAAGGCGTCACTTTGCTATTTCCACATTCCACATTAAACACCATGTGAATGCACAAATAAATCCACATTATATTATTCAGAATATGTTTATATATAAGGCTATACCTGAGTTGGCAAAAGATCAATACCACTCCCATGTCTGTCCGCTATATACGAAGCTACAGCGAGTGAATAGCTTAGCATGAAATGGTGGGACCTGTTTCACTCCGCCCTTTAATCTGTACAACAACCAAAGTTTAACTTTGTCAGTCTTTTCATTTTGAAGCAGGGTGTTTTCCTGCACCTTTTCCCTTCCACAAATCCACAACTCGCCCTTACACTTGGATTTTTGTGTTTTGGAGTAAACAAACACACTGTGTTAATTAGCCAGCTTTCGAGGTGCTGGTAGGTGATTTTGGTCACCCAACATTTGTTATCCCTTTTTATGCCAAACTAGGCTAGGTAAGCAAACACATATTTCTCAAAATGTTACTTTAATGATCCTGATTTTGTTGAGAAATGTTAGTTTTGTCTTGGCTATGCCTGACTATTGGGACTTTGAGTCCCTCTCCTCTCTGTCTGTGAGAGTGTGTTGATAAATAAGAGTTGTTCCAGTAACATTACTCATCCTCTTTAACAAGAGAAAATTTTCATGGAAACTTTTGGTGCTGACAAGACTATCTTTAGAGTTGTGTGAACCGCCGAGGTGCATGTGGAGTCTGTGTTACAGTTACATGTATTAGCTCCAAAGTGTAGGGGGATGTGTTTGTGAGCTTGACACGCTTCACTTACTTCCAGTGCTTATTTGTTATTTCTGAGACATTGATTCTTCATTTATGATGCGAGAGGGGTTGATCTGTCAGTGGTGCATTTGGGTGTGGCTGAAAAGTGAAATGAAAATTTGTTTTTAGCTTTTGTGAGTTTCAGAAAATTTAATTGAGAACCTACTTGTGGTTCTTTCAACAAAGAAGTGCTGACTGTAGAGTGCAGATTTCCCAGTAAACAAAAGGTCTGTGTGTGTGTGTGTGTGTGTGTGTGTGTGTGTGTGTGTGACTCAGATATGAGTGTTTCAGTTGCTGGTGCTGTCTGGTCCACATCTGCAGCCTTCAGCTATTTGCTGTCTAAATTTGGTGTTTATGATTGTTTATTTTTGAACAAACCTCTGCTATTCTTATGTCAACATTTTTTTCCTTCAGTCTGCATTTGCACTTATTGCAGTTTAAGACCAAAGAAGTCAGACCTTTTCTGTACTGAGCTTCCTTTTTTAATTCCAAATCAGACGGATTCTCTGGTATTGTAATTGAAGAGCGAGGAGAGCATTTGGAAAAGATTAAAAGCCACATTCCTCAACCAGGGTTCACAATGGCACTTGCCTCTCATGTTCCAGAGCTGCATGATAAGTTAAATGCCAGGCATTTCACACAGGTGACTGTTTCTTAACATGGATGTGTGATCTGGTGAGTTGCATGAGCTCAACGCTTTCGTTCCAGTCTCTTCAAATAACAGATGGTGATTTTCAGCAAGTATTTTGTCACTTGATTTACGGGAAGGGGACCTAAAGATCTTAATAAAATAATGATGGTGATTTTTGTCTGTCTTCGTCATCTTTTCTGGGTTTGACCATCTGAAATATCAATCACAAATCATTTCAAAACCAGTGGCTGATGCCGCAGTGCGAGTGTGTTTCCATGAATATGTGGACTATTGAAGTATTCTTTTTGATTGCTGATCACAAAGCCCAAACACTAATATGAAGCTGTGGCAATGAAGCATGCACCCACTTTATCTTTGAGTCTTATCATACTGTTTTATAAAATCCATAATCAGTACATCACGATATTTGTGAACAGGATGCTGTGACACACACAAACAGTTTGTCCTGAATATACCCAAAACAAAAACAGCCAGGAGCTGTTAAACAAATTTGTAAACACACTGACTCGTTCCAAAATGCACGACAGACAAAGAAAAAGTGTGTGCACCTCACCAGAAGTCAGAAAAGAGAGAATCTTTTCCCCGCATGTTAAAGTCTGGGAATGAGTTTATGATCTGTATGTTTTTCCGTCATGGTGAAAAACCTCCACTGGTTGGATTACCATGAAGTTTTGTGCAGGTATTCGTTTTCCACTCATGGTACACCCCACTGAGTTTGGTGATCCCATGGATTTTCCTCTAGTGCCCCCATGAGGTGGACTTTTTTTTCCTACTGAATAAAATATCTTGATGATTATTGGATGGAGCTGGTCACAATTTCCACTTTGTCCAAAACTTTATTTTATGACCAAATACTTTACAAAACTAATGACACTGGCATCAAAACTCAGCTGTACACACACTGCACTCAGTGCTAATCAGCCAAAGTCAACATGCTGTGTTAAACTGAGACGTGACCGTGATAAATATGAAACGTGCTAACGATGAGTGTTTTAGCTCTGTCACTTTGAGAGTATTAGCATGCTAACATTAGCCTTTGGCAGCTAGTATGGCTGCAGACCCTCTATCTTTTTATTGCTTTAAGTATATAGTGGTTGTTTTAACAGCATACACTTGTCACCATTGTGTAAACATACTCAAGCTGAATGAATGTGGTGGACATTTAACTAACATTTGCGATGTAACAACAGCTACATAGAGATCTTTTTGATGAAGTTTACTCCCATTCTGATATACACACCAGTCCAGGGACAATTTATTGAAAGTTTCCTTGTATAAGTGAGGCATTCCTGCTGGGTTGGTTCTTGGAGTCAGCTGATGAATGCCAAACTGTTGCCAAGACCAGTGTGTTTAAAATGAAACCCAGGCTTTTCCCTTTTAATCTGCTCCAGATGTTTCGGAAGCAAACATTTGATTTGGACAGGTTTGTTGTTGAAGTGAATGAGGTGTTGGTATAGATGTTAATAATGTTAAGCTCCCTCCTCTGTTTTCACTTGGACAACAGGTGTAACGTTACGACTAATAATTCTGTATTTTGTTCCTTTGTCGTGACATAATATGATGCTAAAGGATCAGATCCGCTCTCCAGTGTCTGTCAGGTACAAAGTATTAGTGTATGTTACACACAAACTTCATGACTTGCAATCTTTCCAGCTTTAAATGATCATAAAAAACATCCAGATGTTTCTATTTGAGCCCCGTGCCTGGGCCTGATGGTTGTGTTTCAAGTTCTCTCAAATTTTTGGTATGTAACTGGAGCGGCGGGATGAGGTCACCTTCATGACATGTGCCAGGAGGGGACACGTCATCACGTTTCCTCAGAAACCCAAGACTGACGAAAGAATAAAAATCTAAATTTGAGGCATAAATCACGGCATTAATAAGTGGTGAAAGCAACCGTAAGAGAATATTTTTTAAGACCAGCTCTGTTCATCCGCCTCACACTTCTCTGATGATCACCACAGGGTAACGGTGAAGCAACAAGGACTCAATGGCAGCAAATTGAAACTGAGGAAAAAGTTCTAAAACCTTGTGATATTGCCAGAGTGCTTCTCTGCAGCAGTCCAATTTGTGTGAACGAGTAAGTGGGGGAGATATAAACTAGTTAAAATTGCCTTGTTTCAGCCTTTTCCCAACAAACACGGCTGAAGCAGCTGTGTCTTTTCCAGAGAAAGGGAATGGCTGCTGGAATGGCTCCAGCGTGGTTCAAAAAAGCGGCGTGATTAAAAACCAAGAAGTGCACTTCTGGTTATCCCAGCAGACAGACCTGTTGCTACTGGTCTCATCGTGCTGGGGTGTCATGTTGCAAGTCACATTTACATTACTTAGCACATTCAATAAGTCACTTGGCTCATCTAAAGGGAGATGTATGAATCACTGACTGCAGTGCTGCTGCAGGGGCACATGGTAAAAGCGTTATGACCTAAAGTGCCAGCAGATGTCTATAAAAAAGAAAAGAAAAAAAAAAACCCAAGATACTGCGTGAAGGAAAGAAGCAATTTCATGTGTGCATCGTCTGGGGGGGAAACTGCAGCTCCAGCCCCTCGACAGAATACCTGAGAGAACATGATGTACCCAGAGGCCTCGTTTGTTTTAATGAGAAATCAGTCTGAGCTCTGGAGCACACAAGCTTCGATCCCAGCAACAATGCAGCTGCCTGCATCAACTGTGTGGCTGCAGACATGAGCCATCACAAGACTTTTTCCAATCTGACAATAGTCCAAGTTTCTAATGTGAGATTTCCTTGACGTGTGTGGTCTGTTTGTTCAAAGGTAAATGGAACGCCTGAATTAAGGGGAGATGCAGAGGATTACAGAGTTCTCTGAGGGAAACAAAGGCAACAGATGATCAAATTAACACGCATGGTGGGTCTGGTAATCCACCCCCCCTTCATGGTGGGGCCAGTGTCAAGGCAGGGCCAAAAGTCAACATTCAAACCAGATTTGTGTCTCATTTTGGTTTGTTTGGGAGGGGGGCAATCTGTAAAGATTATCATAGAAATATAATCTAATTCAGACCTTTCCAAAGAGGTCAAAATATTTTTTCTCATTCAATTTTATGTAAAAATACACAGGATTATTTTAACTGCAGAGGTTCCAGACTGTTTTAAACTTGCCAGCATGTTAAAATGAACCAGTATACCACTGTGTACAACCTTTGAAATGGACATAAGTTGTAAACAGGTTCACTTCCTTTGAAGGTTTACTGAAGGTCTTAAGAGGGAGATATATTTCACAAGACAACAGTAAAGCAACAATTAGATAAAGAGTCAGAACAGAAAAGCTTCTCTGTCTCCTGTTTGCTTTCAATCTTGCTGTGACCTGTAAATTTCATCTTTCGACCTGTTCGGGGTCTCTAAATGGAAACCACAGTGCCTATGAAATAAAAACCCGCCTCTCAGCAAACCATGACTCACTTTTTACATGGGGAAGACCTGCACACAAACTTGGTTTTATTTATTTATCCCTTTTGATCAGGTAAGAACTGGAACAAAAAGCATTAGCCAAACTTTGGCTCATGAGACGCTTTGCTCTACCTCTATGCTTTGGCCTTTAATTCAACACTCTGACCCAAAGTTTAGTACAGAAGACTAAAAACATTTAACTCTAACTTTAACAAGACTGCAAGGGATGTCAAGAGGAGGTTCTGTGAGGAGAACCAAGACTCCTGCTCAGGAATATATTCAAAACTTGAAGAAGGAAATGAGAACAGATGATGCAGCCTCTCTCAGGCTGATGATACAGAACGTCACAGACAAGAGTGTGGACAGCCTTCATAAGTACAACAGGCTCAACAAAGCCCTCAAACAACGACTTCATTTTGGCCCCAGCAATAGTATCAAGGCTTGATGACAATTGCTCTCGTCAGCAGAAGGAGGTCCAGGAGACCTCTGTCTCCACTGAAACCTGGATGGCACTTGCAAGCTGGAGGAGCTCTCAGAGGAGTCATGGGGGGATGAAGAGTACAAAGATGCTGACTCTCGGCCAGATCGTAGGTTCTACTCACCTCAGCCAGTCACGTATCCAGCCTTATCTTGGTGGAAACCTGTTTATTTATGTCTGCTTGGTCGTTAATGGCTGTTCTCCTCTGAGTCCTCCAGACTCCAGCCTCCTGCCCTCACTCCCTCCTGCTTCATCATCATCGTCCACCCACCTAACCCCGGAGCCCGGCCTTCTCTGGATGTAGAAGATTATGTCATGAAAATCTAATTTCTATTCTCTGCCAAATAATAAAAAAAACAGCTATTCTACTGTAATACTGACTCATCAATTTGCACTTTGGCCCACTCAGCATTAATTTACTTGAACTATTGTCTGGCGGCCTGCAGCAGCTCGCAGGTACAACACAAAACACAGATTTTATGGACTTGTCTGCCAAATACATGAGCCAGCGTCATGTTTTATTATTTGCTAATAGACCTGAACCACAGATCATCCCCCTGAGGCGTCACACTAACTCTGGCGACCAGTTTTTGCCTCTGACAGTGAATAGTAAATACCCATTACCTCGTGCTTGTCTCTGTGCTGTCATATTAAAGTGCAGTTCAAGTGCTGAGAGCATACTTTACACACAATAACCCCTGCCTGTTTGGTTTGCGCTTAAACAATTTGTAGCTGGGAGGAAAACATGTGTCCAGCTGGGCTCTGAATGAATACGTGTGTGTTTTAGTTAAAAATGATAAAAATCTTTTCCTTGCCACATGCCTGAACAGGTAATGCACGAGTTGCATGTATAGAGCTTCACCCCCAAGCATTTTCAGGATGTCACATGTTGGGCTGCTCACTCAGAAGAAACTGTGAAAGCCAGAGATCTTTAGATTGCAAGCCAGCCGGACCAGTGGAGCTTTGGAAAGAGCAGGGGCAACCGAAGATCAGACAAATTCAAGGCCTGAAAATGATTCTACCAGGAGGGAAAGCTCTGCCGTTACATCAGGACCACAGGCTTGACTTGAAACAAAATACACAGACTGCTGTGTCATCACATGGAAACTGAAGCCTTATTTTCTGATCTGAGCACTTCTGTGTTGTTTTTTTTATAAACCTTACCAACACTGTTCCCAAAAATTACATCCAAACACATCTTTTGTCTCGGTTTTCGAAAAACTGGGTATGAAAATTCCTGTACAGTAGTTGAGAGTAACTGGACTGTATATCCAGTCCATTTCTGACGGTGTCTTTATCAGGAATATATTTTTCAGCATTTCTCAAACATCTCTATTGTGGACATTTTTTCTCGGTCTCAGTTGCTGCCCACGTCTGTTTAACTTCACCAGAGATCTACTGTCAGTTTCAAGATCCAACAGGTTTATTGTCGTATGCATCGTAAAAACACGACGGTCACGAAGGACGGGCTGGACAAAGCTCCGCTGGCATTTTTCTTCCTCGCTTCGCAAATAAACACGAAACCATCTTTCACCAAGCTGAGGGACAGCACCTCTTGGTTTGCTGTTTTTGCATTACCAGTTCATTACCAGTTCAGACTGGAAAAGTTTGAGGCTGGGAGCTGAGACGAGCTGAGCTTGCACTGTGGCTCCAACTCGCGGTATCAACACGTTATCTGTTGAGAAGAAACTTCTGAACGTGCTCCTCGTACAAACACATGAGATCTGTCCCTGTCAACCTTTCCCCCTCTGGATCTGCAGCCGGGCCGTCCCAGCTCCCTATGGAGACAACATCCATTTCCTCAGAACTCAGGCTGCATTCCTGAGACGCTGGCCATGGCCCGTAAACAACATTCCTGCTTTGGGAAAGAAAAGCCACAGAAAATCATTAACTCTCTGTCCGATCCAAAAGTCCCCTCTCTCCCTCTCCTCTCTCTCTCTCTCTCCCTCTCACTAATGAATAATGTCCATTCTCTCTGTCACCAACATATTATTGCAAACTGTTTAATGACAATGAGTGAGCCTGACTTTAGACAACCTTTGACACACATTAACATCTTAATGCTCAACCCCTTACAGTGATTTATAAAATCTCACAGTCACAGCAGTGGCGGGTAAATTCACGTGTTTGTTGACTTGTCTTATAATTACATCTTTTTGTATAACTTTTTCCCGCCCAGCGCCTCTCACCCCGGTGAGAGTCCAGCCACTCTCCAGGAATTTGGTTCCAAAGCCCGTATCTCGCTGGAAGTTCTTGACCTCCAATCTCCAACTCCCTAGGACTAGTTTGTGATGCTGGGAGCACGCCCAGGCCCCCGCCCTATCAGGTCTGGTTCCCCTCCCAGTCCTGGTTCCAGGAGGACGCCCAGGTCTCCCTGATCCTGGCAATGCCCTGCATCTGGCCTTCCACCACTGCATGAGGGTTTTCTGACTCGCTGTTAGCTTGGTCATTCCTCTGGAACCACTTTGCCTTAGGAGACGCTTGGGAGAACCAAGGCAAAGTTAGAAAAAAAATGTTTTTTTAAACAGAGGACAGAAGGAATCCAAAAGTCTCAACAACAGGCACCAGATAAATAAGTGAATAATTCATCAGGTCATGGACATTGCTAAAGTTGTGTTGATATGCTGCAGTGACACGTGCCAGTAAAATCTTATAATACAGACACTGGAATGACTGTGATAATCACAGCAGTCTCAGTCCATCAATGCACAGAGTCACAGCCCAGCGTGATTAATAAAACAGAACTGTTGAGTTCACACAGTACACAACATATCACTCATGCTTAGTGGGTTTTACTTCTCTGGGTGTTTCAGCGGGTGTGACTCAGTTTTCAAATGGTGGGTATCTAATGTTGGAATGAAACTCGGCGATTCCCGCACAGTCACCAACATCCATCACGAAACAGAAAGGATAGAAGTGCCCGTCATTCGTCTTCAGGGATGAGAAGAAGGATTTTGGCGTCAGTGCCGCATTAGACACTTCTTCTATTTTCATTATTGCAGAATGTAAGCAACTAATAGTGGCAGTTTTGTTTTGATTTTTTCTTCCAGGCAATGCACTCAGTTTGAGGTTAACTTTTTATAAGATGGAAAAGTTACTCCAAGTCAGATATTCCATTAGTGAATTTGATTACTTCACCAGATAGGATTGACACCCAGGCATCGATAGTTGGAACCACTTTGCTTGGTGAGAGGAAAGCACGACAAACCCACAGAACAAGAAAACCAAAGAGTTTAACAGGAAATTCTCCTCCGGCCCGGCCCATAACTGCAATACTTCTTTGTTATCATTTCACTGGAGCGGAGTTGGCCGATAACACTTTAAAGGTGAAATTTAAAGTAGGAAAATGTAAGCTCCAGATAGCGCTATCAAACGGTGCACAAATGAGAGCGTGACGAGGGTATGATGTGCTCACATCAGGCCCTGTACAAATGTCAGAGCTGGAACACAGAGCAAAGGGGGAACTGATAAGTTTGTTCGGCCGTGGAGGCGTGCCAACATTTTTCCCCTCCGGTCTGCAGCTCTGTGGTTTTAAGCATTCCTGGATGGTTGGAGACTGGACTGTGAACAGATATTACCAGCAATTAGACAGAGCCCAGTGAATCCTCCCCACCAGCAGAGTAAACATTCACCCGCTTTGTAAACGGCAAGTCACATTCCTGGTGTTTGTCACGTCCGGATGACTCTTACGGGAAGCGCCGACGTGCAGCAAGTTCTCAGGCATTATCTGGAAGACGCCGCTCCTCTGATGTGGCCAAGTAGCTGCTGTATGTCCTGCATGTTCTGAGGAACACGTGAGCTCAACATATGATATCATCTGGCTTTCCTTCTAATTTAGTTAAATTACACATAAGTGCGACTGTTTTACTCCCCATTACTGATAAAGTGACTGCGACATACGTTCCTTTCACATGCATTTCTGGCGGCACTTGTTGCAAACTTAAAGTGCCGTCATCTGGTAACCTGACGCGTGGCTGGCATTGCAAAGCGCTGTGTTTTTTCCATCCACTGTGCGGCTTCACGTTGTTATGTGCGGCGGCCTGTGGAGCGGCGGTGGAGGCAGACAGCTCTGAATGAATTTCCAGAAGCGCTCTCCCTTAAAATAAGCTCCTGGACGGGTGCTGTGCATACCGCTCCTCTGTGTGTGCTGTACCCCCCCCAACAAGATGGGACCACCACCTCGCCCTGCTCGCACACCTCCAGGCCCACCAGGGCCGCACTTCCTCCAGTCCTCTTACAGTTTGGTGCCTTCGTTCTCCAAAATCAACAGGGGGGGACTTACTCAACTTTTCGCCTTGATCCCAAACCTACTTTTTGAAAAATAAGAATGACTTAGACTTTAACACACTGTGAAGGCGTCTGCCAACACCAGCGCGGTCCACAGGCTCTTAACCTGGTGCAGTTTGTTCCCCTGTTTCATGTGGTGACACAATAAACCCTGGAAGGGAGAGCTCCACCCTATCAGCTGGACGGAGCAACCACACAGTCGTCTGAAGGCGGGACCCCCACCCCCCCGCCCCTGATCCCCAGCTTTCAGGGAGGGGTTGATGGGGTCCACCCTGGTGACTTCCTGCACAATCCAGACTCTCGGCCTCTCTTCAGGGTGGGGGGGGGGGTGGGGGGGGGGGTTAAGAGGGAATAGTGAGGGTGGAGGGTGGACAGTGAAGAAGTGGAGGGATGAAAGGAGGGTGGGAGGCAATATTAGAGCAGTGTTACGTTATTCCTGGCTCTCTCGATAGTCTGTCCCACCCCAACTGCAGGGTATTACACACACACACACACACACACACACACACACACACACACACACAACACAACATACATTTCCATGACAATAGTTTTCCAGCCAGTGGGAGTAACAGAGCAGGGTGACCACATTTCTCACAGGGGAGGAGAGGGTCGCTCAGTGCTGTGGGGGGGTGGTGGTGCTGGTGGTGGTGGTGGTGGTGGTGGGGGGGGGTCTGCTCAGCATTAATTAACTCTCATTCAGGGGAAATCCTAAAATCTTAACGGGGAAATCTGTGGTGAAGATGGTCACATACCCTTCTCAGGAAACCATCACTCTGGCTGTCCTTGACGTCACAAAATCTGGAAACCTCTATTTTAATCCTTAATCTGTAATCTTATTCCAATCTAAGGCTCATGTTTTGTTGATTTGGCCACTGTTTACAGAGACAATATAGTCACATGCTAAGACCCCGAGCACATGGCCCAAAGTGAAGCTGAAAGTAAGTGTGTAATATACATTCTTCTTTCTGTTTTGGTCTCTGCCTGCTTCCTGAGGGAAATGAGAGGCTCTTCAGTGGCTAAACGCAGTCATATGTTCACCAACTAGTCTGACTGTGTCCCTCGGCCTTTCAGCGAGTAAAGATGTTTTTTTTTTTTTTTTTACAGCTTCGCTGATGAACAGCTGGGCCTTTAAACAGAGCTGGTGAGAAACAAAAAAACAAAAAGTGACAGACATGACAAAAATCCATAGAGCCTTGTGTGTGTGTGTGTGTGTGTGTGGGGGGGGGTTGCACTGAAATGAAACACAAAGAAATGTGCAAAGAAATGTTTTCTTAATTTTTTGTCGCCGCTTCACAGTTTGTCTGAGCTCGGCCTTTACAGTACACGGACAAACAAGATTTTGAGGGAAGTAAACCGGAGAGAAATGCGTGAGGTTGTGTTATCAACACGTTTCCTGGGTTGGTGTGCATGAGCCTGCCATTAAGGAAGGTTAATGTAAATCTAATTACATGGTATAAGAAGCCTGCTGTGAATGGAATGCAGCCTGGAGATGTGGCCTAATGTTTCCAGGCGCACAAACTGTAACACAACACAACACAACTATGGAGCCGTGAAGGCCTCATTAGCTGCGTGTGCTACGTCACCCTCCCTCCTGTCTGCCTCAGCTTCACTCTGTCTCGTTTAAATACCTCATTTATTTATCTAACAACATGCTAACATCAGTGTTCATTAGCATCAGTCAGGCTGAATGAGTAATGTCCGACATAATGCAACTCGACTACATAACTACACAATGCAGCTACTTTCCATCTGCACAACTTTTCATTTCTTTTTTTACAGGATGGAGCTTAAAGTGAGACTCAACCTGACGAGCTGCGACGCTTAAAACTTGACGTGTGAATGTTCAGTAAGATGCAGCACATGAACCGAGGGGAGCGGGCCCAGGTGTTACCTGTTGCACTCGCTGACAGCCCCTCCCACCACCTGTGAGAAGACATGAACCAATCAGCAGGCACCGCAGAAAATCTGCCGTCCTCACCGGGACAAGGCGTGTGGGAGGTTTGGGAGGCTGTGGAGGTTTTTTATTCCAGGTTACGTGAAAGGAAATCCTGCTTTTTGTCGAGCAACAACTGTTTTCCATCATCGATGAAATGATGTGTTGCGACAGAAATGAAGATTTCCTCTTCGTGAACGTGCACACACACACACACACACACACACACACACACTGTATGGTGGGGGTCAGCTGTAGCAGGTGGAGTCAGCTGTGCATCCTTCTGAATGAAAGGCCTCTTCTCTCTCCAGGACACACTGCAGCAGCAGCAGCAGCAGGGCGGTGTGCGGCCCTCACCCCGGCCCCCGGCCCCCGGCCCCCGGCACATTACACCGCTCTGCTCACCCCGGGGACCCTCCTCCACTCTGACAGCTGTGCATCACATGTGTTCAGTCTGAATCCCTGAGGATCCTTTTACAGCACGTGCACAAACCGTCGGCTCTGAAATGGAGCATTTTTAGTTTGGAGCATTTTGTTTCAGGAGCAACTCATATCATCAACAACATGGCCAAATATGTTTTATTAGTGACATCGGTGAGTGATGACTCTGCATGTCAGGAGAGAGGAATTTTCTCACTGACAGAAAAACTGTTAATGTTTGAAGATCAGTTGCCAGGTGGTGTTCAGGAAGAGTCTCTGGTTTGTTCACTGGAATAAACAGTATTTCTTTACACAACACTGAAGGCTTCAGGTTAAAAAGTCGTATTACCGGGTCACTGAGGTCACGGGGGAATGCTGGAACAAAAAGATGAGCGGCACCCGCAGAAGTTCATCAACTCCAAATGTAAATGTTTAGGCATCGAGGTAACGCCCTCACCGGTTGATGGACAAGCGATACGTGAAAAGTGCGACGCGGCAACTCCACAGTTTAACACCAACTACAGTGTGTTGCCAAAATGAGAACAAGCAGGAACTTGCGGGGAACCGCGTCACTTCGAGAGAAGTCGTCAGCAGCGAAGCACCGATCTGGTTCAGGAGGGGGGGGGTGTTTTTCTTTCTTTCTGTTCAGGTCGTGATTTTCTGCACTGAGGTGAGAGATGTGGGGGGACGGTGGGAGCAGCACGGACCACCACAGGTTTGTGGAGTCGCCCCCCCTCCACATCTCACACCGACGACGACGAACATGATGGGAGTCTGTGGATAATGTGGCAGAGAGAGGTCCAAAGCAAACAGGCTCGTCTCTACCACTGAGACGCTCTCGAGTGCGACGGCCAAAGTCAACACAACCCAGCTCAGACTCATGTTGAAGGTTAACAAGCAAACTGACGCCCCGAAACTCAGAGAGGATGACGACACGCTGACTCAGCCGCTGAGAGTTTTATTAGGATTATTACCGCTGACTGGTTATTTAACAGATGAGCAGGGATTCATCTCTCCCACCTGGACTGACGAATCAAATGCGACACTTCAAAAGTTCAAGCATCCTCCTCATTGGTTCCTCCTCCGTGCCTCGCGTGTTTTCATTTCTCTCGGTCTGCTGGGAAAAAGGAGGAGTCATTTCGTTCCAAACTAATGCGGGATAACATCCGGCAATCAGCAGCTCGGGCCGAGATGACATAAAACAAGAGCCCTGCGTGCTTTGAGAAAACACATCTCCGTCCAAATCTGGGATGGACCAAGAAGCCCGCGGTCCCACAACAACATCCAGAACTTCATGTTACACAGGAACATGCGGTGCTCGGGGGTGGACAGTGTCCAGGTGTCCCGTCAATATGAGGCACACACGTACGGTTTCTGCACAGTTCACTGTCTCCCCTGTTTTTGGCAGCAGAGCTGAGATATGCAACACCACAAACACTCCGTCAACCTCAGGACATTTAGTCCTCATGCTCCAAGTTGTTTATAACTGAGTTTGGTTTAACTCGCACCAGTCTAACTCATGTGTGATGTTCAGACCAGGCTCCACACGCCCATCGCAGATGTTTCCCACCTGTACATTTCTTTTTTCTGTTTCAGTGTTTACACCAAGTCGACCTGCAATCTGTGCATCACTTTCAGTTTGATCTTTGCCTCATTAGATTATCTGAAAAGTCTTTGTCAGAGACTTCTGCTGGTTCTGGTTAAGTCCTGACTGTTCAAACCTTCAGCTTTGTCTTTGGTTTGGTTTAAATTTAGGTTTAGATTTAGTGTGTAGGCCTATCACTGGAAAACTCAACATTATCGTGAGTGAGACTGAAACTGAATGAAAGTTTTCAGATTATTTACATTTTCTACATCTTGAGGTTTCCAGGTTATTTTTTTTACAGTAAAGTGCAGTATTGTCGCTGTGATCATTATCAAAAAGGACATTTGACTTGACGTGAGCGGACACATGTGGAGCAACAGCTGTGCCAAGCAGCAGCGGGGACACCGGGGGAGGACGAGGGGGCAGGAAAACCTTTTCAAAAGTCCCAGAGAGACGCTGGAGGTGAAGGCCGCTCGCTGGAAACAATGAGCCTCTGAGGCCTGTCTGCACCCTAACGCCACCTGGTGGCTCAAAGGAATTACAGCAGCTGCCAACAAAATGTTGACAAAAAGACGTTTCCCTGGGAAAGACACACTTCTTTCCTTATTAGAAACAATAAAACATAGACAATGCAGTGTCTTTCACTAGGAAACTGTATTTCATATGTTTTCTTTAAATGTCGGAAAAGTATCTTGTCTGTCGTTTCCTTTCTTTGCCAGAATTCACAGCAGGCCACCTCTGTAAATAATGGCAAATTAAAGCAGGTAAATGAATTCATAACCTGCACTTTTTTATTTTCTGTATTCATGAATGAGGTTTGGTATCATGTCATACGTGACAAAGATAAGACAAACATACAACACGCGCGCACGGCTGCGGACAAAGCCATGAACACGGGCGTCGTTTGCATGAACGCTTTATTTGAGTTAGTGCTGAGAGCGAGCTGCAGCTTGGACAGACATCAGCATCCAAACGTGGCCTCGTGTTCCCACCTGCAGTTTACAGATAACAGCTGAACCCCAGAGCGGGGAGGCGGCAGGAACAATAAATAATGAAGAACGAAGAGGGCGGGAAACTCCAATAAACTCAACCTTCAGGGAAAAGGAAGTGAGATGGGCACTTACACGAACACGCACACACACTCACACACACATACAATGTAGTAGATGAATCTCATTAAATGCAGTTACATGCACATATTCCTCCTTTACACAGAAAACTGGGAAGATGTTAATGTGATGTCCTGAACGATTGTTTTATTTCCTCTATTTGTACGAGACAATGTCACTGGGAATTACACAGTCTCCTGAAACACATCACTGTATCTGCGCCTGCACGTCCTGCTCTCAAAACACTACAAAAATAGAAAATCAATAGACGATGAATACTGTAAAGAAATAATGGTATACTCAGTACATGACTAACGAAGAGTAAGGCGTCATCGGTATACAGTATGAGAAAAGAAATATACAGCAAATAGAAAAACACTGTTTACAAAATGAGTCTTGATTCTTTCTTTTCTTTAGTGGATCGAAAAGTTTCTGAATTTCTCTTTGTACACGTTCTACTTCAACATTCAGCAATCAGATAACTTAACCGTGACGGGTCAGAGCGACAGTCTCATTTACAGTAATGCTCAATATACAAAACAAGTCTAAAGAGTTAAACAAATATCTTATGATTTCTGTATACTCAGCTTACATATGGAATGCATAAAATCAAAAATAGCTTTGAAGACTTAAAGACTGCGTCTTCCTTTTAAATCTACGTAACTTAGCCAGTGGAGTTTATTCACTGTCCGCGCCCCCAGCCACGACCGGCGTTCATGAGTTCCGAGTTGCAGACCTGGAAACTGGAAACGTCCCATTTCAAGACGGCCTGACCGGCGCCAGGTCAGCCGACACGGCCGCGGCCTACAGCACTGCGTACCGTCTCATTTTGCAGTCAGTGCTGTGCCAGTCCAGTGAACGTTTGCGAGCATTCTGGGAAGCATGCAGAAATATTACCATGTGACAGATGATGACATGACTCGGAGCTAAATTCAATCAAACCTGTGCAAGTTGTTGCAATTTGTTTTTTTTTTTTTAGCATTAAAACCTTCTGCTTCACATGCACAACTCAAACTAGTGAAATGATGTTGTGTGATGACAGTGAAGTAATACATCTACGTTTTGGGAAACGAGCTTCTCGGCTTTCTCGCTGACAGTCAGGTGAGAAGACCGATCCTGCGCCTGCTGCACTTATAGCTTCATCGATACGACAGTGGCGTCGATCTTCTCCTCTAACTTCCTGCAGGAAAGCGAATAAGCATTTTTCTGCTTCTTTAAACTGAATTTAGCCCTGAGAAACAACATACGACGGCACCTTTAAAACAATGAAAACAAAAGAGAAAACACTAAGAGGCAGTTTGTCATCTTCTCCACAATACAGCATCTTTACCTCAGCACCTACTGCACGTACACGCCTCTCGACATTTCCGATGAACCGACTAAATTCAAACTAATACCGATACTTCAAATCACTCGTCCTCTGAAATGAATATTGGCCTATGATATCATATGGACTACAATGACGGAGCACAACCCAAAATACTTTTTGCAAACACGTGGCATGTTCATGTCTTCATCTGTGCCCTTTGAGAGGAATGATAAAACTAAAATAAATAGACATGGCACAAACCTCCTAAGATGAGAAACTGCCTCTTCCTTTGCCAATGAGAATTCAGTGTTTCATCGCCTGAGAATTTGTCCACAGTTGTGTTTAGATAAGTAAATAACCAATGGCGTCAAGAAATTCTTTTCATTTAAACTGCTGTGGCAAGAGGTCTTTAATACTGAGAGGAATGACTTGAGGAGGCCCTCCTGGAGGATCCGTCTCTCTCTTGTGTCCCACCGCATCTCAAAGTGTCTCAGACCCAGTACTGGTTCTTTTTCAAGGCCGGGTTCGTTGTCCGACAGTGCTGCAACAGCTCCGGGTCTGCGTCTTTGGAGTCCATGTTGGACATGGGGATGTTATTGGCCGGGTCAGTTTTGCGGAAGGTTTCTGTGCTGGCCACCTCTCCGTTTTTGGGCTTGGACGCTGCCGTCTGGACGTCGTGCTTGCCCGTCTTGTTTTTACGGATCAGGTAGTAGGCCAAGACGCCTGCCAGCAGCAGGAGGAGGAGGACCACCAGGATGGGGATGAGAATAGACCAGAAGTTGCTGCGTCTGGAAACCTGCGGATTCCCGTGGGAGCTGGAGCCGGACGATGCTGTGGTGGGGGCGTCTCCGTAGGGCCAGTCCACGTCGCCCCTCCAGCGGGGACTAGCTGCAGTGGTAACTGGGGTTTCTGAGGGACCCCTCAACAGGGTGACGGGGTAGACCCCGGAGGCGTTGTAGGGGCCCGTCTTGAAGGAAAGCGCGCATTCAGCGGGAGGCACCCCGTGGGCTTTGAGCAGGAAGCGGGCTTCGTCCTGAACGACACCATCTCGTGATCCAGCAGAGGGATTCAGGATTTCCATGGCTACTCGACCCTCATCCAAGTCCCTCTGGCTGAATGCGTCGAGCGGCTGACCTGCATTGGGACCGCCTGACCTCACAAAACGAGCCCCCTGTGGCTGCTGGATGACAGTGAACGTGGGGGAGGATCTGGTCTTGTTTGCCAGCGGAGTGGCATCCAGGAGCTTCCTGTCCAGCTGGACCAGAGCGCCTCGGGGTACGAGAGGTTCCTGAGCGATGTTGGCCAGGGGCTGGACGGTGATGTTGAGGACAGAGGAGACGTTAGCGGCCCGGCTGCGGGCCACAAATGCAACGCTGTCTCGAGGTGAAGTGGACTTCACAAAGCGGACGCTGACTCTTCCTTCTTTGATCAGTTTCTGGGTGAAGGCTGACGTGGGCTGCCGGTCCACCATGACAGCCGCATACTTGGGAACGCTTGTAATCTTGTAAAGGATGTCCTCCTCCACAGGGCCCCTGGTAGTGGCCTTCAGCATCTCCTCGGTCACCAGGGTCTCATCATCGCCCTGCTTCACCTTGATCTCAGGAGCTATGTCGAGAAACAAGGTGCGAGCGAGGACGCCGACGTGGAGCGTGTGTGGATCCGTCTGGTGTTCTCCATCTGACACAATGAATTCCACAAAACCATTGGTAAGGCTGCCGTCGCTGTAGAAGCCCACCTGGCCACGATTGACCATCTCCTGTGTGAACTCAGAGATGGGGTCCATTGTGAGTGAGTCGACCAGTCGGCCGTTGCTCGGAGCTTTGGTCACTCTGAAGTGCACCTCATCCGGTGGACTGTCCTCGTCCTGAGTGTTGAGATGCTTCTGGGTCAAGATGGTCATGGAGCCTTGAAGAACCTCCAAGAGCATGTCTGTAGTCACTAGCTCGGGGGGGTCAGAGCCTCGTCGCTTGATTGAGATGTTAAAGATCTCCTCCAGCACCACAGACTCGGCAGGGGGAGGCCACGCCATGACCCTCGGACTTCAGACGGGCCCTGAAAGAGAAGCTGTCGAAAGAGGCCCCCGAGTCATCGTGGAGAAACTCCACCTTTCCTTGATTTACATCCTCCTGTGTGAAGGAGGGGGCATTACGGGGCAGGTCCTGACCACCCAGGGTTATGCGCCCGTGGTCGGGAAAACGCTTGATCTCGAAAACCACATCCACATCCTCTAGCTCAGCATCACGCAGGCTCGCCAGAAGGTTGGAGGCATCGAGGATGGAACTGTCGACGGTTTTCCTCTGGCCCTGCACAATTTCCAGACCTGAGCAGAAACAATAAAAAGAAACGGAAATATTTCAGAGCCACTTTCTACCCAGGTTTGCGCGCCTCCCCCGCAGCACGGCGCGCTCAGGCTGCCGGCTCGTCAGGAAAGACAGATGGAGCAGGGCGCTGCTTGTTCTGGCATCGACGCGAGCAGGGGTGATGAATGCCTCTATGGCTCCAGACTGTTCCAGCTATGAGGAACTACAGTAGATGATAAGAAAGTTTCTCTCTATGAAAAATTGAAATGAAGAATAATGAAGAACAACCGAGGCAATTACCCAGCATAATGGCAGATTCATCAGAAATAGACATTAATGTGATTTCGACCAGAGGGTACTTTTTTTTTTTAACCGCAGCATGATTTGCAGATTTTTTAAATACGACTCCGTAGTGATTTAATTGTGACTGCAGGGTGAAGTAAGGTAATAACTCCAAACAAGCTGCAATTTTCACATTAACGTAAAGTATTTAAAGCGAGCAGACTTTAATACTTGCAGAAGGAGTTTATCACAGTCGTTCATTCAGGCCCGCCCTCGTCTTCGCTGTTTACCTCTGTTCTTCCACAGCTGCGAGGAGACGTTGCTGTGAGCGGCGTAGTAAGAGATGGTGATGGGCAGGATGTGACGGACGTCCGGCGCCGGCTGCGACGACAGAGTGAGCTCTATGGAGTCCCTCACCACCCAGAAAGGCTCCGCGGGGATCTGGTGCTCGTAGTAGACTGCTCCCGACTCCAGCTGTGTCGCGGGAAACAGAATCAGGTTCAGTTCAGTGCTCGCTCAGGTCCAATTACCTGTGACGTATCTTACCCACTGGCAGGGGCGATGGGATCAGAGCTTCCTTTAAAAGGTTTACTGTCACTGCAGATTCATTTTTGGCAGAATTGTGCGATCACGTCGACACACGTTCAGTTTTAAGAGCGACAATCTGTTGTTGATGACTTATTATGACTCAACACTTTTCGTTCAGTAAAGCGTTTTACTGCTCTCCTTCCCTCTGACGTTCGTATGAGGCCCTCAGCAAAAAGGAAGCTCAAATGGCCGCGGCGGCGGTTTGGCTCGGCCCAGCTGGGATACGGGTTGGAGGACAGGAATGTGACGGCCCGCGCTCGCTCGCTCGCTCTGAGTTCACTGTGTCCTAAACTCAACTCTCTCTCGCGCGCACACACACACACACACACAAACACACACTGCTGAATAACTCAACTCATCAAATCCTGTTTTCAGCTCAACTTAGTGTTAGACTTTCTGTCACACTCCAAATGGAGCAGTTTGCACGGAAAGAATTTGTTCTCATGCTCATCCAAGTGCGGTCAGATGTCAGGAAGGGAAACAAACAGACTGAACAGCACATGGTGCAGATATGCAGTAATCGATCAGTACTACATATACATTTTAAATGGAATCTGATCAGACTAAGAGTAAAAATCAGACTCAACGAACAAAGAAACTCTTTGGAATCAGGAGCTGCATCTGACGAAGGGTTTTGCCAAAACGTAGGTGTGAGCCATTAAAAACTAAAGATGTTTCATTACACACAGAGTGACGTTCCTCCCTCTGTTACTTTCTTCTTTGTCAGTGTGCACAATGTCTAAAATGTCTCCAACCCCGTCCTCCACATGAGTTATTAGGCAACAAGACATGCAAGACTGCAGTCAACAGTTAAAACCATCAAAGGGTAAAAAGCCTGTGGGATGAGATGCTCCAGCCAGCGGCGGCCCTGAACGTCACATTGGCTCTCTGTCACGTTCAGGGCCGCCCCCTGCTGGCAGAGCAGGGGAACCGATCATGCCTCGATCACGGAGTGATGCATGAAACAGACTGCCGGGTCTGTCTACACATGTAAAACCATAAAACTTTATTTGGACAGTCTGGCGCTAACAGTCAGGTGATAAAGCACGTCAGTGTTGGAGTTTCAGGTGAGCGGGGCTTAACGGGAAGTGATAAAAGCGAGCGAGAAGTTTGTGTTGGACTCGAGTGAGGTTAGGGCTCGAGTTACACCGTGTGGAGACATACAGGAAGTGGGTTTTAGTGATAGCTGTTTATTATTAATATTGGAATATTCGATAAATGGCTGTCTGTCAAATGTTGAGTGTTTCAAAAACCTGATTTAAAGTCCAGATAATTTGTCTTTGACTCCCAATACAAGAAAAAAACAACTCAGTGTTTTGCTTAAATTTAAGACATTAAAACTGTTTTGTTGAGGACGGTGATGAGAAGTACATTCAGGAAATTCAGTCAGTAATTATAAATTCTTCCAGTCTGCACTACGTGAGCTGGACCGACTTCCCTGGCGTGAGTAAAAGCTCACGATGGGGAAAACATATGAAATAACAGCAGGCGTGTCGGCCGCTGCGACTCCAAACACTGGTGTGGACGAGCGGTGGGTTCTGCGGCAGCGGCTCGTGTTGAAAGCAGGATGAGCTGCGTTTTAACGGCTCTGACTGCAAACCTGCTATCAGTAGGAACGTTAAACCTCAAATTAAAGAGGATCAATTTGAACAAAAAAAGTAACAGCAGTTGAACTTGCACTGCCCTCTCAACTGCTTAAGAAGAATCCCAGCAGATAATGCTCTTTCCATTCGCTTTTAGCTTTTTAGCCACAAGCCCCGTATTACCTTTCATTTTAATGTATTTCATTGTTTTCATATTTACTTTTTACTGTCACGAATAACTACTGTTATTGCTAAAAGCCAATGGAAAACATTCACATTAACAAGCGAGGGAAAGAGGCCGGTTTAATGTGTCCTGGAAGAAATTCATCCGAGAAGTACCTGCGTCTGCGAGAAGCTGGTAATTTCCTCGTACTGGTTCCTGTCGTTGGCCAGGATGAGCCTTCCCAGACGAGGTGGGCGGACGAGCGAGTAGCTTATCTCATTTCCGTCCTCATTGGTTACGGCCCCCAGATTGGCGCTTGTGATGGGCTGCCGTGTTCCTGTGAAAACACACACACTCTTTGTTGGCAGCGTGGTGGAGCTGGTAAAATGAGCCTCAGACTTCAGTGGTTACAGTAACTCGTCCTGATGTGGGGAGTTTCCCTCCAAAACTTTACCCAGGCTTTCAAAATAAACCGAGGTTACCGTCTGTGCTGACACGTTCATCTGGACCAGCTGCACTTCTGTTCTTTCTTTAACCACCACAGGTACTTTCAGGGTCTGTATCTCCACAGAAAATTAACGTTTGCAATAAAGGGGGGAGATCTTTGCTGAGACCGAAAACTAATCCTGAAAAGGATTTCTTCAACACGTAGCCTCAGTGAGCTTCGGACAAACTGTCTGTGACTGACCGTGTTTGGACAAACAGAAGAATTACAATGGTTAAAAGAAATGAAAAAAAACAACCCAGGCCTATTATTACGCTGCCGTAATGACAGGGCTGACCAAGTCAACCGCACGCTCGTCACACGCTCGTTATCCCTCCATCAGTGCCGCCTTCACGGGTTTAAGATCTGGGAGGATTTTGGCGCCTTACCTGGGAACACCATGAGCTCCTCCTGCGTTACCATGGTGATGGTGAGAGGCCTGGCCGTGATGACAAATTGGTAGAGGGGAGACGTGTGCTCTCCGTCTGTCACGGTGAAACCGAAGCCGCCGGACTCCTCGCCTGCACGAACAGAGCACACCTGTTCATTTTCAGCCTTAAACTTCTCTGTCACAAGTTGTTGTTACACAGCAGGACAACAGCTCTATCTGTACGGGCTTCAATAAGGTTGCTGATCAATACCAGTGACTTATTGATTACTTTCCTTGGTATTATTAAGATTTCTGCTTGGACAGACTTGTGTGGAAGCTGATAAGCTGCGATTCAAGCAGTCTCACACAGAGGTCAGTAAAGGTTGCAGATCAAAACACACACACACACACACTCTCTCACCCTCGTGAATGAAGATGACCTCCCCCCGGTTCACGTGAGCCTGTGTGAAGTTCGCGATGCTCTCCTCAGGTGCCTCTTTCAACGCCACCACGCCGTTGGTCGGCATCTCCACGTGGTAGACCAGCTCCTCGGCGGGGGTGTCGGCGTCCTCCGTGGTCAGCATGCTGGAGGTGATGTCGGCCTCCTCGCCGGCAAGGACCTGTGAGACATCGAAGACGAGGGGGAAGAGGGGGCAGGTTAGTCTTGAGTTACGTTTGGAGGAATGTAATTCAAGATTATTAGATAGAGAGATGGATGGATGGATGATAGAAATATACAAATGAAGAAACCGAGAAAAAAAGAAAATTAAGCACACAAACAAGGCCAATTCCATCCAACAAACAGCCACCTCCACAGTAACAATTTAAAAGGTTAATTATTTCTCCGTGGCAGTCTAGACGCTCCTGTTATCCGAAGATGGAGCACAGCGGTGCAGGCTGAATGACTCTCCCGGGTAGAGGGGCTTTAATGGACTTCTAATGGTCGGCTGGCTGAAAGGAGCATTAATTGAAAGAAATGGGCCAGATCTACTACCCTGCCCCCCCTCCCCCTCCAGGAAGACAATCTTAAATAGCTGGAATCAGTAAGGAGAGTGAGCTGAGGGGGCCCCGCAGTAAGAGGTGCATATCGATCCCGAAAAGCCATTCGGCCTCCCAATGCCGCTCTCGTCCCTTTCTTCCTCAGGAGTCAGGATGAAGAGCGAGGATCGGGATGGGGGGGGGGGCTCAGTCTCAGATATTAATGCTCCTGGTGTCACTCACCGGGGGGCTGATATATTTAGAAAGGAACATGTCATCCGTGTGTAACACAAACGTCAGAAGATATTTTTCTGAGGGTTTTCTCGACTCCTTCTCCTGTTTAATGAACCCAGTTTCTGCCTTATCTACCTCCACATCACTTTTTAATACCGTAAGCTGACGATGACGGCTTTCAGCGCCAACGCACACGAACACGCGGTGTTTGTCTAACAGGTTTACACTCTCCACGATTGTGCTGGGAGAGCGACAACGTTGCGGTTTCTGTCGGCCCTCTGTGTCACTGACTGTACTCGTGACCCTTCTAGACGGGTTCAATACATCAAATGTGTGTAGTAAAGTGTATAATTTAGTTTCCTTACACTCCGCCGCTCCCAGCATCCCATTCAGTTTGACAAAGCATCAAAGCCGCGTCGCCATGACACATGGCATCGGCAGCTCAAAGCTGTAATTCAACATCACACGCTTTGTGCTTTTGCTGCTGTATTGCGTCTTTGTCTGTCTCAAATTATATCTTATGAAACTGGTGACGTGTTCAAAATAAAATAAAAAGGTTTGAGGGTTGAAGCTCTACTGCTATATATTTTTTATTTCCCCGTACTGCATAGCAACGGCGGAAGTCATTAAAACTTCAACTGATATTTTTTGTCTCCATGAGAAACTCTAACCTTTTTAACCCTGACTAATGCGTGTGTGCTGAGTTTACATATGTTTAAGATGCAATTTACAGCACACAGCCATTAAACCATGAGAAAACATTTAGCACGAAAACACACAGTGTAATTCAAAATGAGATGATGGCTTCATTTTACACAGTGTGTCAGTAAACCTGCTGCATGCCTGTGTAAACAGGACCAGTTACAGGTCAAACGCAGACTAAATCATCTGGAAGCTAAACGAGAGAACGAACTGCTGCGTCATCACCACTGAAATGACTGTATTCACATATGTTGCATTTAGCCTGGATTTACAGTGAACACAGCCATTTGAAAGTGCTGTGCTTACTGAGCAGCCCCGGGTCACCGAGGTTCTGATGTTTGGAAATGAGCAGGTTGCTCAAAGTCTCATCTTGAGGAAGAGATTGGATCTGTATGGGAGCAGACGTTGTCCAGTGACAATGCAGGAGCCGAACACATGGGGGAGTCCAGTCCAAAGCGACCGGGCTGAGGGTCCGGAGGGTTCCGCATCTGGTTCTGCGACACTTGGAGCCGGATTTGAGAGTGTGCGGGGATGTTTTGGCTCGAGGCGACAGCTGCGGTAGCATTTGATGGGCTGCTTTGTTGAATACCTGTGATGTCAGGCCTTACAGAGGCGGCTCTGCCTCCACGGGACAGTTTGTTTCCAATTTGTTCGGGGGGGGACAGCGCAGGTGGGGGTCGGGAAGCAGGGACTGGCCCCAAACATTCGGAGCCAAACCCAAACTCTGTTTGCTTTAAGGTAGAACATCCACCATGTCCCGTACTCCAGGGAGGAGACATCTGCTCCATGCATTCCCTCCCCTCTGGTTCATCCCTCTCTTCCTGCAGAGTCCAACCCGACAGGCCGATCCTTCTGGAAACTCTGGACATGGTACAGTATGCAGAGATGACACCCACTCAATTTATCAGCATTAAGGAGCGCTGTTGCAGGCAAAAACGTGTGTTACAGAGCCCGGCCATCACTCCTCCACCACAGCTAACACAGGCTGTCGAAGATTTATTCTCAAGAAATGAGGGGAACGAGCTCCTGGCGAGAGGCGAGTGGAAATACAGCGTCGGTTTTGAGAAACGTTTGCACCAACAATACTGCAGCCTGAGGACTAAAGCTTGTGCACGCCTCAGCCACAGTTTTCATGTGTTTATGGTCACTTCACACAAGGTTTTGCAACTAAACGCCAAAACTCGCAAAATTGTTCAGGTGCTTCACACGGCGCCAAGTGGAGCCCCGCTTTCAAGAGCCACTAAACACCTTTATTTTGAATTGTTTGGCAACATTACATCCCAGGATCAGCTGGACTATCTTGAATACAAGCAATCACGCACTCAAAATAGTGCTGATCACAGGTTTAACGCTCACACAGATGATTATATGGGAGTTGGAATGGCGACAAAAAGGCTGATCGCCACGCGTGCAGCCGTGATTATTGGCTGAGCTGTGCACGGGAGCTTCACTGAAGAACTATAAAACAGTTCCCTGATAGAAAACACAGATTGCACCGTAAAACACTGAGCTTGAATAATGAAGAAAGCTGTGAATTATTAAAATGAGGCCACACCACAAGGTTCTCGGGGTTGTTTGTCCTCACAGTGCAATGCCCAATCTCTAACACTAGATGGCCACATCGTCCCACGCTCCAGCAACGCAGCAGACGGTCTTGGGTTGATAATCTGAAAATGGCTTTGCAGATTGATGGTTTATATAACAATCAATGCGTTTAGCACCTAAGAGGAGGGGCTGCAAATACGATTTGATTGGACACCTAGGCTGATATTTCATTCAAAGGCAGTAATGAAGGAGCTGCCACGGGCAAATGGCACAGTTTGCTGATGACTCAGCCGGATACTGACGTGTCTTAAACGTCTGAGTCTGTGAGGGGGAACCGAGCGTCTGAGGCGTCGTCCTTCCGGAGCATCCGAAATCTTGGCCGGTTTAAATGCAGGACACACTTGTGTGTGTTCCTAATTCAGTGGCGGTGAGCGCGGAGGTAAAGCTGCACAGACGACAGGAAAGACGATGACAACTGCAGACGACGGCGGCGTTCTGATTTCAGCTCCTCATCTGCAGTGATGGGATTTCTCTGTGAGACGCTGATTAACCACACACACACACACACATACACACCCTCTCCTGCTTTGTGTTTTGATGAGGGACAGAGCAAAATTACTGCTGCGCTCCATCGATCATCCGCTGGTCATCTGCACAAATGACATTCGAGTGTTGGATGAGTCGCGGAGCTGTGCAGAGATGTGAGATGTCTCAAAGGAGAGAGGGGGCAGAAACAGGACGGACGGACAGACGGACAGAACTATTCAGAAATATATCAAAGTAGAGTTGAGGCAGACGGACAGAGACAGAGTGTAGAGCCTAATGGAGACCAGCTGCGTCCTATCAAGTGGGCCAAATGGGATCAACGCTGAGCTTGACCAGAGCCTGATCGCGGGCCATGTTAGTCGTCATGTCTGATCATCTGCTGCAGAGGTCACTACACACACAGACACACACACACACACACTTCCTGCTTTAAATCAGTCCAAGTGCCGCTGGGCCGGCCCCGGCTCCGCGAGGCTCTCACATCCACATGTCATTATGCTGCGTTCTGCAGCCCCGGCAGAGGAGGCGCGGGGAATCGGATGCCGCCCTCGCTCCTGCCAGAGAGCTGCGGTCCTCGTCGACCATCTTGGTTTTTCCAAAAATACGGGTTGCCACGGTGACGCGGAGCCGCAGGCAGAGCGGGGAGGGCCGAATGACACGGTCGGTTTCCAGCTCTGTGAGCTGATTACTGCTGGCTTTTTCCAACTGGAGTCGACGTCACTGACCCTGCAAAACTTCTTTTTACTTTCTTTCTGTGACTGACGTGAATCAGTCCGACAGCCTGTTACAAACTCCATGTCAACACATTACATAGGGGAGCGGGGCTACTGGAAACTAAGAATATGAACCGTTGTAGTAAACGTCTACATTTAGCCACGTTTTGGAGTCTGAAAATAAAGTGCCTATATTTCAGTTAGTGTAGTATTTGGGATACATTCAGATGAAGTTCATGCACTTGACATAATTATTCTTTTATCACTCTTGTACATCCGTTGTAGTTGCAGTTTTCTATTTTATTCAATGCAGGCTAACTCATGAAGAGTTATCAGAACGATCCGATAAGAGGAAATGTATTCATTCCTATTTATCTGACGGCACAGAATGCTAAGACATAATGTGAAAGATGAAATGATCCTTTACATGGCTGTTTTCATCATGTCAATTCTGTTGCATCACTAAGACAAAGATAAGTTAGACAACATCAACTCAAATAGACCGTATATTTGATTTTTGGCACATATTGCCTCAATCTATCTCTTTAGTGTCCAGTGAGGTGTGTACTTACAGCGATAATATGCTTCCCACCTGCCTGTTTTAGTGCAAACTGACATGTCAGCAAATCTGGGACTGCATTAAAATGCGTACGTATACCGCACACCTGAGACTCTGCTCGACAGTGCATGGAGCGCGGCTGTCAATCACTGCCCTCTTATAGCTGCATGATTCACTTCCCACATTACAGAGCAGTCTGCCTCACAATATGCTAATTCGCTTGTATTTTACGGATCTTAATAAAAACAAATACGCTGCGGAGGCCGTCGCTGCTGCAGTACGGATGTCATCCTCTGCGAGGTCAGTTTCCTTCGGCGTCCGAGTGCAAGTTGTCCACGTTAACCGTACGTGCTGCACGGAGCGACTTTCGCAGTGACTGCGGATGAAACCGTCACCATTTTACCCTTGAACCTCTAATCCATAACACACCAGATGGTCACAGAGAGTCTTTTGTGTCTTAACATCTCATGGGACTTAAATTAGCAGCTGAACACTATGAAAATCACATAAAATCCAACTAGATCAAGACTAAAGCATTAAGCACTTAAGAGTCAGCCGTTCTTTCATATTTTGTGTGGCTCCAGCGTCAGACCAGTCACGCAAACTCTGGAGCAGGTGGGAATGCCAACGGCCTCTCGATCCAACATGCACAAGTCAGGCCAGTTCTGTTGCCCAGCGGGACCGGTGCACGTGTCCACCGATAGTAACGAGAAGAAAAAACACATACTGCTAAAACAGAGTCTGTTCTTCACTCTGAACGATGGCTGCGGTCAGCTGACTCAAGCTAACTCAAACTTTACTTCTCTATAGGTACAAACGATGTCCAACAGTTGAATATGCTGGAGGAAAGCTCAAAGTAACAGTTAATTCACTTTCAAAGCACGGAATGTTACCTCCAGGCCCGTGTTGCGCGTCAGCTTCGGCGGCTCGTCGTTGACCGGTATGACAGTCACCGAGACGGTGACGGGGAGGCTCCGGCGCTCGATCTCGTAAGCTGAGGCAGACAGTGTAAAACTGTCCTCGGTGCTCTCGGTGCTGTCATGCATGTAGTAGATGTGCCCGAGTTTCACCTGCGGGAGACAAGAAAGGGACCCAGTTGTCACTCACTTCTGAATCTGACTGTTAGGAAACATCAGAAAATCGTGAAGGGCTGAGCGGCGACTGTCTCTTCACACCTCGATCCAAGGAGCACTCGACGTCCTGTGACAAGAAAATAAAATTCACGACGTGGTTAATTTCCTAAGTCGTTTCAAATACTCTCTCCTGGTAACGAAACCTTATTATCTCCACTTGAAGATGACAAATTTATTGCAGAGAGTCTGTGGTGCAAACATGTGGGTGTTTATTAGAAACGGAGTGATCCCCTGGATTCTGTCGGTAGGCTCCTGGAAAGTGTATTTCCCAAACTATTTCTTTTTATCTTGTTTATTTTAGAAAATGTGAACCATCTACTGATCAAACAAAACTATATCTGTCTAAAGTCTACTCCGTATCTTTTGTTAAGTCTGTAATCAGGTCATAAAGTCTGGCCGCAGCACAGGAACAAGGGGATTCTCCCCCGTGGGACGGAACCTTGAGGGAAGCCAGATGCACGGCGGGATCGGTCGCCCAGTGTCAAGTGAGGTGGACGAGCCAGCTCTGCAGAAGTGGAATCTCAGCGACCGCCTTCCCGCTGCCCTCGCTCCTCAGGCACGATCTGTCCATCCAACCCATTCCTCTGATAATTCTCGACAAGCCCGCGGCTCCGCAAAGAGGACAGCTGGGACTTTGTCTCGACAAAAGCCGGCGAGCTGCTGGGATAAGAGGACCTGCTTCAGAGAGCAGGAAGTGCCAAATGGATCCCATATGACTGGCATCCCTCTGGAATAACAGCCCCCATCATCATTACTGATCGGGGAAAGTCTGGGAGACAATCAGTCTGCCGGCTGGGACAATAAACAGTGGGTGGTTGTTGGACACGTGGCCTTCAGATTTGCTTGGACAGAGACTAACGTGTGTGTCAACATTTGATATGAGCTGCTGATAACTAACTTTACTTTCCTCCGCGAATGATGTAAAGTCTCTGTGTGCCTACTGTATGTTAGAAGTACAACTACAAACCACAGAAGTTTGCTCACTTTGTTCCAAAAACATTTTGTACTTTGTATAAAATAAAGGCAGCCTGTGTGGACTTTAATAGGTTTCCACAGATGGAAGGACTAATGGAGACCTGATGGAAGAACTGAACCTGATTAAAAGTAAAAAGGTGCATGAGAACACAAGTGTTTCAGGTTTCCCGTGTTTCTTCGCCACGAGTCGCGCTCGGCGCAGCATATGTTGCTGAATGTGTAACACGACTTTGCTGTTCAAAGCCGGAGTAAATCATCGTCTGCGCTGTGGTTTCGCAGAACGCCATACATTATCTGACACAGATTCTGTAATGACACATCTGGGACACATGGCACGTACAGTTACTCTGCGTTCTTGTGGTCGGCAGGGTTGGGGGGGGTCACGTAGTTCCTCCTGCATGAGTCACTCTCAGTTTTTCCCACTGTACACCCCCCCCCAACACGTAACTGTACTATTGTATGCTTACATAACCTCAGCGAACCAGCCCAAATGATGACTTTATCATTAAATTACTACACACACCAGTGAGTCCAGTGTCCATTGACACTGAGTGTGTGTGTGTGTGTGTGTGTGTGTGTCTTTAGTTCCTCAAAGTTGAAGGTCTGAGCAGTTACTCGTCTACGAGAACCGACTGTGTTTCATGGCTGCAGTGTAACAATAAAAGAAATTCTCCAAGTAGCAGTATAGCAAAGTAATTTTCTCTCCGTGACATTTCCATAGCGCCACACCATGATGATGATACCGACGTTCATTTTCGCCTCCCCCGCCACCAAGCTAATCGCTGCTACGTTACCAGACCCACTCCGGTTGCACACTGGGATCATTCAGAAGACAGTATGAGCGGGTCTGGCGGTAGCGGAGCGCGGGGAGGTTGGTGCGCGCTCACACGTTATTATAGGAATATACTGGGCCAGTTTATTTTGGCTTCAGGCGGTCCAAAGGCACCGTCAGTTTTTCCACAATGGTTCAGCAAAGTGGAGGGGGAGCAGAGGCAGGCCAGGGCTAGATGTAGGCAGCTATAAGACATGTGTGCTCCACTAAGCTATGCGGTCCATTCAGAATGCATGAGGTTTTTCCACCGGTAACTACTCATGCATTTTTAATATTTTCCTAAAGCTGGGGCCTCTGAACCGCACGGAGGGGAGACCAGATAGCTGCAGCTCCCTCATCCGCTCTATCTGGTTCGACGCAACAAATCCAAAACAGCGCTGAGTCGTAACTGGGGAAAGTTCCGTGGCGACGCCTTGCTGTGGTAATCCTCTTGTACAACCACCATGAGCCAGTCGTGAGGGGAAGATGTTTCGCTCCCTGGAGTTACTAAGACGGGATAAAATATAGATGATTGGGTTTTTGTTTTTTGGAGTCCTCTAGGAAGTTTTTGATCCCGGAGTGAAAGAAAAAAGCATGAATCCTTCAAGTACCAGATTAAATTGCGGCGCTGGGCATGGACAGCGCCTCAAATGTTACATAGAGGATCCAGTGTTTCGGTGTACTGGCACTACACGTGGTGCACATTTGCTAAGCATTTGGTAAATAAAAAGCCTCAAGTTTTATTTTACGGGGCGTTTTACAGGGGCTGGCAACAGCAGGGCAGAGAAAAAAAAAACGACAGCAGGATTTTTGAGGGGAACTCTGACAAACAGCAAGGGAAACCAAAGGGGGACACGTAATCCTTAAAGTGGCTGTAATCAATATTTTTATATCAACTACGGATCATGTGACAGCTGGTTTGCTCAGAGCAGCAATCCCATACATCATTATCACCTCGTGGAGCATTTAGCGGCTAGAGAGCCAGATACTTCATCATCAGGTGACCACAACACACCACATAAATGCTAATATTGTTCTAGATTTGCTGGATGTGTCATCAGCCAGCTGATGAAAAGTTTGGTTGAAAAGGTGTCATTTCATGTTTAAGGATTTATTTTTGCAATTCTAGCACGGACATGCAAATTTAATGGAGGTGCCGATTAGGTGCATACATGCACTGGAAATAACGTACGCCAAAAATAATGAGTAGTATAGAACATAAGCGCTGGTTCATTAGCCACCAGAAAAGGCCCTGTAACCTGGCTCATTATCCAGCAGCTAATCAGGCCAATAACAGTTGCACATTGTTGAGCAAAACTTAATTTGACTGGTGATTAAAAAGTTTTTCACACTCAGCGAGGAAAGGGACCATATAGGAGTTTAAAGACGTGGCGACGCACGGGATGAAAAGGCAGTTATCATTTGGGAGATGCGACTGTTTAGCGGAACATGGAGGTGAATTTCTCGCGTCATGGAGCCACATACCTCTTCCCATGTAAAGTAAGACAGCTCGTCTCCGTCGAGGTAGCGGAGATCCCCGTGCTGCGGCGCCTCTTCCACGAAAAAGTCGACGTTGGCCGAGCTGTAGAAGGGATGCGAGATGTTCACGACCTCTGCGTTGATGGCTCTGCTGAGGCCCTCCTTCACGGTGATGTTGAAGGTCTGGACGGGGATGAACCGGGGGATGATGCTCACGGGGACCTTCAAGTCCTCCACCGTGGTGAAACCATTACTGACGTCCACCGTGAACTTGTCATCGCCCTGAAAGAGACGGATGATCAAAAAACTTATTGATGTACTAAAAATAAGCCTGGGACCTGGGAGACAGGCTGAGGCTCTCCTTTTTTGTCTGATTTTCCTCTCAGAGTGAAAATAGAAGGGAACGAGCTGCCACGTTTGATTTATAACAACAGAATAAAGTAAACGACAGTAAACCTGGATGGATGCAGACACGTAGAGAATGTGCCCCTGATCGATGTCCTCCTGGGTGAAGGCGTGGATGTAGTCGAGGACGGGTGAGGCGCCGCCGTCTGAACTGTTAGTCAGCTTGACCACGTGACCGAGCCGGGGGGGCTCTTTAATGGTGAACACCATTTCTGAGGGCAGGATATCAGCTTGCTCCACCTACAAGAGAAAAAGGTGATTTATTGTTGGAAATCTTAATGTACGATGATAATTTTTTTTACAGAATGATAAACTTATATACAATGGTTGGCCTGACATTATCCCTGTCCATAACAGCATACAGCGGTGTAATTGGAAAGGCATTTTGTGCATTTAGTCTTTTTTAATACTTAGGTGCACCTCTAAACGCCGGCATACTCACAGATGCTGCTGTTTGTTTAACAACTTTTCATGAGCTAAGAAAAACAGGCCTGTTTACCGCTTTGTGAGTGAATGCATTTTTCATGGGATTTTAAATGGTTAATTAAGCTCCAGTAGCAGGGGAACCACAAAATCATTCAGTCTCACTGAAAAATCCCAAATCATTAAAACAAGAAATGCCTGTTTTGTTTTTTTTCACTTCTTTTTAATTGCTGGGCTTTTGAAGTGTTGTTAGGGATGTACTGTCGCCCGGTACAACACACAATGGGAATTGAGGAACCACGGTATTCTCAGCCGACAAAATTAGAAGGTTGCGCAACTTCTCCAGCGACAGTTGGCAAAACAAATCACATTAACTGCAAAGCGTTAAGCGACGGTGTTCATGGCCAGCAGTTCCATGTTGTTCATTGTTTGCACCTTGTGAGTCTGTGTGCCTGTGTGATAATAGTGGTGGTTCTGAACACGCCCACTACGGCTGAAACTACCACAGAGGTGGTTTTGTGCACCCCAGACAAAGTTGTGTCCCTGACAGCATCACGACCGTTCAACCAGGGCACTTTACAGGTGTGTTGTTGAGCTCAAGATGAAGTTGGAAGATGGGTGTTGTCCAGCTCTCATAGTAGTAGTACTCATGTACTAATATAGTAATGACTACAGAGTACTCATGGCTTGCGAACATTGCCATGTTGATGGCTGACGGTCTATAGTTTGATTCTAGAATTGGCACAGTATGGATCATGAATGATAATATTAATTTGTTGTATACTTAAACAGTGCACTGTGTTGACTTTAGTAGACTTTAGTTTAAACTCAATGGTCCAACTGTAGTGTACTGTACAGGCTAATATGGAGCTGGGACACAGCGCTGGACACGGTCCAGTGGAGCAACACTTGAAATGTGACAGTTGGTAACACTTAAAGTCGTTTTTTACATTCCCACTCAGGCTGATTTACAGTCACCCCCCTTTCTACAAGTTTTAATCAACTCTCTGGAGCCTGAAGCCTCGGAGTGTTTAGTGATCATACTTGCGTTTGACAGTATTTCAGATGATCGTGCAACTTTCTACTTTCACTCTTTGCCATCATAGTAAGGACACACGTTGGAAAAGCTCCCAGGAGGCGAGCCGATATTTTACCTCTTATAAAGGCCGTTCTGTCAAGGCTTCGCTCGATACATATTTCAATAGCGTGCGTACCAGGTGTCTCAGTTCTCCTCCAGTCCACGCCACGCATTCAAGATGTGTGCACCATTGTGAAACCAAAGTTTTAAAGAAAGGAATATTTTACCTTCAGAAATGATTCTCATTATTTTAAAAGTCAAGCTGTTTATACGGGGAGTGTGTTATGAATGGACTGACAATTTAAACCTCATTAATTGCTTTCAAGATGAAGTGCAGGCAGGCTCATCTTATAAATTACAGTGGGCTTCAGGAAGCTCCTGAGGGGATACTTAGTGCTCTGTTTTCCCCACTTAATAGACTGTAATTTAGTATATAAACTAGATTAAAAGCAGCAACTGCACAGTCATATTTAGTCCTGCTTTCATGTGGTTCTAATGTGTGGAGCAGTACAGTTGAATGAGTCACGCAAAAGAAAAAAAACGACAAACAAGAAAGACTGAGATGACACTCTGTCACGTTTCTACTGACAAAGTATGGTGAATGACAACAAATGTGTGCGGCACAGACGTCTGCATGACAAATTCATTTAAATAGTAGGTTTGTTAATTGGAGCTCCAGATCGAGCTCAAGAGTAAAAGTCTCCAGGAAAGAAAAAAAATCTGTTTTGCTCAATGTAGTGCAATTTCACAGTCATTTAACATTACCTTGAGATGATCCTGGTTGATGATGGTGTGCTCTCCCTCATAGGAAATGATGACCTCATTTGTTATCACCTCAGGCTCAGAGAGGTAACCTTGCTTGAATATTTTAATCCTGAATGTGCCCTCCTCAGAATACCCACGTGCTTGGACGGTGAAGCTGAAGGAGTCCTTGGACCTCAGACTCTCATAATTGTGCTCATAGGACACGACACCCTTTTTAAGGTCCTCCTGGGTGAACGATGAAGCCTCAATTCCGCTCACGATGATCCTGCCATCGCTGGGCGGGGACGTAATCTGGAACTTGATCTCGCTGTCGTCTCTGATGTCGATGTTGGTGTCAGCGCTCAGCAGGGTGGTGTTAAGGGTCTTGGTGCTCCCGTGGTCGATGACGATGATGGTGTTGTTCACCACACGCAGGTAGGGCTCGCCCGCCTGGATCTGAAGCAGGGTGGTGGTCTTGTGGAAGCCATCTGACACCTGGAGCGAGAAGCGCTCCCGATCTGCTCCGTGGTGAATAAAGAGGATGCGCTTATCTCGCAAGTCTGCCTGTGTGAAACGGAACAGAGGCTGCGATGGATTTGAAGTGGACACGATGTTTCCTGAGAGGATTCCCTCACGCGCGTACACGATTTGCGTGTCATTGAAGCCCGAGTCCTCGTCCTTGAACTGGATGACATCGGTTGTTAGCAGCCGTTGACCGTGGCGGACCACGTTGAATACTTTATCCACAACCCTCACAGGAGCATGCTCGTTCTTGGTCTGGATCGATATTCTGAAAACGCTGCTAACAGTTTCCTGAGTGTCTGAATTTTCTGCTCCCTGATCAAAAGCTGAGAAATGGAACTCATCACTGCTTGTCTTGGAGCCGTCGTGCTTGTAAATAAGCCTGTCGAGCTGGAGGTCTTCATTACTGAAAACTCGAATTGCCCCCTCAAACCTGGGCTGCCCGGGAGGGGAGTCCCTTATCAGTCGCCCATACTTTGGCCCTTGTGTGACCCGGTAAACAAAATCTGTCGAGGACGGCATCTGCATCCAAAGGTAGTTTTTGTTCAGAACATGCTCGCCCCCCTGCAAGACAACTAGCTTCTCATTGGTCAAAACGGGAGCAGCTGCATTGGCGAGGACGTTAATCGGGAAGGTATACAGGGGAGAGTGCTGATCCTCAGAAAAGACTCTGAACTCAAAGTGGTCTCTACTATCCACAGCTCTCTGCACCCGGACCCTGTAGCGGACGGCGCTGTCCAGAATGTCCTTCTGCGTGAAGATATCACCCTCAGCTAGCTCTTTGTCTAACAGCTGCAGACTGCCCAGTGTTGGGGGCTTGACGAGGACATATTTAATAGATTGTGGATCTGGGTTTTTCCCTTTTACTTCAGCCTGGAGCTCTGCCAGGCCGATCGTTTGCTCTTCACCATCCGTAATCTCCAGGGGAACCAGGTTAGAAACTTTCACTTGCGCTGGGATGATCTTTACCAAGAAGGTGTTGTTGGAAAGGGAGAACTGGCCCAGGTGGGTGTCAAACTGAATCCGCTCCACAGCAATATCCTCCTGGTCACTGGAGTCCATGCTGACGTATCTGAGGCGGTTTTGATCCAGATCGGACTGATGGAAACTTGTGACCTGCTTGTACATTCCATTGCTCGTCATAATCTGTAGCTCTCCAAATATCAGCGGTTGTGTGATGTTGTACATGATATCTCCATTACGGGGATGAGCGAGGACGGCCAGATTTTGAACACCTATGGTCGCGTTCCCTCCCTGAGACACAAAAAGGCCAGTGTTGGTGACAATAGTCATGTGTGGCTCTGTCACAGACAGCTTCAAAGTAGTCGATTGGCTTACTGACTGTCCATCAGACACTTCCAGGGTAATCCCGGTAGCACTACCCCCTTTATGTACAAAATAGATGTTTCCATCTTTTAACTCCCTGCAAGTGAACTCTGAGATGCTTATTCCGGGCCGTTGCCCATTTTCTAAGTAGCCAACTTCCATGGAAGGCTCTGAAGTTACAGTTACGACTAATTCGTCACAGCGGGTGTCTGAATCCACAATTCTGATAAGGCTGGGGTTCAGACGGGTCCTGCCATGTTCTGTGATGGTGATCTCTCCCCCGCTAAGTTGCGGTATGTCATTGACGGGAAGTATTTCAACTGGGAGGACGTACTCGTGGGCAGTTCTAAGACACTCTGGAAGGAAGCCGTTGCTGTGAGCAACCACTTCCAGCAGGATTTGATCTGCATGCCTTTCATTTCCATCATGCATGTACTTAATTTTCTTATTGACAACATCCAGAAGGGTGAACTTCTGTGTGCGTTTTGTGTTAATGTTCATATCAATCAGGCCATACCAGGGGTCATTCTGGAGGGTAAAGATAATCTGTGACTGACGCATTCCTGCAGCATTGAGGTCAAATGTAGGGTTTAGGTTGCTGATATCAAGAAAAACTTCCCCGCCTTCGGGCACAAGCAGTGGTGTGACGTCAAGAAGTTTGGTTACATTTCTGAACATCGCTGGCGTGACCTCTGTTGGGTAGCAATGTTGCTCATTCAAGTCCACGTCACCATATCGAATGCGGACAGGAGGAGATGTTGTAGTTGTGTCTACATCATAATAACTTGAGTAGTCGTAGTCCTCCCCTTCGCATTTAACGTGAACGTCTTTGGTCACCAGAGCATCCTGCAGGCTTCGGTCCTTCTGATTTACTTTGATTTCCCCCAAACAACCAATGAAGGATTCAACTGTCATTTCCTCTTCCGCACGATTTAAGGACCCGCTTTCCCGGAAGACATCCTTCATTTTCCCCTGGATGCCTCCTAAATACAGGTTTCCAACTAAGTCCAGTTTTTGCAAAGAGTCAAGAGGGAGTGAGGAAGTCTGGCTATCTACATTAATGACAAAGGAATCCTGACTGATGTGAACCTTAACTCTGTGCCACTGATCATCGTCCAGCTGCACCTGGGTATTCTCCAGGACCTCCATGCCGCCGCCGAGGTCCAGCACACCTTTGAGATAGCCTTTCATAATGCCGATAGCAATGAAGTCTGACTCGCGGCCAGGGTGGAAAACAAGTAGCGCATCCTCAATGGTGGTTTTCATGAGAAACTCCAAGACCCTCGGTGCGCCGCTAGCCCCGCTCCAGGTGGGGAAGGAAACAAAGGAATCGGGGGTGCTGAAACTTGTCGCCTCCCCGTCACCAGCCTCAAACTCACTGCTGCAGGATTCCTTTGTGTCGTGGCACTGTTTAAATGCTGTGCTGAGGATATCAAACTGATGGGACTCGAACTTGACCTCAGTCATGCATCCACGGAAAGGGGGGATGGCATTGCTGAGGTAGGAGGCGTCCAGGTCTCCTACTCCTCCGAGCCAAATGCCCAGATCAATGTTGAGCTGTTCCCCGTCGTCGCTCACCGGCACATACGTCGGAAAGAGCTCATCAATTGTCATGGTGAGTTTGCCATCTTGCAGTGCCAGTGAGACTTTGTGGTCCAGGAGGTTGTTTAGCTGTAGTCCCTGGGACGAGGTCAGTGTCACCTCGCCAGCCCCCAAGTTCAACCGTGCCTGAAGGAAAACAAGAACATTTTATTTACGTTAAAACAGAATATATTTCAGCTTTATATATAGTGGCGTGTAGGTTGTTTATTCCAGTGTAGTTTTGAAGACCAATACATAGGGGCAGAACATGGATTCGATTCAGGGCTAATGTTTAGAAGGGAATGACTTTTCTACAGCGGACTGAACGCCATATGTTACAACTTCTTACAGTCGTGTCAATATTTACAAACAAGAAGCTCTGTCTGGAACACATGAATACCAACCTAAATACTCTAGTCTATGCTCATTTCTGAATCCTTCCACTTACCATTTATGGGCAGCTCATTCGCCCACTGATGAAACACAGAGTCTAACCTTCATTTTATGTTAACGTTTTATGTTAACATTATCTAGGCACTCTATAATGCTAGAAAATTCCTCACTCACTCGCAGTTTTCACTAAGCCATACCTTAAAAATGAAGAAGTTTGGCTAAAAAAAAATATAAAACTGATTCTTACACATACAAGATAGATGAGTGAGTTTAATTAACTAAAAGCCAAGACTCTATTTATTCACTGCATCTCATCTCACCAGGTAGAAGGTAATATTCCTTTTTATTACACATACTCTGAGATGACACCTTATCACAGAAGCAGAGATATTGTCTATTGGGTGAAAATCTATATGAATCTCTATGATAGCACACCTGTTGCTAATTCTGCTGCTTTTCAAAGCTGTCAAGCAATTAATTGTAGATGTAAAACGATTCTTACTCCAGTGAGACAAATTAAATTGAGTTCAGCTGTTTATAGGGTGGCACCTAATGAAATGTGTCATATACAGCACATGTCCTGAAACTCAATGACTTAAAAAGAACCCAACTCCATTTCAATTCACACTCTTCACAGCCTAATACTTCGTAATGATTTCAAAATGTTCGGCATATTTTGCAGCTAAGATCTCCTGAAATAGGTTATCTCATATTTGATGACTTCGGGATTATAGCAGAGAAATAATCAATAGGTGGTTATTCTGCTAAAATAACACACTAAACACTGGTCTCGTTGTGTTGTATAAAGTATTTTCCCTGCATTAAATGAGCTTTCTCCACAACAATAAAGAGGCGATGCAACCTACTGCACAGTGGCCAACTGACATGATCTTACAGTGTCTAAAAAGACTTTGTTTTGTTTGTTGTTCACTCACCTGTACTCTCCCGTTTTGGAGCTCCAGGAACAGGTAGTCCTCCATTCCGGCAGCCAGGAGCAGCAGCCCACTTCGCCGGCTCGTCTTAATCTGCAGTGACAGGTGGAAGGTGGAGACATCTTGGAAGACTTGTAAACTGCAGTAGCTGTCCCCAAAGTATGATTCTGTGGAGAGAGAAAACAGATTATAGGATATAAAGATAAGAAACAGGCATCAGACGTCAGTGGGAGGTCTGGAGCACGTACAGTAACTGCAGCAATCGGTGATTTTCTCTGTGTCTCACCCTATGCAAACACACATACACATATTTTCTTCCACTGTGCAAATTTGCCACAATTTTCTCTCCACTGTGGCAACATTACACAGCTCTCTACCTTGGAATAGCATAAAAAGACACCTGTGTACAATGCTGCAAACACATCTTAGAGCTGGCAACCCTGAATTCTAATGTGGGCGTTTGGCGAAACCAATTCCACGGGCTATTTTTTGGAGTCTCGTCACAGTGCAACTTGCCCGGGACTTATTTCTGTATTATCAGGTGTCCTCCAGCTGCTCGTGGCTTAAGGGGAGCTCCTCTGGCCTCAAAGGGATTCTCTCACTGAGACATCAGTCATTACACCTGCAGAGGTTTTCCCAGCATATAGAGTCTCGGGGTGTAGGATTTCCCAGGCTTGAGCTGTCTCATTTCCAATGATATGCAAATTCAGCCACCTGCCACGGACTGGGCTGTCCGGGGCCCTCCGCAAATTGTAAACCTCGGAGGAAGTCAATTATTTCCCAGTGCACATGCTCTGAGATTAAACTGGACCACCTCCAAGACCCCGTTTCCTCAGCATGGGTTTTCCACGGCCTTAGCCAAGAGATATAGAAAGGGGGCTTTCCATTAGCCACCCACTCACGCTCTTTTTGGGCGACAGTTCAAACTCAGACACAGAAACTCACTTGAGGATGGGGAACAGAAGAAGGCAGCCTTCTGATCGCATGATGCTAATGCTTTGGAATATTTGGAATAATGGAGTAGGGAGAGACATTGCTGTGTCAAAGTTAGAACATTCCAATGAGATCATGGAGGCCAAAATACTCCCTCAAAATCAACAGTAGCATCCAGCCACCTCGCGGGACGCTGGGACTGAGTCAGAAAATAGAAGAGGAGAAAATAAGACGCTAAACATTCACATTCATAGCTATAAATGGAAAAAGCATTTTCCCAAGACTCTGGTCGAAGGTGTCCATGTGGGAGCTAACGTGTGTGTGTGTGTGTGTGCCTTTAAAGGGCAGTCTGTGTCTGTGTTTCATCTGCATTAATGTCATGCTGCCAACTTCAAAACAGCGAAGGCCACATCTGTCCTCAGGGTTTCTCATCCTGTAAATGAACCCTTCCATCGCAGATCAGTGGCAAAACACTGGAAATGTGAGCAAAGACAATCGCTCTGATGACAGCGAGGACGAGAGCAAAGCTTTTATCACCGCGCCCGTGCTTTTGTGATTTCACCCAGAAGCATTTGCTTTGGGCTCCAAGGCTGCTCTGTCATGAACAAAGTCAGTGATGAATGGTCTCAGCGCAGGGCCAAATACACAGAGAGACTTTCGATTATACACTGCTGCACAGGACCCGTCTCCTGCAGCCTCCGACGCGCCGTGTTGGTGGCTCCCTGAAATAAATATCACAGGAAACTGCTTTTGACATCGTCACACGTTGAACGCATATGAGTTTTAGCAAATTCACTGAAAGAAATGAGAGAGTACAGGCAAAACCAAAGTGACGATATCTGTCCTTTAAGTTCAGAAATGAGAATGAAGCAGAGTATGCAAATATCATTTGTATTACTGGATTAAACCAACTTATGGCTGTTATGTGTAATTTATTTTCAAAATGTCTCTTTTCAGAGGATATAGTTATTAGATGTTGGCGGCTGTGCAGGCGGCTGCTGTGGTCCAGTTCAGAGAGTTTCTGGGAAGGTGTTCCAAATCAAAGGCTAACTGCTAATTGCTCAGCAGCTGAAATTGAAAAAATAAAAAATAAAATAAAATGGGTGAACGGAATCTTTTCTTACAGGCAATTGCATTAACAAAGAAAATCGCAATGAGCTCCATTGTTCTTAAACCGGAGCTTTGGCTGGATTGTTCGCTGAGCATGGGGATAAGACGCTGAAGGAGGGAGAGCGATGCCAAGACAATTCTGCCTGGGGATTTTCTGGTTCGCATTCAGCCGGCTGCTGTTGCCTTCAGGAGAGCGGAGCACATTCTCTAATGATACACACAATGGCTTCGCTCTGCGCTGTACCTGGACCATGAATCCATTAGTTCCCCAGCTAAGCTGTGCGAAGCTCCGAACGGGCTCCACGCAGGAAAAGCACATTTTCAATGTGCTGTCTGTACAAATACGCTGCTCTATGACGCTTCTTTTGTCTTTGCGTCCTCGCGTTAACTGTTCCTGTGTTCACGCTGTCTGGCACAAAGCACAGGCCTGTTTTTCTACTCTCAACGTCACACTTTGATTTATGTGGCAGGGGCTTGGGGTTGGGTGTGGACGAGATCTACCTGTGGGGGGTTTCGCTGACACGGTGTCACTATCTTATCCATAAGAGTGAAGCTGGAGCTGAAAGCACTGCTGCCATGGCCGGCGACCGAGGAGGTCCGGCCGTCTAAGAGGACAGTCTCGGATCTCCGTGAGCTACCACGCCCCTCCTCACACTACTTTATTGTGTGTCAAGCAGAACCCTGGTCTCAGGCCAGCGCAGATGGCTATAATTTGATGACTGACTGCACTTGTATTTATAATGCTTGGAGGAAACTGAGTCTTCCTCCCTTTCATTGACGACCTAATGAATTACCCTGTTGTCTTTCCTTCCCTTTCCTCCTCCTCCTCCTCCTCCTCCTTCTCCTCTTCTCCATCCTCTTTCGTCTCACTCTAGTGACACATGTCTGGAAAAGCGACGGGGAAGCGAGACACCCCGACCATCGTTCAGTTGACTCTGTGTCCTGTGACTCGTCTGTGCCGATGAGTCAGAGTCACTTCAGTGTCTCTTTTAAGTGAGTGTGAAGATGCTCAGACGAGACCTGAGCCTTTGGGACGCCGACTTTCACTCCCCCAGTTGTCTTGGTCACTGAAGATAACGCTTGAGTCACATGTCCCGCAGCCTCACTTCTGTCTGGATCAGACATCAACAAACAGTCCCATTAATTCATAAACTTGATGTTACACATTTCTTTCAAGTGATATGATTCGCTGGTTTAAAAAGTCACGCAGGCGCAAGGAAGTGTTTCTCTACTACACTTTTACCATGGTAACGCTGCCCAGAATCCCAACAAACCACCTACTCGCGCAACCCGTGGTTAAACCACGGTTGGCTCGACTATAAATAGCGGTTATGTTGGTCATTCGTTTCCTCTACTGGGCTGTGTCTACTACAACAGGGCATAATGTTTCTGGGTATAATTATATGAAGGATAGGGTGTTGTTAACCAGAGATAGAACTGGAGCTTTTAGGGGTGTAATAGCATTTACCATATGGCAACACGGTCATTACCACAATGAGCAATTACATCTCTCTCAAAGGTCAACGGCACTTGTGCTTGTGACAAACATTAGTTTTCCAGTTTTGTCTGGAGACAGCGTCCTGCTGGACACTCACAGAGTTGATTTTGATTGGTCGCTGAGCTACTGGGCTGAATCATTAAGTCGATTGTCAGATAACTGATCAACAACTTTCATTTACCAAACAAAAACACCAGATATTTGCTAGTTTAAAAAGAAAAAAAGAAAGAAATACCTCTGAAAAAGAAGCATTTTGATTATTATTTTGTTTGAAAAAACACAGTCCACAGATTAATCAATAAACAAGTGATCAAGGAATTAACTGTAAAATGTGTGTTACAAATTCATTATAAAAGTCTTACTTTTGATGAGGGGCCCTGGTTCACCCCAAAAATCTCTCGAAATTTGATTTTTTTTTTGTCAACATAACAACACAGAAAAATGTTTCTCCAGATGACACACTTCATCCCCCCTCCAATAACCTGCAATGCAAAATCTTCTTGAAGCCACTGGAGCATGTGTATTGAATTATCAGACAGGCGTGTTTATTGTATTAACGTTCGACCAAAACCCAAGCTGCTTCCTCGGGTTTGAACGATGTACCTGAACATGTGCGGGACTTTGGAGGCCTTCGCTTTACCCCGACCACCTCCCTCCAACTCACCCTGCCCCTGGACTATGTAGTAATCATATAATTACCAAAAACAAAAGACTAGTAATGATACACATCACTCGCTCACTGTAGGTCAGTGTGTGAATCAAGCATCCAATGATAATTATTGGAAAAAACACAGTGATAAAGGAGTGCCGTTCCAGTTTTGGTTTGGTAATGGACTGAGTTAATTCAGATGAATGTAAATGACCACATATACTGTATCTACAAGGGATAACCAGAAAGAGCAACAGATGATACTCCCACGCAAACTACAGCCCACGTGCGGCTCTTAAAAGGAAGGGAGCGCGCCGGTGCAACATGTTTACAAGAGCAGACTTTGTGCGCGGCGGTGAAAATACTGCGAACTCCAGCATCTGTTAAACAGCAGAGAGCACAGCCCTTGACAGCACTGCTTTATAAGGACCCCCTCCTTCGCCGCCGACTTTTCAGAAGTCACCAGGGACACACTTTTACAGGCTTAATGGAGCCATTTCTCAGAGCCGGCTATGTCAGTGTGAAAGCAAACACAGCATCATTTTAGCCCCCTTTCACGTCCCCGTTTACTTCTGCATCCCTCTGAGTCACTCCAACGCCAACCGGAGTGAAGAGGTACAATACATTTAAAAAAAACAAAACAGTGGGAGGCCTCCTCTCCTCTCTGGCAATAATTAAAACTTTTCAGGTTTCTCTCTCTGTAAAACTCGCACTTACACAACAGACAAGGGGTGGCAGCAGCAACGAAAAATTATGACCTTCTCCCCGTGAAAGGACAAAGGCAGTGTAATGTAATTTCATTTGGAAAATGGACCTGTGAGAAAAGGGAGGGAAAGCAGGAGGTGAACAACTCGGGGTTGTCTGGGTGTGTGCTGTTAATGAGAGCGGGTCCTGAAAGGCTGGGTTTCCATACAACATGAATAGAAAAGCAACACCTTTTTTTTTCGCAGGGATATAGAAAAAAGGGACTTTTCTCTGCAGGGTGAATGTAAATTATAATAATAAAAAAGTGACAAACGCAGGAAAGATACTTTATATAGGGATTATGGGGATGTAGCTTACGACCACACAGCATCCAATCAAATCACTGGGAAAAAAAACAAGGATCAGTCTTGTTTCATACTTCAGAAACTCTGCGTGAACTCTTCTTTATGGTCTGTACAGTCTCTTGCACGGCCGCCAGTGAAAATACCTCCATCAGACTTTGGCCGCATTTCAGGCTCATGTTAAACTTCGCCATGCTTGTATGTCAAAGAGAAAAAAAATACTGTGCTACCTCAGGGACGCACAATGGGACTTTCTCAAATTCTCAAGTCAGGCTTCGGCTGCGGGGGAAAGCCTCGTATTGGAGCCGAATAAAGCGCGGTGACTAATTTCTCAGTTTGTTGGCTCATCGACCAAAAGACTCGCCGGTCGAAATGACCGTGCGATGATGATCTCACTCACCTAACAACACTGTAAGACAAACACGGCCGTGAACAGAAGCATTGTGGCGACTCGCGACTCTGCTGGAGTTTACGAGGGGCTAGCACAAAGCACGCCTCTGTCAGCCCGGCCGAGCTACGGAAGCCATCAACCGCCAAGGTCCCAGTGGGTGGGTCCTGTTAAAATAATCTCCCCGTGACATCAGAGGACTGACGCCCCCCCACCTCTCCTCACAACCAACTGACCCTCCCCATTTACACCCATTCACACTCACACACTTCCAGAAACGTCCCAGCAAGCGATCGTTTACGCGTTTAGCCGTGACTTTCTTCGTTTCCCCTCGGCTCGAGCGGGGCTGTTTATAGACTGCGCTCAAGGACACGTTTAACGCGGCGCTAATGAATTCAGATGTGAAATCTCGATGGCCAAATGGAAATGGCAATCACACATGTACTATTAAGTACTCTCACAACGATGCACTCCTCATCTTGCAGAACACAAAGCACGTTCAACTTTGGTACTTCTGCTCCTTTACACCTGACGTTTCCTCACAAATCTAATTAAAAGTCAAAAAAGGATTTTCACTATCCCGCAGCACTTTATTCATATTTATAGAAAAAAAGAGTTGAAACAGACTGTAATGCGCCGCTGCCCAGCTGGCCGGGACACATCGTGGTCCCAAGTAATAGCAGCTGGAAATTAGCTCACAGTTAAGTACAGCCACTTGAGTGTCTAATGTTTGAAATGTCAACACCAAGTGGGAGGGAAAGAGGGTCTGTGTCCTGTTGTTACGTCTACTGATTAGTGCGGATAATGAGACTTGATTGTTGTAATGCTGGTTATTTCAGTTTGAAGTCTGACGCCACGTTGCACTCTGGTTTTATTAAACGGAAATCACAATCGCCTTAGTAAGAGGAGTCCCCCCCTGTTTCCGTGACATGTACAACTGTAGTACTGTAGTACTGCCACATCCATATCTTTGCATCACTCTGAGGTTCTTGCACTGGCAAGTGAACCGTTCCTACATGTGCTATGACAATGACTAAAGGAATATTCCTATGAAAATCCATCTTTTGAACATCAGTTACCACCTACAGACTTAAAAGGTGGCTCGACAATACTTGTAGCTTTTACTCATAGCAACAATCGGTAGCTAGAAACGCTAATTTCATGTTGTAGATCCAAAGCTCCACTGAAAGTAGCACCTTATACAGTAGTAGTACTGTAGTAACAAAATGAGAAGATTGACTCATGACTCACACATTGCAAAGTGTGGAGCTGAAGAAGGCGCTTAGCCCAGCTTAGCTTAGCTGATAAGGAGTCTATTTCTCAAAAAGGTTGACCTGTTTCTTTAAGAGCTTCTCGATGGTCCATCGACAGATTTGTAGTGGAGCTAGCACAGACTTAAGTTGTGAGTGAGTTTTGATGTAATGGCTCACACGTTGGTGACTTAGAAACTGTCGACAATTTCTGGTACTTAATGTCAGCACACTGTGTTCATGAGGGTTTTTTTGTCCTCGGTCATACGTTGGCATTTAATGCTTCTGTCGTATATACAAATAGTAATTATTAGACCTGTCGTAATGTTAAGTGTGAATGAGTAGAGAACACTTGACAGTGCTGTGACAGTGCAGTGATTTGCTCTCACAATTTCCACCATCACACACTCCTTTTTATGTTTTTGTTGAAAATGTATGTTTGCTCTCATCCTGATCCTTTCTCAGCCCAATTCAGTCACAGTTAACAGTCATTTCTGACACGTCAATGGCTCCATTCAGCTTTCGCTCAGACAGAGCGCCCTTATGACTGTAGTTATGAGTGCGAGCACAGGCATCACTCACTCCACCGCTAATTATCAGCATGACATTGGCTTTGCAGCGGGCTGGAAAACACTTTGCTGAGTAGCTATTCACCGCCTTAAATCATTCCTCTTAAACGTCAACACAGGGGGAAGAGATTTAGGGCCCGGGCCCTGAGAAACCTCCCTCTGCTGGGGTCCGGTGCAGGGGATCACTTGATGGAGATTGGTTTTAAGTCGGGCTTGGCTGCTGCAGGGACTCCCAGGCAGATCTAATAAATTAACTGACTCTCTCTACTTTTGTTTTATCTCCTTTTTTGTCCTTATCCCTCACTGGGGTCTCATTTAATAGAAATGCAAAAGAGATTTGTAGATTTTTGTGGCTTAGATGGTGTTTAAAAAATGTCAATACAAGTGCTGATTCCAAGACTCTACTTTTTTTGGGAACTTTGAGAAGAGATGGGGAAAAAAACAGTATTTCTATTTCAACATTTAGTTTCACCGGGTTGTTTATTAATCACAAAGTTGGTGGTTCTGTCCTCATTGTCTTGCAGCATCATGTCAAGATGACATGAAATGTCATGAGTGAGACGATAAACCCAAAGTGGTCCTTGAGTTGGCCCCAAACTGCCACTGGTGTGTGTGTGTGTGTGTGTGTGTGTGTGTGTGAATGGGTAAATTGAAGGCAATTAGTAAAACACTTTTTTTGGCAAGATAAAAGAAAATAATGTGTGTCCATTTAACAAAAAAAGTGAATCTACTACGATTTTAAAAAGCAGAGTTTGAATGTGCCCCAGCATGTGGTACATGATACTGGCTGGACTGGATGTAAAGCTTCAAAACCAATGACCAAAGGTGATAGGGAGGCCTTTCTATAAATGAGGCCCCCAGTCCTGCCGGGCTCCGAGGAGGGAAACTGTGATACAGAAGCTGCAGTGAAGGGGGGGGGCCTCCCATATCCGGCTTTACGTTGGGTCTGCAAAGTCATTTTGTGTTTGACATCAGAGCGTGATTAGCCCCATAATGAGAACCAGCTGAAGGCACACAAAACTGGGCTGACCCTCTCTGGCGCAGACTGCCCCCCCCCTCCGGAGACCCCTCCATCTCGCTCTCACTTAACGCTGCTGAATTTAGGCCCAGATAAACGCTTTACCCAGATGTTGGCTCGCAGCGTTAGGGTAAACCATCCGAGCACACACACCCACAGACACGGTGCACGGTGCAGGCATAAACACCCAGACTCAGCGGTGCGCTCACAAGTCGTGAACACACGCTCACACACACGCACACAGTCCGCCGCCATGAGTTGCACGTCTCACAACCCCACAGTCATTGCTCCTGATGGCTGAGTCAGCCCACCGTTTCCCGCCATTCACGCAACTGTTTTTCCACCAGGCTACTGTTGAGGAGGCGCGCCCTGCTCCACCCAGTCCACTCAAGTTAGGAGCACCCCACCCCACCCCACCCCACCCCACCCACTGCCGTCGCCTCTCTTTCCCGGCCCTCTCGCCTGCGCTCACTCTGTCTTTGCCTGCCCTTTTCAGCCCCAAAATAAACAGCGCATAGCACGGAAAAGCCCGGGAACGCAGCACAGCACAACACAGCGCTCCAGTGTTCCAGCTCCGGCTCATACATTTCATTTTTCCACAATTTGCACGCTTCGGTTTTATGATCGAAGAGCTGACCTGAAGATGGACGGGCCTGGTTTGAGTGGAAAATGTTGGTAGCTGGTTGGAGGCATTTGGGGGGAGTCTCTCTGGGGGTTTGGACTTGAAACTGACTCCTCTCTCTCGTCTTGTTTTGAGTTTATCCCACAAGCTAATGCATTTCTGAGCAGCTAAAGATGAAACCCAGTGATTTGTAAAAAAAAAACAATTGCTTTTACAAAAGCTTTTATTTGAGTTTACTTATATATGCTGTGCTAATGAAATGAATGACTCAAAACCAAAATAGCCAGTAATGATTATTTGAAAAGGCACTAAAGTGACACAACCAGGGATTTAATCTGATTTGAAAATTTCTCTTTCTGTTGGTATAACCTTTCCTTAAACAGAGTACAGTAATGGAGCGTGATGCCTTTTCTTTTTTTTTCCTGGGAACACCCAGTGCCACACAGTTAGTTGCCCAAACCTGGAAGCTAACAATGCAATGGGAGGTAATGTACTTGCTCAAGAGCTCCTCAGCAGTGTCAGTGAAGTTGGAACCAGCAGTGTGCTTTCACTTCATTCTCCCAGATGCATTTGGCGGGTCCAGATCTCAGACCTGCACAGTCCTGGTCGCGAGGCAGCTTGTTTTTTCTTTCCCTCAAAAAAGACTCGTGCAGTCATCCCTGCCCACGGCTGTGAGGCATATAGGGCTACTACATTAGGAATACACATCTGCGCATAAACACTGGTTTTGTTGGGCCTAAATGCCCCCGCCACATCTGTAGCAACGGTCTAAACATGTGGTGACAAAATTGCCCCGTGGGAAAACAAGCTGCGTCCCCACCAAATCATTCGCTGACAGGGGCCACTCTGCGTGCCGCAGCGGGCCCTGAGGGGACGCCGCGGCGAGAGTGCATCCTCCGAGAAAAGCCGCTGTTTACTGTACATAACTTACGCCCTTTGACAGCCATGCTGTTTACACGCATGGCAACGGTGGAAGTCCAGCAGCGTGATGTATGAAGGCTGCGCCAGCCTTCACCTCGCTGGTGAAAAAATGAAACTCTCACTTCCTCCCTCCATCTGTCACAGTGGTTTTCTCTTGTTTTTTAACGAAACAAAGGCTTTGCTGGCGGCAAATTCATCCTATATTAGTAAACGCTGAAGTCTGCTGAGGGGATCGAGCCCTGCCTTTAGATCAGCTGTTCACAGACACTTTTACTCAAGGTCTAAATATCTACAATATGGCTGCCAGCTATTACTTCACCCAGAGGCGGTTTATTTGCTCGTCGGCTGCGGCATTTCGGGTGGAATTGTCAACCTTGGCCGTCGCAGCTCAGGATAAAAGCTGGGTGGGAAAACTCTACTTGGGCTGCCACTATGTACTCCCCAAGGCCCAGAAAGTGTAATTTGAGGCAGGAAGGTAAAAGGTACTGATGAAGAAGGAGCTTATTTAAACGGTAAAATGTGTTGTTAGATAAAACAGAGGAGGGAGAGGTCACGTTAGGTTGAAGCAGCTGAGACTGCTTTGTTAAGGTTTATGTTTGTTTTTAGGATCGTCTCCGTTAAAGTCACCAGAATTTATTACGGACAAACCGTTTCGACCTTGTTCTTCGGTGTTAAAGACGCTTCGTGACGGTCTGCGCCGAGTGCATCTCGGGTTGAGCTGATCTGCTCAACCAAAAGAGGTTGCTCGGGGGGGGGGAACTTGTGACAAGGGTCATGAGTCAGACTCGAAGCCAGACGGCACCACGGGTTCATGAGCATCACAGCTCGCTGAACCTCAGGGACGCCTCCAAGACAGAGAGCACAAAAAAAACTTTAGAAAAATGAAGAGAGACAAAATGTTCACAGAGAGAGAGAAATATGATGGGGAATAAAATGGGGAAGAGGAAAGCTTGCATCAGGGAGGCTGAAAAAACGACAGAGTGAATACAGAAAGACTGAGAGCTACATCAGTCAGACCTTTTTTTTCTCATTTTGCTGCTCCGTCATGTTGGCACAGAACTTCAGCAGATAGACAGACAAGGCCCTTATTACGCCCAATTTGCATTTAGATGATAACAAGAAGAGGGAGTTTGAATGGGCTGTTGTTCCAACAACTTCTCTGTGTATCCAACAGATGTAATTATGAGTAATGCACCTCATTGCCTCTGACTGATTACACTGTTATTTCTTCATTTCGTCTGAGAGAAGTGACTCATAATCTTCCTTTGTGTAAACCCCGAGCGTGCGTGGCTGATTCAGCCGCGGTAAACGCCGCTCGTCTTGGCTGAAACAACCGTGTGCGCCGCAGACGACTGTGGAGAAAATCAAGCTCCCTCCCCTGCTGTGCCACCCACCTCGAAGATGACAGTGGAGCGGAGCAGCTATTGTCGGAGGCCGACTGCCTCTCGACAACAGCGGTGATCTTTGGCGGCGTGTCTGCGTGTGTTGCCATCCTGAAAGTGAAACTGCTGCTGCGCAGACAAAGCTCTGTCTAAACTGCCACTGGATTCAAAGATGTGGAGCCTTCAGGTGTGCTCACAAGCTATGAAGGGTGCATCCATGATCCAAGGCAGAAGCACAGCACCTCTGCTGGCTACAAAGTACGGCGGGGAGGAGTTTGCGAACGTCCTTCAACACTTCGTACGTTAATGCGACAACCAGACATTGCTCGAGCGACAGATCGGTGGAGAGGGCAGCGCTACTTCTGGTTGTAAAAGGTCTGTATCGCCTGGTCGGACGTGAAATTCACCTGGTGGAGTCATCAGCACAGACTGACTCAAAGAGGCCGAGCACGAAAAATGTAAAAGAAGACAAGTCAGCTATGGCTTCAAAGGAGGAACTTGAGAAGAAACATCAATTCATGGAGTTTCAAAATTCCAGTGCTGAAAGTACAAAATAAGACTTGCAGAAACTTGATGAAATATTCAACAATTTAAATAAGTTAACGTCTGGATTCTGGGTAAAACTGGACACGAAATCTAGTATTACCATTATCGACTGATCTGCAGTTCATTTTCTCTATTAATCGTCTCGCCTTTCAAATATCAGAGTCGCCCGTCTGCTGCGGAAAAAAGTTAGCATCATAACGAAAAAAAGAAATAAATAAAGCAAAGGAAGCAGGAAGCAGAGGCTGTTCAGTAAGAGCCTGATTGCATTTACAGCCTGTCCAGTGAAAGTCCAGCTGAATGGAGCTGCTTCAGGTTCACCATGTGGTGCAGCGGTGCATATGGCCAGAGCAGAAAAACAGAGTCGTGGGACGAATGAGGGGAGAACTGTTCTGTCTTAATACACCTTCTTGACTGAACAAGCTCATGGGAAGAATGGAGGAACTATCACTGCGTCCGCTAAGATTCAGCCGGTCTATGTTCCAGAGCGCATGTTCTTCAAACTAGCGCACGCTGCGTCAGAACGTGCCCCTTAATCTGTATCCGGCACGTCCCGCGAGCCTCTCATCCATCACCAGGTAGACAAAGCTTTAATCTAGCCACGGCCCAATTACGTGTACTGATGGAAGTGTCACACCCGGGTGAGTAATTTGATGGTATAAGACGCGCCATAGGCACAGATGGCTGGCTCAGATTTCGTGCATCATACCCACATCGCTACACGTAGTTTTACATACAACGCTGACAGCTCCTCGGCTATATTTAGATTTATGAGCGCTATTTGTTCGTCTCATCGAGGCGCGAGATGGCTTTCTGCCCACTTTGGGTGGTGAATATTGACAAGGCTGTCAGACTTTGATGAATCCGAGGGACTGGAGGAGCACGCGTGGAAACACAGTGTCAGTGAGAGCCAGCGAGGCAGAGGCGTCGTCGACCGAGCGCCGGCGAGAGGCAAAGTGAGGAATGTGTTTTATTTCACCGCTGGAGGCGAACGCTCCATTGAGACAGTCACTATATGGACAGAAGACCAAAACAAAGCCCACGACCAAAATCAATGCTCGCCTTCATCAAACCCTGTAGCTGCAAACAGAACAGGAGCTTCGTAAACTCTGACGTGGTGGAGAAAGAAATGAACGCGGATCCCGGGGGGTTAAAAGTCTGTCCACACAGCTGAGAGTTCCAGTATTGATTGTATGAAAGCTTTGCCTTGTGTGAGTGTCAGACTGTAATTCACATCTGTCGGCCGTGTGCTTTTTTTTTTTAATGCAGCAAAGTTTAGTTTTTGACATCGCAGCAGCAGTCCGACTTCATGCACTTTACTGCAGATCGATCCCGACAATATCTAAATAATGTGAAACGTTTCCGGAGCAAACAGCTGCCGCTTCATTCAGCAGCCGACGTCAGTTTCACTACATCATATTAAAAAAACCTGTTACAGTGTGTAATCAGGCGCCGGAGCTTCATAGGTCCATAATGCAGAGAAGCGGCATAAGGAGCCGCCGATGTGTCAGCACGTGAAGTCCTGTCGTACAGGACACACCTCATCCACCTCTCTGCTTCCTGCTCCCTGCGGACGAGTCCGAGCGCGTCGCGATGGCGCTATTACGCGTAATGGTCCCTTCTGGAGCAACTGCTCTGTCCTTCACCTCCTTTCTTCTCCATTTCCTGTCTAATGCTTTGGGAACATGTGCTCCACATGCTGCCGTGCGGCAGACATCGGCGCCCTGACCACATGTTTAACGGCCCTTTCCAATTACGCGGCGCTGCACCAGATCACCTTTTAGTGGCCAAAAGCAACTAGACTTTTACTTTATTGTGCAACATTCCTACATTATATTCAGTGTGTTCCCAGAACTCGTGACGTGTCTGTCGCCTGTAAGATGAGCACAATGAGGCCTTACATCTCCGTCCTGCTTCCTCTCTGATGTCCACCCTTACACCTCACAGCTATCAGAAACATGCAGAAAACGTAGTGCAAACAGTCCCATATGTCCCACGTCAGACCTCAGCTGGAGAGAGGCTGGGTGTGATGCCACTCAGTGATGCAGCTCTTCTTTAATCACTTACTTCAATTAGACGTTGATATTTCAACGTTACATCTCGCCCAGTGTAGCTGAAGAATTCAGTAATTCACTTTAATCACTGTCTATTCATGTCTGGCTCCGCTCACTCATAATCACAATGTGTGTGTTTAGGACTAAAACTGAATGAACGGTGATTAAAATAAACCTGAGTGCCCTTGAACTCCTTCTCAACATGGAAACAGAGGACTTCATAAAACCTGATCTCAATCTTTGAGCGTAAAACCAAAAAGTTAGGAAAACGGCGATAACACCTTTTTAAAGTTTCTGCTGGGTTGGGGGGGGTTGGGCTTACGAGGCTTCAGGGGGGCTTTCTCCATCAAACTTGCCTTTCTCTCGACCTCCTTGAGAAATCCCCCATGCACACCTGTAGCTGGAACACTGACTGTGATTCATTAGTCGTTACTGAATAAAACTATGTGAACTTCTTCCAGAAAGGGAATTATTGTGTATTATGTTCCATTGGGCTCATTAGGGAGGAGGAAGAGTTTGTGAAGATTAAACTTTTCCGTTCTGTTATACCCTTGAACCTGTAAGACATGGAGGGGAGGGGACGGGGGACACGAGGCCTCCTCGAGTATTAAACCGTAGCTAAAGCATCTGCAGATGTGTTTACTGCTGCTTTCTGGCTAAGTAAGCAAAGCCTGCAGAATGTCACGATGTGAGAGAACCGACGTGCGCACACGTCACATCTCATACCTCACAGCGAGATCCAATTCCACGCCGGCGGATATGATAATCAGGAATCTGAGGATTAGCTTTTTGGGTATTTCACAGATCTGGATCATCTGTCAGGCTGGCAATGCGCTTCCCGTTAAAAGTCTCCGCTCTCAGAGCTTCTGTCGCCAACATCAGACAAACAAATGTCATGTATAAAACACGTCCGTCACGATGCGTCTAACCTATGGCGGAGGGAGAAATGTTTTAGTTTCTGATCTAATTCGGTGAGTAACATTAAAATTATTTCACCGTGTTTTATCAGAGGAGCCTCGCACTCGCTGACATTTTCAGATCAATCGACCAATCAGCAGAAGATCAAAAGTGGAGCTGAAATCTGACGTCAATCTTTGAGATGGAGAGTTAAGACTCCGTGCCTGTCAGATGTAATATCGTGCATGTTCTTCTTTTATCATTAAAAGCAGCCACTAACCTCACCTGTGACGCTGTCGCCTGCCTGTTTGCTCCGGTTTCACTGTTTGCAGATGAAATGAAAAGAAGAAAAACAGCTTACAAAGCCATTAATTTAGCATCCAAACAACACGCGCTAACCCAGTTGAAAGCTATCCGAGTGTAATTAAAATTCCTCCGGATTTAAATGCATTCTCGAGTGCGCATGCTAATGGCCCTTTTGGGAGCGTCTTGGACTAATCGGAGAGACTGAGAAGTGTGTTCCTTTTGCTAATGGGTGAACACATGATTTCACAGCTCCCAACGTGATTATGCTCTTATTGGGGTCAGACATTCATAAAGACTCATTAGTAAAAAAAATTTTTTTCCTCCCATCAAGCGCGTGTGGGTGATATCATTTCTATCTCTTTTGGTGTGCGAAGCCTCGCTTTGATTCCAGTGACTCAATCCCTTTGAACCGATTTGTAAGCCACTGGCGGCATCGCACCCAGAACTCAGCCCAGACGTAATAACAAGCAAAAGTTTTCAACCAAAGTGTATGTGTGTGTATGTGGAGGGGGTGTCTCTCGGTCGGTTTTGATGCCGCAAATCTTGAGATGGTTCAGATTTAATGGACTCTGAGGGATCACGAGATGGTTGAATTAAAAACGCACTTGGCACGACAGCTTGTACACAGTTTTGTTCCAGGGCCCAGCGACACATGTTGATGACAGGAAGTGTGTGTGTGTGTGTGTGTGTGTGTGGGGGGGGGTTGGAGGAGCCAGCTCAACACCCCCCCAGTCTCAAAAAACATGGCTCCAATTAAAATGGAGTTATTTGTTGCAACAAACACCTCTCATTTTCACTGAGAGATTAATGCAGGTAAATCACTGCTGCTTTCTGCTCCCATCTAAATGAAGCACTCTGAAATAAATAGCCACAATTTTGTGAATATCCGGAGCCCACCTGCAGAGCTGCGAGTTTACGCTCGAGTTGATTGGATAATGTGCAAGTATGCTCAACTAGGGCAGGAGTAATTAACAGTTAACAAGCCACTGCGACAAGTAGCTGGACCGTGCATGTGGCGGTCTTTCTCAGACTTGGTATTTTGGGCATGCATAATGCAGTTAGGCAGCTGGTGGAAAAGCTGCATGACATGTTGTTTCCTTTCTTTGAGTCATATGAAGGGCGTGGTGCTTGATCTGGCACAGATAAATCCCAGTTACTTCCTTATTTTGCTATATTTGTTAATGCTGTAGGGAGTCTGCATGCTGTGTTGTGTCTTCCAGTGTCAACTCACACTGACTTTGTTTAAACGTGAACTGATGTACTGCTATGCTGGGCTCAAATAAATTCGTTATGGTTTGGTTAAGAGAACATAAACGGTTGCACCGAATACACAATGATATTCACTGCTGAGAGAAATTAATATTTTGTAAACCATATTATTGGTAATTGTTTGTTTTTTTCACAGAACAAAAGACATAATAAATATGGACAAAAATAAAACAACAGGAGTGAAATGTATTGGCAGCCACAAAAAAATGAGAAGCTCAAAATGTATGACTCATCCATCTGCCTTCACGCTTCAGACGGCCACATGCACGCACGCACACACACTCACACACACACACACACACACACACACACACACACACACACACACACACACACACACACACACACACACACACACACACACACACACACACACACACACACACACACACACACACACACACACACACACACACACACACACACGGATTCCCATCTCCAGAAACGTCCCAATGAGCCACAGACACGCTGGATTCAATGGACGCGGGCAGAAACCAACAAACACAAACAGCCTTTGATGCAGATAAAGGCGCTCCTGATTAAGCGGGAGCATGTGCATGTGCTGGTGGCATCAAGGTTACGGAGGAGGGTTTATGACCGCGGGGATGTCACTTTGAATCCCCACATGAGCTGGGGAGGGAGGGGTTCATTAAATATCATTTCCCCCCACTAAAAAAAAGCCCGACGAGCGTGCCCTTGAGCAAGACGCGTAGGTCGCAGTCAACACCGGCTACTCTCCCCAGCGTGAAGGCGCCCAGTGACGGCGGCACGGCGCCGAGCGTCGCAGAGAGTTCCCGATCTCCGAGGTGCTCATCATCCTCCACACCTGCCATCAGCATTCAAGGTTGTGTTACATGAAAGTCTGCACACCTATTCCCTGAATCATCATGTACTGCTGAGCAGCTGAACGTAAAAAAAAAAAAATTAAAAACTGCACGGCATCACATGGGCTGCGGTGTGCACACGCACAGCGAAAACTGAATTATATACATACACACACACACACAGCAGAACTGCTTTGTGCAGCCGTTGACGAGGAATGTGTTTGCTATGTTGTTTTTTTTCCTGCATTCGTCCTTTAACTCTGCCAAGGCTTTGAGGTGGTTTTGGATCGAAGAGAAGAAGGGCCCTTTTTTTAAACATTTATAAGCTGCGGGGCGCTCCGTAGCAAAAGGGAGGGGCCCGTCCAATCCGGGCTGTGGAGGAAACCACCTCCCCCAACCAAAAAAAAAAAAAAGCAGCAAACCAAACAAATGGCACAGAATGTTATTTTTCAGACGGCTACTGTAAAAGGAGTCTTTGTGTCCTGCTCCAACCGGCACTTGACTAAGTGCAGCACAGGGAAGGACAAATGGAAAGAAAGACTCAAAAGAGAGAGTACGCCATGTACCCAGCGGGAGGAGGGGGTTTTCTGGCGAGCGTCAATGGACGTATATTTGGGGGAAAGGGCTCCGTCTCCTGGCTTCGGATCTGTCGCTGCACCAGCGGGCCTCGGCTTAGCGTCGGGGCGTCGGTCTCGCTTCCGACGGCGTCCCTTCTGTGTGCGACAGCGGCCTCGTGAGACCGTAATGCGTCTTATTTTTAACTGCGTCGCTTATCTGATGTGGCGGCGCTAAATGCAACGGTCACGGTCAGCGAGAAGCTGCACTCACTTTGACGGACAGCTCAAAAGAGAAATGTGCTGTACCGCTGGCCCGCGGGGGAGGGAGTCGCCCGCGTGCGTCGTGTCACACACGTCTCTTTTAGCCGCAGCGGCGGCCGCTAATGGACGCCGACGCTCGCGGCTGTTGCCTTGAGACTACAGAAAAACCCATTTCAAGCATTTGAGCCATTTACAACTGAATGATACACTGTACGTGTGACTCTCGACAACATGCCGCCCTGTCGGAGCTGTCGGGAACGATAAGGCATCTTTCCAACCGGGAAAAGAAGCCCGAGCTTTTTAGCTAACACGTTTGAGAAAATGAACATCACACAGTTCACCCAAAAGACTCACATCTCACACGGACATGCTCGAGAAATCAAACTTATTCAAGTTTAGCTATTAACTATAGGAGACGCAGCGCCTGAATCTTGGCCATTGTAATATGTATGAAACATGTATGTTGCGCAGCATGCGGCCGAAGCTTTTCGAAACTCACAACGCCGTGCATGTAATGTAAATGAGTTCTGGCCTTTAGTTATGAATATATTTACAGTTGTTTATTTGAATTTAAATGAGTGTGAGGAATTGAATTTCCCAGGCCAAATGAAGCAGCCCATACATCTCTGACTGCTAATGAAGGCTGTTCCGAAACGCACTGATTCTCAATAATCCCGCCGAAGGCACCCGATACCATCCAGCTGGCATTCAGATGTTCCACAGATGCGCTCGATTCGCCGAGAATAACGACCGTGGCAGGAAGTGCGGCCCAGAGCGCGGCACTGCAAAGTGTGGAATGATGCATTTTCATAAACATACTTGGCGGCGTGGCTGACCGAGCGGCACCACGGAGACGCGACACGCCATTGGCTGTTGTCACCATGTGTACCTTGGGCTCACAAACGTGAAGTTAGGGGACCACTGCGTCACACACGTTTGTCGTCCACTGCGTGTGCTGCAGATGTGCGTGTACTGTACATGCTCTGGTCGCTCTGCAGCTGCACACTCATGAGTGCAGTCCCACATGCTCGTTATGCTAACGCCCGTGGGACATGGAGCAGAGGCATTTTCCTTTGTTAGCGAGTGGAACATCACAGGACGGGGGAACCGCAGACCCGACAAACTTGGGCTCAGACTGAAGCGCGGTGGAAAAGCTCAGAGACATGACCGGGGGGGCAGCTATTATCATAATGTCTGCCGCTCTCTGCCTCGCTGACAAACTGCACCCAGCCAAGGCAGCTTATCAAAGCTGCCTTTGTTTGTTTTTTATTTCTTCATGAATGCCGTGCGAACAAAGCTGCTCTCTGAATTCATGTTTATTGACGTGTTTTTTAGTCCTCGGCGCGTTGTGAGGTGAGGAGGGGGGGTGCGGCAGGGCGGGGCCGGCGCTGCTGGGATCCGGAGGACGAAACGTCCCGCTCCGTGCCACCACAGCGTCCTGCTCGCGTGTCTGCATGGCGTTTCGCTAAAACTCATAGCGTGTGCCCGTCCAGCGCTCCTGAGGTTTAGGTTTAACGTTATTTATCTCCGTTTCACTCAACAATGCCCTGGGGCCGCTCTTTCTCTCCCAAACTATATATTTTAGTACTGCGAGACTCACGGGAGGGAAGGAAGCGTGTCCCAGCTGTAATGCGGGACACCTGCTCACAGTTAAGAGCCCCATTCATAAATCCAGTGCAACCGCTCCAGCACACGCTGTCCAAACGTCCTCTTCGTCTACTCCCACGGACCTTTTCACGGCCTCTCGGTTTGATTTCAGATAACCCCACGCCGCCGCGATGCCACTCAGGAGTCAGTGGTGAGTTCAGATGGACACCACCATCAATAGTTTATGACTTGCGTTTAGAAGAGGCCCGGAGAGACTGCGATGAATCATACATCTGAACGCGAGGCTTCGCGTAGCCCGCCACAAAACACACACCTACGAAAAAGCGCTGTGATAATTAGAGGGTGGGGGTCAAAGTGTGGAATATTTGACAATATGTAGATTCTGCAGTCGTGCCCTCTTAGTGACTTTGGCGATAAAAAGTAGTGTCGTGGAAAATCTGAAGCCCCGTGTGAAGCTCTCGCTTCCAGTGACGCTTGTTGTGATCCACGCCCGTGAAGGTACCGGAAAAAAACTAACATATGGGCAGAAGAATTTACTGCACGTCCTCCCCCTACTCCGTCTCCCACTGTTGCTTTTAAAAAAAAGCTAGAAAGGCCAAAAAAAGAGGAAGTGGCGCTTCCAAAAAGGGCACAGCTGGAACATTAACATGATAAATGTTTGTTTTTGTGAGTGTGAATAATGCGCTCAGCAAACATCATGGTAATCTGTCAATAAGTATTTATTATCCTTGTGTACAGCTGATGGTGATGCTAGTGGAGGATGTGTGTGTGTGTGTGTGTGTGTGTGTGTGTGGGGGGGGGGGTTAGGAGCAGGGTGGTCCACCTGTTACTGCTTGAAAGAAAATGTCATGGAGGAAGGTGTTGGTCGAAGGGAAATTTTCAACTAAAGGTGGCTGCAAACAAAATGTCAGGGCTTCCAAAAACTCAATAAGAAACCGCTCTCGTCACCTGTGAAGAATCTTTGGGGGCAGACACATTCTCATTTCAGCTTCAGCTGATTCTCAGAACAAATTTTTGCACACAGTGAGGATCGTGTATTTCCCAACACGGCTGGATTATAAAACAGACCAGGAAAAACCGCCAACCTGTTGTTTAATAGTGTTGTTTTTTCTGATCCGACGTCCGTGCAGCTGATTCCCCGCCTCAGCTCCCAAACTGTATCCGTTCATCCCGACAACGGGGTTGAGGAATGCTGACCCGCACACACAAAGACAGATGTCAGGTAACGGCTCGGCGTTCCCTGGCCGCACCGCGCTGTTTCAACTTTCCACAGACCACCGGATCGTGTTTTTATTAGAGCGTGGACTGGATTTCACCTTTCGGCGCTGAGCTATAGGCGTCATGTTGAGAACACCTTCTCTTGCAGTGGAGGCAACTGTTCCCAGAACAAAAACAGACTTTTTTTGCGAGGTAGAGCTGGCTGCTCGACAGGATCTGTCGAAAACGTCAGCCACTTGTGAGAGGAGTGTGTGTGTGTGTGTGTGGAACATGTGTTATTCTCAACAAGCACATATTGTAATTTTCTGTCGCAGGCTTCGAGCAGAAGCTGCGGCACTGAAGTGGACGTGTTAGTGTTTAGATGTTGATGATTAGGGCTAATCAATGATCTGCTGCTGGAGGTTGCTCTTGATTATGTGTCATTTTTACCATTGTCATCACACTGATTAATCTAACTGGCGCGAGATGTTCACTGCGTTTGAACTATCGTCGTAATTGCATTCTCCGCTCCCTATTTGTCATGTAAATGCTTCAGGAAACGAGCGTCTCTGCCTTTGACGTGCACGTCCAATTACGTCTGAAAATTAAGTCCATAATTTGGCGAGGCGGCGAATCCGGTTTATTCCACTCACAGTTGCCAGGAAAATATTTGTGCTCACGAGTGGCCGCTTGTTGGACGACACTGCGATTTCTGCTTCAACAACAGCTGCTGAACAAGTTAGTGTGGAGAGCTTCAGCAAACTGTGTTTACTCGCCCCATCGATCCTCAGCAATCCCATGTGCTGTGTGGTTCGATGGCGTCTCGTCTCGGAGCGGAAAACATTCACTTTGTCTTGAGAAAGTTTGTGGAGGCTGTAGATGGGAGTGAGACTTTCCTGTTTTCGGGTTTGGACCAGACTTTCCAGGGAACACATATTTCTTTTTTCACAGAGTAGAACCACCCTCCTGAAATCTGCTTCCTCGTCCGCCTGACCAACTCACGACTCCAACCCCATCACAAGCGTCTCTCCCTCTTTACCTGCCGTTCATATGAGGATGAACTCCCAGCGTCGGGCCATCGCTTTCACCCGGACTCAGCTGCTGCTGTGGGAACAGGCAGATGGTTCTAATATGATGAGGATGTGGAGTTTGATGGAAACAGTGAGATAAAGAGTTAGGATCTAAACCATTTTAAAAACAAAATGCATTAAATGGAAAAAGGGCAACATTTAGTTATTAAAGAGTGTTTCCCCCCTCAGGCTGGCCATAGGCTAACTGCTGTCGAGCGTTGTTGGTACACTTGTGTGCAGCAAAATGCTGTCTCAACGCAAATTGGCTACACAACGACTGGAGGTTTCAGAGCAAGGATCGGACCACGCTGCTGTTCGACTGGAATACCTGAGCAGGTTGTGTGTATTATTCATTTTAAAGGAAGCCATCTTGTTTTGGCCACACCCCCACATGGTTTACAACCTTTCTGAGGACCATGAGGACAAAGTGACCGTGACATCCCAGCGATGAACTTCACCAAACGTAAAACGCACTCAGCGATGTTTAAAACGAGTGAGAGTTTTCATGTTTTCCTTTTCCTGGAGAAAAGCTTGGGAGCGCATCGCCGGCTGTCAGGTGACAGGATGTTCCCGGGTCACGGGGTCAGCCTCTCCTGTTCTGCATCGTAACGCTCCCCAGAGGCCCATTCCCACGGCCGCGCCTGGCACCGTGCGGTGCGTCAGATTGCAAAGCTGGCCACAAAAATACTGGTTGTTGTTGGTGTGCACTCAACTCTCCTGTTATCTGCGTTTCTTCTGGTTTGGCTGATCTTTTGTTGACTTGAGTGTGCTCAGCTGTTGTTGTCCGTTGCTCAGACATTCACTTTCTCACTTCTCACTTACTTTGCCCTCTTCAGCTTGATGGAACTTGTTTTTTAATACAGAAATACATTTAGTTCCTCTGTTTGTTTAGCCAAGCATGTATTCACAAGACCTGGATGTTGCCTGGAAGCGGGAGTTTGGTGCTGGGAGTGGAGACAGACGAGGAAGAAGGTATGAGGGAAACTGAGGAAGAGGTTTGACCATGACGCAGCAGAAACTGGGCTTGTCGTGGTGCGAGCATCTTTTCTTTATACGGGGAGGGAGAGCAGCACGTGCACATGACTCATGTTTGTCTTCGTCATTTAGCAGACTTTATACTTTACAGGACGTATGCCGCTGGTCATTCAAGGCCAAGGAAGGCTGAGTAAACTTTTCTACACGACCGACCGCAGGTGACAGCGCAGTAGGAAGGATTGCGATTCACGCCCTCAGCGCTCTCGTACGAAACTACGCTGAACTGCCCGACATCTGTTTCGCCATCGCTGCATGAAAGATTGGAAACGCGATTGCACAAGGAGCTCGGTTGTCTGGCGATGCACTTCAGCCGTGCAGCCGGTCAGACCGAACTTCAGGGGACACATCATTTCCTCTGGTTATTTTTAGCCTTGTAACCCTCGGGATGACGACGCTTGCTCTGGCCTCTTAACACTGGGATCTGTGTGAACCGCAGCACATACACACACAGTCACACGGCCCCACCCTGGATCCCCTTTCCGCCTTTCGTCAGCCCCCGTGTGAGGCAACAGGCTCTTTTGTTGGTTCCCCCGTCTCGCTATATTTATCTGGTGCGAGCTATTCCAGACTGTCATCTGCCAGATCCCGGGCCTGGTGCAATCCGCAGCCCCCTCGATTCCGTCTGAACCCGGGCTGTAATGAGGCCGTCTGGCGTCATATTACTCAGAACACTTCACGCTCCCTCGGCGGCGCTGATGAAGATTTTCAACAGGACGGGAGCTGGCGCTGATCTGCCTTCATGTCAGCATGCTGTGAAAAGTGGCCCTCCTAACTGCCGCCTCCTGCTGCCATGCAGGGGGAATGATAGTGCGGGAGACTAGCAATTTGGAAGAAGAAGAAGAAGAACGAGGGTGTGGGGGGGGTGGTGTTCATATTTATTCAACATAACTCAAAATCATCCTCGTGGAAAATAAAGAAAATTAAGTCACATTCCCGGTGTTATCCATCAGGTGTTATCCAGCGGGTGTCATGTGTTTGCCAGAATCTCCAAACTTCGTTAAAGTGAGTGTCAGAACTTTGTTCGTAACCAGATGCACCGAGTAGAAATGTTTTACTTCTCTCAGGAGAGACGCAAATCGCGGCACCTTCGGCGAGAGCTCAGTTCTGCCGTCTCGGAGCAAAGGCTAATGATGTCTCCGAGTCCAGAACTAATCACCAGCACAAAAAACTATTAGTGTGGAGTCTGAAGTCTCATGATGAACCACTGCAGCCTTGTGCTTGTGAGTCACGCCGCCTCTGGGCTGGAGGGAGTCCCCGCACTCGAGAGTGGATTTCTCTATATTTAAAGCGGTGAGTCATATTCATGTGTGAGCCACTGTCCCTGCAGGACTTGTAAAAATAGCAGGCATAAACTTAACGCATGTGAAGTGCGACATGCGACAACACATGAATATTGAAGATGTTTTTCATTGTGACGGTTGTGCGTTGTTTACTGCATGAAGAATAAAACCCCCCAGGAGATGAAGGCTGGGAGAACACGGGTTACGTCTGATGGTCTCTCCGACCCTGTTTTGGCAGCGAGCCTCCACGTCCAACATTCTTCAGACGCTGGTCAGTTGTGGCACATTCACATTCTTTCATCGCAGTTGTTTTGTCTATATTAGGTAAAAGACGCAGAGGGACGATTTGATTAAAGCCTCCAGCTCTGGCGCACTATTAAGTGACCAAGCCAGCTCCAGATGTTGGAGTGGAAACCTCGGGGCTTCTTCTAACACGTCTCAGATGAGTCAGCGCGACGCTGGAAACGTTTCCCATGATTCACGCTGCTTTTTTCCAGTAGCCTTTTGTTACCCCGCCGGCCGCATCAGCCTGGATGCCGCCAATCGGGACATGTGAGTTTCGCGCGAGGCAGAGCGTTGGACAAAGCGAGCACTGTTCCGAAATCGAATTGAGACATTAATCTATATCATATGATGATGTAAGATAACAGTATCAGATGATATTAGCCATTGATAACATTCCCGATAATCATGAAAGATCTTATGGGGTAAATTGACTGAGTTATTCCATAAAAGCCCTCCAGGGTACGGAGACATTTTGTTGTTCCCTCTTCCTTTTAATTCACTTTCAATGGATAAGAGAAACAATGGCAGCCAGAATAGACTCTTTATTCAACCAAAAACGATAAAACCGACTATTCTCCGGGAGAAAAAGACGAAGAAGCGAAAACCCATCGAGGCTGATCGTATCAAGACATCTGGTCATGCATAATTCCTGCTTATTGAAAACTTGGCTGCTTCTGTGATGATGAGAATTTTCTCTGGAGTTTTCATTTCGGGCACTAAACTCCCCAACAGCTCTTATCGAAAATAAACAGAGAGATCAGCTGCTGTGTGTGTGTGGGGGGGGGGGGTAAGCCTCTCTTTCTCAGGGTCATAACACCCCACCCCCCCATTCTGGTCCAACAGGTATCCTGATGTGCATGACATCATCATTGTGGTGTATTTACATGCATTTTGTCTTCGTGAGGTTTTGTAGCACTCTTGCTTTTTTTTATTGATATTTTCTTAGTAATTGACACAAACTGTTTTTATTCTTATCCATATCCTGCTGCTGCAAAGATCCGCCATCCTCGAAAAGATCATGAATCAAAGCTGATCCTTTGTGGCAGAATATGTTGGCCAAGGGCACAAAGTTAATGGGACTTTGACACGTCCACTGTCTACACCCACACTGGTCTTTCTGCTCGACAACTAAACGGATGGGCTGCCATGAAATTTTGTACAAATTTACAGTTTCCAGAAGTTGATCTTGGTGATCCTCCTCCCTTTACCTCAAGTTCATCCTCTTAAGGTATAAGTTAGATGTTTTGTCTATTACTTATACCACAACTACTTACGTTTCCATCAGCCTCGGTGTGTAGTGCCAAATAAAAAATGTTAGTACGCTGAAATCGGCATTAAACTAAAAAGCACCGCTGTGCGAGCACGGCAGAGAAGCGTCGTCTTCTTAGCTGATAATGGCCAGTGAGTACAAGGGTAAATCCTTTCTTGGTGAGAAGTATGATGAGCATCTGCAACATCCTTTGTAAAATGGAGTGAATGAAAAAAGCAGCTGTTAAACTTTATGAACTCATGTTGAGGGCACCAACACAAGAACAGAAAAAAAAGAAAAAACGTGAAAAACGCTGGCTGACCCCAGACCTGAAGCTGTAAAAAGCTTTGGTGCACAAGTATAAAGAATTGTGAAGAGAATGATGCCCTTCAACAAGGCATTTACCTTTTTTTTCAGTGCAGCTCTCCAGAGTAAATATTGACTATTTTCCTCCTTTGCTCATGCAGCTCTGGCCCCACGCTGCTGCTGTAGGTAACACTGAGTCCTCAGAATTGCCTGAAATTGCATGGCGCAAAGGTAATCACAGTTTAACAACAATTAGAAATCCCAAATTGCCACTTACAGACCTGAAATCTGGGTGTACACCATCCGTCACTAAACTGCTGCAACCCCCCCCCCCAACCATCAGTTTATCTGATTGACATGGGAGGGGTTAAAACAACACGGGAACGGGAACCATGAGATGGCCTCTGACCTTCCACCTGGGGACAGAATCTGGCCCTGTGTTTACGTACAGAAAATCTTTTGTGTACACACCCAGGGCTAAATGAGGTCTGTGTGTGGGCCGTCTGCCTGCGCTAAGCACATCACGGCCTGAAAATATAATCCCAGCAGCCCGCCGTTGACAGCCAGCAACCTCAAAGAGAGCAATGTGGGGAAAGATCATCTGCCAGGGGAGTACAGAGTCCTCAAAGCCAGCGGCCTTGCCTCGCAATGACAACAAACCCAGCTATGATATGTGCTTTACAAGGCGCAGAGTCCTGTGTATTAAGTGCGACGACAATGCATCGAGAAAGAAGAGAGAGCTCCTCTCTCATATCAGAAAAAGTGTTTTGCATCTGGCACGTCAGGACGACTCGGCTCCGCTCGCCTCTCGTTTCTGTTCCCGTTTTCAGACGTTGGTCCTCTCGGTGTTTACTGTACAACACTGTTCAGAAAGCATGAGCAGTCAGAAGGTCGGACTGGCTTTAAAGAAATCTGCAGGCAGGACCTGATAATCAGACTGAGTGGCCTTGAGGCAAAAATGAACCAGTGGGCCCCTGCTGAACCCCTGCCCCCCCATTCCTCCACATCTCTTCACAGTGAGTATGGATTAGTTTGAATTAGCAAGTACTCTGTGGTGAATGGAACCAGCACGAGTGTTACACAGGAATACACATTATTCACCTCAAATTATAAAGATGTTAAGCTAGATTTTAACTGGTCGGTCGCTTCCACATGTCAGGGCCTGGAGAATACGTGACAATCTCATTGTATTATTATTACCTAAGCTGTTGGTTGTAAACATCTAGCACAGTGTGCAGATCTACCATGCTCGCCACATTGAGCATTGAGCTCACAACCCATCTGATCGTTGGTGATGTCAGCGCAGTTCAGCATCTCTGCAGTGACTTCAGCAGGAGCAGCATCACTCGTCCACATGATGGCTGAAACTATGAACACAAAACCCAAGCTGTAGGAAACGACAATCATCCTTTCCTTGCACCAGCACTTCAGTGAACGATAAAATGCTCAGCAACTTTTGTCGCTCTTTTTGCCTTTTACATTTCTGTCTCTCAGCTGACGGGCTTATCCAACCCCGGCAACTCAGCGTCTTGCTCAAGGACACCTTGACAGGCGCTGCCGCTGTTACAGGAATCAAACCTCCAACATTCCCAGTATGGGACAAGCACTGTAATTACTGGGCAGACAAGCTGCCCACCGTTGCTGCTGCGGGGTGAGATATAAAATTCTAGCTGCAGTAACAAGATGAACTTATAGGGAGGAAAGCAGCGGGGTGAGGCAGGCTGCCCATACAGCTAACTTTGGATTTGTGCAATGATGTTCGCCTCGGGCCAGAATCCCCCCCGAAAATACTTAATAAACCATGACTCACTGAAACTTTCTCTCTGAAAGTGCCAGGATAAAACATCAGGCAGGCAGAAGCGAGGGAGGTTATATCACATTAGAAACATTATCAATATTGATCGTCTCCCATGCTCAAAGACGTTATGTGGGTTTCATTTCGAGCCTGTCCATGGGCAGGACAAGAATGACTCATGTGTTCTTTTTTTAATGACACATGTTAAGAGTGCTTGTGTTTAAACTAAGAGGCGAGGGGAGGGTCGTCTGCGAGACCAGCACCAACACTAATCTCGTCAATTTCCCAACGTAAATATTGGATTTATTAATCGGCGGTGTAGTCGCACTGTATGGTCTCTGCGAGCTCTCAGGGAACACACGGAGGCCTTGTATAGAGACGCGCTGACAAAGCCCAGGGAAATTCCATGTTTATTTTTTTTTGCCTTGTTGCCATAGCAACATTATACTCTCGGGGCGATATCAGGCTCATATGCAGTCTCGGGGATGCAAATCCCCTCGTTAAGCTAGGCAATTGAAAATGCAAACGCATCCGGGAGGGAGACGCCTGAAACACTCACAAATGTCCCTTTTCATATAAAGCATTGGACAATGTTAGGTGGAGATGTTGTTTTCTTATCATCCTGTAGGTTATTTGAGCAGTTTAACACAGACCTGGGCATGTGGTAAGTCAATTAATGCTCCTTGAGTATGAGCAAGTGGCATTAATAATGGTCATATTTCACACAGAGCGTCATTACACAGGAAACGCTTCACCTGCACCATTTATCTATTTCTATTTTTTGGAAAATGTCCATACGTCACAATTGGATTTTCATAAAACACAAGTGTGAGAGAGGTTGATAATGGGCCGAGAAAGAAGCCTGTAACTTTTCACACGTGGTTTGCCGACAGAGGGGAGTGGCAGCTTGACGTGGCTTCCTCAGCAGCAACGGATTTACATCACAACATCAAACTTTGTGTGCGCCTATAAACAGACCGAAGGACGGGAAACAAATTCTATTACCAGGCCAACCGAACAACATGTAAGCACTGGAGAGCAATTTATGGTTTGGAAATAACTGCCCTGCCAGTTTTTTTCTTTTTTTTTTTCCAAATCTTGGTGGAGTAGTGGTTAAAGGGCAGCCTTAATAGCCACTGAAGAAATAAAGAGCTGCAGGGCTTTTTTGAGACTTTGAACAGGAACACGTCGAGTCCAATTTCAGATAGAGCCGAGATAAAATGTGCATCCTTTGATTTGAAAAAACAAAACAAAACCCCTCAGTTCGTCTGCTTTTCAATCCTTTTATATTCTATAACAAAATGATATTCACTGATACACAGGATGTATAGGTGGTAGCAGTATTACGTAAACCTGGGCAGGTGAGACATCACGTGATGAATTAAGGGCTGTGACATCACCAGAGGGCCACAGAGTGAGCACAAAAGCTAAAACATACTGACAATGAAACTGAATATGTGCAGGGCAGCGAAGGAAAAAAAAAAGAAATCACAGAATTGATTTGATGAGCTACTGCTTATGCTCACACCGCATCATGGCCGCCCCTGTGGCTGCCTCGTGGGCGGATGAAACACGGCGGTGTTTCGAGACGATGCCAAAGTGGAAGGTTGCGCCGTCGAAATGAAAAGTACATGGAAAAATGTTATTATAGGCAACAGTTCGCTGTTGTGCAGCCGCAATTTTGAGCCAGATTTGTGCTACTGCGCAACGAACTCCTGAAGGTGGGGAAATACAGCGAGGGCGGACGTGGCCCCGCGGCCACGCCACCTCAGCAGCGGAGGAAGGACTCGCGAACGCCCGAGTGCCTGGGAATCACGCCTCGCACGGCCTGTGGCATTTGACAATGTAAACACAGGGAAGAAATGAAAGTCGCTGTGAGCCCTCTGGCTGGTGGAGGAGTCCCCCAACAGCTTGTGGCAGGCATTTTGTGGAGCGAAGGTGGGGGGGTGGGGGGGTTTGCAAAATCTAATCAGCGACTCGGTACATCTGGTCAACATTAGCATTTGGTTCTCCAGGGTCAGTGGGTGAGTACTGTTAACACGGAGGCAGCGAAGATCGTGCCAGCAGATAATTAGATGAGGAGAAACTGTTCCCTCACAGTTTGGACTGGAGCAACATTTGGGTTTGTAAACGTCTGCGATCTGCGTCCACATTGAAGAACACCGCACGCCGTTGTGCGTAACTTGCCGTCAAATGTGACGTGACCGCGCGTTAGCCGGCAGTCACTGTTTGCTCGGCGTACGGGCCGATTGTGGAGCGGAGGTGTCGCGGCGGCAGTCAGTGGGGTTTATCTATAATTGAGCAAACAGAAGGGCAGATGACTCTCTCCACGCTTGTGGCGAGAGCGGATCACAGTGCAGGAGCGCCGTATCCAGCTCTCCAGCTGAGCTTTGATCCTGCGTCACCGAAAAACAAAGCAATGCTCCTCCGTTCAGATCGAGAGCCACTTTTTCACTTTAGCTGCCAACCAGACACTCGCGGAGAGGTTTGCCCAGACTTAATTGGAGTGGAATTTGCAGCGAGAGTTCTGCAGATCTGACAGCCGGCAGAAGACAACGGGCCCAGCAGCTGCTCTAAGTCCGAGGACGAGCCAAGTCAACTCGCCATATGTACGATTTTTGCGCCGAGGTGAGTCGGGTAAGCCGTCTGAAGATCCACGCATTCGCCTCCCCCGAACATGTACCCCCCCCCCACACACACACACACACTCACACTCAGTGGGAATAAGAAGACGTACTGCAGCATCACATCACACTGAGGTAAGCACATCTGTAGCTGACTTGTGCACTATGGGACCATTGTATGCTTTGGCCTTCCAACACCCCCCCACACACACACACACACACACACACACTCCCAGTACATACACACTGCCTCTCTCACTTTCATCTCTGGGTGGATATGGAGCTGCTCTGCCCGTCTCTACATCTCACGTTTCCTCTGAAAGAGCCATTCATCGCTACTGGCCGGGGGACCTCGGCTCACCTCCTAACCACAGAGGGCTTCACTACCGTCACTACCTCCAGCCTTTTGGCAGCGCGCTCTCAATGCAAACATTCTCAAGGTAAATGTACTCTCACACACTCAGCCCTGTGCTGTGGAGGCTGAAAGGCAAAGCGAAGGGGAAAAAAAAAGATGAGAAACTGACAGATGTTGTGTCAGATCTTGGAACCAGGGTCAGACCCTTGGCACTTAAGTTTCACCCAAGAAAAGGAAGGTTTCGCTGCAGAGCAGTGAGCCCGGACCATGAAAAAGAAAAGTAAAAGAAAGAAGATGCACTGTGGAGTTTATCCATAAACTTTGTGCTCCATGCAATACTGAGGTTTAAGACTGTCCAGCTCATCAGCCTGTCATGCTTTGACTTATGCACCGGGGGAAGCCTCCGTGAGGGGACAGTGATCTGATTTCCTACCGTGCATCTCTGACAGAGGGGAGCAGGAGGAAGGAACAGGACACCAACGGGGTGATTTGCAGTGGCACTTACCTCCGCGAGCGGGGCTGGGGAGGCAGAGCAGCAGGGTCAGCAAGGCGCCGGCCAGGAGAGAATGCAGGGCTCTCATATTTGTCGTGCTGAAAGTTAAGTCCTCCACTCTCGTGTTAAAGACACGCCATTCAGAAGGGACTGAATGAGTTTCCAGTTTTGGGACCTGCTACAGGATACTCCTCTATGTGAAGGGGCAGGGCTGGGGAGGGACCATGAGAGGGACGCCCTCTTTCAACCCCCCCCCCCCCCCCACACACACACACACTTTGCTACTGAGACACACACATCTTCAAAGATTGGAAAATCATATCCTGCCTCTCACTGCACTTACACATTCACAAGTTCACACCCGTTACTACACACATATGTGCAGATGATCACACATACACACCTTCAAACAGACGCACACGCAAGCACACATATGCTTTTACATATATCAGTCCACAAACTGCTGCTTCCGGAACCACCCCTCGAATCAAACACCCCCAGAGCAGCGCCGGCTCCCCTCCCTCCGTCTCAGCCTCTCTCGGTCTGGCCACTGCTGGATCTGTAGACTCCCTCCCTTTGTCTCACTCAGTAATTGGAGTGGCCTTTGGAGACCAGCGGCTGCCTTCTGCAAGGATAAACCTTTTACTTTTAATTAAAGACAAATCAGGTTGCTCAGCTCTCTTGGTGCCTTTATCTTCCTCGCCTTTCCCTTGATCAATGTCTCCTTCTTTATGTTTTTGTTCAACAAACTCGCGCCCGAGCTAATTAAACTCACACTTTAGCGTGGAGTGGAGGTGGGTTGTGTCGGATTTGCATTTACTATCTCTCCACTATTGATGGTGCAGGGACAATGGAAAAGTTTTACTGTTATCAGAAACACTCAGAGAGAGAGAGAGACTTTAATCGTGGCGAGTGCCGTCACTGATTGTTCTCCACTTGGCTTTTACTTTCTTTATTTCCTTTTTTTGTGGAGCACATGCACACGTTCTTCACGAGGATGAACATTTTTCTGGTCTGATGCTACGAATTAAACTTCAGGTTTACTCTCGAAGCCTGAACGTTCGATTCCACCTGTCACACCCGCAGTCAGCCGGTCGGCAAATTATTCCTGGCTCTGTCGGATGGGAATACAATTAGTGTTTTCTAAACGTTTCCTCTCAGGTGAGGAATAACTCTGACTGCAGCTTAGAAGTTTTCTTTTCACCTGGACAAAGAGTTCCTCAGACATTATCTTCATACTTGAAGTATAATAAACAACAAAACCATGACTTAATGCCTACAGAATATCCCCCCCTCATTCGTGCAGAAAAGAGCGAGTTCTCCGTCAGACACCATCTGAATGCCTTTTATTTGGACCAGCAGCACCTCCAGTGGCAAAACAAGCCAACTGCTCCACACTGAAGCAACATTAATTTGTCGGGGAAAGAAGAACCGCGGTGCAGATGGAGTGGACCCCTCGTCCCCGTGCTCTGCAAACGGGTGTGAATGATTGTAGCCGTAAGAAAGCCTGTAAAATAACACATGGCGGCTGTAACGTGACACTATTTATTGCAGGGAACCTTTTCTGACACCGCAGCCTCCCTGATTACTTCAGCGTGTCGCAAGCTACAATTAAAATGCTCCCTCTGAGCCTCAGCCAACCATTTGCACCGATGACATGCTCTCGCCTCCCCGGGGATGCATAATTTGCCCTGGAGGGGATGTCACCCACTGATATGAGTGGGCTCCTTGCAGTGTGTGAGAGCACAGGCAGTTCTTATGCAACCTGCAACACCAGTGGCCCCTTTAGCTTAGGAGCTACAGATGATGCAAGCTGATGTGTGTGTGTGTTTGAACCCGACTTTATCAAAGTAAGTTGATGCAATGCATGAGATTATTTTTTTGTTGTGGAGGCTTAATAATGCATGGATTTTGCTTTGATTAAAGGTGTCCTGTGGAGTCTATAAACAAAAGCCTGTTTGTGTTTCCATTAAACTGTTCTCGCCGAAATACATGAAGCAGTATGTATCCCCGAGGCCTAAAAACATGTCGAATGCATTTCCAACCTCATAAAACATCTGCAAACCTTTTTTTAAAATCTTTTGAAAGCTGCTTTGTTTACATCAACGTGAGCTCTTCTTCAACTTATGTTGTTTTATAGCAGCATTGCTGCATTTTACAGTTGTGGATGTGAGTCCTTTTAGCGGCGGAACACAAAATAAAAACGACATAAAGAGCCACCACGGACAGTGCTCAAAAACTCCATCCAGAACCTATAAAGATGGGGTAATTAAAAACGTTAAATATAAAGTATATAAAGTCGCTGCAAGCCCGTGCTAACAAACATTTAACACATCCAGCGAATGCTGAGTGAGTCACTTTTCTGTCCACCTGAACTTTATTTTTTTCACTTTCTCTCTATTTTGGTCTCCAACAACTGCTGGAGGAAACATCTGGCTCTTACGCCGGTAAATACTGTGCTGCTGTGTTCACCAGCCAGCCGCTAACTATGTCTGTCTGCTATTTGGCGCCAGAGCAGGTATCGTGCATTAAGTTTATCAGAGCCTTTTAAACCAAAAAAAAAGAAGCAGCAACCTTCTGTGTTTGGAAAACGAGGTGGGATCAGTCTGAAGACCAGAAACAATAAGGTAAAACAGGCTGAAAGGCTTGCTCACATGCCCACATGTGTACTGACAGTTATTGGTGACTATAATTATTTCATCCTCTCCATACTATATATATATATATATATATGTATATATAGTTAGATACACACACTAAAGCATTCCCTTCCAAGCGGAAACAGACAGGGGACAACAGTCCAAAGCTTATTTTAAGATAGTACGCAACTTCATCAGTCTGAGCTAGACAAATAAAGGGCAGATCCTCCAAAATAACTTGTCTTTTTACTATGAAATTCCTTCTTTTGTCTCACTGGCCTTCAGATAAATTGCCCCCGTTACCCCCATTACTTCCACATGTTGGGAGGGGATCACAGTCCTTGGGGACAGGAAGTATTGTAATGAGAAAATCAGCGAACAATCTGAACTTTTCCGATAAACAGAGCTATTTGTGTGAAAACATGCTAAATTTGATTCCTCGCCTTGTGTCTCGGCGACCCTCCCGAGGTTGGACTCGGTTCAGCAGTTCTTATCAGATCTCACTTCTCTTCCCCGCTGAATGTAATCGTCACACAGAGCGGACGAACCTGGCTGGACGTTTTGCCGAAACATTGCCCCTCGAGTTATCTTGGGGCAGCGCGAGGAAGCTCCGCTTTCACAGCGCCGTCTCGAATATCAACCCTCGTGTGTTGCTGCAGCCGTCTGGCCAGACCACCGCTATGTTCTCAAAGCTCCAGACTTGATTAAACCGCAGCAAAGTATGTCAGTGTTGTTTTTTTTTTCCACTGGCAGAATCAGAACTTGAGCCAAACGCCAGATAATCACAACGGTCTGTTTTTGATCGCCAATGATTTACTGCTCTTAAAATACACTGTAATAGTCTGAACAAAGCGCTTCAGGGGCACTGGCAGTAGCAAGGATCCCGCTGTGGGAAAACAGAACCGTTTCATTATAAGACTTTTTTTTTTTACATTTTCTGAGATATCACTTTTCTTCGCCGTTTCAGCACAGCTACTGCACTGTGTCTCTTTTCATTAGCTCAACGTTCTCCTTCCCCCTTGTTACTCTTTATTGTTCTTTGAGTGCCATACAAAGAAGAACTGCATGGAAAAATAGGCAAAAAATGCTTAATAACAATCTGTGACTACTAATTTTATTTTTTCCCTCCTTCTTTCCACGACAACCCAACATTAAGGATAAACTGAAACCGCCTGCGTAACATCAGCGCTCCCCACGCAGCGTCCGCCGCGAGCATGGTGACAGGGCAGGATTTTACAAGTGGAAAAGGTTTTTTTTATACTTCCCTCGTGGAGGTTGCAGGTTGCGGCCGCTGTCATTTAACGGCACAGGTAAACACTTTGACGAGTGGCCTTGAGAGAAAGCAGCACACAGGGAGGTGAAGCTCATGGCGGGGGGCGGGGGCTTGATTCTAAACAGGGCTGAGAAGGTTATTTCAAGACGGGATGGGCTGTAGATCAATGGTTACTGGAGAAACACCTCAGACACAGACAGGTCTTTATAAACAGAGGTTCGTGAATGAGATCAGTCGATCTAAAGGTTATCGCCGAGTAATTTCATGACTGATTCGTTGTTTATATGACAACATTGCACAAGGCTTCACGGCTCCAACAGCCCCAGTCTGTGATCTAATTATCTTTGTGTTTAGTCAGACACATCCTTTGAAGTATGATCCACATTTGTGACTATTTTTAGATGTTTTAAAGATGTAAAATATGTAGAAATTGCATATTATAAATTTAGCAGCATAGTAATAGAGTTGTCTGACCATACGTGATCTCAATCAATACCTTTTACTTTGAAATCATCAGTAATCTGTGTGTCTCTCTTTTATTTTTTTAATACGCTAACTTTGTACTCTCACTGCTTGTGCATGGCAGAGATTTCATGAATTTTAAGTGTTTCTGTCCAGGAACAAGCTCTGGATGCCAGAGAGGAATTTGTCACGTACAATATTAAGATAAGATTAGCATTCCAGCGTTCCATATATAATTCTGTTCGAGGCCAAATGTCCCGCGCAGGCGAAATTTACAGGCTTATCTGGATGAACTTCGGTGGATGAGATGAATCTATTTAAAGCTTTGAGAATCTACGTCTGCCTAAACCACAGAGGTTGAGGTGCTACAGCCTAATTAATGTGCCTAACACTGTTAGAGAGGTGTTGATTGAACTCAGATTTTGAGGGTGTTAGCCTGATGTTAATGGCAGGCGGACAGTCTGAAGCTCTGCGAATCACTGAAGGGATTTTAATCGATAAATCAGGCTGCGTGTGAGCTTCTACCCGACTGACAGGCCACTGATGAATTCAGTTCACTCACAGGACATGTTTTAAACTTTCAAAGGGGCTCCCAGTGACCAGAAGCCAACATTTTCCGATAATAAAAGAGAGCATGGCAAATATAATTTTTCAGGCTTCGACATTAGCAGACACTAGTTGTCAGAGTTACTTTCTTCCCTCCATAAGCCTATTACTCTCTTTTTTTTGGCAATCCGTCGGCGGTGTCAACTTAATTCGCTTTTCTCACCTCAGCCAATGCTTGACACCACATGGAGGTCGGTTGACTCATTTGCAGTGCATGCTCATGCAATGTTGTGTCTCCCATTTCTATCAGAGATGCTAATTCCTGTGCAACATTTTTCATTTTTTACCATCTTACATACTCGTTTAGATGCATTTGCTCAAGAAACCCAGAGGATTAAACTTACCAATCAAATCATCCCGCAGCCTTTACGGCGATATAACTAAATTATGAGAGGTTGCAACTAAACTGTGTTTTGGCATTTGCTGTAAAGTTCATTTCAGGGTGCTGAAACTCTTTAGCATGCGGTTTTCAGAAGCACAGGGCTCCCTGACTGAATCCCCAACACATCCAGTTTGTTTTCTGTTTTCCGTGACGGCTCTGTGACTTTGAATCTCCGTCCCTAATGCAATGCTGCGGGGCACATTGTCTGCAGATAGATGGGGATCCTCAGGTATTAAATGATGCTTCAAGGGGGAAAGACATAAATAAATTCAACACAAAGATGCATGACAAATGGAGGATAAATAACTAAGCAGAGGCAGACCTGTTACAGATACAGGTAGCACACGACAGAAAACATTTGACTTTTTCCTCTGCTTCACCTGATTAGACTCATTTATCTGCAGTCTGTTCACCAACCAGGTTCAGTCTGTTCTGTTAGAATTTCAAGGTTAAATTCCAACAACTATGCTTGCTTTGTTACACAGTGAAAAAAAGAGTTTCCAATCTTATTTCTTGACACGCGTAACACTGTGAGGCATAACATCACAGCTGATCGCCCGAAACTGGATTTTCCCTCCATCAAAGCCGACGGATCATTAGTGTGACGGAGTGGGACAGAAATCTTTCTAACAATCAATTGTGTGCCAGAGTCAGCATGTACGCAAAACTAAAAATCTGAATTTCACGCGTCGTTTCGCTCAATAAGGGGAGGAATGTCAGCCGTTCAGCTGCTCCCGTATGAACCGGCTAAACGGAGGGTTGTGCTCTGAACATCACGGCGCTGTAAAGCCACAAATATGATGCAGATTAGCTCATATCTCACGCATTTTTTTTTCTTTCTGAAAGTAACGAGTTCTGAGGAATTAATTTCATGCTGGTGGAATGAATAAGTGACTAATCAACAAGTGTGGACATGAGGAGGTACAAGTACAAAAACCACTGAGTCAAGGCTGGGTAAAGACGCAAACAAGCCTTGCTGTTGTTGTCGATTTTCACCGGAGGTTTACAAGTAAACAAGTTGTGAAACAACGAGAAAACGAGAAGTTTGTGTTGTATGTATGTTGAAATATGGGAGTTGACCACTACAGTTCAACACATAGCAATGTTGAAAATGGGAAGATTTTAATAGTTCATTCTTTCAGAATCGTTTAAGAAACATAGTTAATTTTTTTTTTAACAAGAACGATACTGATCTTCTAATCTATAGCTCTCGAGATATGTGACAGGGACGTGTCGGCTAGAAAGAAGAAACCAAGTCTAACCTTCATATAGACTGATAGCTGCACAGATGTGGTTTAAATCATGCATCACCTCCATGTTTTACCCTTTTATCCTACAGCAGCATCCTGTAGTCTCACACTTTACACGCGTGCGCTCATTAAACGAGACCTTCGCCTCACTTCACGCCGCTGCATGTTGTTTGTTCCAGAGCCGGGAAACCTATATTTACATCACATAAGGTGACGGAGGTGGTGGGGTTTGAAATGCCAAGGTGTGGGTGGCGAGACGCTCCTCTTTGAAGAGAGGTCAGGGCACAGCCGTGGCCACACCAATATAATGAATACGCAAGACGAGAAAAGACTTGACTTGCGGTTATGATATTCAAAATGAAGCTGTCAACAAGTGTTGTTTAGTATGTTGCAAAGGCCACAGGCCCAAGTGCTTTTCATATCTTTTTTTGTAGAATAATCTTTCAGTCGCAGTATTACTTCATTAAAGCAAATTTGTCATTGGTCTACGCTTCTGTCAAGAGCAGAAATTAGCTCCACAGTGCACACTGGAGACTTAAACGTCTTAATTACCTTCTATTCTGTAACCTTGATTGAGGATGTCATGCTGAGACTGAGTATCACTCCTTTCTTTTCCACGTTTAAGGAAACCTGCTGGGAGCCTTTAAAAAAAATGTCTGACTGCCTTTTGTGTTTGTGCCCAGCTTGTTCAGACACAAAAGACACACTCGGATACAAAGCTTAGCACAGTGCGACGAGGCGATTATTTAGCAAAAGCTCAGTTTCAGTGCTCTCAGTGATTCAGTGAAGGGGGGCTGGCACAGAACCAAGGCACCTCCCTGTCTCTGCTCTGTGGAGAAAGGGATGAGGGTTTATGACGTTTAAAGTCAAAGGTCTGAGAGTTGAAGCTGCAGAGTGCCTACCGAATACGACAGCACGCCGCAGCAGCAGCAGAAAATACCCTTGATACATCGGACGGCCCTTGTATCTGCAGCAATTACAAGCCGTGTCTGTTCTTCCCTGGTCTTCTCGTGCAAAATGAAACGAAGCACAGGCCTGAGGCGCAGCGGTAGGTGGGGTGAGATGTAGCCACCGCACCACCCAGGAGTCAAGCTGGGCTCCGAGGTCAACAGAGCACTTAGCACTGCCCTCTGGTGGAGGATCCAAGGAGCTTTGATGACCACCCATCAGGCCACCCCGCCTGCACACACTTCAATGCGTAATTGCGATTATTATAATAAACTGATTGTTGCAAGGGAGCACAGTTTTTTTGTTGTTTTTTTTCCTATAAAAGAGTCTGACGCATATGTGACTCACCAGAAAATGTTCCATGGGCGAAAAAATAAAAATAACTCTCATATTAAAAGGTTTCCGGTTCACAGAGCAATAACTTTGCACAGTTAAATGAAACCACTCGTGGAATTAATCAAACACGTAAACAAAGCTACAGTGAATAAACAGCCGTTTCCGGTGTGCTGTCATGAAATGGTCAGAAAGGCCAGGTCGGTCTCTGGGTCCCTGGGAAAACAAGGCAGTGAATAATTAATCACTCATGTGAATATTATTTTGTCCGTTAGCTGTGGTCAAAGGTTGTAATCACTAAATGGCAACCCAATGAATCATAACGTAAACGGTGCAACTGCAGGAAACTATACGTACCTGAGCTAAATTTAATATTTCTGAGCTGGTGTTTATTTGCAAGGGACAGTTGCTTCCATCCTTAAAACCCTGTTGCTTTTTTCTTGTTGTTTCTTTAAATGAACAAAAATCGCCCCACAGTTCATAATTTCACTGACATTTAAACAGTGAATGGGATTTTCACGCCGGCAATCAATCTGCGAAAGGTTTCCCATTTTTTTCAGAAGCTGCCTTTCTTGTTTCACGAACGGTTTAAAACCATGTGGCAGTCCATTCACACCTCAACAATGCCACATCCCAGAGTGATAGCGGAGGTTGCGGTGAGTACCACGGCAAGATTATGCACAGTGCGGCATGAATGGTTTCTAAATCAGTGTTTTAAAATGAACAAGATGGCCTCCTATGGGCCTCCGTCGGACCCCGACGTCTCCAGTGACAGACGGTGAGGTCTGAAAGGCGGTTTTGTTCTAAAATAAATAAATAAATAAATAAAATAAAGACTTCTGCCCAGATACAAACACATTGGCGTGATACAGACACACTGTGTGGAGATTTGTAAATGTACGTAGGCGTTGCGTGAAATCGACACCCACTCCCGTGTCCCGCCAGCCTTGTAACTCAGCTCTGTGAATACACCAATGCGGAGCCAATTTTTTTATGTGTTTGTGAGTTATGGCGAGGTTTGTTTTGTTCTGTTTTTTTCCCTCAGCAGACCTTGGCTGTCTCTGTCTCTCTCCGTCCCTACATCTCTGTCTCCTGCTCTCGCTCCCTGTCTCCCCGTGCACCGCGGCCATTGTAAAACACTGGCCTGACTCCCAAGCCCTCAGGAGGCTGAGGGGCTCAGGGTTGACTGATCGCTGGATTTCACCACAGGGCTCCCTGAACGGGGATTGTTCAAGAAGCTTTTCCTTCCCACTGAGACCCCTGTGGATTAAGGATTCCTGGCTTCTGTTGCAATAATAAGGCCTCACACACTGCCAAAAGAAAATACTGCAGCAAAGCTCTGCACTGCTTCAACTGTAGATGCTGCGCATTGACACATTTTGCCCCTTATAATTTATTCTTTTTTTTTTTTTTTTACCTTCAGCAGCACTTTGGAAACTCAAACTGAGAGACTGGAACTGCAAAACAGTGTTTGCAGTCAACAATCTTATATGTTTACTGTCTAAATAAACAGGATTCATGTACCTGTGCTGTGAAATATCATCAAATCAACATAAATGTAGCAATAGTTAATGTTTATGAAATGCTTTTAGATGAACATAACTGTATTAAAAGCACAATAAAATTTCCTTTTTAGTAGTTTAATAGGAGAAGCCTGACATATCTGTTACACCTGTGTGAAAAAACAAACTGAGAAACTGAGCTGCACTAAGTAAATGCAGGCTCGAAGGGTTGTTGCTAAGTGTCCCGCCCACATCCTGACACCAGTACACATGAACGCACTCGATGCCCGAACACATGACATACACAGACGTCAACAGCAGCTGGGCTGCGCCGGAAAACACATGCATATGTTCCCCACGTTCCTCCTCACAAACACTTCATTACTCACTCAGCTGTTCTCAGCTGCGTGTCAGCAGGTCGAATCAGAAAGCAAGGAGGAGCAAAAGCACACCAAAAAACATAAGCAAATCCTGAAGCAGATAGTGAGATGGAGGCAAAGAAGATGAATTTGCGGACAAAGGTATAGGAATAAAAACAATAATGGTTGTTTCACCATCAAAGAGAAGCAGCATGTAGGTCTACAGCATGACAACCCCAGAGTTTCAGACACACACATTTGCCCCTCTGAAGTCAGCAGGACGTTGTGCTATGTGATGAATTCACTGATTATCAGAAATAATATCAAAAAACAAGAAAATGTTAAAAAGACAACATGGTGTGACACTCAATTAATAACAATAATTGCCCATCTCTAGCTTGTAGATCAGTGAAATGAATTGCTTCAGTGTAATTTAACTTACACAAGTCATCCCTTTGTCTTTTAGTCTAACATTTATATTTGTCAGAAATGCTCGCTTAGCCTCAAAGCTTCTGAGCGAGCTTTCCAGCGGATGGATTTGACGAACAGCTGAGCAAGCAGGGGCTGCAAGAAAGTAGCTTACAAGCTAAGAGCAGACTTGATGTTGAGACTGTCGTCGTGCTGCAGCCGGCTACCTGCTTAACCATCTACCTCGCAAACTTGTGTGAACGACGGCCACGGTGGCTGCTACACAAGACTGCACATGCACAAATGGGAGGGGAAGGACATGTTGAAGTCTGTGGCTCTTCTGGGCTCTTGTCGCCGCCATTGTCTCTTAGTCAAACAAATGATAGTGCAGATAGTTTATAGCTGATTATTTCACTGAATATATGAATTGAGTATTTGTGTCAGCAGCACTGTGGCTGGTCAAATTTGTACAGACAGGGGGTGGTGTACTGAGAAAATAATACAATCTTACAGACTTTTTTCAGAAAAAGGCCATTATTTACAGAGCAGCTGAAAAAAACAAACATGCAATTTAATTAGAGTCTCAGAGAAAGCCAGACTCAAAGATATGACACAGGGGAAAAAATGGCGCCACCACGACTGCAACAGGGACCAAGTCCCTGACAGCTGCCCCCACGCAGCGAGCTCCTGATGTGATGTTGATTGGCTTAGGTACAGTAGCAGTGCTCATTGCTAATGGCACATCCAGGCGGCTGCCATTGAGCTGCAGTTCCAGATGGCTCTCTGCGGCGTTTTTGATGCCACAGCCTTCTCCATGCAAATTAGTGGCAGAGGCTGACCAACATTAGCTCTTTAATGAAGTCATATTCCATTAACGCCATTGATTACATTATTTTAGTGGCCTCAAACAGCCATTGCCCCCTCATCATCACGCTGTCCTTCTTGCCCCGTAATAAAGCAGGAAAAAAAAAAGAAGCGATCTGTGTTCTGGGCACGGTTGTGATCGGTTACATGAAGCCCTCTGGAGCCCACATTTCAAACCTGAAATAAGCAGCTAATACAGAGAGGTGTAATTTAATATCGAGGAAGAATAAAGTAAATAGACAGGAATGACTAAGTTGGACTTGAACACCAGTTCAATAGCAGTACTGACATCATCAGATGCTAAACCCTTTAGACTCGAGAACTGACATACTGCCAGTTAATTAAATGTAGCCCTCCACGGCTAAACAACGCGATAGAGCGACGGAGCTTCTCCGCTCTCAGAATGGATTGATCTCGCCGGCCTCCATCAACATGAGCGGTGAATTCTAATGTAAGCTGGCGCGAACGTAACGAGACACCACTTCCATCGCACAATAGCGAGGATTACAGGAGCCTACTTTCCTGATCTCCCTGAGGTCAGGGGAAAAGTAATTACTGGACTTTTGCACTTGATAAAACCGAGCCGGAGACAAATGGACAGCCTCCGTGGTTTTGCCTCAAAGTGAAACTCGTCAATAATTTCTCTGTTAATCCTTTCTCCCGGCTTTGAGATCTCTAAAGAAGGACTTGAAAGACATTTAAGAGGAGGTGGAGAGGGAAAGAGGTGGATCGTTATTTTGCTCCCGAGAACAGAGGGAGAGAGAGAGGGAGATATTAGACACCATAGTTGCTTTGTGTTATTCTTTTATTTGGAACGCGATTTATCAGGCATCCTGCTTTCCAGCAACATCAAATAGCCCTACACAGGTCTGCTGTTTCAGTGCTTATCCAGAAGCTATGATACACTGTGGAGAACTTGTTTTACTTTCTAATGACTGCAAAGTAGTATTGATCGCTTCGTTTTTGCGTTAAGTACCGCCATATTGACCAGCCTTATTTTACCATCCCTCAAAAGCGGATCTTGTTTGCAGATGGAGATAAAACGGCAGCAGGTGTGAATATTTGTGCAGTACAATGTGGCTCAGGCATAAATGAGCACACATCAATCCGAAAGGGTTTTTTCATATGTGCACTATTCTCACTCCACCTTGATTGTTCCTTCGTGCGTCCTGGCACATGAATTTCAAAGTCACCTTTGCACCGTGTACTCGCAGGACGCTTTTCAGCTTCGTAAGTGATTGCAGCTCCATCCTTGCCAGTTTGCACCTGCAATCCATTACTCTACAGTAGAGGCTGCTTTAGTGGTGGAAAATTATTACTTTTTTCTTTTGAGAGACTGAAAACAATAACACAGTGAGTCCTTCAACGTGTAGCAGGGGATAAAAGCACACAATGGAGGCAAGATGCTCCACTCTGTGTCAAATTGTGCGGTATTATATGTTCCTATCACATGTGAAGGCCACAGCTACAACAGATATTCTAAAAAGAAAAAAGAGATTCAGTCACGTGATGAACGCAGGTGTTTTTACTAAAAAAAAACAATAAAAGATGTCAAGCAAACACGTGCGCACTTCAACAGGGCATAAACCCTTGTCAGCTCCACAGGATCAGGAGTGTGGAAAGCCTCCACTGGTGTGTTAGCTGGAAATTTTATCAAGCAGTTCTTTCTTATCAGGTCAAAATTACCGTGCAGACTAGCTTTTGAAACACCTGTGAACAGGTGAGTTGAGCACAGTTCAATGACCTATTACAACTGAAATGAGCTTACACCAGGTGTTTGTCTTACAAACTGAGAACCTGAGACTGAACTGTACACACACACAGAAAGAACAAAAAAACCCCAGCGCAAAACACAAGAATATTCTGAGATGGTCTTTCGAAGCCAACTCATCAAATATCTATGAGTGAAACACTGGTGTGGAAACCTCACAGGAGGGCAAAGCGAAAGACTCGCCTAAGGCTCTCCTCAACGAGGGTGGGGCGCTCGGTGACAGCTCCGGTATTCGCTCTGCCCGCGAGCTTTCACCTTGAACGTGAGAGCGACGAGCACACAGCATACTGACTGTTCACGAGTATCTGCAAATATAAAGTGGACTCATCAGCAGCCGGGAACCACAGCGTGGAAAGATAAACAGTTAGATGCCAGATGACATGGCACTGTCCATTGGGCTTTGAAGGCTGTGATTAGTCTTTTTAAATATGTGAGAAAAGACTGGGTAGACTTCCTGTCTTCTTCTGTTGCAAAAAAACCCCATCATTTACTCGAGAACTATACCCAAGTGCAGTTTTTGGGTACTTGTACTTGCTTGAGTTATATTACTTGATGATTGATGCTTGATTACTTACTTTACTACTATACTTAATTGATTAATTTGCATGATACATTGTTATTACCTAAACTTCAACAGCAATAAAGAAGCTAAAGCTAGCTCCACTGTGATGAGCAGCAACATTATACTTTTTCAGTCATTTCAATACAGAAGCATTGTGATAAAACAACATTACAGCCATTACATTGTTATCATAATGGCTACTTCTGATACTTAAAGTTCTAACATGAAAGATTTCAGTCTTGGTCAAGTCAGCAAACCGTGCATTTTGTATTATACTCAGAGTCTGGTTTAAAATATTGTGTGTATTGTCAACTGAAGGCAGCAAATACACGATGGCAAGAGAAGAACAGCAACTGCAATGTGTGTTCACTGTTTCTGTCAAGTTTTAGCAAAGAAGACAGTTAACAACGTGGCATGATACCAGCTTTACTGTTCCACATCATTCCCAATATGTGCATGCGTCATTACTTGCGAATCCCTTGTGCTTGGGAACGCAATTTGAATCCTGCACAGGAAAGGAGGAGCGATTACAGACATACTGAATGACTACTGCTGAAAAACAGACAACAAATGGTTCAGCAAATGAGGTTTGATGTGAGAAATACTTGACTTGAAAACTTTTTTTTGTCATGTTTACTCATACCTCTGTGCTTCTGCTTGCGTAAAATTTGGAATGCATTCACAATGGAGTTGTTTTTTTATTTTTACATTATTGTACGGATGATTTTACTCACTTAGAGGATCTAAATATTTCTTTCCCTGCTGCTTCTCGTCCACACATACACACTTGACTATTGTCTACCTCCACCCCCTCCTGTGCCCTCATACTCAGGGTTGTTATGCCCTCCAGCCTGCTGGTGCCAGCCCTCTGCAGGTACGGCATCAGAAGCTCATAGACAGATGAGACATATCCAGTATGTCCCACACATTGAATTATATGTGGCAATGTCAATACTGACCCCACACACACAGACAACCGCTTCCTCCAGCGTCCTTCATTTGTAATTCAGACGGCGGTGGACGGCGTGCGACCGCACATGCGACCGCAGGTCCTGCAACTCACAGCTGACGCGGTGCTGAAAACATGGTACCATACACGCAAATGCCCACATACTAAGTTGCGGGGCTTACGGAGCTTCACTTCAAGTAATTTGCTTGATAGAAATGTTATGACAATGTTTTAAATTGCTTTTGACTACTCTACACCACACAGGCAAATACACAAAAGTCCCCATGGGGCTTATATCACAGCCAGCAATTAATTTCTCCACAGGTCAAACATACACAACAATATCCCCCAAACGTTTCCAAAATCCTTTTATTTTTAGTTAACTGGCATGGCAACCCAGTAAAACCAGTTAAGACAGTCACTTATTAATACACAAATGGGCGCTTACTTTATCTAGTTGTCCAGATCAGTCAATACCACCACCATGTCCTCATCCTCCTCCTCCCTGCGCGCGAAGCAGCTTCAACTCCTCAATGAACTTGTTAAAATCCAGTTTTATCAGGCAACCGTCCCCTTGAGTTAATGTACATAAGCTCAATGTTCTTAAAGAAATTCAGGAGGGAAAAAACACAGCTGGGTTTTCCTCCTGCTCATGGTGGTGGTCCCCTGCTCCTGTTCGTGAACCTGGTTTAGCTGCTAGCTGCTGCCGTGGTCGCCTTCAGTTGCTCTTGCTAGCTAGCATTAGCACCGCGACTGTCCCGGTTTGTCACCGCCCTGACTCGTTTGAAACATTTTCAGGCGACTCTTCTTCGCCTTTGAAGGGAGATAACACCTTTTGCTGTTTTTTAAACATTTTTTACTTTGCAGTTTAACAGGCATAACCCTCTTCTCACTCTCCGTGTTCAGGCTGTCCCGCGGATTAAGGTCTGTTCTTCTTCTGTGCGCATAAAGGTCTAATTACCCAGCATGCTTTTTGCCTAGTGCACGCGCTTGCACCGACAGTTAGATCAAAGAGGGACATTTTTTAAGCTTAGCCCACATCTAAACTAATAAAGAACAAGAATTTGCTTGAAACTGTCTAAAATTAATATAAAATAATTTGTTACTCCATATTATAGTTTTTATACCAGACCACACGTAGTCAGAATCCGACAGGAGCCGGAACACAAATTAAGCAGTTGAAATACAAAACTGGAAGTATATTGTGACGTTGTGACCCTATGCGACCCACCTGTGGACCCTCACCACCACACAGCTCCCCGCAGCTGGCTGCTGCCATGATTTGCTCTCTGGTCTGAGGGAAACACTGAAATCCATTTGTGTTACAGTGTGCCAGGAGTGGATAAATACCAATCCCCCATAAGGACGTTTTGAAGCTTTGAATAAGATACTGATATTCTGGGTCAAAATGTCTAAGCTTCAATCTTGTATGAAAAACAAGATTCGAAAAAAATATCACAGGGATGTTTGGGGGAATTATTTTAGAGACATGATGAGAGAGAGACAAAACATTCTCCACTGGAGAGATGGAAAGAGAGGGAGAGTGACAAGGGAGAGACGTAAAGAGACAGAGGGAATCAGAGGACGTATGAGGGCAGCCGGTGCTGGCAGACTGAGCATAACAAGTATCTCCGGAGAAGCAGCTCATGTCTCTGAACTGCTCTGATACTAGGAACTGAAATGGTGGTTTGATACTTACAGCTGGTGGGATTTAAATCCATTTGGGTCTTTCTCGGCTCATTGAGGATGAAAACAGAGAGACTGTTAGTGGATATTAAATGTTAAACATAGTGTATTTTTCATGTTTACTGTCTGAAGTGTATAAAATACATTGCACAGAAGCTGTATTAACATGAAATTCTCTTACATTCATGAATGTCTTGTATTTCAGTGTGTTTAAGTGCTTCTATTTTTGGTTCCGATACTCTTGAAACACTCTAATGATTTATTGTATATGCCATGAAGTTTACATATGAATGTGAAAACATATATGATAGCTATTAGTCTTGACACAAGCAAAGTTTTGCTTCCTGGAACATAAAAATGACATCTGTAGTTCTCATAAAATAGAAAGACAGCATTAAAACTGAATGGGCTTTTATTATTCTCAAAGAGTTTGCAAAGCACAATAGCATTTCATGTAAATGCATTACAACTTTAAGTTATGCATATATCTGTGCACTCTGAGAGAAGAAAATGCAACTTAAACAACACATGCAAATTAGTCTCATCAAGGAACACAATGGATAAAATGTTCATTTTAATAGTTTTTTCTATAATAATGCTGTGTTCTTGCCAGACAATGGAATGCATCTACAGTTAAAAAAAACAGTCTCAGCCTCCCATCTGTCTAATCCAGTCAGTATAAAGATGTATGCGCTCAGATCTTCACGGCTGTTGGCTCGGTTTCAGGGAGAAAAGACGAAAGTGGAGACAGTCCAAATTCCCCCTCAGGGCACATCTGGACTGTGGAGTTCAATAGGCATAAGACTAATTGGCCTCACTTCCTCTTACATTCTTTGTGACACAAATTTTAGAGTTGACCAGGCTCTGAAGGGGGAGCTGTTGCTTAAAGCTCAATGCCTGCTGACCTTGTGATCAGCAGTTCGCCAGCCGGCAGCGGTGTGGGCCCAGTTTCAGTCTGCCGAGAGACGGCTCGTCAAGCTGCAGCTCATGGGAGCTCGCGGGCCTCATTTGCAATCAGACTGTCAGGAGTTTAAGCACTTAACCTGACGCGGATGGCACTACAGCTCAACGCTGGCTTCCTTTCCCCCATTGCTTTCTGAACTTCTTTTTCTGTCACCTCTTCAAAGCTGCAGTCTTTCCAGTTTCATTTGTAGCTGTCTCTCGCAATAATAGTAATTGTTTTAATCTCCAGGGATCACTATTTCTGCCTTTTTTAAATCATCATTTGCATGATAATAAAGCAGACAGGCATTCAGGCAAATAATTCCAGTTTTTCTGAAATGATTTTCTTTGGTAACATGAAATGGCTGGACAGCATCATTATAATGGAGTCTATATACAGCACAACATCAATGCCCTTTATATGACCTTGTGGCATTTCAGAATCTACATACAAAGCTTTGTCGCTTCCGCAAATGCTAATCTTGTCTTTTAACAACTGTGACATTTTCCTAACTTTCAGAAAAATGTGTCCCATTGCATAAAGGAAAATTAATCTGTTAGTATTGGGCAGGCCCCAGAGAACAGCATTTGGCCGTAATGGCCACAGTCAGAATGACAGCCCCCCCCCCACACACAAAAAAGAGAACCTTTCCCATAAAAAATGACAAAAGAAAATTTCGTCAAAATAATGAAACAAAACACTCCGACCCATCACAAATCCTTTGAAATTACTCTTTGTACTGTTACTCTTTGAACCAGTTGGCCTAAAAAACTAAAACCAAATGAAGTGTATCTGTATATCAAAGAAGAATACACCAGTGAACAACAAAAACAAGTCAACATTGCTGCTGAACTGAGCCAGTGACGAGACAGATTTTTTGCCTCTTTCATCAGACTTCAACATTCACATTTAACAATATATGCAGACACACTAGAGACACCAGCGCCTCAGAAAATCACACTGAAACAGATCTACTGTGACATGCAAATTAATATGTAAATGACATGAAATCTTTTTTTCAGGGCCTTACATCCACTCAGCTGAATTAAATATCTGGCTTCAGAGCATGACCAGGGACATTAGACTGCCTGGACCTCTGCTGAAATGTCAAACTGAACTGAACAGCTGTTTCCCTGAACTTGAACTATAATAACTATTGTTTTCTTAAGGTGGAAAATATCAAACCTGATCATTGCTCACTAGTGTTGTCTCACTGGTGCTTCGTGAAATGGTTGTAGTTGGGTTTATTTCATAAAAGGAATCGAATGTTGTAAGATGTCAGTATGAAGTGTTTGAACAGGGGGCTGTAAAAATCCATGGAATTGATTTTAAATGTAAATCCATAGTAGGGTATCTTATGCGTGTGGGAATGAATCTATGCATTTGCCAATTCTCTGACATGACAGGTGGTTTCATAAGCATTTAATGTGCCATATGGTATCTTATCCTTGCAGCTAATGTTACAAAGATGTTTAATGGTGAGAGATTATTTGAATATGTTGCGTGATAGACAAAAAGTCCCAGCACAAAACAGACTTGGGCTGAGTAAGAAGCATTTCTTTTTTGTCCTTTAAAGATGGCACAAGGCAGTTTGGAGAAAAGGCTCCTGTAAAATGTAGAAAAAGACACTTTCAGCACTTCAGTGTTGTGAGTCTCTCGGTAAATAACTGAAACAGATTGCACTTCTCTGTCACAGCTCAAAGAGACTGAAAGAACGAGTGGAAAAACCGGAGCTGCCATCTTTTGGTGTCAAGGAGATTGTCCTTGTGAGTCAAAGCCTGATTCTAGTGAGAGAACAACCGTGCGAACAACAATAACATGCTGCATCTCCATATTCAGCTCAGCACAAAACAGAGGTAAACAGTTCAAGGCACATTTGCATCATATCACTTCTCTGTGATTGGACGCAAATTTGCGTTTACTTAAAAATCAGCCTTCGGAACCCTACTTGTAAAACATTGGAATAAAATTAATAATAAATGAAAGTGCAGTAAAAATGAGCAATCAAGATGTTAATGTCTGAATGACAAAATGATTGTGATAACCAAAGGCAGACTCAAGTGCACAACTTGGAGACAGACAGTTCAAATCACAAGACCACAGTGAGGCAATCAAAAACAAAACAAATAAATACAAAAGGGGAAAGCAGACTAGAAAACAACACAAAAAATGCTGGACATATGCACTAAGGACAAAGGCAATTTGGCAGAGGGGAGGGAGCATGCAGGTTTTACAGACTGACGAGGCAGGACAATTGAACACAGGTGATCACACAGGTGGGAAAGACGTGGGGGCAGTGGAGAAAGAACAGGAAGGGGAAAGAAAAAAAGAAAGCACTCCTGTCTGGTTGATGTTAATTGACACTGCAGCCTTGGAGGATTAGAGGTAGTCTAACTCAGGCTTACTTAAAAATGCAACAATCGATTTTTGGCCACTTGGGGGCAGCAGAAAGGAGCTGTGAACACTGCACAAACATACGGAATGTATCACCTTTTAAGGTGATGAACTCTTGAGGGAAAAATCTGGGTCTTTAACTGCTAAATGCTCCACTTTATTCACCAGCTAGTCACTAACTGTGTCTGTCCTGTAAAGTGGGTTGTTACTGCTTTGAAAAGGAGGCTTTCTTTTGTTATAATCAGCCACATGCTGTGGTGGAAAAACAAAGCTGAATGAAAAGAGTAAAGCTGCGGGCTTTTTAATTTGAAGATGTAGCTGTAAGATGGGACAGTCCAAACACTGTTTGGACTGAAAGTGATCTAAGAGGATGCAGCACTGCAACACTGTACATTTTGGTGGTGTTTATTAAATCTGACATGAAGGGCCAACACGAGATGATTTGTTGATGTTAAAGCCAGCAGAGGAGTCTCCAGGCACATGGTTGAGGAGCATACTACTTAATTGACCATAATGTGAACACAATCATGGATAATCCCATTTCATATGCAGGGCTTCACGATGAAATGTTGTTTGGATGTTAAAGAGTATACAGTTACGTCCGTGGCTGACAGCGCTGCTGGAAACCTCACCATCATATATGCAGACTGCCTTTTAAGTGTCTCTGCACAGTGGAAAATGGTTGTAAAATCCAGCTGAATTAATTCTGTTCACAGAGCGTCTGTATTTATTGTTTTTATTGTTTGACACAGATTACACCTCCCACTCATCTCACATCTTTTTGCTGCTGCAGATTCTAGTGTGGAGGTCTGTTCAGGCAGTTTTGTATCCATTGTGGGTTGTCTGTTGGCATTTGTTTGTGTACAGTATTCTGCAGGAGCAATGATTCATGCACCATTTTGTACTAATTATAATGACTGTATTCTATGTCTTTGTAGTTGAAGGGTTTATCAATTTCAGTTCAATATGTACAATATTAGTAATATAATTAAAACCACACTGGACGCCCCTAGACTATAAACTACAATACAGAAGTGATGGACAGACAACACAGTCACTCTGCTCGTCTGCATGGACTGAAAGTTGTGGGTGAAAATGTCAAATATGTCTTGTGCTTTTCACCAGAGGAAAAAACTTTTTGAGGTCATTAAAGTTTTTGGGGTCATGAACATGCATAGAACTTTTCATTGCAATCCAACTGTTAGCTTTGGATGTGAAGTGGACTTTTTGGCTGATGATGTTTCCAAGGATAGGAGCGGTTGTTTTTTTCTCCTCTGGGTAGCATGGATGTCCTAAACCATTTCTGCAGTAATTTGCTCAGTTGTGTTTCTTTCTTTTTTGCTATTTCTTGTGTAAGTGGAGAACTTGGCCTTTCGGAGGGCTGCAGGAAATATCAGGGGGCTTCACAAAAAAAGAATTAGATTTAATACCACAAATCAGGTTCTGACATGACAAGTTGGGAGTCGCCACGATCAATAGATAATTATCCTGATATACAGCAAAAGACAACAAAATTCACAGGGCCGCAGGAAGATGTTTACTGCCAAACAAACACACAGACAAAGGAATCGACACTGACATCTTGAAGTCCAGCTGCTACCAAGTAAAATATATATATATATAAACGATCAATATGTTGTGGCAATCTGAGATCAAATACCAGCAAACATCCTGGCAGTTTTCAGTGGCGTCCAACTATGAGAGAGTGAAAATGGCTCCAAGCAAATATATAAAGATTTGTTTTGGTATTTTTTGGAGTAATGACAGTCGACTAATGAACTCAAACCGGCAGCCTGATACTGTACTCTTCAGCCCTTCAGCAGTTTTTATTGAGTTTATTCAAATTAGCCTGGGCCCACAGAGGCCCTGTGGAGAGCGGTGTGTGGTAAATGTCAGTGTGTGTGTGTGTGTGTGTGTGTGTGTGTGTGTGTGTGTGTGTGTGTGTGTGTGTGTGTGTGTGTGTGTGTGTGTGTGTGTGTGTGTGTGTGTGTGTGCTGACCAGTCGGCCATTGCAGGGGTCGCGTCAGGTGAAAGTGAAGGAGTCAGGTGAAGTTGATTTGGTCTTAATTACTGAGTGAGGACGGTTTTAAAAGTCGACATCTCTCTCCACTTCTGCTAATGCTAACGGGCTATTTAAGCTAGCGCTGCCGTAAATGGCGGACAGAGGATACAAACCGAAGAAACTGCGCAGGAATATCTGCGCCCAGGCCTAAACGGAGACTGACGTTGAAGCGACGTGGGGCATATGGGAAAGGAGTTTTGGACAACTCTCCCCCCGTGAAATGGCCTTCAGACTTCACCAGGTGAGTCGAATACACGCGTCAGGTGTGCTGTATTTTACCTGCTGGCCTGCTAATGGCTTCTTTGTGTTGTGTTGTGTTGTGTTGTGTTGGCGAACTTTGCTGAAGTTTGTCAACGTGTGCGGCCTGCTTTGACCCAGTAAAAGTGGGTGGTTTTAAGTCGTGCTGTATAATGTCTCTGGTAATCGATAAGTCCGGCCTCTATATAGAGAAGACTCTTGGCTGTTTGTAGAGTTCCCTTCACACTACATTGACTCAAGTATTACACTAAGTACACGTTTGGGGTAGATGTACTTCACTGCTGTACAAGTAGTCAGAGAAGGGACCCATGTACTGTACATATCTGTATGATGTGCATCATTTCCTGTTAGTATCATATAGTGTATATGCTCTCTATCTGCACTTATTAACTGTTGCTTTCACATAGTGAAACTATATTGAGCATTTAAATGTATATTCTATTGTGAGGTAAAAAAAGATCATATTGTGATGACCATGCAGGATTTGTGACGTGCATGTGTTGGGCTGCGTTTGTCCCAGTCCTCCACTGGATGAATCTAAATGTCTGAGTGTGGGGCACTTGTAAGGAAGTTGTGTTGACTCCCATCATGAAATGTGCAGCGTCTGGTAATGTAGTCTACGTCTGAAACCTTGCTTGAATGAAATATGTAAAGACGGCGTACTTGTACTGTACTGTACTTTGTTGCCCAGTTTTGCTGTTATCTTTGGCATGGTGCTGACTTTGAGGCTGCCCGTGTCCTGATTTTCCCCGGGTGTTTTCTGCATATGAAAGTAGCAGGGCTTGTTTTTCCCTATTTGCTGCCATCCATTGTTGTACAGTAGGAACAGTAAGAAAAACAACTTCCACCGGAGCCAAGTCATCCGCCACGGCACAACACCGAGCCTAAATTTAGGTTTTTCACTGTTGGTGCGTTTGTTTCATTGTGCTGGGGTGTTTTTTTTTACATCAGTGCACACATTACGTTCTGCTCTACTTGCTGTCAATCACCTGATACCCACAGGAAGAAACGGAGGTCTGTGTAAGCGTGTGGACTCAATCTGGGACGCTGTTGTTGGCTGGGACTGCAGAGAATTTTAAACTGGGTTTAAAAACATAAAGTTTGCAGTTTTGGTATAATACAAATGAGTGTTTGGGGAAAAACGTGCATTTTAATTCAATTACATTTGCTGTGCATTAGAAAGCAGACAGCTGTGAATAGGTTATATTCTACGTCTGCTAAATCACATTTGAATTTGGTGGCTTTTCAGTTGCAGTGAAATACATATTTGTGACATTACACCATTTGAGGCACTTTACGGCATTCGCCATTTTGGTTTCACACGTCGATCGAGCAGCAGGAAAAAGCACTAGAAGCAAATGTGACTAATTATTTTAGCCATACATGAAGATGCGAGGGTGGCTCCAGCTCCAGAAACTTTGAAGAAAAAAAAATATGAAAGGGAGAAGTAATGGCTACGATATGTGTGTGTTAACATTTACAAATTGTACCTGAGGTTATTATAATGACTTGGCCTGCTGTACTTACTTCTGCAAAGCCCACAGCTGCTCTGCTGACAATGAAGGGCAGTCTGACTTTTAAACTCACAGAAGTTTTTCCCCCTTTTTTTTTTTTTTACCACTTGACTGAGCTTTGTGTCCTTGCCCTCGGTGCACACAGTGTCGTAATGTGTACTGTCCATTGTAGTCAGATGTTGTCCTCCTGAACAGCAACGTGAGACCCTGGTGCCTCTACAATACACATTGTCATACCTATACTGTTACTCAGGTGTTGGTGTATGGAAAATACAACCAATATTTCTCATTTTAAGCAAATGCAAGGACCATGTAGCAGCATACATTTACATGTCCTGCACATGGCCTGCAAAATCAATCCCTTTACACTGAAATGTATCCACGAACAGGGGAAATTGCATCCGGAGGTGTCTGTCACCTTTTCTCCCCCCGCAGACGTGAACGCTGACATTACAAATGTGCCGAAATTAGAAGATCTTACTGCAGGAAGGCAGAAAAGTTAATTACACTGCACGGCCGCTTTAATTGGAGTACATACTGACACGGTGAGCATGTCAAACAGATTATTTTTTTTCCTGTTCTTTTCAAACAGAACTTCTCTTCCTCTGGTGTTGGAAGGTAAAAGAGCAGGCAGGAAGGTACTCAAAGGGAGAAGAGAGATGTGACTGATGCCTCGGGGAGAGAGAGAGAGAGAGAGAGATAAAGAGATGGTCAGAATGTTAGAGGGCGATTGAGAAAGCAGAGTAGACACAGAGCCAGAGGAAACCAATTAGGACAGTGATGGGCACTTAAATCAGGCTGTTATTCAATACTGCACAGTCTGTGCTGGAGTATTACAGTTCCCTCAAGGTTGATGGAGTATTTCTTGTCTCTGGATGACAACGGCTGTAAAACGGAGGATAATACTGATATTATTATTTTTGTATCCTTTTGTGTTGCTCTTGTGCTCCAAGAGAAGCATCTGCATTAGTAAACATTTCCGCAGCCTCTTACAGCCAGAAACGAGAACAAAGCGCGTCCTGCCTCCTAAGCTGTAATGTGACACCTTCTGTTTACATTCGCTCTCTGCAAACACAATTTCAGAAGATTAGCTCCACAATAAAACATTTTCTGAATTGTTAAACTGCTTCTGTTTAGCACTATTTAATCATAAAGCACAACAATAGTCATCATGTTGTCAGTGTTTGAGCACAGAAGGGGCTGTGGCTGTATTGATCCCAACACAAGTGTTTTTATCAGCAGGCCCTTCAGTAACTAAAGCTGCACTAAATAGTTTTTTTTTTTCAGCCATTGTTTGTATGGAATTTGTATGTTGTCAGACAACTGCTTATTTACACGTCCGTCACACGTGAATCAGGGGGAGCATGTGAGCAGGAACAACAAAATAATGGGCTAAAGTGGGCTTGAACTGATGGGAACTGCAGTCTGTTGATAATTCAGTTGGTCGCTATAAAAGCAAAAGCTTTCATACACGCGCACAGTTTTTGGTCAGTTTTTTAAAACATAGAAATATTAATTAGTGTAGCCGTAAATGAATGATCTTGGTCAGTCACTCGTGTTTGATTTTAATCCCACTGGATTTAACAGAGTAAAATATGTTTTGCACTTTTATTAGATCAAATGGCCTTTTCAGTTCCATGTAGACATAATACTGTATGAGTTCACTCACACTAGATGATTAGGTTAGTTAACATTTACTTAATTGCTCGCTGTGGGGAGATTTTCCTCGTCACACAGCAGCTTAAAACAAAAGCACCCACACACATCAGTGCACTCCATTCATTATACCAAGGATGTCAGCCGAGGAGTGTTAGTCTGTAAACTGGTGCGCTGTGATATGAGACTGGAGTCTTGTCTCTTTTTATGAGGTGTTTCTTCATGCTCATAAAAAGTTGGCTGGATCCAAACGGTAACATAAAGTAATTTCAGAACACGGGTTTTTCCTCCGTCTTCTTTAACAGTCGTACTTGGAAGAATAATTGAACAGTATTTACTGTCGCTGAGACAAAGACAGACAGCGAAGTGCTATAAATGAACTGCCAGCTCGGCAACTCTCGGCGCTCGCAGAGCGAACGTCGTGATATGTTGCAGTTGTAATTACCTGGAACGCTGATTTTTCTCATTGATTACCACACCGCACCCTCTTGTGATAATACGTCTAATCCAAACTCAAACTGATATCGGATTTAATATTCTCTGCCATTAAAGTTGATGCACTGATGCACCTAATTAAACATGTGGGGCATTCGTTCTTTGTTTGTTCTGCTGGCACTGAAATCCCTTCACATCATACACACACACACACACACACACACACACACACACCCTCCCATCCTCCTGCCTCCAGAGATCTAATAGAATTACTGAGTGTAAATAACAAGTTATAAAGAGGGAAGGCTTTATGTTCAATCACCTAAGATCCGTGAGGGAGGCTGCTATGAAATGGGTGAATCTGGGGGATGGAGCACAGCCAGTGTCAGTTTTTATGCTTAAATGACTTGTGTTTGTGCACCTGCTTCGCACATGACCCTGTCGGATTGATCCTTCGGTGAGGCCAAAGCAGGGGGAGGCGGCGGCCCGCTGCCCTATTTCAAGAAGACATCTTCATTTCTATTGATTTGACCCGAGACTCTGCCAGGAGCTCTCTGTATCCCCCGTCGTGCATTCTTAGTCCTGTCCTGGACAGACCTGCCTCTGCGCACCGGGCACTTTATTGCACAGTTAGCGTACGGTGATCAGCAATTGGGAAACCGCAGATCCCGTTGCAGGAAATTCATCCATCTTGCCACTCCGATGCACAGTAGTTGCTTTGTTAGCAGATGGCTCCTCATTCAGACACACACACACACACACACACACACACAGACGCGCACAAATCATCAGCTTCTGTTTCCATAATCCAAGTTAAAAATAGCCCTTCAGGAGCTGAACAAGTAGCATTAGCCCAGCCAAAGCACATACAAAGAGAGTGAGTTTAGTTAAATGCAGGTCATATTCAGCGGTGTTGCCTTTTATTCACACCGCAGCCATGTTTAATTTATCACAGCGGGCATGCCGGGGAAGAATTCACTTTAACGTCAACATTACTATTCAGCGATGAGCAGACCTTGAGGCCATTTTGGCCGGTGAATCAAAGGCTACAGCAGTGCACCTGAAGGTATGATGCTAAAGATCACAACCTGGTTTGTCATTACATTTTATTAACAAGCACCATTGTCACATCTCATTTATGATGAGGCCAATTTTAATTTCATATTAATTTGCGGTGAAATCAGCACGGTACAACTTTAACCAATATTTGTGGATTGAATTAATTTACATTTTTGTTTTTTTTTTACTGGCTTTAGCCAGAGTTTGACACTATCAGTTGGGTATAATTGACACTGCATTTATATGTTTTGTCAGGCAACAGTACAAACCTGGCTGTCATGTGTATAAATCAAGATGTCACTACAAATGGTAGTAATCCTGTTATTTATGGGGGTAATCTGTCTTCTGCACCTTATGTTAGCGTGGCTAACCTGTGTCGAAACTGAATCGCATATTCTGTAACCTGAGGGTGGAGAACCTTTTTCAAGGGCCATTTCAGTTTTTATGACATCATTTTGAGGGCCACACAAAATGATTTAACACATGTCGCACTACCCTGTGGAATGCCATGGGTGGGCCGTGAGGTGTCTGATGTCTGAAGGTAGTGATGATGATGATGATGATGCTACTCGTGTCGGGTTTTCCAGGTTTGCATCAATCAGTCTTGAGCGGAAGCGAGTTTTCACACCGGGCCGCTCAACAAGCCACTCCTTCACAAACTCTCCTACTTTATGAGGTTTTAGCTTCTTTGCCGTTGGGTGCAAACTTGCTTGCACAACACTGTGGTTGTCAGGATGTGGTGTTGTGAGAGCTGCGTGTTGGCCACCCAGACTGAAGAGCGTTACTTTATCTGAGTGCATTTGTCCTGGCAACTCATGGAGTTGAGCATGTTTCCAGCTCTGCGTCGTCAATTTGCAAATACATTTATTTTGTTGCCATGATGATTGTTGGTCCTGGCACGTACCTGTTGTTTGCAGCCTGACTCTAAACCAGGCATACAACTGGATGGGGCCATCCTGAAGAACATCTTATCCTATTACTCTGTTATTTTCTTTTATCAGAGAAGAAAAATTAATTGCTGTCACTATAATCTATTGGTATTTTTTGAGTTGCTTCGGGCCGGATGTTGCATGGAGGCTGAATGTTCCCCACACCTGCTGTAAACTATGTTTATAAGGTAATCAATCTTAGATTACAGTAGCGTTATGATGGCACCGTAATAGGGTTTATGATTCCAGCCACAGATGACTCCACCAGTGTTGCACAGATAGATTAGACATGGTAATCCCGCTGGGCAAAACCATCATTATTTCCATTTTAATGGGCGTTATTGTTATTGTCAAGGTTAAAACTGCGGCTATGCTTGCTGGCACTTTGTGTTTGTGAGGTGTAGATGATGCATAGTCCCCCTTCACTGCACATGGTTATTGGATTCCCCAACCATATTTATGTTTTTAATCCCCTGCGACAAGTCACCAGAGGGAACTGGCACATAGAACCAGCCATATCTGCCGCCAGGTCCGGTGAGAATCTGCAACATTTTACCCTCAGACGTATAGAGTATTACAGCTGGAGGCCCTGAGATAAATAGCTGTACGAGTTGGCTTTGACTTCCTGAAAGCAGATATACTCTGTTAATTTGAAATGGCCTTGAGTGTGGTTGGTTTCGCTGCACAGTAAATGTAGCTGTCACTGTCTTTAACCACGCAGTGCTTGAGCTGGCAAACTTCAGATATGGAGGTTTTAAGTGATCACTTATCTAGATATGGAAAAGCTATTATGAGAGCTTCACCAGTTCCCCACCTGCATGGCTTTGTTTCGTGACGTGTTGATAATGGCATGGGCTTTGTAAAGATGTTGAAAAGAACAGTTTGGACCTCATGATTCAAACTCTGACAATTGAGCATTACAGTGTAAAACAGAAACCACGATTCAAAGACATTTTCTGTGGAGCGTAAGCAAGAAGTTAGATTTTTTTTTTACAAATTCAGCACCAAGCCGTGAACTTCATTTCTAGTAACAGGCAGAGGTCCAGCTTTTTTTCCCAAGGAGAAACAGCTTTCTTCTCTTAAGGAATCAGTTTGCGTCTCTACATTTAAGTTTTACCACTTCCTGTGCATAGCATTGATTTCCTGCCAGCGTCCATGGAAATTAAATTGGGAAAAATTGAGTCGGTCTACTTAGTTTAAATCAATGGGGATAAGGCACCATTCACTGTTGCAGTGTTTCTTTATGATTTTTTTTTCAGAGATATCTCTTCTTGCACTGCTTAAATCCTTTATATGAGTAAAAAGAGGAATAGTTGTAGTAAGGAAATTTGATTGTGTAGCAGCTCAGCACAGATTAAAAAATGTAGTGTGTTCAGCTATGGCACGTTTTGAAGCTGAAACAGCTACTAAATGAATAAGCAGTGCGGGCCTGTCTCCTTTTTGATTTGTTCAAGAGAAAAAAAGCCGTGCAAATTTATATCATGTTAGGTTTGCTTCATGCCGTGTGAACATATAAACGTCTGCGTAACAGAACTTCGCCTGCACATGGTTGGAAGGTCGTGAGTTACGGACGGACCGGTAGATTAATCATGACGCAGTCTGGCCCTGTAGCGGTCTGTTAGGATGGGGAGTGTATGGGGATATTTTATGGACAATCATCAATCAGCGGCTTGGTGAATCATCAAGTTTGTCGAAGCGTCGCAGTTATGAGCAACAACACCTCTGAGTGGCGCCGCGCCGCCGCTCCTGTGGGGTGGCAGAGCTTCAGCGTATCTGCTGTGTTCAGGTGTGTGGCTCCTGTGTTGCGCTATAAACGTTGAGCTTTTTTAATGGCGTGTCTGTGGCTCTCAGCCAGTGGGCAGCTGGCAGCCGAAGGACTTATGCGCATGATGAGGTCGATGTGGGTCCAAAAACAGATGGCAAACCCGGCGCTGTGATTCTTACCAGCAAAAATTTTAAAGCTATGTGATAAAGGTTGTTATTAGGAAGAGCATATGTCATCACCTACTGGGAATGCAAATTGCTGAAATATTAGGATTTCTTCTCTTGTTTGTAAGAGTGTGTGACATGCAGGCTAAGCAAAAATAAACTCCTGTGTCATATATTAAATGTCCAAATGCAGCCTCATTTAACACGGATCAGCACTGATTTCACGAGCCTCTGCTGCCTGACTTAAAGATGCGCTGCAGCGTGTCTGCGATCTGTGCCACATCTCGCTGTGTTGATGTGAAGCCAAAATGGGTGATTTCCGTGCCGTCCCGCAATTCCCCTTTGTATGTGCAGACTCGTATGCTTCAGCGGGCACCTGTTTTTCCACTGCACAAGCTGGAGAGCAAAACAGCTCCCGGTGCTGCCAGCAAAATGAAAGTAAAGCTGCTTCCTTTGATGTCGACGTGGAGGCCTGTGATGATCTTACTTCGACTAATTAATTAATGACATTCAAAGCCTCTCAGTCGTCATCCTGGCAGGTTTACTCGCGGCCCGGGCCACGTTTGCAGCGTAATAATCGGCAGCTCTGACTTCTGCTCCCCTTTCCTCTCGATCTCTGTCTCTCCTTCTGTTCCAGCAGCTCGACCACGATTCATTCAGCGAGTTGCCTGCTTTTGCCCCGCGGTGTGGCGGCCGTCGAGGCACGTCTGGATGTCCAAATGCTGTACTTGTCCTAGAAAACTGATCACACTTCAATCGGAATATATTCACATCATTCTTGTGGGCCTCCGTGCCTCGTTTCCTGGCAAGGAGGTTTTGAGGGGAAAGACGGGGCAGCTGTTCCTGACCGGGTGGATGAGACCTAGTTTCGACGTGGCTCTACTCTGTCAAACCTGCCAGGGGAGGGAGATGGACTGTTACCGCGGCAGAAGTGGCATCCGGCGAGGGTGACGAGGTGGAGCGGATAGCAGACTGACAGCTGCCATCAATCACTTGACCTGCCAGCCAGATGCAGGTTGACAGGAGGGGGCAAGTTGGCTGGAATGGAGATTCGTACACAGTTTACCGGAGATGTCTTTTTGCCAGCCAGTCTCCGGTGGAATGCTGTCTGTCATTAATCCCTCTGACCATCTATCAATCAATTACTTTTCCAGGGTCAAGCCTATACGTGATACGCTCCATTTCACGGCGATGTTCCGGAGCTGTGGCGCTGCTTCCTTGGTATTTTTCTGAGCCAACGGCTTGCATTTGCCTGAGGAAGAAAAAGTGCATGTCGAAACAACAATCACATTGCAGGTTGCTACCGCAACCGAGCAAAGTCTTGACTTGCAGAGACGCTGCGACAAACCCTTTCTGTATGCTTCTAAATGGAGGAAAAACTTTGAGGAAGTTTCTCAAACTATTGTCAAGCCCCTACCTCAAGAATGTCGAGACAAGGCAGAGAAAAATGTGATGGAATGGATTACAAAAGGCAAGAGAAGAGGATAGACTGAGACAACCAGAAGCTAAATAATGCCAGTCCAGAGCAGCTGGATAGACAGGAGGAGATACTGCTGTGTCTCTGAGGAGTTTCCATTGGTTGAAGCTCACTGATGCTGAACACTCCAGACAGCTTGAGCTAACTCTTAACAAATCTTGGTTCCGCAGCCTCCACTATATAGGTAGATCTACCATTTCCCCAGACGACACGTACTGGTGTTTACAGTCTGCCGAGCAGAGTAATGAAATAAATGCATCCAGGGCATGAGAATATTACATGTGAGGGCCTACAGTGTGCGGCGTAATGCAAAGTTGCATAGTAAACATTCATAATTGAACATTTTAATATCATAGAACATCCAGAAGACATTCTTCAATATTTAATCATATAGTTTAGACCTACTTGGCTGCATGCGCTGTGTAGCACATCAAAGCCTCAATCCCTCGTGCGCGGCGTCCGCACACTTGTTTGCTTTAACCCACACAATAAACAAGTTGTTTTCTTTTGACGGTCCTACAAACCAGGGCAGTCACAACATGGTTATTGGAGGAAGGAGGTTAGTGGAAGCTGATGAAGGATTTGATGTTTGTGATCTTTGGCGGAGACCCGCTATGCATTTACGTTTAAGATTTTACGGCAGGGTGACAAATCCCTGCCCCAAAACAAGGCACTGCTTATTTACAAGCTCGTCTCACCCCACGACACTGTAATTCAAACAATCCTGCTTCCATCCTTGGCTCAGCGCGGTTGCTTAATAAGGTTGAAGCGGTTCAAGATACTTGGAAATATGCTGTTTATTATTTTTTTTCTTTCTTGCACGAGGTTTGAAATTGTGTGGAAATCCATGTTAGCTTTCTTTTAGCAGGTTGGTGGTTTAATGCCTGGATTTAATGAGCGCACCACGGTGCCGTAATGAAACAACATCGTGTTTAGAGGGCACTGGAGCCAGCACCCTACCTGAGGGGAAGAAGGTCAACTTCCATTTTACAAGTTGGGGGTGTATATATTGGGTTTAAGTGTCACAAAACACTGAGGTGACAAGCTCTTTGGGATGTGATCAAGCGCAAATATGATTGGAGTGCAGTGGAGCAGCGACGGCGCTGCCTCTGGGATGGGCTTTGATTATGCCAGGAGCTGGTTGCTAAATCAATAGACCTTGACACTACTGCTGTCTGCACAACAAACGCCGGAGCGTTCGTGCACCTGTCTTGTGTGGAGGCAACAGATACCGCACAGTCTGAAATGAAACGCTCATCTATTTGCGCCATCAAATTTCCCCGTTTTCATGAGTCTGGACTCCTTTTCAACACTTTGGTGACCAAGTCGTTTTCATCTGAAATGTTGCATCTACTGAAGTGGTACAGCAGGCTTTAAAATGTCCTGTGATTGTGCGCAGGCGTTCAGCCGTGACCGGGCTCTTTCATCGACCGTGGCGTGTTTGGGCAAAAATTTAAATGGCGCTGTCTGTTCACAGCTGAACGACGACCGTAGGAGCCCGTGGGCAAAACGGAGCTGAACACCGAACAACAGAATGGCACAAATCTTTATTACTTTGTCCTGAGGGCAATTAGGAATATTTCCCATCTTTTTCATTTGCTCAGCTGAACTTGTGCTTTTGACAGAAAAAGACAGAAGGCGATCTGATATTGGCCTGAAAAAAAAAAAAGAACTGAAGGGGCTACTGTGCAGAAACTAAGCACTGAATAGGGTATTCAGTTTTTTTTAATTTTTCATCATTTTGGCCAACGTCCCCATCAGCTGAGAAAGTGAGAAAGTGAATCGCTGCATTCTTGAGTTGCTGTGACGTTGCCATGGTAAAGTTCCTGTTGTCCAATTGGACGACATCGCAGCGTCTCCAGACACGAGCTCATTGACTTTTGAGCGACTGTGAATGTCTGGATCTCGTAAACTGGGTATTTTCTTGTTATTTGTTTCTCAGTACGAGCCACAGCTCATATTAACCTTAAATGGTGGTTCAGAGCGATTGGGTTGATTGGCAGATAAAAACTGGACTCACCAGGGTTTAAGATCTTTGGGTACAATCGCTGGTTTCAGTGTTGAAACGTTGACGCATGAATTTGAGCTGTCGACCAGTAGCAGGCGGCTTTGAATGGCGCTGAACTTTCGTGGAGATGGCGAGCCGCGCACTCAAACACAGGAACCTATTGTAGCCTGTTAGCTGCGTTGCGCCATGCTGGGGAAAGTAAATGGAACAGTTGAGTGAAGCCGTGGGAGCTGTTGGGACTGAGATAATGGTTATATCCCTGCGAACAGTCATTACGTCTGCCAACTTCCTCCCCCACCTGTTTTGCATTGATTGAGCGAACGTGTTGTTGGGAGAGCGTTACACCTGAAGGTGGTGTAGACCGACTGCAGGAACGACCATGCGGAGAGCGCACAAACCAGATGACTTTGTTTTTGCCACCAACATTTAAGGAGCGCCAACTGATATGACCGATGCAGCAGCTGAACGTGAGAGGCTGCTGGTTTTTGTGGGAATGACAATGAGTGTGCGCTCGGTGAATCTGCGAAACAATATTTAAAATTTTTTTTGCAAATCCTGGCATCAGAATTTAGAGTAATTCGCTGGTGCACAGCAACCCATTCGCACACACACACACACACACACACGTGCAATCTAATTTTCAGTGGCTGCACTGTCGAGCCCAGCTGCTGCAGAGTGGCTCAGCACTGCAACACTTGCAGGCTGAGGTGGAGGAAACATAGTGGAGACCAATTAGGAAGGGATTTTAAATCTGCTTTATTTTATTCTTTAAAATATGCCCCGACTCAGCCCTGATACACTGATTATGATCGCGTTTCACTCGACTCCTACGTGTATTTAAAAAAAAAAAAAAAAAAAAAAAAAAAGGACAGGAAATTAACAAGGCAGATAGACACGAAACTCTTGTGACGATGAAGATGTTTTACACGTGTACACGTGAGGAACAAAAGTTTATATAACAATATAATCGGCATCTCCGCAAAAGACATTTTAGGGAGATCCGGATTTCAGAGCAGTGCAGGAGCCGGAGAAGTGACTGTTATCCACCAGTGGGTGAAATAAAAGGAAGCAGAAAGCAATTAAAACAAGACAAGGAGGAAAAAGACTTCCAGTGTCTCTCAGCCTGGCTCTGCGTTTCCTTTACTCCCACCTCCTCTGTTCCTCCTTTGCTGACAAATGAGGTTTAGCAATTCAATTTTTGCTCTTCAGTTTCAGCTGTGCCTCTCCTACAGTTGTGGGTATTGTGCATATTTGTGTGTATGTGTGCTTGTGTGTGTGTGTGTGTGTGTGTAGGGAATATCTGCAGTACACCTGCTGCTTCCTGAGTCCAAGAGCAAGAAGATTAACTGCAGTATATAGCAAAGATTTTAACTCGATACTCCTGCATTTCCCAGGTGCCTTCAGACTGGAGGTGCTTTCTCAGGAAGCGGCGTTGGCTTGTTTACTCAGCTGAATCCTTTAAAGAGCTCCACATGGTGCTGGAGGCCGAGCAGAAGCCGCGTATACCTGCACTTTCAGCCAATGTATGTCAGGGGGGTGCGAGTAATCATGGATCGTAATTACTCGCAGCGGCAATCTGCACGCCATTCGTTCCGTCCTGATGGTGAATTTTTGACCGACTGCTTTGCTGCTGGTTTTCAGCCCGCTGCACGGAGAGATTTGTGGTTAGATTCATATCATTGTGCGCGGTTGTGGAGCTCATAGTCGTAAAACCACAGGCACAGTGTCTGAGAACTGTGAATAACAAGTTGTCATTTCTGCCTTTTTTTTTTTTCTTACCAGCAATATCTCCTATCCTTCATGGCGCCGTTTTATAGAACGAGAGGCTCCACCGTGTTTAACGCATCATTTCCCTCCTCATTGTGCGGCGTGGAGGGGGGAGCTGGATGATGGGTGAGTGGCGGAGGCGGTGGGGAGGGGGCCCAATGTCCTTGCATTTTATCGCCCCACTCTCGTCCTTCCAGCATGACTGGTCAGAGCAATGCCCTGAGTATTGCAAACAAGCAAATTCCCTTTTCATGCCAACCCTCGGCTGGCATCAGCCTTTTATTTCCTATATGACCAAAAGAGGGTGTGTGTAGGTGTGTGTGTGTAATGTTTCCTCATGAAGAAATGGCTTTCTGGGATAAGCAGCCAGTGATTCGTGAGAAACAAGAATTTATGAAATTAAGAGCACGGGATTAGATGGAGTTACTCAAGAGCATTAAAGGAATTAAAGGCGACTTCACGCCGTCTTAGAGAAAGAAAAATCAGCACTCGGCCAGGTCTGCCTCGAGATCACGGCAAATCGTCTTCACCTGGCCCCGATCAAAAACCGGTACTTAAACTGGTCCGTGCCCTCTCCAGTGCCTATATTTAGCATTTCTCCACTGAACTCCTGAACCCTCCTTGAACTAAAGTTTCGAGCGGGTTTCTTCCCTTTAATGAGCCGTGACTAACTGGTTTTACATTTCGCTTCAATTACAGATCGCTAATACGCAACTGCCTCAAATTGTTCATAGCTGGGTAATTTTAATTTTGCCTTCCTAAATTGATTTATTTAAGCGTAATGAAAGTGTTATCTTTTTAAATGCACCATCATCACTGTGGCATCTCATTATGGCCACACATCAGTGCAGACCAACAGCCTTTCAGGGTGGGAAATACAGGAAGTCCAGTCGAAAACCGGGAACGTCTTCATATTATGTCGGTTTTAAGATAATTCCAGCACTTTCTTCTCTCCAGGTTTGGAGTCATGATATGTATGAAACATAGAAAAAATGATAATAGTTAATAATAATCGTTTAAAAGGCCGTAAACCCCGAGCACTCTACATATTCATTTATACGAGACTAACGATTTATTTTGTACGGTTTACAAAGTTGGAGCTTAAATTGTCAGTTTAATTACACACACAGTTCTGCTAATAACGTCACCTGACTGCAGTTTGTCAGCTCCGTTGCATTTTATATATAATTGGTAACGCAGTAATATTTGTGGGATGTATTCTTTTGAAATTGCTTAATGATATGAAAACTGTTATTGTTAAAAGAGGAGATTACTGATCACAGAGAACTCTGTAGTTACACATGTCACAACGGAAGCCACTGCTGCGTTGTGAGCTGATGCATGTCACACAATGGGACTCAAACAACCACACACTGTGTGTCCCCAGACCTCGGCTGCCCTCGGCGAAATGATGGCAGCAAACCGAAGGCCAGGTGTGTACGTCTTAATCTGAGTTAATCAGCGCCACTTCGTCATGCCGAGGATGGCCAAGTCATCCTGAACACTTCATCGACTTTCCACCCCCCCCATATGACGGACAACTGTGACCGAGTACATGAGGCAGTTTAATGGCCTTCAGTGAGATTAGGCTGAACAACACAGGCCATATGTTCTGTCAGTGTAGTTACGCAAGGCAATACGTTGAAAGACAGTTTTATTTTAAATTCGTTTACAGTCCACAAAGCGTTAAAGGTGCAGGGGCGGGGGGGTTGCAGTACTCTCTGAGGCCAGTGTGGTTGATTGCATTGTTTGTCAATGTGAGGAGTGTGTATGAAGACCACAACAACGGCTCATCCTCCTTTTTGGGTCCATTTTGAAAAAGCTGCCAACAAATCTTTTGTGTAGAGGGAGTAGACTCACTTTTTCAAGATGTAGTTTCCCTGAAAATTGACTATTTCGGATGCAACAGAGAAGACTCGAGGCGAAAATAGCCAGAGACGTTGTGGGTGAGTTTTTCCTCGCTGACAGCTTTAAAAAAAAAAAAAAAAATGGATGCTCCAAAGGAGTGAATCTGAAAGGAAACGCATTAAACAACCCTCCCATGTATCTGCTTACCAAAAAACCCAGAGTTTTGGGGGCCGGTTACACTGTAAATGTTGAAGCAAGAAGAGGCTCTGTCAAGTAAGTCTATGGGAAAATAACCCCATCAGAAATCCAACGGCTTGTGTCAAGCACTCAGCTGACACATTTGATACAGTGCGGCTCAGCCTCGCCGGCGTCATGGTGGAATTGCTTTTAGTGGAGCTGAGGTTTTGAAGGCTACTTTGTATTGAGATGTTTTTTCTCCCTCCCTCCTCCGTCGTCTCCACCCTCTCTGACAGCACATGCATTGATAAGGACAGACGGATGGAGAGACAGAGGGGTGGGGGTTGGAGGGTTGGGGGGCGGTTGTAGCCCCGTGATGAGAAGGTAATAACTCCACACCTCGTCAGCGCAAGGAGACATCAAAAGACCCTCGACTTAAATGAATTGTGACATACTCTGGGCGCAGCCCATCAATATTCTCTGCCGCCATTAAATCAACATCCAAGAGAAGCGGGAAAAAAAAAAAACGTAGCTGGGTACGTGCTCATGAAGCCGCGGCCCCGCAACGAATGATTTGGACCCTAACGAGAAAGCAGGTGACGGAGGTGCACGTCCCGAGATGGGTAGTGATACGAGCAGAATCGCTAATGAAAGGGAAGACTTTTAAATCCCAGGCTGCCGCCGGCCAGAGCACCATTCACACAGACGGACAAAATGAATATGAGTGGCGGAGCCGTACTGATTAGAAGATTACACAGTAAACATCTGAAAGATCAGTGCTGCTTGGCCACGCTGAAGGACATCGCTGTCCTTATCACTTAGTCCCGCTGTGAAGACCACACTTGAAATCTTTGGGCGTTCAGATGCGGTGTCATTTCTTTAATCACCAATGGCGAGGGTTTTATCTCTGAGGAGATGCCATCGCTGAGACTTTATTTCCTAATTGATGAAGTTCCACAGACTAATAAAAGAGTCTTCGTAAACAAATGAAAAGTTATGACTCCACTGTAGCCCGCCGCCGCTCTCCGAAAACTTTGCGAGAACTTCTGCCCTTGTGAAGAGGGGAGGAGGAGGAGGAGAAGGAGGAGAAGGAGGAGAAGGAGGAGAAGGAGGGGGAGGAGGGGGAGGAGGGGGAGGAGGGAGGCACATGGCAGAATCAGTCATACAGACAGCCCATGCAGGACCAGGTCTGTAATGTAGATCTATGACGCTGGACAGGGTCAGTGGAGGCAGTGGAGTGTGTTTTAGTGCACCATAACCTCAGAGGAATGGGCAAGGTGGGGTAGTGCTGTGGGGGGTGGGGGCGGGTGGGGAAAAAAAACCCTTTTACGTGACTTTCTGCTGGAGATGAGTATTTAAAACAAACCCAAGGTTGTTTTTTCGTCCTCTAAGGTATACTTAACTAAAATGGAAAGTGATCGATGGCTGATATGCAGAGGATTTCTGGCTGGGCAGAATTTATAGATGGATTCTAATTGCTTGCATGTTGTCAGTCAATTTCAATTTTTTTCTTTTCTTTTTTTTTGTTCCGTTGGCATTCAGCATAATTTGGGTTGCAGCTCATCACGTGCACTTCCAGCAGCGAAATGGAGCATTTAAACTCTCCAATACATCCAGCTTGCCCAATAAAGGCGTCACGTCTGCAAGCGTATCATTCAGATTGACAACAAGGGGCAGAAGCAATTGAAGTGAACTTAAGTCTACCCCATGCCCTATAAATAATATTTAATCCCCCTTTGGAAGGGAGAATTGGTAATGAGTCCCAGAGCTTTTTTGATGCATCACGTTGCCTTCAGCTACAGCTGACACCGATAGGATATAAACCAGGCGGCTCTGTGGCCTACAATGGTGAGACACGACAGCGTTTTCAAGATCAGATCAATCAACTAAAGGCTGGTTAAATCAGGATGTGGAGAAGTCTCTTGTCTGAAACGTGAAGGGCTGCGGAGAGGCGAGAGTGTGGGAAACACTTTCATGTGTTCTCTCTCTCAAAACCTGAGAGGTATTAGTCCACACATTTGAACTTTGAGCTTGTAGAAATGGTAGTCAAAGTATGAAAAAGATTTAGCGTGCAGAAATCCAATAAAGAGAAGGCTGAGCGTGTAAGCTGACATTGCTGCGCGTCAGAGCCACTCAGGGCTCTTTTCAACCCTCGTCTCTTTGTTTTCACGTCTCTGTTTTGCTTCTACGCAAATGCCCAGCCCTGAACTCAACAACGTCGGCTGTCTGCTTCGACTCGTGTTGAACGAGAGCCCAGACGTTAGAAATCCGGAGCATTAGTACGCGAGGGAACCGTAACGGTAATATTTGTGTTTTAATTACTCGGAAGCGTTTTGCATTTTGGCTGCATAATTAATATTGTGGCCTCCAGGAGCGCAGCATCCAGTCCGGTAACGTGCTTACCTGTGATCCAGCTGTTAAAGTTGCCAGCTTTAATATACTGTCCCGCTGCCTCGCCCTGATACAAAGTGAGTCTAATGTTACCTAAATGGTGAGTAAATAGATTCCAGTGGGAATAATGGCCATCAGCGGTCTGATCCAATAAAGAAGCAAGCAGAGAGAGCATGAAGGGAAGATGAATGAATCTTATTAAAGAGTACTGATGCCTGGTCAGCAGGAAAATGAAGAAACAGCCAGACTGGACCGCTGAGCCAAACCTTTTTTTTTGTAGCCTCACTCTTGTTTGCATTTCACCTGGTTAGCAGCAAAGATGTCACCTGCAGGATCAAATACAAATGACAGAAAAATGTCTGCCTGTTCCCTGTAATTTTAAATCTTTTGATTCTTCTTTCTTTTCTTAAAGGTTAGCTTTCAAAAAGACAAATGCAGTGTTGCATCATTTCGTGCCATTTCACTCAGGCATATTTTGTGCACTGTCAACTATCCCTGGACCTGTTGCTGAGGGAAAACGCACTCAAAACTGTTATTTACTCACTAAATGGTGTTTTATAAAGCGGTCGCACATTTTCGGAAATATACATATGGGCTTTCTTGCTAAGAGGCGGATAAGAAGACTGATACCAGTCAAACAGAAGTTTACAAGCTGTGGGTGGGGAGCTTAATACTGTGTTTACAACAAGAAGGTGAGTGTGACATCACAAATTAACATAATGTTTCTGTGAGCTCGACAGAGACTGTAAAAAGGATGAAAACGGTGTGTGTGTGTGTGTGTGTGTGTGTGTGTGTGTGTGTGTGTGTGGGGGGGGGGTGCCAGGCCATTTCTTGGCTCATTGCTATGACTTCTTGAAGTCGTCTCTGGTTGCTGGGCAACTGGACAGAGCTAGCAGGCTATCTGCCCCCCCACCCCAGTGGCAGCCTCATATTTACCGTACAGGCGTGACAGTGTTATCAATCTTCTCATCGAACTTTTTGGCAAGAAGGAAAATGAGCCCAGAATGTTGACCTACTGCTTTAATCTTGTATCTCCATCAGTCCTGTAGAGGGGGACATTTTTATTTCCAGCCTTTCTTAAAGAGAAACAAAAAGTAATTTGTCTGAATGTCAGGGCGTCACCGTCCTCACAGTTTGCTTGCAAACCAGACCAGAACCCAACACACACACTAACCACACACATTCATTCATTAACACAGAGATAACTGCATTACACTACTCAACTGGACAGGCCGTGTACTGGCACCTTGCAGTTTTTGTAGTTTATTGTTATTTATTGTACATTTGTATATTTTAAATATCTTGATATTTTTTATATATTTTAACGTCTTCCTAACAATTATTTTATTTATTTATTTTTTCTTTTGTAACACGACTCTTTGCTGCTACAATATCGTTGTATATCTTGTACAATGACAATAAAATGCTATCTATCTATCTATCGCGGCCGAAAGGCGTGTTAGATTTAATGTGCGGCGCAGCTTTCACCTGAGTGCAAAAGTTCACGCGCTCTTGCTTCTTTCAATGCATTTGCTATCAGCCCTGCTCTCTCCCGCCTACATGCATAACCCCACAGCTAAATACAGTATGTTCCCTGCTCGTTCTCTGGGACGTCGCTTACTGGAGTAGAAGTGGAGGAGGGGAGGTTGAGGGGAAAATGCACCAAAACCAAAAAAGGAAGCGTTTCCTGAGGCCATAACACCTGGACGCCACTGAATGTCAGGATAATGGAGGTACGTGCCTCGCCCAAAGGAAGCTCTGTGTATCTGAGACGGGGGTTATCTTGTTGAGGTATTAATTTTGCGAAGATGTGCGGTCGCTGTCCGCTGGACTGCCTGCTCATTAAGCCACTTCTATCCCTGTGTGAAAGATTGTCTCCACTCTGATACCTACATGCTCTGAGCTTCTGTTTTTAAATCCGAGACTCAGCCAGTGATTGATCATTGCCAAGTCGCTGAAACTCAAAATGCATCCTTACGCCGAGCTCGTGATGCCGACCCCTGGGACCCGATGTTTATAACGCCGCGTGGCTGCTCCGCAGAGAGCGGCGGAGAGTTTAATTTATGTTTGCAATTGCCTGTGAATTCGTGCTGCGAGGGCATTCGGCATCGCACCAACGTGTGTACGCTCCCGCGAGGAAAGAACGTCAGTTTAGTCGAAATGCCTCTCTCGTCTAAACATGATGTAGTGGGTGGCAGGAAGTGGTCGTGGCTCTTTGGGTTCCGTTGGCGGGCTCCTTTTAACGCCTGCCAGCAGACATGCAGGGTGTCCAGGTGCACAGTGTTGCAGACGCCCCTCCGAGAAATCAAGCCTTCATTATTTATTAGGCTACAAAATGAAGCGGCGAGAGGGGTCGGTCAGGCGTGAAGCTGGCAGGAGGGAACGCCGCTTCCTTGTTTGCCAGGGACGCAGGTTGGAGCGCCGGGCGTTTGCTGCTCGTGAGCCGCACGAGCGGAAGATGAGAGAGACGTGGGATTCAATTCCACCTGCCGCGCGTGACGGGCCAAATATAGACTGCATCAGATGGAGTCGTCAGTTCCGAGACGCCACGCCGTCCCGTGCACCCCCAACACCCCCCCATCGGCGCAGAATCGACCATTTCAGGTCCCAGATAATCTTTAATCGGGCCCACTCATTTTCTCGCCCTACATTCTTTCTCCTCTTTCATCCTCTACATTGAAACGGCTTAGAGCCCTGATCCCCCCCCTTCCTATTCAAGGCATTTTCTTCGCTTTCATGAGCAATTTTCCATTATCCCTGGCCTAGCCTTATAGGCTCAATAAATGCCATTTGACTTCCTGTCCTTTGGATGGTGAAAAATGGGAAAATAGAAAGTCGTTTTTAATAATCCAGCCAATATGATGATTTAGTTGATTTTCATCCTGTTATACTTGCCGTGAAATTGCATTGTCCCCAAATTCAAAATCTTTCCATCTATTAATGCAAACCAACAGATGCACACGGTGCCGCTCTCACTTGGGACCTCATGGAAAACTTTTGATATGAACGCTGAATCAGTAAATCTTCAGTGTATAACACTGTGGCAGCTATTTATGCTTGTGCCTTTTCTTTTGTTACATTTTGTCCAGAGTGTGGCATAGATTACATTATATTAACATTATACATTATATAATCTCTATAATCTGTCTTCATTCATTGATTCACCTGTGTGTATGGAAAAAAAAACACTTGACACACTCATTGTATTGAGCAGGAAGATAACACGCAGCATTGTTAACCTGCACAGTAAAGTCGTGCACACAGTGGACTGAGCGTGGTATGAACCGTCACCATCACTTTGCTCGTGGCGACCCTCACTCTATCTGAGGAGCAGCTTTTAAAAGTTTTGGCTTGACCTCGATGAGGGTCACTGTCATTATCATATTACTGACGTTACTGGTCTGTCAGCCGAGTTCACACAACCTCAGTGCCATTAAAGTTTGCAGGCAGCTAATGTAAACCTGATATTTATGCTACCATCTACCTTTGTGGTAAAAAACAGCCAACCTCCTGGTAAGGCGGTTGGTTTAGACAAGATATGCTGCAAAATGGGATGTGTGGGATAAATAGTATTAACGCAGTGATTGTCGCAGCCTTTATACTGCACTGTGAGACTCAGATTGGTATGTTGTGGCAGGGGCATGTAGTAGTAGTATGTATATAATACAAGGACAGGTGAATACTTCCACAGCTTAACTTTAACCTCTGTGTCACCGCTTCGTCTCTTTATGGTGCGGAAAAAATGTATTTCCCTCCGTCTGTGCACACGTGTTAAAGGACGTCATGCTCCTATCGCAAAAAATCTCAGAGGAGCGAGCTGAAAAGGAGCGAAAATAACGGCCGGCAGCCTCCGAGGGGAAGCGTGTTCTTGGAGAGGTCCTTGGTGAAGGTTTGGCCTTCAGTAATAGAACCATTGTGCTTGCACTCCTGCTAAATTTCTTGCCAAGCTGCAGAGAAAATGGACGGCAGCGAGCACTTCTTAACCTTTCTCCCTCGCCTCCTCCCGGGCTCCTTTTTGTCCTCGCTCCCTCGCCTTCTCGTCCCCTCGGTCCTGGAGTCTCCCACACTGATGCGCTCCCCTCCAGCATCCTTACCTCCATCCTCCCTCACAACTTCTGACTTCTCGTTCTCACTCTCACCTCCCTCACAGGCTCTCTCGTCTTTCTATCTCGTTCTCTCTCTGTCTCTCTCTTTTCAGCCGTCAGTGTGGGAGTAAAAAGGATTAGTCAAACCAAGAGAGGGAGCAAAGCACTAAACTACGGTATTGAATTCTGGCAAAATAAATTTGGGCTTCTCGCGCCGAGTGAGAAGTTAAAGTCTCAGACGGAGCGGTTTCCAGCACATCTAACATGATAACGCTGCATAATGAACTCTTCACGATGACAGCTATATCATCAAACCGCCGCTGCTGTTTGGAGGGAGATGGTTCAGCTACAAAAACAAAAAATGGCAACGGATTACACTGAATAAATACCTTCTTAAACCACATGCTTTTTGTTCTTACATTACAACAGATTCTTCTTATTATAGACTGTAGTGACATGTCTCCTAACAGCTGTCAGACAAAGGACTGGTACCTTTTTAATGCACATTTAATCTGATGAATAATGCAAACGTATCTTTACATTACTTATTAACTTCATGCCATTTAATGTTTATTTAATCAGCTGCTTTACGAATCTTCCCGTTGAGAACCTCTTGGCAGATTGAGCGTACAGGCGTGATGTAAGCAGCAATTTCAACGCTGAGCTCCATCACGTCCCCAGAAGATTTCAGAAGTCAGTCGTCCAGCGGCCGGATACAGGGGTGAGAGGCCGAGTCCACATAAATCTTGGCTAAACAAAGCACGGACAGCTCCTTATTGAGCCGCTCTCAATATCCATCATAGTTAGCGTGGATTTGTCAAGAGGGGCCGGCGCTGACGGTGACATCAGACCACCGGAGTGAATGAAAGGCTCGGCGGTTATGTGCCCAGGTATGACAGGCGTGTAATTAAATTCCTCTCCTCTCTACGCTGAGCGTCAGTGTCTGATAGCATCGCCCCCACCGCGCAGGAACACTGCCCTGTGCTGGGGGGGCCACCGGTGAAGAGGTGATGAACGGCACAAAGTCACTTTAGCGAATACCCAACGCAAATTCGCAGTGCGCTCGCTGAGCGGGTGACACTAAATCCTTATTACCTTGTTTTCACCCAGCTGATATGTTGACATATGGCGGAAAAACTGGAGGCGTAGTCTTATTGTGAATAGTCTCCGAGTCGGTACACTGTTGTTTTTCATGAAGGGCAGGTGTAGTACATATCTGAGGTTTGGCCAAAATATTCTGACAGAATAAAAACACCTTCAAGCCCCATTTGCAAGCAATAAGTGTGAATACTAGCGCACTAAAAGTGTTTTAAATCCCCGTACAAGACTCTTTCAGATCCGTGTGTAGAAGCAGCTCCTTGCCTCACGTTTTCTGTGACCACATAACGGCACATTAAATCTGACGATTTCTCACGTACAGAGGACTGACTCCTGTCAGACAGGACGTGCCTCCGCAAAAAAAAAACAGGTGGGGGATGAACAGTGCGAACCTGCTGGAAAATGGCAGATGGCGGACCCGTCGAAGGCGCGCTCTCCCCGACGTGCCGCAGCCTCCGAGTGGAAGAAGAAGCTCAGCGACGCAGGAAAAACAAGTGAGGAAGTGACGACCGGAGCCATTAGCGAGCTGTGGGCTTTCCACTGGACATGTTGGCCACACAACAATAAGTGCATCATTTTTTTCCCCCACACCATTAGCGGTTCCCGCGTTTCTCAGAGTCAGCTGATACCAGTGGGATGATGGTCTGACTCACCCCAGTGGCTGCGGCTCAGCAAACTGACGAAGTGTTGAGATTATTGGCTCGGCTAAGTTGCTGCCTCTTCATCCTCCATTTCATCAAGGGTCGGCCTCTCAGCAGTTTGGCAGCGAAGAGGACAAACCGGTCGAATTCTAAATGTTAAAAAGAAAAAACAAGAGGAATTCAGATGGTGGAAGATATCGTTTTAAGAAAGTATTAATTAGGTCTGTGCCCGCCATGCTTTGGCTTCTCCCATCTGTGGTGCGCCCATGGCAACATCAGAAAGAGCGCTCAGTGTGACGCACGTCAAATCCAGCCGTAATGAGTTTTGGCCTTATGTCAAGCCCCGACTTCCAGTCGTACAGTTTGTGCTTCTTGAACGCATCGTTTACAAACAATTAATAGAAAACATCCTGCAGCAGCGAACAGATGGGTTACATAACTCAGTGTTTGCAAGGGAGAGATTTTCTTTTAGCAATCTCTGTTTCCTCCCACCATTAACGATCAGTGGGATGTGAAGATTTTCAAATGGTAAATGGTGAGTTATTCCACTCCATAGCTTCAGCATGCAGGAATTAAACCTAAACCGTTACGGGGCTGAAGCCGTAAGGCTCCAGTTTGCGACGCTCGCTAAAGCGTTCGATGTGGAGTGCGAGCTGAGTGCGAGCTGACGATTCTTCTCACGGCCAGTTTCATTTCTTTGTACCATTTCAGTCGTGTGTTGGAAGGTTTGCAGTCCACATAAACTTAAGTGCTTGTTTTTGTACACCATGTATGTTTCCTCTTCTGTTGCACTGATTCACTTAACAAAGCCTTTGTGCGTGTGTGTGACTGTACTGCTACAGAAACTAACCGCTGCCACGGGGCAACTCGCTGCGCCATGAACAAATGAAAGTGCAGGTGAGGCTGTGAACAGCTTGCGAAGGCGGGTGCGAAGGTTGCGGGCGTGCAAGGTGAGGTCTGTAGCTGCGGCGGGGGGGGGGCGTGCAGATTGGACGGTGAGTGTGCTTTTCCTACGGGCAGGAGTGTGCAGGCAAAGTGACAGCCAACTGAGCTGTTTCATAATTTATTGATGGCTGCATTCATACTCATACGTGCGATAAAAAGAAGAAGAAGCCATTGACTGCTTTCTTTATCAGGCGCTCTGTACTCCTTTCCTTCCCGGGCCGCTCCGTTCACAGCATCACCTGAACCGTACAACGCCGCCGCACTCGCTGGCAGACGTTGATGGAACTATGGAGAGCGATATGTTTTTGCGGGAAACTTCCGCTTGTGGGCCTCTTTGACCGTAATGACGCTCATGAGGACGAGCTCAGGTGGTAACGGGTGATGAGATCAAGGAAGACATCTTCTGTAACGCCTTATTACAGCATCACAAAGACGTCCCCGCTCTCACTTCGCCCGTTCCTCGGGCGCACGCTCCTCGGCATGCGCACAATCAGCTCCTGCTCGTTAGCGCTCTGTGTGATATCCATGTAATGACGTGTCCCGCGCTCCAGCGTCGCGCTCACGCCGTCGCCACACGGAGAGCAGATCGTCTCGCGTTGACGGAGCAACCTTTCTCTGCAGCCTGGCCTCTGTGGATGTATTGTTTTTTATAGAGTCACGGCGGCTTACAAACACAATCTGGAATTTGTTTGTCTGTTAAAGGTTTAGCTGTATTCAAATATGACTTTGGCTGAATAATAGGCTTATGAGGGTTTTATTTAAAATCATAATGGGATGGCACCGGAAAATGTCAACAAGCTGTTAGACACCTAATACATGTCATATCGGTTCTGCTCAGCTGCAACGTGACTCTTACTTACCCATGTCTAGAATTTGAATGGACTCGTTTTTTTTTTTTTTTTTTCACGGCAGTGACTCAGTGGCCGTAGCCTGGCTAACAAGCCTCCTCGCTGCCTGACTGATCCCCTGACTCTTCATCTTCTGCCATCATCATCAGTTTAAAAACTACGGTCTGTCCAGTGCTGCAGTTTATGACCGATCACCTGCAGAGATAATGCTGCGCTGGTAGCACGCTGACACGCTAAACTAACATGGTGATAATGGTACGCAGTTCCTGCTGATCACCAGCATTTAGCATTGTCATTGTGAGCATTTCAGCATCATTTCGCTAACTGTGCCGAGATGCTAGCGTGGCTGTAGACTTAACTGAAGACAACACACACTGATGGATGTGACAAAGCACTTTGCTTATTGGTACTGTGCTGTCTACATTATGCTCTCAATGCGCTGTCACCTCAAACATGTCAAGTCACGTGATGCTCCACGATCGTCCACCCCCGGCCGGCAGACACCTCGGAGACGGCGGTCTCAAAACTCCGGCAGATAAAACCAAAGCTCTTTGCATCTGTACAGTAGGTATCTCCAGAGTTAAGCGGAAAAAATATGCATTTCTTTCCATAAATGGGTGACTTGACCCTTTTTAAGGGTGGATAATCACAGCAGGAATCAGTCTGCTGACCTTGGTGAGTTCGGCACCATGCAGTCTCTGCTGAGACACCACAAGGTCATGACATGGAGGGAAACTTAAAAAAAAAAAAAAAAAAACCCAACCAAAAACGTAAACACGCTGTTGAGAAATTAGGCTCAGTAACACACACGCAGCAAACCATCAGTCTCTCCCAATATAACTGCGCAGGGCGTCAGTATCTTTCTTAAATCAGCTGCAGACTTGACAGACCGTGTGAGCAGAATGAGAGCGCGGAGCTGAGCAGCAGGCGGAGGGAGGAAAAACCTCTGCAGTGCATCTGCGCCCCCACCGCCCGTCACCAGGGGGCCACATTGTGCTTCAATAAATCCCCCAGTTATTTCCTCCCATAAGTCAGATAAACACACCGTGAAAACAGAGCGGGCCCCCCATCGACTGCTCTGTAAATGTATAGCTTTGTAAGTGGCATCGGGAGTGTGCGTGCGTGTGTGTGTGTGTGTGTGTGTGTGTGTGTGCGTGTGTGCGTGGGGCGGAAGAGATTCGGGACGTATACGTTTTCAAAGAGTCGTCTCAGATCAGCCGGCCTCTTTGCAGACGGAGAGACACACGCCTCTGCTGCCTCAGAACACTCATTCTCTAACATGGCATCTCTGGTAATGGGAGATTAGCGCAGAGAAAAGGCGGCAGAAAGAGAGAAGGAGGAGAATGACAGCAGGAGTGAGTGGAAGACGGATGGAAACGGGCGGGGGTGGGGGGTTGCCCCGAGCGAGGGAAGTAGTAGAGAGTGAGAGAGAGAGGGACAGGAAATGTCTGTGACGATTCTCGTTTGTGACCTTTGTTGTTGCCCGATCACAACGGGATGGACTAGGCGACCATAAATATGTTAACACCTCTTTGCACGTGCATTTCTATACTTATGGGGCTACTGTAATTCTGCAGTGCCAATATTTCCGATCCTTGATTGACTGGCAGATGTGTAGAGAATTACTAACTCATACTGTAAATAAAACGGTCAGTTTGGCCGTCGTTGGCCACACAAGTGTGAGAAAGTGACAAAACCCACGTCCCAAAATCTGGAACTATTCCTTTAAGGAAAGAGCCCTCTGTCAGTCAGTCACGTTTCTGTTTGTTGTTGGTGGTGTTTTGCTGATAACAGATTCACATCTTAAAAGACCACTTCCTGTTTCTGTTTTGACACCAATAGTCACAGTACACATATAATACACATACAATAGCCACATGTATAAAGTCAGGTAGAAAGTTTTTTTTACCCATTCCCGGTTGGAAGACCGCTCCACACAGAGTCCAGACCTCAACCCCATCAACACCTTCAGAATGAACCCGGACTGACTGTGAGCCAGGTCCTGAGGCTGAATGGGAGAAAATCCCTGTGAGTACAGACCCCCCCCCCCTCCATGACACTGCAGCAGCGCCTCTTTTTTCAGAGTGAGACGTACGCACCGTGTGTCATGATCACTTCTACACTTATTGTTACCCATCCATCACACCATCTTGTCTCGGGGTGTTAGGACAGCCATTAAGTACTACGACTTCCTTTTCACCGTTCTGTATAATCCCTCATATTCAAAGGGAGTCCAACTTTAAAGTGATTTATAGGGCGGCAGTGACTGAGACAGAGAGGTGTGCTACTTTGGGACCACGAGGATTCCTGGACTGCGGTGCACAGTGGATCCGAGTTCACTTAGTTCCCTGAGTCCACCGTGCTCCCTGCACCGGTCAGGTGCCAACATCGATGCCAGCTCTCCTCCCGTCAACACTCTTCCTCCTCTCCTGCTCTTCATCCTCAGGATGCTGCCCGGGATGCAAAAGCTGCGGCCACTTCTGTCTGAAGAAGTGGAAGAAGGAGTTGAGAAAGAGAGGAACCGGGGGGAGCAGTTGAAGTGGGAGCTGGCTGAGGGAAGGGGGGGTTCTCTGCTTGCCCTCTCTGGTAATGAGACATCACTAAAGGCAGACAGTTGAGAGGAAGAATGAGAGGAGGGAAGCCTGCAGGGCTATTTGAGTCTCTGCCTCTGTGTGTGTGTGTGTGTGTGTGTGTGTGTGTGTGTGTTTTGTTGTGTGTGTGTTTCTGCATTGGTTTGCAGATGCTAATGTGCTGCTGCGTTTTTGCTTGTGTCTGCATGTGTGTGTGCGCACGGCGTACATTAATGTAATTGTCACACGCGTGCCGTGCCGCTTGGGGTGAGTGGGACATATGAGGGGTGTGTGTGTGTGTGTGTGTGTGTGTGTGTGTGTTGGGGGGGTAGCAGCTGTGCATCTGAAAGCCTGACCCCGTGTTGCAATCATGCAAGCCGGACGACTTCGCTCCTCCCGAGGCCTAAGGCAAGAAAATATGGAGCTCAGCACAACGGCGTTAGGTTGTGTCTGTGAGTGGATATTTGTGCGTCGAGCGCAGCCCAAGCAGAGTGTTGGTGTGGGTGAATGCAAGTGTGAGTCGGGGGTTTGGGGGGGTAACGCTGCTCCTTTCTGGACGCAGTGGAGCTGTGTTTAAGCATCACTTCCTTTTGTTTATGCCACGGGCGACGTGTTGTCCACGGAAGAGAGCCCCGGCCAACTTTGCTGACGCAAGGTCAAACACACAGGCACGGGCCCCGGGTTGCTTTGAAACAGATGTTAGCCCCTGCGCGCCGACACCCCCCCCTCCCTCGTCCTCACACCCTGACTCCCACACAAATCTGCTGCCTGTGACAGCGCCGCGTCGGGTAGCGGCCTGATCGAATTCATATGACAGACTACACAGATTTAACTCTCTGACCGAAGCGCGCGCCTGCGGGCGAAGAACCGTCCTCTGCATCTTAAGACATGACAGGGCCCAGACCCTCCACACGTCCTCCCATTCATCGCACCGGGACTCAACAAGGACCGAGAATCAGTTTCTTAAACTGGTCGGTCAGATCTTTTCATGGTTGTCTAAACAGGGCAAAAAACAAATTCTCTCTCTCTCGCTCTCTCTCCGTCTCCGTGTTGTGCCTTAAAGCAACATGACATGAGTTTAAAGCAAAAATGTGGGCTGTGACTTTTATCCCAGTGCTGATGCAGACATATATACATGGGTTTCTGATGAAGACAAATAAGAAAGCGAGATTTCATTCAGGGTCTTTATCCTGGTGCTGCTCCTCCAAATTAAATTTGCATAGACAAAATAAACGTCCAGCAGGAGATTGAACATGTTTGGAAAGAAACAAATACATCTTGATGTTGGGAGATCTTGGGACTGGAATCGATCGATCACAGCTGTCTTTCATGATGTTTCGGCCGCAGAAAACGCAGGTTCAACGCTGCCGAACACGCAATCCATTTAAAAGTGGCGTATTCTGCTGCAGTGTCTCTCTGCGAGACATTGACCTTGTACCCGTGTGCTCATTATATCAAGGCTAAAACTGCAGGCAATGTAAGCAGAGCAGTATTTTTAAGCAAAGTAAAATTCAGCAGTAATCACACAACATGTCAAAATAAAGCATGCTGTGTCACGTAACTGTTTTAACTTGGAGCACAAACAGATTTAAAGACACAGTTCACCTGGTAGCAGTTAGCTTGTTGTGACAGTATGGAAACATAAGGGAGCACGACCAGTCCCACAGCTACTCTGACTGGTCTGAGGTCAGCCCCCCCCATGCACCATGTGACCATATATTGGATTTTAACTCAAAATTCATCTCACTTGCTGCCTGCATGCTACCAGGGTTGATATAAAATAGCGCCTCGCCGTTCCTTTGCATTTCAACCTCAGCAGCCGACATATTAAAATAAATACAAGTCACAAAGTGGCTGGAGTTCCAAGTCATCCACTGAAGCTACAGAGAAACCAAAATTTCATCACTCATACAAAATCAATAGCTCGGGATCAGTGAGACGAAGTGAGATGTGGGTGGATGAGATATGGGCTTTAAAGGGACAAAAATGAAATGAGGCTCTGCTTTGACCCTGTGGCAGAAATAAAAATTGATGGATAGAATCCCCACCCAAAAGCTCGCCATTCCCACCAAGTGGGTCAACCGCCATCAGGCGATTACGATTATGAATGAAGTTGCTCCAGACGCCCGTCAGAGAAAAAGAAGAAGTGTTTAAAACAAGCTGCACTGAATGTTGATGCCCTCTACGGCACGGCTGCGACTCACTCAAGCGACGCTGAAGGCGGTTTGGTCAGGCCACCCTCCCGGGGCTCGCGTTAGCCGCGCCATTGTTATTGAGTCGGCAGCATCGCCGTGGAACATTTTTGGCATCTTGTTGGTCACATCAAAGAACCAAGGAAGTTGTGAAAGCACAGCCATCCAGGTGGATAACGCTGTTTAATGGCTTCTGAGCGGTCCAACTCTTAAGAAGAGGAAATGCTGTGCGACTGTGAAGGGATTGTAGGGAGGACTGTGTAATTTGGTGCTAATTATAGGGTAAATGGAGACAGTAGGGGTCTGATCAATTGTTACACTCATGATTAATTCCAATTAATATTTGGCTCAGCCTCGAGTGTTATTCTGTGCATAGCGGGGATTTTTTGCGTGCTCAGCGACATGTAAAAATTCCTGTGTGGTTGTGAATTACAGGCAACAAATACGAAAGATCAAGTCTCGAATTTCAAGCTATTGGCGGATTGTTCATGTGATTATAGCAATTTTCAAATTATTCTGGTGTCATAACTTTTATTTGCAGGAAATTGGTATCTGCGGGTCGCTTTCAGCTAATTTATTCTTAGATCAGAGTCCGCGGATCATATTCACTGGGGAGGGTGTGGAGCCTGAGGGAGTGCATTGCTGTCTCTGACAGTTTTTTTCTTTCTGATGTTGCCAGTTGGAGTTGCCAAGTCCAAATTTGTTGAATTCACTACATCAGGGCTTTAATATTTACTTGTGCGTAAATGAATTTCTGCTATTTTTATTTATTTTTTTGTTTATTAAGGCGACAGCATTCATTCAGGGTATTGACCCAGCTGTGCTCCTGTGTTTCCTCGGTGTCCTTCCTTGGCTCTTTCCTGCAAACTCAAATAAATGGGCACTAACAGAGTGCACTGTCTCCTTGTTCCTATGATCAGTGCCAAGTCCCTCAGCCCTTTCCAGGAAACCTTCAGTGAAATTATTTGGGTGAAATAAAGCTCACGAGTGGGCCGACTTCATAAACCCAGATGCTGTTCTGACTGTGAAAAGACTTTTCTATCTGATGAAAAAATATTGGATGAAGGTGAGGACCTGATTTTCGTTACAAACAAAAGAATGAAGTGATAACGACGCCACGTCCCGTCACGTTTTTTTTTTTTTTTTTTACATTTTCCAGGAGGCCCAAGTTCTAGTGTTCAGTACTCTTGGTGTGGTGTTGTGCGTTGCTCTCCCTCTTTTGTACTCACTCAGCCACCTTCTGCCATCTCATACAATGAATAGAGAGAATGGATTGAAATGCAAGTCTGCGGCCTCCTTGAGACAAACTCTCCACCTTTTATAATCCTAAATTAGAAAAGGCAAAACGTTTGCAACGTGCAAAAAAAGAGATGTAGCTTCAAAATGAACTGCGAGTCAGTTGAAAAGGTCACGTGGACTGGAGTTTGTCGAGTGCACATCTCGTCTTACAATACGAGCAAGTAAAATATCTCGCCGTCCTGAATAGATGCCAAGGTGAAGTTGCTGCAGATTCTGACAATACTGTTGCTTTCACTTGTGATATGAGCCTGACACTGCATGTCATTTTGTTTCTCTTCTTCCTTGTCGGTCAGTGAAATCTTTCTCCTGAGATGCTCTTCTTGGATTTCTGCCATTAAACGCACAGTGATGCCTGCCATTATTACAAACCTGCATCAGGTTTGAACAATAGCTGCAGCTTTAATATAAAATTAAGTTTATTGTCAAGTCCCATCCAAGAGGCACATTTGTAGTTTGCCATGACTTAAACATTTTTCTGTCCCAAAAAAGAGAAAAGAAAAAAGGGGGAAACACTCAGCCGTTCAGCCCTGCTAAGTAAATAAAGAAATAACTGGAATAAGTTCAAATATCAGCTTCGTCAGAACCGGGCAGGAGTGCAGTATAAAAATGTATTATGATTTTTTTTTTTTTGACGAATCCCACACAAGTTTAAGGGCAGACAATATGATTCATAAAGGGAATGACTCATCTCCCGACTGCGTGTACGCAACACGTGTGTCGTCAGATGAGGCCGCACGTGAAGCCTAAACAAAACGTAATCCTGTTTCCAGTCCGGCCGGAGACGCACACGCAGCGAGCGGCCACGCCTGTCGCCTTGCCTAACCTGAGCCTCGGTTGCCAAGATACACTAAACCAGGCAAAATACACTGAGGCCCCATTGTGTCACTTCTCCTCTCGGTGTAATGTATTCATGCTACACAATGTTGTTGCTTTTCTCCCCCCCGATGATGTTGTGTGCAACATCTCCAGCACTTATCGTACACGTCTTTTGAGAAGTGGCATGAAAGAAGAGTCTGGATTCCAAGTCCAGTTAACACTTGTTACTGTCGGAGAGGTGATTGTGCTGTCACTTTCGGTAGTTGTGTTGTTTTTACGGATGCCTTCCTGTAGCAGAGCAGCGTGTCTCTGTAGAGTTACTTTGCATAAAGAAGTAAAGGCTGCCAACGGGAGCAGGAGGCGACGCAGTCTTAATCTCTCTCTGTCGCTTACTGAAAAGCAACAACAGTTTACTCTGCAGTGGTTCTGCAGGAGACTCCAGCTTCTTCTTTTGTGCCCAGATTTATTTGTGCAGCGTGCAATTTCAAATACCGTCTCCATACATACTGCTCCCCTTCTGTATTTCCCAGAGTGGATTGCGGTTGTGTTTTGATGTTGTTAATAATAACAACCTTTCAGTGTCTCCTCACAGCTGAGCACCTTTATACCTGTCTGCCAGCTACTGTGTCATTGCCGTTCTCGTATGGACAGTGAGGAGCATAAACAACATTTGGATTTAAAAAGTGCCAAATTTTATGTGATAATAAGCTCTGACACATCCATTCACCATTTAAGAGTGTAACGCAGAGGCTGCTTTCGCATCAGTTCATTTCATATGAAATCTGCCCAGTTTAGTGTCCTTGAGCAAAAATGAAGCGTACAATGGACACACACTTTGAAAACTACTGTGTGCCCATTTGTTATTCCTCCAAGGAATAATGGATCAGAGCCAGAATAATGTAATCAGCTAACCAGTGTAGGTCCTGTACTGGTCCCAGTACCAGAAGGAATGGCTCAGAATGGACTGAACTGTCTTTTCCATGCATTCAGTGGTAAGCTCCTGTAGACTCTGGATTTATTTTTTTTCCATTGGACTGTGTTCAAGGTAAGAAAACAGCTGACACGGTTTGATTTTTGGGTGGTCTGTGTCTTTAAGTAGTTAGCTAGGCTAATGTTACAGACATCAAGCTAGCCTGTCAAATCAGGCTCACCTTGAAACGTATTGACCGCAGACCCTGGATGATTCAGGACGTCACGAGTGGATTAGACTCTTTCCACGGCGCCCGTCGCATTAGCTGCCAAGAATCCCCTCTCACACTGAGCAGAAGTAGGTCTTATTGGCAATCAGAGGTCTCTTCAGAGTCTCTCCCTCCTGTGTCTGTTGTGCTTTAGGCTCTCTGAGCTTCTCAATTGCTTCTGAAGCTTGGCCATCTTTCCCGCGCCGTCGTCTCACCAAACAAGACAAGTTCTTCACGCTTTTGTGGCCAGCTGGACTTCTCGAGCAGCCGCAGTTAAGTGAACAAGGTCGCAGCTTGGCAGGCGGTGAGTCAAGTTGTCAGCAACTGCTTGGTAAAATTGAGGGCTATTTATTTTCCCTGCTCTCTCACCGGCAACGTTCGCATCTTCTAAACAGGGCAGCCAGAATGCTCTATTGAGCCACGGCTGTTGACTTTCCACCCTGCATTTTCACTGCAGTCACAATTTCAATTTGCTTGGATGTGGCTGACTGTCAACAAGTGTTGTGTCTCTTTTGCGTCTCTTTCCCCCTAAAACGTCTTTCATACAGGCCAGATCACACAAAAACCGGCCTCGCTGACGTACTTCCAGCAGCACAGTGCACTTCCTCCTCACGCTGTCAGTGAGACTTGTCCTCACTTCAAGGATTTAAATGTTTTCATAGAGCAGGCTAACTCTTCTTCATTTAGTTGCATGCAGCGACCTCCAGTTGTTTGCTCAAGTTGCATTTCAGTTTTGCAGTGCTTCCCATTTCTTTAGCTCCATCAGCTGCAATGCAGAAATCATCGTTACGTAAACCTGGAACTCAGCACATTAGAAATGGAACATAGGTGAGGTTATTACAATGCTATGGGCTGGAGTGCTAAGAAATTTGGTACAGATGGTGGGGAAGTTTAGAATTTGTCCAATACCTAAAAATTCCCATCGAATTCATCTGTATTTTGTTTTAACGCTAATTAGCAACTGTAAGCATGCTAGCATGCTAAATTCATTTGAAGGCTCCACTTTGTCGACATGCAGGCCCACAGCTGAACTTCACTCACTCAAATTACAACACAATGAGCCATAGTTTTTTTTGAAAAAAGAAAAAGTTGTTTGTTATGATGGCATTAGTCCTTGAACGAGAGCTGGAGATCCGTTTGCTAACCTTGTGGCAGAAAATAATCTACCAGGCCATCAAGTACGTGAGATTGCCTCGCTGCGTTTTTGTTGTTTTTGATAGAAAAATTGCAAATAAATAAATAAGTGCAATAAAATGAAACTGAGTCAGATCGTGCAGCAGAGCTGGGCGCCTGACAGTAACCTGTCATTGAGAGGTGTGAGAGTGGCCCACTTTTAGTCGTGACTGACGAGCCCATTGACAAGTGCGGTGACAAGCAGCTTGATTCCCTCATCCGAGGTTTTTGAGGAGCAGAGCGCAGCAGCTTGTTTATGCTGATCTGTTACACGCTGACACATTGGGGGGGTGGGGGGGCAACTTGCACACAGCCAGTTCTTAACTGTGGTAAACTGTTAGCTTCACATTAGCGGGGTGGGGGGTATGCATGAACACCACTATGACTGAATGGCAGCGTACACTGTGTTGTTGCGGGGCGGTAATGAAGCAGCAGGGCCGTTTTGACTCTGTTTCACTGAAGGGAATTTTCACTGGTTGGGAAAATATGCCGCGATCAGAGCAGGACGAATGACGCACTTCCTGCACGGCTGAAATGCAAATTAAAGTGCTACATCGCTGTTTTTAAATGGTCACTCTGGAAAGGCTGAGGAGAGGAAGGCAGGCTGGGAGTTCATTTGTTTCTAGTTAATGCTGAAACACTTTGGCCGACACACCTTTTGTGATTAGAGCGTCAGCTGAAAGCCAGAAAACGTCATGTTTTGTGTTCGCACAATGCGGTCACTGGTAATTTGCCGCTTGCAGTTCCTGCGGAGCGACTTCTGGTAATGCACATGTACTAACCCCTGACCCACAGCGTTGGGCATTTGTCGAAATGACGTTTGTTCAGCTTTGAACCACGCCGATGAGCTTTCCCTAATGTAACTCAAGTTTTGTCGTTGCGAGCCATCTTGCCCTGCGAGCTGAAAATCCCCACAGAGGTTGTTTTTTTTTAGCCTGAAATGGTTTGTTTTGGAAGAGACTGACAGTTCACTTATTTTATTGTTTTGTACCTGTTGTTCTGGACTCAGGGGTGTGGTTTTTGAAGGTGGGGAAAGGAGGAAAGAGTCAGAGTTTTCAGTGTGTGACGAATACGTGCACGTCTGGCTGACACGATGAGAAACGCTGTGCTGAAAAATGTCGCCCGCCTGGTTGTTTGTACCTCTTCACACCTCAGGAACAGCTTGTACGTGCAGACTTTTACCTCATGTCTCTTACTGCGTCGCGGCGCCCACCAGAAAGACTCTCATTGTTGCAGAGTCCATTTATTTTTGAGCAGAGGCGCTTGGAGCTGCTTTTATGACTTCCAAAGCCGGGAGCAGGAGCCCACATGTAACATTTGATGGCTGTAATGGCTGAGTTTGATGCGTCTTTGTATCCCCTCTACTTTGCTCAACACTCATGCACTTGCCATCTCAGACTGTGAAGCCTTGGGTTCTGACTTCAGTGAGTTCTGGTGACTGCTGTAATTACAACACCGCCATGAAAAGATTAATAGGTTTAATTTACATCATATCTTTGCCTATTTGTACTTACTGCATTGTATAATGGCTTTTGCATGGTTGGCTTAATGTTCACACCGCGTGAGCTTCAGCTTCCTTCTGAAGACTACCTGGCTGATTGACATTGACTTCACCCGGCCCTAATCTGTCTTGACGGCCGGTGCTGGCCAGTCCACATGCGTGTGGGTGAGTGCTACCTGTACCTTTTTGTCGGCCAGGGACAACATGATAAATGATTCATCTATGTTATCAACAGTTTAACCTGAATTTGACTTGGTCTAAGAGCAGGAGTAATTAAGAGTGGTTGCATGGTGTCAACCCAGAGCTAGCTGACACGTAATTAGCTTGTGTAAACAACTTAGAGGGTCAGTGCTCTGCATGTTCATGGCTGTAAATATAGATATTTTAAAGTCATACTTGCTTTTCAGCCATATACAGACACATTCTTATCCAATTTATGAGTTAAGAGAAAGTGCATGAGCCGAACAAAGTTTGCCAGTAATGCTATTTGCGTCTGACTTCTAAACTAGTTCAAGCCAGACATAAATCATTTGTTATAATGCAGCTTTAAAATCATTCTGATGATTCCAGTGTTCGCCCCCTCATAAAAAATATACGTTAACAAGATGATTACACCTGTTTGTGTATGAAAGGGAAATACTGAATCCCAAAAGAGTGAGTCACTGAGTCATGGTTTGGAAAAAGGCCTGTGATTGGGCTTTGAAAGCTTCATGCGGTAAGCGACGTCTGCTGAGAGAGAGAGAGAGCGTGATGTGGCTGTGTGCACGTTACATTGGAGGTCATATTGATCAGGAAAGGAAAGCGCAGAGCGCTCACAGTGGCCACTGCAGCTGAAGTAAGTGGCAACATACGAGCCGCCTCAGCGACGCTCTGTAACATGTCAGAGTTCAAACAGTGTCTCACAGCCCGAGTTATTCAGGGGGACATTATTTCTCACATTTCTCACACTGTAGTGAGTTTGTCACTATTGGCTGCTGGTGAATCATCGGAGCTTTGGCTTTGCATAACCGGACGTGCCTCCTCAAGAGTTTACTGTCAGCCCAGATCAGGACCTGACATTTAAAGCTTGACATCCCCGGCCTCCTCGTTTGGCTGCATGTTTTCCGACGGCGTTGACGAATCCGTCCTTTCGATCTCGGCCCGTCTAATTGCTGCCGAGGTCTGGGTTGATGAAGAACTCACGCGCAACTTGAGTTGACTTGACCGGAAGGACCCCTTAAGACAGACAGCAGTAATGGTGTCAACGTGAGCTGCACACCCTGGCCTTTTCATGTGGTAGCTCTGCTGACTTGTTCCTGCACTGTCAGCCCGGATAACCTCATTGTCATTGTCACGCAGGACCGCTCATCTCTGTTTGCCTCACATTTAGTCTGACTTTGGGGAGGGAGCAGATCCTCTTTTTTTGGTTCTTATAAGGTCGGACAAAAGTGCTGACTTTTCTGTGGTTTTCCATTCTCCATTATGGAGGAATAAAAAGTACTATTAGGACAATGTGACCCTAAAATAATTTATATTTAACTGCAGATTAGCTGTAAGCCTCGTAGCTAGAAGGAGCACGAGTCCAGCAGTTACTTCCGCTGCTGTGGAGGTGCCGTTTGGCTCCTCGGCCAGCCTAATCTGATTAACGCCGCTTGCTCCTTGCGTTCGGTGTGTCTGCCGCCGGTGCCTGTCGAGAACATGCGTCACGCTGAGCGAGAAAACAAGTCCAGTCACCGACACGATGCCATCTGCACATGCAGGTAGGAGCGCCGGTCCTTTCCTGTGCTGGCCTGTGACCAGCGTCTCCGCCTCACCGCTGTTGATTCAAATCTGCTGTGGTTTCTAAAGATGGCCATGAGCAGTTAAATGGCTGCAGCCTTGCTTTTATGTTCTTTTCTATAAATAGAGAAAATTGAAGTTCACGGTGAAAAAGCAGAGAAAAATTCACGAAATTGTGGAGGTAGGTTCACGGGTCATTGGCACATATAGCATACTGTGCAATATAAAATCTAGGAAAACAAGAAATGAACAATGAGTGAAATGAGTCATTAGTTATTTTTGCTTGAAAATAACACTCATTTATCACCATTGTTGCCCATTGATTTTCTCTTGATCGACTAATCATTCAGATCGACAAGTCATTTCAACTGTACGGCATGGCAAAGGTATAATAAAATAACCTTAAAAAAATAGATGGATAACGGAACAACTGTTCCAGTACATGACCCAAAACCTAAAACTCTTAGTGCATGAAACTCAAAACCTTCAATCAGTAATTTTCCGACGTGAATTGTTGCCACCTGGCTGAAAGAGGCAACACATGTGAGTGCAGAGCATTTTAATCCGGTATCACACACGACACATGAAACCCACGCAGAAGAGCATCTGAGAGGCTCCATGTGTGACTTGCATGCATTACATGGATCCAAGATGCTTCCCCAGGCGATGCGGTCCAAATGGCCTCGGTGAGCAAGTTCTGCACGACTGCCCAGCACAACACGGCCAGAGTGCATTAAGTGGTGTGAGACGTGGAGCCTAATATCTTTCGCTCCGCCGAGCTGCTTTAATAGAAGTTGTCTATCCCGAAGAGAATAAGAGACAGAAAACAAGAAAACACGCTCTGCTGTCTAATTTGACCGTCGTCACGTTTTATCCCTCCATATTTAAGAATACATGAAAACTGAAATGAGACTTGCATGATTTGCTGGGGGCAAGCAGGGGTCACCAAAACAAGACACGGCATCATGCCAGAGTAAATTGACTCTGTTGTCTCCGCACAATCAAATTACCACATGAGCAGAAATTGCTTTGGTAACGGATGGGGATGTATTTTCATTGGATGTAAATGTTCAATGAAAATCTCCCGCTGGGTTGAAATATGAATGACTTTTCCAAATAGGCAACGCAATCTCATGTTATATGCATCTCAAAGTGAAATAAATGATTATCGTTTTATTCTGAGATTGTTCTTCTGACCTTCGTAGCAGTAAACTAAAGCGGTCATAGAGGCGTCATGGCAGCACATCGCTGCGCCTGCCAACGTCGCTCCGTCTGTTTTCACCGGAGGAGATCAAAGCAGTGGTGTGCGTTCGCTTGTCGTGTTGGCAGCCGTGAGTGTGTGGCATTATTGGAGTTTGCGCTGTCGTCTTTTATGTACAGCCTGACGCTTCCGAGCAACACAAGCATGTCGACGTGACAGTTTTCACGTGCTGTACGGCATCTGTGAGAAGTATTCAACATTTGAAGTTCCCGTGCAGACGTGAAGTGACGGCGGCAGGTCGTTAAAGAACACCAAGGCGTTGTACGGCAGCCGTCGCCTTTCACTTCCTTCTGCATGATCAAGGCATCTCGACCAGACTGTGTTGTGATAGGGCGTCACTGAGGTGCTGCGACCTCATCATCGCGGGTTGTAAGCAGCAGTTTGATAAACCCTCAACATGCATGATGGTGTCACGTCACTGTACATGAGACAGAGATCAAGGATGATCCATCTGCTCGAGAGACTTCGACTCTTATTTGATGCTTAATTAGCTCGATCATTCGCGTTAGCTCGGGTAAAACTGGACTTAAACAATACCTCAGTCTGAAACTGAACATCTCATAGTCCAGCTGACGACCCGTGGAACAGAGTGGAACAAAATGCAAGCCGGTAACAGTAAAGTGGTTAAATGTGTTGTTTCTTAGTTTGGTGCCGGCGCATTAAACCTTTGTCCTAAACAACGGAGTGGGCACATCAGAAAACACTCTTAGGGTTGTTTTGGAAGACGCTGACAAATGACCTTTTTGTCGTCCAGGTTGGGGACTCTTGACATTCCTGTGAATGGGCTGAGAATTTTCTAATCCTCTCAGTGAGAGGCTTTAAGCTGGCTTTCCATTGTCTCCATATCGATTCAGTCTGTTTTCCTGTTCCTGTAAGGCTTTGCACCGCCCCGTTTTGAAGCTGCCTGTTGGAGACAGTGAGGGTGATTCTAACGCTTTGTGGAGTCGGCGCCATTTAAGATTGTATCTGTCTGCGAGTCTTGAAGCAAACTCTCCAGTTTTACCTCCGCCCGGGAACAAGAAGAAAAGTGCAGAGCTGTGAGGAAGAGAGTGTGGGTGAGGCGGAGAGAGGGGGATGTGCGGTACAAATGCTGCGGGGCCGCTGCCGTGACTCACCTTGATTCAGCTTGAGTATTTTGAAGTGACAGATGCCTGTGTCTATCACATACAAACAGAGCAGCGTTCAGGCTGGCTGGGCGCACAGAGGCAGGTTTGCTGTGTCAAACGCGTCTGACACGGAGACAGCCAGACATGGCCCGCGTGTTTCTGTGAAGTCCGCACTTTAAAATGGTCCGATGGGAGTCCTCGCAGCCAAGACCGCACTATATGTCATCTTTGTTTGCATTGCACTAAGCAATGTCAAAAGGCCTTTATGCTGATATTTCACTCTGGTGGGCCATTTTATACTTTGCACCGTGCACACATAAAATTCAGACTCAAGTCGACCTCAAACATAAGCTTCCTTCCCTCTTTTATTACCTCTGACATTCAGATATTCATCCTCGGCTCTTAAAAATTGGTATGTGTCAAAGAGTGAAATTACTTATTGAACAGGTGTGATTCAGGGCACTGAATTAAATCATATTGACTCTGTATATTTTTTATACAGACTTTAAGTCCTCAGGATGGACTTGCTCTGAGAGGACGTTCCTGAATCACATGTTCGTCTTTTCTTTTTCCGAATAAGGAACCGCAAACTGAAATGGACATTTACAGACAGTATGTTATAAATGTAAAACCATCACGTTTCACATTTCATGTTTGAGTTTTTCATTATTTAACCATAACTACGATCTTTTCCCTCACCGTATCTTTGAGTCTTAACCAGCTCAGGTTCATAAAGCTGGAGTAAATATGGTATTGCAGGGGGCAGATGTCGTAGGAAGGACATGTGAAGTTCATTTCCAGTGAAGATTGTGCTGGCACCGTCAGTATCAACTAAAACTTCAATTATCCTGACAGATGTTGTAATTCATGCTGCATAAAGTTTCCATAAAAACGTGTCTGCGGCTGCATATTAAGTGTTTAGAATATAAAAGCTTCTCGTTTTATATCTAAACTCTAAAATGAAAACAAGACATCATACCATAATAAGCGCCATATTACTGTATTGACTTTGCAGTGAACGTAGCAGTTTGTCCTCTGATCCCCCCCCCATAAGGGAGCACGGTTGGCGAGCCCTGAGAAAATACATTAACACCAAGCCACTGTACGGCACAAAACAGAATGACGGATGGGCTGTGAGACAGCAGCCTGTAAATGAGCAGAGAGGCTCTGGTAAATGGAAAGAGAAAGAGCATGAGACCAAAGTGAATAAAGATGGCACCGCAGAATATGTGGGTCATCCAGCCTGCAGTGAACTGTCCCCCGGCACGCACCCCGACACAAGACTTTGAAGAACTTTAAAGATGGATGTCGCAATGAAGACGGCAGACTCGGCTCACACAGAATACTGAGGGATCTATTTCAGATAGTTCAGAGGGAATTAAGATGGAAGCAGGGAGGTCCTGCCTGGGTTTATCGTCTCTTGAAAGAGTGCCCAACCGAGATTATCGGCCAGGTCTCCTCAACACCCCGTTTACAGTGATCCACGAGGCAGAAACTGGTTCTGAGTCAGATTATTCATGAAATGAGCCTTTGATACAGAAAAGCTCTTTTGGTTTTCCCACGTAGAGGGTACAAAGACGGAAAGTCCAATCACAACGTCACACCACTGACTGCTCTTAACAATTACTCTGCTTTTACTCATCTCGTCGTTACGTCTGTTTTTATGTGTCAAGTGAAGAGAGTTATGCCAGGAATAAGTCAACATCTGCAGGGAGAAACATTTTGAAATCAACTCTTGTGACTGCACAAGTTTCAAGAGAAGTTTCTAAAGAGTTATGATGTATAATAGATCACTGTCAAAAACATTAAAGGATAATTGCCTTTTGGATCTCCTTTTCACAGTTCTGCCGTTTTTCCTATCCTCCGTATAAAGGAACCAGCAAAATAACTATCTTAACAAATTAGCTTTTAGAAACTGCTCGACGCAGCTCGACAGTTGATCTTAATGGGGCAATAAAGAGTAAATACATGAGTTCAGACAGGTTCGTACCAGCCGCTCATCTAAACTAATTCGACTCAACTCAAAACTCAGCACTCTTCACCAGACAGAAATTTGAAATTGGATCAAACCCAAGTTTAGTTAAACTAAAATCAATATAAATAAATTAACAAGTTAAAAAATGAATAAAATCTATAAAATTCATCTAAAATCCTGGGTTGAAGTTTGGGAAATAAATTCATTATGCACCAAAAACAGTGCACTACACTGAAAGGTGTTGTGTTGTGACTGCTCACCCTGCCATGTGACGAGGTGGCCCAGTGGTTAAGGCGATGGACTGCTAATCCATTGTGCTCTGCACGCGTGGGTTCGAATCCCATCCTCGTCGATTGCATTTTTTACTGGCGTGTACTTGTAGTGACAAAAAACTTTAATCTAAAATCATAATCTGGGAACCTCCCACATTGGGACATGTAATTCTGGGTGCACGTGCTGTCCAATCACAGCCATAACATATACATGTTGTATAAAAGTGCAATCTGAATTTTGACAACCAGTGTATCATTCATAGCCTAATTATGTTCCCAACATACAGAGGTGCCATATCACATGAGCACATGATAGAAAATGAGAGAAGCTTGGACATAGATTATGTTGTATGTCTGTCTTTACATGTACAGTTACATGTACATGTACTGTTTAGTGTATCCACGGCTGCGTATGGATTCAGGACGCGTCTCCATCTCCAGAGATGTGGCAGCTTGTCACACAGCTGAACAAAAAGAAAGGAAAAAAAAAGAAGAAGCCAAAATTCAGAATTCAGGCCTTGTTCAGTGAAAGTGATAAGGTTTTTGGCTCCGCTACAACAGCCTAATGGAAAGTCACGCCTGTCAACTTGCAGATGGTGAATGTGTTACACCTGTCCCTTTTCCATATTAACTACTGTTGTTAACCGAGCTGGCTTCAGCGCGGGGCACAGGACCTGCCTCCGCTGCTAAAAAAAAATTGGGGTCAACACACTTTGTTCTGTCTTTACAAACAGAAGCGATGACGCAGACGGTGTCTTACAGTACATGTAAAGCTAAATATTCTTGTCCAACTACACAGTGCGATGATAATATATAAACTCACCCAATGCCATGTAAAGTTCCCATTTAGAACAATCTCAAGGTAATCACAGCACATTAACCAGGCGTCTAATTACAGACACCCCTGAAGGACTTTTTAAATGACCTCGTCTCTGGAGGCTGAGCTCACCTGCAGTCAGCCGTCCACATCGCCATCTCACTACATTACATGGACGTCCCGTGATAATACCGCCATTAAGAGTGGGAGATTCATTAATTAACGTGTTTGTGCTCCTAGGGGAACCTTGAAGGCATTTCATAATTACGACTCCGTATCAGCGAGGCATAGAACCGAGGCCACGGCGCCGGCACTCGAATTTATTGGACTCGGATTCGCATGTTTAGTTCATTATCTGTATAATCATCACGCAGCCGCGAACACGCTCTCGCCTCAGAAGCACAAAATGTCCATTTCAAAATGAAATCACATATTTTGAGTAAACTTGTTTCCAAACGAAGGTCGAGGGAAGATGTTAGCAGGTTCGACTTTACCCGTGTGACCTTACATTTCTACTGCCGTGCCTGCTGCTAACAGATCCAAGATGCCGTTCACTGGCCTCAAACCTTTTTTCTCAACTTTTTAAACTTTGTGTAAGGACGCTCGCAGAAGAACTTCACAGCTGATAATACATTAAGCATAAATATGTAAGACGTCTCCTCTTCAACGATCAAGTTCAGGGATTAAGAAAGTTCTTTTTCATTTGAAAAATACTTTTAAAGGTCACTGCTTGAAAAGCAGTGAGTTCTGGCTTCCAGAGATCTGCGCATACAAAGACAACGTTTAGCTGGACAGGATTTAATTAAGCTTTTTTGGGGTCACTGGACACTAAGTGGTTCCCACAGTTCAGACGGTCAGATACGAAGATCTGAAATAAAGCTGTGACGGTGGTTATCGCAGCATTTGTGACACCGCTCTATGTGAGACGAGCACCCGCAGCGAGCAGGGATCAGAGGCGAGCGGCCGCCTCGCGCTCCATCTGGTCCCCGCGCAACTTCTGAACCCTTTTCAAACGAGGGGCCCACTCCTCACAGATCTTCCTCCCCTGTCCTCTTTGTTTATTCGCTCGCGCTCCCCGGAGGCCAGTTTGAATGTCATGGACGCAAGATTGCAAGATGAGGTCTACGCCGGGGTCGCCGTCGTCGCCTCGAGAAAGCGCTGCGATGGCTCCGGCTCGAGAAATGAGAGTTGATAGCCGGTGAACTCAAAAGACTGCAGCTTACGACAGTCAGCTATCAGCGGATGGAGAGTCCGAAGGCTGCAGAAATGTCGAAACGTTGGTGACACAGGACTGAGCTTATTAGGGGAGACAAAGAGATGAATCTGTGTTGCTTCCTTTTTATTTGGTCTCAACTCGGAATCAAGGAGACATTAGATCTTAATGAGCAAATGACTTCCAGTGCATTTTACAGACCACATCCTTTTATTTCTTTTGGTATAAACTTCATCCTTTTTACTTTTGCTGCGTGCTTCCTGAACATCAGAAGAGACGACGGTAATAAGAAAACACAGTGTTTCAGATGGTGAATATTATGGCCGGTGTCAAGGTTGGCAGAATAAAAAGCAGAGCCTCCGGTCAGAAGCTCGAAAATAAACCCCCTGTTGATGAGCGAGTATTGAAAAAGCATTCTGAGTGCTATAAAATAGAGAAGTGCACTGAAAGGGTGATTGTGGAGGAGTCGTTGGGAAATCAAAATAAAACTGCTTCATTGCATTAGTTGACACATACAGTAAATCAGCTCCAGGCATCCAGTAAAATGCACTTCTGGTGCTGTGATTGTGTCCGATCGTAAAGCTTTTTTTCGGTGAACTCCTGAAGTGTTGCAGGTTTCAATTAACTGTGTTTTAGGCAAATGAATAGAGCTTCAGTAAAGGAAATACAGAGGAGCATTGTTCTTCAGGAAAAACATGGTGGTTTCTTCTGCTTTTAGCTGATGTTTCTCATATTTTGTGTGAAAGGAAGAACTGACTAATGGTCCAACAACTGGGAGGACAAACAGCCATGTCGCTTGGAAACACCCACAAGTGCTGCAGCGAATGTTCACCGAGTGCTGGAGGCCCGTGTCGTTCAAAAATCACAGAAACCCCTGGAGATCTGGAGAGGGATGCTAATGATATGGTGCCAAAGTCAAAGGCTGTTTTCAAATAACTGTGACTTAAACTTGAAAAACATAGAACAGACAAAGTTCATACTGTGTCCCAGTAGCAGACTAAAAATCTCAGTCCTATCTTACACCCCATGATACCGCAGCCACCAAGTTTTGGACTGAATAACAAGATATTTTCTCAGCGCTTTGTCCGCAGGGAGCCAAAAAAGTCCCATCTCTATCGTGCAGTTAAGCGAATAAAAGTGAAGCGACGCTTCTCTGCCATGTTGTTGTGGCGCTTTGCACATGAGCCTGCTGCGTGATAACAGGAAATGCATAGATGTAGATGGTTCTGTGCATCTGAAGATGGTCTGTGCACATTATAACCATCAGTTATGGAATGCAACATGTGAAACCGTGTTAAATTTGAGTTAAAGTGGTTTAACACAAGCAATTTTCTTATGCAAGTGAACTGGATTACCTTATGCATTAAGAAGCCACAGAGGAAGCATTGTGGGTTTAAGTGGAAATCCACAAAGTCCTGAGAGCTCTCTGGTTTGACCTTTAAGGACTCGTAAGATGATTTTCCTCCCTGCGCAGAGCAGCTGTGGGCTGGATGACCGGCCCAGTGACTGCGAGGAGACAGATAGCTGCTGGTTCCCACCAGAGATGAGGAGGGAAAACTGCAGGCCAAGATAGCTCCGTCCAATCTGCCTTGCCCTTAAGACCTCGCCGGGCCTGCTTATGAAGTTAGCCCCTATCAAAGGTAAGGCCTCTGCTGAGCGGGGGCCTTGAACGAGGGGCAGGGAGCACAGATTTGGGGTGGTTGGCGGCCAATATTTGGAGCTGAACGGCTCAATGGGAAATCAAACACCGGCGGAACGACCACGCCCACGTAATCTTATTCAAATAATTGGATTTCCGTTCTTAGCTCTTAGTTCTTAGCGATGTTTTGCGGCTGGAAGAGAACAAGTAGAGACTAGACAGGAATCTGATAGAGCTGATCCTCAACCTGTGTAAGCTAATTATTATCACTGAATGAGATATCACTTTGGACATGTCTAGACCGCCGGTAGAAACCGTTGTCCTCACTGATCTTAGTGCTCTCCTTAATGAGCGGAGGGGAAAAAAGAGAACGTGCAGGCAGTACCGACCTCGATGAGCGCTGTAGACTTTTTTCTTTTTCTTTGGGACCGCAGTATTATTGATATTTTTTATGTTCTGTTTTGACTTTGTTTTTTCTGAATTGTGGGATTCTTTTTATTCATTTCTTGTTTAATTTGTGAATTGATGGATGCTGCTCATTGCTGAGTATTTTACCTAAAACACACGTAAAGAAAAAAATGTATTTTGCATTTACATATGTGAGTCGGGGACTTTGCATTTTTATTTCTTGCTATGTCCTCTGGGTTTGATTACTGGTGGTCTGATATACGATTTTACACAACAACAAAGACACATGACTGGCAATGCAAAATCTTAAAGCTGAAAAACTGTGAATCAGTAGGTATTGATAACTTCAGAGTCAATGATTCTTAAGAATGAGCAGGTTGATGTTTTAAACAACAAAAAAAAAGTGTAGCGACTGAGGAGAAAATACATGTGTAATTTTCCCACACGCTCATCCATACATGGAAGCTTAAACAGCCTCCGTTCGCCTACACAAGCAGGATTTGGAGCAAATCGGTCCCACACCCACACAGGTGACACCACGGCTCTGCTCACTTAATCCTACTCCAGATACGGGCTGCTAATCAGCGTGTCCGTGTGTTTCATCAAATCAGCAGTTAATACCCTCCCTGGTGGGCGGCTGCCATGCCGGTGCGCTCGTAATTCACGCCAGCAAGATGCAGGCATTGGCTACTCTGCTGCAGCAGGTTGGTCCATTAAGATCTGCAGGGGTGGGGAGTTGTGTGTGTGTGTGGGTGATCTACTGGGCAGGCCTCAGCGCTCATTTTAAGGGAACTTCTTTAATCCCCCTCAACCTCCCCCTGCTGTTGTTGATGTGGAATAATTCACGGGTCATGGCGGGGCCTGTCTTTCCTGTCATATTTCAGTGTGCGGGTGAACTTCACACTGCACAACACTGCACCGGCTCCCGATGGAGAGTTAATGGCTCCTGCAGGGTTTTTGTCTCTGTGCCCAAACTCACAGCTGATTCCTCCATCATCGTCAATAACAGAACTGTTTTCAGAGATACTAGATGATTCTGTAGGTAACGGAGTTTGTGGGAGTTAAGGGATAAGGCTTTTTGCTGCTGTCAGGAAATCAACGAAAAGACCAAACCCAACAATGAATTGATCGCGCCAACAAAAGGCGTGGTGCGGACCTCCAAAAACACGACTTAAACACATTAATGAGCTGCGCTGATGCACTGCGCTGGGTGGCATGTTCCTTCGTTCCCACGAACACGGCCATTGTGTAGTTTATTTCGAGTCAATCCCTCAGACGCTGTCCTAGTCCCATAAATACTCGAGTACCAAATGTGAACTAATCCGCAGATGAAAAATAATCCCCAATAAATGCATTATTTTCTCCAGTCAGAGCAACATTTGCGAGGGAGCTCCAGAAATTAGAAAAGCCTTTAAAAGAATTAGCACGTGTTTGTTAGGAGGCATAATGTCACTTCCACGTCTCTAATGCCATTAAAGATTCCGTCAGAAACTTTCACTACATCGCACCGTTAAAAGAAAGGAAATGAAATATATTTTAAAATTTCCTTTTCGTGAACTAAAAATTAGAGCATTTGCAGAAAAGAATAAGATTCGTGGCCTACGTTTGATTGTAACTGGGATCAGCCAGCAGCCAGGGCCGCAGGTGCAAAGACGGTGATAAACGGAGATAATTCAGCGCGAGTCGCCAACTGACGCCGCAACAGACATGCCGTTATCCAAACACGGGCATCCCTAAGGATTTGCTGCACTGCCACCCAGCACTTAGACATGCGAGCCAATGCCATAGGAGTGCTTATATCACACCAGCTGACTGCACGGCGACTTAATTAAAGCATCGTCGTGCCGTGGATCGCGTCACGTAAATGAGAGGCGCTTCCGCTGTGTGTAGGAAGCTTAGTGTCTTGATATTTCAGTAATTGTGTTTGAGAATGAAATTCACCTTCCCCTTGAAATGCCGGAACATTAAAAGATCTTTGTTTTTGTCATCATGAAACCAGTGTGATCATCTTCAACGGGTCTCACCCTCCACCAAGGCTAAAGCAAACCTTCGCAGTGATTGCGCGGATGTCAATTAGCAGCTGACCCGGCTCTAAGTGGGCATGGCAGGAAATTTTGCCTGTGAGGGGAAAAAAAGGGAAGCTCTCGCTCATTTCAGCCAGCTGCTCCTGTGATCTCTGCGACGTGATGCCACAGGTTCAGAGCGCTTGTGATCAGGCGGTGGGCTTGAGTTTTTAACCAGCAAAGTCACTAATTGCTTTCTAATGTCTCCGTCATTTCCCCTCGGACGGAGCGTGCCAGCTTGGCAGCGTCCCGACAATTCAAGTGCGATGACAGCGGCGAAGACTTTGATGCCACGCTGGTGAGCGAGGTAGTGGCAGATTCTGGAGCCCCTCGCTTGGCATTCCTTGCGACCGCCCCCGTCGCTCTTCCCCTCCTCTCCAATTCAACCCCGGGATGATGGAGAGCCCAGCAAACCTCATTTCGATTCTGCTCGGGCTAGCGTAAAGCTGCGGGTTCGAGACAGATGACGGCTCCTTACACAGGGATTCCCTGAGGTGCAATTCCAAATGACATTTTTAAAATCTGGAGTTACGGGCGTCAGCGTTTATTCCCAATAAAGGGTGGTGATCACATAACTTTTGGTTTTTGATATGTGAATGCAAAATATGAAAAAAACTAGATGTGGTTGTTACAAAATAAACAAAGGAATCAAACAGTTTTAGAGTGTGTATTAGTGTGTATTGAAATAAGTGTGCAAATCTGAACACGTGCTTTAGAGCTTACCAACATGCACGCCTCACTTTAGCAGAGCTTTTTTTTTGCATCCATTTTGCAGGGGTTTGATTAAGATTTGGACGGTGACTGTTTATTTTGCAGATTCTTCAGTCCTGTCGTGAGTGTTTCATCTCTTAAGAATGAGCGTAGATTGTAAAAAGTGAGATGCACATGAACTCCTCAAGGGTCAGATGTGTTAGAAAGTACAAACCGGCATCGAAGGATCCTTGGTTCTATCAGTCATTTAGCATTTATGTGCCATAATCACGTACTTTATTTGTAAATTAAATCAAAAGCAAAAGAGAGATAAACAATAATGGAACAGTTTACCATCACAATTTAGCATGGTAATCTGCGAGCTATGATCGCTAACTGGTGTTTCTTTATTTACCCGATGCAAACAAAATAGCTGTGTTCAGCAGTTAGCGCACCCCCGTGCTCAATTAATGAAGCAATTTCCATTTTAATGGGCAATTGAAATGTACTTTAGTTAAGCAAAGACCTAAAGGAAAATCGCTGTTAGCCATTCAGCACCTCGCTCTGAATCAACGTATGAGAAAAGAGAAGATTCACTAACTGACAGGTGTATAAACCATCTGGCTCTGTTGACTTTGTCTCTCTGTGAGTCTGGCACTCTATTAATTACATGTAAGATTGCAAGAAATGCAATATACCTCCCCTCATTCATCACGTTGTCTGAAAGGCCACCTTTTTTTTTGGGCTTGTTCACGCTAATTCAGGATTCGGTACAATATGTCCAGATCTGTAAAAGCAGACGCCTCGAGAACAAAGCGTCGCATCAGGAGAGGCGGCGTGCACGACCGGCAATCAAACGACTTCCACCGAGTGGACGTAATTAATTTATCGAGCGGAGGCCTGGAGGAGCCGGAGACAGATGGACAAAATGACAGACAAAATCAAGGTAAAGTCTTTTGACAACCTGTTTATGAGGTGTCAGTTTGGATTTGGATCAAGGCCTGTCCCGGGCTCCGCGAGGGCGAGTGGCGGGCCGAGTTGGAGCGGCCAGCCGGAGCAGCCCGTGGTCCTGCTGCTCTTTATGCAGGAGCATCGGGTTGCTTAGGCAACAACAAAAAAAATGAAGAGAGAGCAGGGCCTGTGGAAAAACAGCAGATGTGAAGGAATATATTCTGAAGGTATTTGCTGATGTAGAAGTTAAACTTTGACCCCTTAAGAGGAGTTTATGCTTAATGCAAGAGGTGAACAGCACAACAGCACTCCCAGCACTCCCAGTGCTCCCAGTGTGGACGTGCTGCGGGTTCTCCTCCGCAGTTCAGCGTCACATTTCTGCTGATCGCGGCGCTTTAGCAGATGGATTTTCAGACTTCTACTTCATACAGTGACCCGTAAGACAGACAGCGGCATAACAGGCTGCCAGTCATCCTGCCCCCCCCCGGTCTCAACATGTCCACTGACACAAAGGAGAAAAAACGGCCCAGAATTAGCCCACCGCCAATGTTTTCATTCACGAAGGAAATGGAAGTGGTTTTCTACTCCACCTATAATAAGGGGGGGGCAGTACTGCTTAAATATGGGGAAAACAGTTTCTGTCTACAAGAAAGCGTTCGCAGTCACAGAGGTGACAAAAACAGTTGTGTTAGTGGGGGTGGGGCCTCGAGGGAAGGTCAAACCCTCATCCTTTTCTCACCTCAGATCAGCCGACCAATCACGGTGTGAAGTGGGTGCAAAAGCCGGGCTTGTCTCTTCCCTACAGCGACAGACACGGTTGGACTCAGTGTTGTGCGATTGCCATGTTTACATCTGTGTTGCCTCCATGTGCGGCTGCTTTTTCCAGGGAGGTGTGTTTTCTGTGACCCCTTTTTTCAGCCACAACTAAAACACTATCTTGGCAACACAAGCGAAGCGACGGCTCCTGCTGCTCTGAGGCGGCTCATTGCAGCCTCGCCAGCAGCTACCGATGAACACCGAGCCGCGCAACACAAGTTGGAAGACGGTTACGACACCGCAGCCACAAGTAATGAGCAAACACCCTGGCAGTTTTATCCCGAAAAGATAAAACCCCAAATAAAACTTCTCCCAGCAGTCCATTTCCTCATCTCGGGTCGAGTCCTGAACTCGAAGTCATGACTCTTGTGTGACTCACAGGCGTTCTGAGGGGACAATGACTGCACACATTAATATTCCAGCATCCTGCCCTGTGCCATTCTTGTGTTTTGTGTGTTTGTGCCGTCTTCCTCTCCCTCCCTCTCATCTCTCGTTCCCCCCCTTTTTTTTTTTAGTTACAAACGCTAAGTCAGCTGGATTATTCGCGCGGCCCCTTTCTAAACGAAAGCCGGCTTCATTCCTTGTGACACTTCATTTGTTTTGTTTTTTTGTGGCGCTGCACAAATGCTGATGCTCCACTTCTGGGGCCCGGCCCGGCCCGGCGCCTTAGCTACTCGGAGCAGCCTGTTCGTAGCGCCTGGTGTGCGGACTTAATTAAGGTTTTAATTAATTCTCCATTCAGGTCATGTGTAAGTTAGGGCGACACACATATCGAGCTGTGCCTGCTGGCGAAGGGTTGGAATGAGATGAGACCGTGCGGGCTAATCTAACGGCGTGCTTGTTTTCCAGTGTATGTAACGTATGCAAATTCACATTATACATTTTGATTAATGTCTATACTGTGTTTTGGGGGGTGGGGGTTAGCTGTGATAAGAGGAGCAGGATGGATTTGGTTTGCCATAGGCACAGAGCACACCTGCACAAGCAGCTGGCCTTATGTAAGTGAAGGCAATTGAGTTTCACCTGAGCCATCTCATCCATAACTCTCAGACTGATAGCTACAACTCCTGCAGATTGCAGAGGCGGCCCGGGCCTCCTTCCTCATCCTGTCTCAGGTATTTGGTATTCTGACGGTTCCGAGCGCTCCCGCAGGCTGTTTTCAGTGTTCAGCTGCCCCCCCCCCCCAAAAAAAACAAAACTTTTTTTTGTTCCTTCCTTCCACAGGGAGGTCTGAGGTCAGGGGCTTGGCTGCAGAACAGCCTCCCAGGAGTCGGTTGGGGATTCAGAGTCTTGCTCAAGGGCACTTCAGCGGGACAGATGCAAGTTTGAGGGATGGTTTCACTTTTTGCAACAGCCCTCCAGGACGAGTGCCGGACGCTGACTGTGTAAGTAGGAATTTTTTGTCTTTGTTGCTAAAAGCACACTGTGCACTCTTCTGTGTCTTACAGACAGTGTGTGTTTCTAATCAGAATAAATATACACAGAGATATTCAGTCATGGCAGCAGAGAAAATCATTCACTTCTCATGTGTAAGTCGTGGCTATTTTGGTTATTTTCCATTTGCTGCCTCAAAATAGAGAGACTCTGTCCGTACATATGTAATGTCTGTAAAGTGTAAGTTAATCTAGTTTGCTCTTGTCAGTCCAAGTGTCACAAAAATAATACAAATACAAACGACAACACACAGCTCTGACACAGGGAATCGAGTGTTGAGCTAATTCTAAAAAAAACCCCATGCTTTTGCTAAGACCTTTTGAATCTGAGTGTTTGCAGAACATGTTTTATCACGTATCTCAGGTTTGAGTGCGTGGATGCATTGCGTCATGCTTTCTGTTGGTTGGCTCCGGGGCGACGTCACACCAGCTGGTGGGTGTAAATCTGCCCCGATCCACTTCCTGTCTGAGATGATAGTTGACAATCTAATTGAAGAATTGCAGAGGGAGGAGAACTGGAATTAGATCCGCCTACTTCTGCTTCTGTAGACTTCAGAGTTTTTTTTATTTCCACCAGCTGTCTTGTGCACTCCCCCGGACGACCTTTTTATTTCCTGGACTTGTGATTGGGCGACTATCAGATTGTCCTTTAGGGTCCCTCCTACACGCAAGTGAGGAATTGCTTGTGACAAGTTATCAGGCCTCAAATTACGTCCATAATGGCGGATTAGCCGTTGACGCAGCCTTTTGTGAGCAGCGGCGAGGGGACAGGCGTTCGTTTTAATGGAAGATTGTATCTGCAGCCACCGCTGCTGCGGCTCGTCGGGACGCAACTCTGGCTTCATGATGTGGCCATCAGACTGTCATCAGTCTCTCATTACGGCTCGTGATTTAGCATTTTTGCTGTCTGCATGTTTCGCCCGCTTCATCGAAACAGCCGTGTAATTGAAATGATGGCCCACTGTGTAACATTTACAAGTCATGCCGTCCTGCAAAGATCGGTGCGTTGTCAGAAGAGCTTGGTTACCGTTGCTATGTCGGACAACTTTCCCTCGACGGCGTCCGGTGTCGGCTCGGCGGAGCACCTACCGCGGCGTAATAGCCTGCAATTTGTGAGGGAAAGTAGCCGACAGCAAGGGCTTCAGTGCGTCATTAAAGGATTTGTTCAAGATGGAGGAGTCACATCTGCAGAACCGAGACAAAAAAATGACTGAAGGCAAAGTCATTGTGCCGCTCTCACCGAAAAAAGAGAAGAGACGGGGGATGATAGATGAGTGGCTGCGCTGTCGTTTTAATGTCATACTTTAAGGAACAGTTTGACTTTTTAAAAAGCAGACGTTTATGCCCCGCCTCGATGCTCGGCGGTGTTAATATAGTGAGCAGCGGCGCTGGTGGATGGATTTTATCTGACCTTTGGGCAGAGCCAGGTTAGCTGCCTCCAGTCTCTCTGCTAAGCCGCGCCGGCGTACGGCTTCATATACGACGGGCGGACGTCGAGCGTGATAACGAAGAAAGTGGGTATTTACCAAAATGTCAGCGTGTGAGGGGAAGTCCATCCCACCTGCAGAAATGCCCGTCTAACGTATGACATCTCCACATTTCATTCATTTCTTTTTCGGTGAAGTAATTAAAATATTGTAAGTTGTACTTACAACTAATCGGCTTGTCTCGTGTGCTCTAGTTTAAGTTGGGGTAAGTTTCATTATGTGAGCACAGCTTCTGAAATGTGAAGCACTTTATATACAGCTCATTTTCAGACCTTTCCTGTGTGTTGTGACCATTCATCCCGCTCCACTCTGCGCTTTATAAAGAGCTATGATGGCTATGAATAGTAACAGTGGAGCTGGAGAGGTGCCCCATGCTTTATAATGCCAAATTAGGCAGACTATTGAAGTTCTGTTTTGGTCAGTGAATCACACAGGGCCGTCCAAACTTTTAATGAGTCCCTTATATTCCATTACCGTATGCATATTGGCTCGGCTGGTTCCGTGCCAGGATCCGCCGCGCCTCTGAGGTGCAGTTTAAAGACGGCCTGTTCATTTTTTTGTCTGGGGACAATTGCTTTTGACACAGGACATTGTACCCAGGTTGCAATGGGACAGAGTTTGACATTTTATCTTCCTTGAACGATCTGAGGACATACCCCCTACCAGAAGGCCCAGTGACTGGAAAAGTGTCTCCGCAGGCCTCCAGGTCCTTCTTAAAGATATCTCCTTCTGTTTCTGACCTTCCCTGCCCCTCTTTGTTCAGAAAGGTGTGGGTGGTTCTTCGGTGATTGCTGGCACAGAGCTTCAGTTACCTGTGGAGTCTGACTTCTGAAATCTGTGCAGGGATTTCTTAATTTCCCGAAGAGTAGTTGTGTGAGGAGCACATCCTCTCTCCGACACAAAGGAAGGAATCAGCGAGCGCTCAGCTCTGAAGCTTGGGAAGTCGGGCTTTACTGTGCTTCTGCCCCAGCTTCAGTACAGACACATCCCACTCATAAGCTCGTGAACATGAATATCGCGTTGTGCATCTGAGTGAACTGAGGCACGGACTGATAGGTCACAACAGCTGCATGTGCGGCTGATCTTTACACATCACCCACCTGTAACCTGTGGGGCATTTAAGCTGAGACGCACCTGGACACCATCACATCTGCATCTGTTAAACTGGGCGTCAAATGTCGTCGGCACACGGAGAGATCATCAAGTCCGATCAAATCATCTGCTGCGGCTGCAACAGCGATTGTTTATATGTGTTCATATCCGATCCGACTGTCAGCGCCACCCCTGCTCTCCTCCCTGCGCTCTTCCCGGCTCTGTGCTTCTTTATTTCGTGCCGCATTCATGAGCCCATTTTTCAGGACGTGATAGAAATGCGCCAACATTAGACGGCGTCGCTTTCTCTGAGCCCAAAGTCCCTGCATCGCTGAAAGCTGTTTATATAATTACCCATTCTCTCTAAAAGATGGGATGAGGGAGCCCTGTGCCTCAGAGAGAGCGGTGGGGGGGGGGGTATCTGTGTGTGTGTGTGTGAGTGATTGAGAGAACAAGAAAGACAGAGTGGGGGGGGGTTAAATATATGGTATCAGCCGGACCGACAGCCGGCAGCAAAGGGACCAAAGTTAATGGTATTTTATGCCACTGGGTATCTCAGATTGCAATGAGGGTGGAAAAAAAGGGAAAAGAAAACAAAGCCATAACTGCTCACCATAATTTAATAATGTAGTATAATAAATATTTGAGGGGAGTTATTCTGTCACTATTTAAATTGTGGATGGAACATTATTATTATGCGATCAGTGATGAATATGCTTTAGTGACTCGATGGGAAAACGATGATTGAAATTCGTGTTAAATTGCAAAACTCAATTTCGGAAGCTATTTTGTAAAAAGCTTTACTGCACGATGTATAAATCACTAGTTGGATTAAGAATGAGTTTTTAACATGATTTATGACTCTGGATATATTTATCCTGCTGCGGCGCAAAGTGGCGCTACTCTCTTTTTGTGCGTATAAATATTGCGTCTGTCGCTTCATGGGTCACCATATTATATTTTGTATTTTTCTTTCAGATTTGGGGCATTCAAGCCTTTATTACACAGTCAACAATGGGTAGTTGACAGGAAGTGGCAAAAGTGGTCAAATATTTTGACAAACTGGTGGATGAACTTGGGAATTGGGTTTACAGATGTCTGTGATTCCCATACGATTAATCCTGTGGTGATTTTGGGTGATCCGTGACCTGCAGGCTGCATCGCAGCTGCACACTTAGATCCTATGACTGACACTGGACAGTTTGAGTCGTGTCTCACAGTGAGGTTGAGTCTGAAAATGGCCACCGTACAGAAAGTCGAGCCCTTTTGTTTTGCCTTTCCTCCGCCGCTGCCCTCAGGCCAGTCGTGTTTTCTGGTAATAAGCGTTGGAGCTCATTAGTGAAGCTTGGAATTACTTTTGTTCCACTTCAGGGAACCCTGTCTGACGCTCCCCGGTGCTGCTGTGGACCCTGATTTTCTGGGGCTGTGCAGATTTTATTTATTTTTTTTCTATTTTAAGTGGCCACTTAAGCGCAGGCTGTAATTTCAGGGCTCGGCATGGCAGGTAATAACACCTTTAATATCAGGAAACTGTGTAAAACGCTCGATATGATAAAATGACAGTTAATGAGTGTTTGCAAGCAACAGGTCAAATCGCGACGTCGAACCGGATTTTTTGTCACAGCAAAAAAAGATCGGCGTTAAACACAACTGTGAGCACAGCTCCGCAAACAGGATTTCTCAGCGAGGCGAAGAAACAGCACAAATTAAAACACAGATCGCGCGAGGGGTTGATGTGGACCTAATCAAAGTGACTGCAAGTGGCCAGGCAAACAAACACGGCCCTTTGATGTAAGGCTGGCTTTCTTTCTCTTTTTTTTGCCCCTGCTATTGAGATTAGGGAAAATGAGATTGCTTTCATGCCTGTGCAAATATCTTCACGTTAGGAATTAATTTTCCGTTGGCCCAAGATGCAATGAATAATAAATTGGCGCAGAAGCTCCCCATCTGTGGAGATGGGTAGGAAGCATGAATTTCTTGAGGGAAAACTTTCCGACCATGAAGTCTTACTGACTGGATATCTGCAAACTGTGTATTTCAGAATATTAAGTGTTAAGATACGCCTTGTGTGGCAGCGGATTATGCCGCAAATGCAGGCGCTGCTATTACCTGAATCCCTTCCAGGACACGGGGAGTAGTAGAAGAACATCGTAGAAAAAAAGAAAGACAGACTTTGTCACTGTACCTCTTTAATGTGATATTCCTCAGGATGATGCGAATCGTTCAGGCCCACAAACAAGCTGGATTACGCTGGCCCCTCGTAGGCCTGTTAAGTAGGTCCGGTGGTCAAAATGGATTTCACATTTAACGGGCTTATAAAACCACTGGGCAGTTTTTGTTTTCCCACAGTAACGCTCCCGTTGTACATGCTAACTGGGATGCCACTTCATAACACCATGGTTTTTCAGAGTGGTGTGTAATTACTGTTAATTAATAATTATATAATTAAAGTAATTACTGCCCCCCCCCCGAAAAACAGCGATCGCCGTGTTTGTTGCCCTCTTTCCTGCAGGGAAGAGCATTGAAAAATTAATTGCGTTAAAAACAGGCCGACTGTCGTGTGAGAAAATGAGACGTGTCATAGGAACTCAGGAAATACCTTTACAAACATTGAGTTATTATTGTTTCAGTACTTTACAATACTTTACTTTCTATTCTGCACTGTCAGCCACGATGAAGTGAAAATTACTGATGACTTTGTTAATAGCGAAACTCTTTTGTCGTACAGTTGCTTGCTGGGCATTAAAAGACAGCCCATTGATTTTCCATTGCGCGCAGATGGAGGTGACAGTAGATGCGGTAAACAAAGGCACCGCCGCGCGAGGAAAGATGGGGAAACACCAGAACCCCCGCTCTTGATTTATTTATTTTCCCATTGTCTGTGGGATTTAGAGAGGAGGGAAATGTTTGGCTGGAGTGAGATATGGTGTCGCATCTTTTCAAACGCGAGAGACTTTGCGGCGTCAGCAAAGTGAGATCAGCGTGGGAATTTTTTCTTTTTTTTTTTGCCGTCCTCTTAGTCACTGGCGGTTTCTGTCACATCTCTTGCCTACCCGTCTGTAAACCAGGAAGTAAAACATGTGTGGGGCCCACGGTCGTGTACATTTCACACGTCATTCACAACGTGGGTGTAATGTCGCAGTACATAATAAATGTTTACTGATTTATTGCTTTATTGATTTATCACTTGTCTTGGGTCAACCAGCTGTGAAGTAAACACCGTAGTCTGTGTGTGGTTCAGAAATGCTGACTCATGGTTTCGAAAAGTCAATACCCAGATCGCCGCGTGGTTCGCCGTTTCTATGAATCTGATCTGAGCACGTCCTTGGCCCCCGTGTTGCAGGCCCCGCCGGGCGTGACGCGCCAGGGCGAAACATCCATGGCATCCGTCAGCGCTCCTGACATGACTTTGTGTCTGAGTGCGGTTTAATCATTGTACCCCCCCCACATCCTGCGGTGACTCATCCTCATTGACTGAGACCTCTTCTCCACCCAAATTATACCACTACACTACCGCGTAATTCCCTCTCGCAACAGGCGCATCGCAAATATTTTCTGCTGTGTGATATTTTTATCCACCAACCAGCCTGAGTGTTAATTATAGTGAATATTCACTTATATAAATGAAGCCCGGTGTGTGGATCGGCAGACTGGGGCACAGCTGTGACGGTTTAAAACCAACACAGCAGTTTTTACATGTGTGTTCCCTCAGCTGAGGGATGAGCACAGTGGAGCTTCATGTTTAACTCTGGGCGTATGGCAGGTATTAACGACAGCTCAGAGTAAATATCAAAACATAAAACTCATCGTCATCATCATCATCAGCAGCAGCTGCTAAATAGTGAGGTGTGGTTGTGATAATTGATTGATTGATTTAATTGCAGATGTCGCTCGGTGCTGCTTGTTTGCATAAAGAGGGCAGATCCTCTACATCCTGAGAGGCAGATTGGTGCTGCGTGCCTACCTTGTGATAATAAATTGATTAATATTTAACAACACATGTGTGCATACAGTTTAAGTTAAGCTTAAGTTAATTATTTGGCTTACTAATGAAGAGCAACCCCACAGTTTTTCTAACAGAGTTTCAGTATAGAGCGTTTCATAAGACGGCGATGGGCTGAGATTTATCTGAGTGAAATGAATTAAAGTAGCAGTCAAAGGTTTTGACATGTGCTGGATTAAACAGGACAATATTGTTATAGTTATTGAAATATACCGGTTCACAGCCGACATGAATGACCCAACCCAAGTTTCCCAGAAATCCATTAACTTGTTGTTGGGACATTTCACTAAAAAGTCAACCTCCTGGTGGCGCCAGAGGAATCTGTCAGGGGATGGCCATGGTGTGTGAGCTTCATCCTCTGGAGACCAGGAAATTCTGTACAAAATGGTTGAGATCTTTCATTGTGCCACGCTGCTGCATATAGGCTGAGGAGAAAAAAAAGTGTAATGTGGTTCTCTGTCTTCATATAAGATGTTGGGGGGGGGGTGAAATTGCAGAAAAGGGAATTCTTAATCAAGACCCAAGGGTTGAAGATTTATAGCTCTAACAGCTCTTAGAAAAGATTATACACGTTGCAGCCCGGTGGGTCGAACGGCTTCATCCTCAGACATGGTGAGCGGCGACATGGAGAACGGGCCGCCGATATTTTAATAGCTCATAATTGCTGAGTGGAGTCATTGTGAAACACGCCAAGTGTGAAAGCAAAAGATAAGGGTTACAATTAGTGCACAGAGAAGAAGCCCAGCGTCTGCTGTACAATAACAATTTATCAATATCTGTCAATCCGCCGCTAACAAAGTCTAATTGCTGTTGAGAATGACCCCGGCTCTGGCAGATTGTTTATTGAGCAACTAATCTGCGGCGCTCCTTCCTGCCCGGGGGCCGCGGGCGGTGGCGCGACTTGATCAATGTCTCATCACCGAGCCGAGTCTTTTAACCGCACATACAGTGTGCGATAGACTCCACCCCAGCACATGTTTAACATGTGCTGAGAAGGGTCTTCATTAATCAGAGCCATTAAGGCGTGGGTGTGTGTGTGGCGGTGACATTGAAACAACCCAGGCTGTGCTGCTCACAGTATAAAGGTACTCTAAGCAATTCTCTTTGAAGTTCTATTCTGGGTGTAAGTTTCTGTCTTATCTGTGAATGAAATATTAACCTCCAGACCGTTGGCTAAGTGTTTCATAAATATTGCATGGTGTGGAAGAAGTAATTGGTTCCCCCATCTGTAATGGCTGTCGCCCGGGCCCGCAGAAAAGTGAATGGCTGTGCAGATGGTAGTAAAGGCTCATAATAGAATTTCGTATATCTCTGCTTCCTTATGCAGTATATCCTGAGAAAAGCACTTACCGGCTGCGAGTTTGTAATTGTGGAGTTATTTTGCCAAAGTGCAACATATCCATTTCAGGTGGGAAATAAAAATCATTACCTGTAATCTGACGGCTGAGGGATCCACCAAACATCCTTTTAGAAAACTTCTCAGTGAATAATTAGATTCTTTGTCTGAAGTCACTTTGTGTGAAGAGGTGACACCATTAACCAAAGAGGTTCTATTGGAATTGAAAAGGAGGCGCTTTGGACGGAGCCTGGAGCTGGAGCTGGATCTGGAGCAGGTAGTGTCCTTGTCGCCGGCCCAGTGAGTCGGACTGGTCTATTGAATGGCGTGGATCAATATTTCTAATGCAAGTGGTGTCTCAATTATACTGAGGCTGGAGAATCGTCCCTCAGCCAGTTTTGTCTGAGGACACTGACATACCTGAGGACATTTTTTTGTATATTTCTCACAGAGGAATAAGAAATTAATTAAAATGAATAAATCTTGCACCTCAGCAGAGGTGTGGTAACATTTTTCTGTCTACACCTTTAAGTGGAGAACCAAAACTCACCCAATCAAGCTCCCAATGATCTGATCCAGTTATTGATTTTAATTAGAAGGACCAGAGTAGAGCTGCAATGATTAGTTGATTAATCAATCGGTTGATTAGAGATAAGAGTAGAAAGTCAACTGAAAACTATTGTAGTACGTTGTATTGATGGAAATCAAAATTAATTAATGAAACTTAATTGTAATAAAGTGCAAAGTATAGTAGTGGTAAAGAAGCATCACAGAAATGTCCTCAGTGAGTTGAGGACATGTCCCACTCCACGGATCGTTTTAAAATCCCCAAAGCAACTAGGTCATCGCCCGACTGAGGTGACGCTGGAATCAGATCGGTTAAAGGAAATTTGGGAAACAGTCAACTGTTCCAGTTACAGATGTGCAAAACTAAAGGATGTGAGCCTCGTCTAAAAACTGTTTTTCTAAATTTACTTCTTAAGCTGCACCCAAACAACAACAACAACAACAAAACACCATTGTAAGGACGTTGTGCTGCAGCTCTTCTATCTCCTGCCTGTAGATTATCAGAAAGGCATCAGCACACGCCAGCGCTGGGACGACGTGTTCAAACTCTGCACGACTCTGCAGTTTTGTCACCAACGGGCGAACGCGCCTGAACTTTCGGATGGAGGGGATTATAGAGCTGGGCTCCAATTTCCGTCGGAAGAAAAAGGCTCATCGGTGTCAAGCCGTCCGCTGTTGAGAGCGAGGCGTAAGAGCTCATCCTTCTGTGCAGAATTTTGGATCCGCATCCAGTTTCTGTCTTTTATCTTCCCGCTTGCAGATGCCTCAGTCAACATCAGGATGGATATCGGGGACTTTGGGTCCAATACAGTTTAGTCATCTCATTTCCAGGCTTTGCATGTGTTGTATGTGTGAATGTGTGATTTGTCACACTCTGCAGTATGTGCACTGTGGGTTCAGAGGTAAAAGTCATTACACAGAAGATAGCAACACTGTCAAGTTAGTCTAAATTTAAAATAACAGGCTATGACTCAGTTTTTTTATTGTACTGAACAGCGTTAACATTTTAGGGGCTTACGAAGGCTTTATCATTGAGGGACATTTACTCTTCTGTCCAGAGAGTGAATTAGATCTGATGTGAGTGATGGACTGTGATACAGGGATGATGCAGTATCAATCAATCTGTTGCTAAATGCTACGGAAAATCCTATCTGTGCGGATGACCTGCGGGGCGCAGCATCTAATAAACAACTCGCTGGCCTTTTTCCTCGCAGAGCACCGGTCCGTCACATCTCCGGCGTGGCATTTTTGCACCGTTACGTCCTACATCTCTCACACGTGCATCGTGCTGGCAGCTCGGGCCGACCCCTGGAGCAGTGGAATCGCTGGATGCAATTGCTTCATTATGTTTTTGACAGTGTTGTGAATGGAGATTCATCTAAACAGACAGTGTGCTGTATGGCTGTATGATGCTTCAGTCTGCTATACTACAAAGAAAAGAAAGAAAAAAAGTCAGATGAGTTTGAGTGTATCATTGGGTGCTTAAGTGGTCTTTTTCAAAATTTGTTTTGGTTTAAAAGTGCAGCTCAAACCACTTAATCTCTTTCCTCGTGAGTGGAGTCCTATAGGGTATGAATGAGCTGTGGTGAAAACTGTTCCAGTGTGCTCCGGGGCAAACCGCTGCTTTCTCACATGACGGATATACTACATTCATCATTTAAACACACTTCCACGCCACAGATTTCCAAGAAATCCTCCCAGCGTCCTGAAGTGCAGACAGGAGATGTGGATTCTCAGAAAAAAGTGTCTGGTGACCGTTTTCAATTCTTAATTAAATCTTAAAGCTCTTTGGTAATTTATACAGGTAAAAAAAGTTTGAAAATGGCTATGAAGAGTTAACGTGTAACATGTAAACCTGTCTAAAAATGTAATTTTTAATTTTAGATGATTTTTTTTGTTGTTATTGCAGTTAATATTGCTACTGTTGTCTGTCAGTCTAATCTGTCCAGACTACAGTGACTCAGTCAATTTAACATTCAGTTGAACAATGCAGTATCACTTTCATTAAAAAAAAAGTTTCCAATTTAACATGACAAATTAAATATATGTTGGTACTTATGCTTTAAATCCATGTCAAAATGGATTTCATATTCAGTGTTAAAATATGCCATTGATTGCTGGTTTCTTAGATCAAAAGAGAAAAAAAAGATGGTGTGAAAAGTCTATTAGTTTTAATATAATTATGCTAGTGTCCTGTATTAAGTTTGCAATAGAAAGGAAGGAAATGTTCAAGGCTGAAGTGACGATAAAGTTATTAAGGAGGAAAGTAAGGTCAAGCATTTGAACAGAATTAAAAGTGACTTCTGCCTGACTGTATAATATTCGAGGTAAGTTCAAGGTTTTTTGATAATTTGCATCAAAAATACCTTCAACATATTTCCCAAAAATCTGAAAAGAACTTGAAATCAGGTTTTATACCTTTTGATGTGAAGTATGCAGCATCTTTTCTTCATAAAAATAACCTGAATTACTGGAGTTATCACACTCAACTCCTTAACATCTCAACATAATCGCACAACAGGAAACAGCACGATCAGTTTTACACAGCTTTGAATCAGATGAACAGATTAAATCACAAAAGACCAATAAAACCAAAAACCCATAAACAACATGGTACACTCATACCTGCTTGAACAGCTCAACACAGCACAACACAACACAACACAACTCAGTCACATGAGCGAGGGGTGGGATGTCAGGTGATGAGCCCTGGCTACCAGTCGGTGTTCCGACTCATCCCACAGGTGTTTGATTAGGTGGAGGTCAGGGCTCAGAGCTGGCCGGTTCTTCCACACCAATCTCTGGAAACAATTCTCCCCCCTGAGCTTTGTCATGTTGGAACAGGAAGAGGACTTTCTCAAAGGATCCAGGAAAAGAACTCCAAAAGCAAAATGTGTTTTTGCAACACCCTCGTCCATATACGATTGGCTAAACATTTCTTAAATCACAGCAGGCTGTGTGGCGTTAGCAATAATAGTTTTTAGTTTAAATGAGAATGAAGTATCCTGTAGGTGAAGCATAGAATCACAGAGTGCAGATGCTTTTTTTGTTTTCCTTTTGCGAGATGAGGCGGGAGCTCGGCCGATTGAGACGGACTCCAGCCTCACGCTTATCTGATGAATGAGCGGCACGTGTTCAACTGAGTAATGATCGCTGAGCTGTTGGGGATAATAATTAATTCATTTCCCCTGACTGCCATGTAGGAATATATACGCATCTGAAGGCACAGCACCCTGACCCGCTGTCAGCCGGGCCGGGGTGAGGGTGCGGTCACGGACCGGCTCCCAGCTCGGCTCCCAGCTCGGCTCCCAGCTCGTCACGTTTCTGGTTTCATAGATATTACCACATACGCCAAACGAAGCTGATACGGTATCTTGCCTCTCATCTGTGGATGATGCTTCAGGCGTTACAGGATGTTATCCATGCTGTTCAGTGTCAGAATGAATAAATACAATATCATGTACATTAAAATTTGATGGTTTCGAGCGTCTGGCTCAAATTTTACACTTCGGCCTTCTATCCTCACGCTCAACAGCGTGTATATCCTGAGGACAAATGTATGAATAATATATGAAAAATCTGGACGGATGACAGATTAAATAAAAAAACAAAACAAAAAACCTTAAAGTAGCAAAGGTGTTGGGCCACCTCCATCCTCGAGAAGAGCTTTAATGCTCGCTGATTGATTCACATTATTTTCTACTAATTTATCCAGGTCTGTCCTTTAACTTGACACCTGTCACCTCTCTCTACTTATATATGAAATTTCAGGTTTAGCTTTTTCTTCTAACTTTAAGAAAAATGTTTAAAACAGAATTAAAAATGAATTGGGTTCAGTAAGAGGCAGGATTATTCTCAAACAGTCTCTCTAATTCAGAAATGAAAACTTAAGGTTTGTATTTCATAAAGAATGAAGCGCGGCTGTTTTGGGATAGATTTTTCCCTTTCTTTAAAAACAAAAATACCTTTCAGGTTTCCAGTAATGTAAACAGTAAATGACCAAAATAAACATGCCTTGTTTGATTCTGCAGTGTAATGTAGTGCTTTCCCTCACGTCCCCTTCACTCTAATAACAACAGCCAATCAAGAAATCAGTCTTATTATCTCAAAGGCTGATCTAAAGGCTTGATTGATGGCGCCCCGTCAAAGCGACAACGGGCCCTTGGGGGGCTCCACCTTCTCAACTTTGATAACTTTGCGTCTCCGTCTCGCGCCGTGAAGCGGGAACGCTGCCACCCCCAAACATAAAATGGGAGATCTGTCAGTAAATGGACTGGGACGTCATCACATGTGAAGTGATCCGTGAGCGATGTCGATAATCTGGCAACACGGGGAAGAGCCATAAATACAAAGAACCGGTTGAAGCCTCTGAAGGTCGCGCTCGCTTTTACGAGGAGCGTCATAATTTACTGTCTCGGCCTCACTAAAACACGCCGTGGAGCGCGGGCCGTCCAAAATTTAATTGGCCGTACCTGACAGCGAGATGTAGGTGCTGTTTGTTTTTTTGTGTTTAAGTATTTGCGTCTTTAGGTATTGATAATTGAGCATTTTCTTTACACCTGCAAAATTGTCTGCTTCACTGAAGGGAAAAATTGATTAACACAAATGCTTGACTGTTGTGGATCAGGGATGAATGAAGGAGAGACTTCATATTAACTCACAGACAGAAGTGTTTGGCAGAATGTAGTGTAAATTTCCATCTGAAAGACATGTGGGATGGTTGAGAGTCAGCTGTGACACAGGTGGGTGTTCCAAGATGTGCGCGGCTTTTAGTTTCCACAGCAAGTGAAGCTGCAGACACAGTTTTTATTTTTTTGCATGGCAATTTTTGGCACAAATTTGACTGTGCTGTCTGTTTATTTGCTCCAAACAGCCAAAGCGCTGTCAGTGCAGGTGTTAGCAGCATTAAATGTGTGTGTGTGTTTGTGCGACAGCTTAGACTGTGACTGATCTGAGGACTCACCAGGATCTCCGCTTCTTTCCTGCACTTATTTCCTCTCGCCTCTGAGCGCAGTCAGGAAGCCCTGGGACAAGCCCAAGTTCTTCTGTTCGCACTCACTTCGCTGTGTGTCGACTTTTACGTGCGCTCTGTGTAAACACGCCGTTATAAAGGTACAGCAGCGATTTGAATCATTGCAGGAGTATTAGTGAAATGACATTGTTAAGCGTGGCGTTAATCGTTAAAGTTGGAGAAGGTCGTCGCCTCGTCTCACCTTCCATTCAGGGGCTGCTGTGATGCAAGCAGAAGAAAACAAAAACAACAAGTGTGCAGCCAGCCACTCTACCTGCTTGTCACTGCATCGCCGCTCCCTTTGCACTAAGATTATACATTGTTTCCCCCTCGAAAATACAGTGAAAAAACACTAATTTACTTCTATTATGCATTATCCAACTCGTTATTTAGAATGGCAAATGAATGAACAGAAGATATTATGCAGGCATATCCAGATGAAACTCTCATTTACTTGCCACTTTATATTCTAATAATGTAAATTTTAGTCTTTATTCTTCTATTAATGTATGAGTGGACACCCTCCTGTCCTTGCTCTGTGAGGATGTGACTGCTCTGTCAAACATGTGAGGTATTTGTATTATTTTGAAGAGCGATAACCTGCTGGGCTCTGAGGGAAACATGCATGCATTCATTCAGAGTTCCCCTCATTATATTCTGCCTTCAAGGATTGAGAGTCACACTGTGTTTGATTTTCTGTGATGAGCATTTGGGGACAACACCTTTAACCCTTTTTTTTTCCCCGGAAGGTCGGAGCACACGCTGCTGAAAATGTCAGGTGAATAATCGCTCAACATGAATGAACTGCTGGGCGGAGTTAAAAAGGAAGGAAGGCCGAGAAATCACATTTTAATGCACTTATCATGTTTTTGGCAGCAGATACAGAAACATATGTTGTAGTGTAGCTTCATAAGGGAGGAAATTCGCCTCATGAAGACACAAACAACACAATCCTCATCAGTCGTTTTGCAGTAAACAACACCCACAAAAATAAGAGAAATACCTGTGTAAAACTACTGCTGTGACAAGGAAACCCTGCTGAGGAATCTGATCCACTGTATCTGCAGAGAGCTGTGAATAATAGAAACAGAAGAATGTGATGCATTCCAGAGCTTGTATTAATATTCAGTTAGTCCACTCGCTGCTTTTAGATCAGATATTTCATTGCCTACACATCTTTAAATGAAACTTCGATAGCTCCTTTATCACACTTACTCTTGCTGGGGGGGGTTGTGCATTAACACTTGCAGCTGCTCACACACTGTATGCATTTAATGTATAACAGATGCTCTCGTGACTGAGCGGCAAAACTGCCTGGCAAAGAGGAAACGCGTTCAACGGCGACTTATTCAAATTTCTCAGCTCACAGGTCGCCGGAGTTTGAAAACCATCTTCTGCAGCTCGGTGGATGCATTCAGCTCTCACTTATTATTCATCAGAGTAGTTTGACAGTCAAATCTCACCGCCAATATACTAAACTATATCTGTACTAATGATAAGTAAAGACTGGTAACAGCTTTCTGAATTTCTCTCTGTTCGCTCTCTGCGGTGCTGTGACCTCGTGTATTCGGCTTCTTTTTCCTTTTTTTTTTCCTCGCCCTCCCTGTTCTGACACTGACACGAGTCAGCAGGGATCGTCGAATATTACAGATGCAGCACACCCAGGGCATTTGGAAATATCTGTAATGCCTGAAATTGCGTGGTATTCCCCTACAGTAAAGTGTAGAATTTGCTTATCTGCGTATTTCGTTGGACACGTCTTAATAAGCAGAAAGCTCCGTCCCAGGAGCGCATCCAGTCAGAGTGCTTACCCCAACACTCACATTAGACGGGGGGGGTGTTAACCTCATGTTTAAATGAGGGCTCTTCAGGCACAAAAAGAAATGAAATTACAGAGAACATGTCAGTAGGCATTTTCAGTGGATATGAACTTTAGCTTCAGTTTTGTTTGTTTGTTTTTTTTAGCGGTGCCAGTTTTAGGCCATCGCACATGCAAACAGCAGCTCCCTGCCCTTTGTGAGTTTATTAAACAATACTTTTTCTGAATCTTGTCTCTTGACAAGCACACCATATTAGCCGACAAAAAAAACCTGTTACAACAAAACCTGTTAAATCTGTTACAAGCTAATCTAAAACTAAGCATTTTCAAAAAACCCCACAAAGCCACAATGACAGAAAAACCAACAAAAACACAAACCATACCAAGCTTCCTGCACGTCGGGTCTAATGTCCTCCCTGAGACCTCGGCGTGAGCACGTGACTGCGGCGACGGGGGAGCTCAGTGTTGCATCTGTGATGGATCAGTCAAAACGAGGCCGTTTTTAGTCTCCCGAGCTCGTGTGCACGCGGCACATTTCTTGTAGGACCTGAGTGCCTCTTAGAAATGCTCTGCTGCGAGTCTATGCAGCTACTTCTGACCTTTCAGTCGACACGGTTGTTTACAGCAAAGTGCTTTGGGTCCGTGCTGTGGCCACACGGGCGTTGGGTTGCTGAAACACATGGGATGGTTTTTTTTTTTTAACAGAGTTAACAGTTTTTTGCTCCATTGCCTCTAATACAAGTACATTACTATGTTAGTTCTGTACTTAAAGAGACCATAGCGACATTGATGGTGCTCTTTAATATGATCCTGAATTCAGGCTGTTGTTTTCTAATGATCAAACATGAGAGTCGTTCTTTTCAGATATCAGCCGTTCTAACAGTCCCAGTAAATTCTCCTCAGCCCCTCGTAATCCTGAATGTCGGCTTCATTGTGGGAAGCAGAATCATCCGTTTTCCCGACTGCCAGCACTCCAATACTCGAGCACAAGTGCCACCGAGTTGCTCAGGACCCCCCGCCCTCCCTCCCCTGAAATGTAAAAAGAGAATTTAATTAGGTGCTTAAATATTCAATCACCACTCTCATTTCTTAAACCAAGAGGCCCTCTGTATAGATTTGACAACGAGCCAGGCGCCGCAGTACACGGCTGCTAGTTGAAGATAGTACTGAGTCTCCAACATTTGAGCAAGACACTGGGTGTCCCGGGGACAGGAGGCACACACCGGGGGGGGCTTGCTAACGAACCATGAATTCAGTATTAAAATACGAGGGCCCGCTTGTTAATGTCACAGAGGGCGATGTCAAAGATGTTGCACCTGCCGTGTGAACGGTTTCATCAGCCGCGCCGGTCATTTAAAGTTAATTATTACCATCGTTTGTCCTTCAAAAACAACTTTTGTACAATAGTTCCATTTCTGATTCTGATGAAGTATTTCACCCTCCCACATGTTTATACAACTTTCTAATTTCCCAGATATTCTTCCTAATACAGCTCGTTACGTTAGTGCTCGCAAAAATGTCTGGAATTGCAGATTGGAGGATCAGAGTTATCTGATAACCTCGCCCAGCAAACAAAGCTTCTCTGACCCACTAAAGACAACGTAAAAGTGTAAGCGACTGGTTGAGCAGCTAACGCTCCATGAAACACAGAACAGTGAGCGCTTCACTGACTGTAGCAGCTACTGCAAAAGTTGTCGAGCTACCAAATACTAACGGACAGACTCTGAGTTTTTATTCACGGGATTACATCGAACGTGGAGCATCCCGTCACGGACTTGGCTGACACGCTCCCCTGGACGTGTCCTAATGCTGCTGGATTAGCGGCGCAGCCTCCCCACCCAGCCTCCCCTCATGACACTTCTCACTGGGACGGCGCCAGCAGCTCGGCAGAAAGCATCGCACATCCTCCGTCACGGCGACACACCCGGCAAGATATCAGAGAAGAGAGCAGCAACGCTCGCGCCATCGCCTGAACGGGTACGAAATGTGTGATATTTCTATTTACAGGGAAGGGAAGCCGATCGCACTCCACGCTCCACACTAAGGCGAACCAAAACCCAAGAAATATCACTACTGCCAGGCCGAGGGCCACGAGAAACATGGCTGACCCCACACCTGAGAGGCCCCGCGCTGTTCTGATTGGAGGACCACCTGTAACACTGACAAATTAACTATGGCTGATGCAACTGTCAGGCAGCAGAGCTGCTACCAGTTATCCTCTCTCTTCATCCAAGTGCTAGGAGGATTATTCTCTGCACTGAGCCTTTTGACAGAAAACTTTTCAGAAATCCCGACAAAAGACCTTTTTCCGGCGACTGGAGAAACTGACAGAACATATTCATCTCGGGCCCCAATCCAACTTTGGGGAAAGGAATCAATCACCAATCAAGGAGTTAGTTTAAGCTGGCGCGCTGAAGCTCAGTCAGATTGATGAACTATTAAAGAGTAATAACCGCAGACATCATCAGTCATGTGTCGAGCAGAGATGAGACGGACCCCCCATGCCACATGCCTCCTTCAACCCGGCAGGTGATTTTAAACAGCCGGTAGCATGGTCAGACATGTCGGAGCAATCACGGACCATCTGGTACCTGTCTCAGTAATCCTACATTTGTCAGCGTTCAGCTACAACCTGCTTTTGTGTAACAGAAGCTCACAGCTGACAGGAGCTCTTCTTCATGTCAGATCATTGGCCAACAAATCCTTTGTGGGTAATGATCCGATGGCCGAAAAAAATTAGATTTGCATTGCATGAGTTTAGCCTCCAACCTCCGAATGTTATCAGTCAGTTCGACAAAACAGGGGAGGGGGGGCTGCAGACATTTTCGCTCCGCAGTATGTGCGTGATGACATTGGCCTGGGTGAGTTCACATCATTTGAATATCTTGCTCTTCAGTTCAAAGCAGAATTAACGCTGCTCATCATCATTACATTAAGTCAGCCGCCAACATATTCAGCATCATTCCTTTTGTAATTCTGCAGAGCTGATCTCTCTCAGTATGAACCCTGAGTGGACACGTGAATATTCACAGTTCAGTCGTCATTCTTACAATGAAACTACCTGCTACGTTTAAACTTTGTGGTGCTTGGTTGTTCATTTTTCAATGTCAGCATTACTTGTTCTGTAACATACCAAATACCTGCCACTGTGAGGAGTACAAAGCACCAAATGATAACACACACACACACACACACACACACACACACACACACACACACACACACACACACACACACACCAGACTGCTACACTGACTGCTGCCCACTGACCTCCATTCATAATACATTTAATAAGTGCGTTTCTCCCACCTTGGCGCTGCACTGCAGCATTGTTGAGTCTTTATTTTGCCGAGGTGTGGATTCACCATCGGCAGTTGGTGGGACCATTAATCCAGGAGGAAACCGAGGCCCACTGCTGCTTCTTTAATTACTTTTAATTAGGTGCAAGGAAGAACGGTTCAGCACAACGTGTGTCTGCATCACAGTTCTGAGAGTCGAGAGGCTGTTGATCGACTCGGTTGTAAATAACACCGCTCCACAGGCTGTACTGAAGGCTTAATCTCACAAACACTCAGTGATTTTACCTAATTTCCCTTACTTTGCGTGTCTGCACAATGTATATAGTTTGAGCACACCTGCTGAGCCATTTCAAAGAACGGCAGCCTACCGCCAGAAATCCCTTCAGCCTCCAAAAACAAATATAAATATAACCTAATACGCCTTGTCGGCAGCGTCTGCTCCGTCAATATGTAGATTAAATGTTGTTTTCATTATTCAGAATTTCACCCTCGCTTATATGCATCAAATCTCTTAAATGGTAAGACCTTTTCCGGGGCTGTTAGCATTTTGAAGAAAGTGCCTATTATGCAATGTGTTTACGCTCAGGGGAGCTTCTCCCCGCGTCCTCGGGAGGCAGCCAGGAGAATATGAGAAAGGTCTGAGCGGTGAATACTTGGTACTGAGCTTGGCAGCTCCTCCATGTCCTGGGGGTTTTGTTTTTCCCCGAGCAGCCGAGCTTCTCCATATTTCCACGTCGTTGCGGATTCAGGGTCGGCGTGCTGCGGAGGAACCCAGGCGCCGGGTTTTCGAATCAGAGGACCTAAAACTAATCACCTACTACTATTCACCTTTACACAGGCTTAATTAAAGTGTATTAGTAAATACACCTCCCTCCCTGAAGAATTTGATGGATGATACACGTGGTGTTTTATTCAGTGGAAGGTCCATCGAGAGGTTTTTCAGCTACTTAGCCATATGACTTGATGGTAATTTACACTGAATCATATGCTGTCCTTCCTATTCCGTACTTCAAACTGACTATATTCAGTATGCAGAGGGTATTTATATGTAATCTTTATCTTCTTGTACTAACAAGAAGTGATGCAGTACATGAGCCATCAAACAGATCAGTCAGACGTACCGTTACCTTTGAGACTAAACAAACACAGATTTAACTCCTGACTTTAAAGACTTTCTGTTTCACCACCTGTAATTTAATTTTTCTTAACGTTCTGAGCTGAATTGAGGGAAAGTAGCGTTCTTCAGCAGCACACTCAGAAGTAAGTCACTTTTTGGCATGTAGGCTTCTTTAAAGTACACATAATTAACTATATTTTCTAAGTACTGAAAAGCTGCTTAAAATTACTATGGAACTGGGGCGCGCACAAGCTGTGTCTTAACACTCAGTTGATTTTTTCTGGAGCTTTCTCGCCACAACCTGCAGCTTTATGAAATGATCTCCATCTGTAAGGAAATGTCCTTAACTTAACATGTACATACACCAGCAGGTACACTAAGTACTGGCGTGGTTTTATTGATTAAAAAAAAAAAAAATCATACATATAGTAGAATTGCTCACCTAGAATAAAATTAAAGAGAATGCGTCACAATGCTTATACATATATGATATGTGTGATACAGAAACACACACAATATGTAAAGTATTTATGCAGATATGCAGAACTAATCTGGATTACATATTTAAGACAGGGTGTTTTTTCTGGTTAACCTGTGTGTGTGTGTGTGTGTGTGTGTGTGTGTGTGGGTGGTCTTGACTAACTGAGGAAGAACACATATCTCAAGTCCCCTCGTTGACACACAGCCCACACCAGCTTGGAAAAAAACTAAACAAAAAAAAAAGGCTGAGGGATTTGCTGCAGTTCAAGAGCTGTCACCTCTTCTTGATAGCAGTACTGTAATAATTAGGCCACCCCGAGAACTGTATTTACTTCACCTTTCATGTTCTAATGGGGGAAAGATTTTATTTATTTATTTTTTGGGCTTATTGTGGGCTGCTGTCAAACGAAAGAATACTTTTACAGTCCATTAATCATGAAACATGTAGGTAGGAGACAGATTTGTACAATCTCTCCAGTAATTAAAAAGTACATTAAACTAATTCACTTTGCTGAGATCACGTTCCCATTGGGAAACTGTGTGTGCGTGTGTGTCAACAATTTAATTATCACACTTGTTGTTTTTTAAGCTGCATTCAGGCACAGAAAGACTTTCACTAAGTACATGTGGAGGCTTCAGGTTTTTTTTAACATCTCAATCGTTTTTGGCCACAGTCCTATTACCCAAACACAGCGGCCGACGCCCCACCCTGCTCCACCACCCACAACCTGCACCTTCTTTAAATTCCTACTCCCATCCTGAGCTGCATATCATAATCATCATTATTGTGTCGGTCGAGCTCACTGCTGGACACTGCAACACAATCTGCCCCGCATATCTTACATAAAGCAAACTCAGTCCGCTTTCATTTAAATTTTATATTTTGTTTGGGTTTTGAAAAAAAAAATAATTCCTCGCACAAACCCAGAAATATATGCACCTCCAAAAACTCCACCAAATTACCATTTCATTTATGTTTTTGAAGTTTGCTGCATTGATTCTGATCCCACAGGTGCAAATTACTACAATGAGCTTCCTGCACAAGACACGATGATGCTTCGCGGCAGAAAAAGCATAAAACAAAAATTCCTTCTAGTCTCTTCAGTTTCAGCGTCTGGAGGCCCGAGGCCATGACTCGGATGCTTTTACAAACCAGAGCCATCATTAGTGGGTTTTTTCTCGCTATGAAATGTCACTGTGTCTGCAGTGAGAGAGGTCAGCTGTTGCTTTGTAATAACTTCACCTCAGTACCGAAGTCAAACTAATGCCTTTAAAGAGTAAATGTGCCACTGACGTTATTTAGAACAAATTAATTCATGTAGGTCCAACATTACATGACTCAAAGCTTCTGAAGAACCTGTTTTTGATGCTGCTGTACTGTATTTGTTTTGCATTGAAGCCTTACATGAATACGTGTTTTTAAAGGGCAGCATGCACTGGAGCTATTTCTTTGGTACTTGGTTCTTTGGTAGATTTGGTACCATCCTGCTGCCACCTGTTCTCACCGGGCGCATCTACCTGGCAACCTGCACCGTGGCTGGAGGTGCGGGTGGCCGAATTCATCTAAACTAGGGTAAACACTTCCTGATTCATTTCCATGCTGAAGGCGTAACCTTCTCATCTGTCTCTGAGAGGAAGCCGGCTAATGCAACTATCCCCATAAAAATGTGTTTCCAATTCTGGTAAAACGGAAGAAATATGATTTCATTAACGCCTGCTGATTGGAAAAGACACGTGATAAAATGCCGGTTGCTGCGCCATCATCTGTTTTGAGATTGCTCAACGTATAGGACATTACAGCAGCGAGGCTTCGCTGTGGGTTTGAGCACTGGTGCAGAAACAGGAATATTAACGCTCCCGGTGATCTCCTGAGGCCCATGGAGCTCCTTCCCTCCGCACACAAGAGGATTGTGTCGTGTAATTCTGCGTCGAGGATCCTTGTCTCCTCCTCTGTGGTGGGAAATACTTGCATGTGTTAATGCATGTAAAGCCCGTATTAGCATTTCCATAAACTTACAGTGATGTGTCGAAAAAGACACACAGATAGCATTTATTCCCAAATCCATCTGCGCTCCGTCTTCGCCACCAACCTCGATGAAACACAGTCTTGCACCTTGTCATGGCCCTGTCATGTCGGAAGAAACTGTATACGGAGTATAAATTATCCAGGGCCGTGACACCGGTTACAGATGTAATGGGGTGGAAGAGGAAGAAGTATGGAGAGTGATTAAAAATTAATAGCCCTGATTGTTTTGTGCATTAGGTACTTTGTGTGACAAATGCTGTTTAAACGTGTGTAGTATGTAGACATAAAGTATATACTGTGTGGATATATATGCTGTAACAAACTGACCTGATTTTCATTTATTAATTCTAACAGTTTGAAGTAGATTTGAAAAGGGACAATATTTTAATATAATGTCAATTAAAAAACAGCCCTGAACATTTCACTCAGTCAGAAAATAACCAGCATTACTGCCACTCGCTGTTTGGGAGAAGTGCTTCAGATTAATTAGAAAAGCAGGTCGTTCGTCACTACCTGCTCAAGTGACACATCGTTTTCCAGCACTTGTGTGGTCCTGTTGGCAGGAGAGTCTCGTGTGCCTGGCTTGTTTTGCGTCGCAGCGTCAGACTCGGTGTTCATTTTTCATCACGCGGTCAGAAAACGTGTCCGCCGCCGCCTCGTCCTCGTCCTCGTCCTCCGGCCGTCCGCACGACCTCCTCAGTCCAGCGAGCACCCGGTCCCCCGTCCCCCTGTAAAGCCGCTCGCCGAGCACGAGCAGTGGAGCGTTCTCCTCCTCAACAAGTTCCTCCACCCTCCGACGTACAGTTAAATCTGCGTGTAGAAAGGCACGATATCCGCAGGCTCTCCAGCGAGAGGAAACCCCGCTATTTTCCTGCCTTTAGGAGTTTGAGACTTAACATTAAACCCTGGCACTGATTTAACAGAAATGATATATATCAGTAACTATTTTCTCTTGTTGCTGCTCCTGTTCTCTTCTGTAATAAAATGGGCAGCACTGTATCCGTGCTCCACAGTCCTCGGCATTCATCAGCGTCCATTGAAGCTGCAGTCGTGCATAGCGGGATGAAAGTGAAAAGCGGCCTGGCTCTCCGAATACTGCCAGGGCGCACTCCTTGTCTTGACCCAATAAATTAAAAAAAAAAAAAAAGGTGCGTGGGGTGTCGCCCTGGCGAGGGCGCATCCGGCCAAGGTGGCCCAATTAGCTGGAGAGGTCCGGTTTCCCCTCCGTCGTCTTCGTCCTGGCCCCGGCAGTCGACTTGGGCCCTGTGATGTTTCTGTGATGTACCCAGAGGCCTTTGCTGCAGGACGCACTGGGAGGCGCCGCTGTGTGTAATTTAGTGCGGTTTCACTCGAGTTTCTGTTGTTGCTGCCTCGCTCGACAACGGCCTCAAATGGCTCATAAAAGTCGAATCAGTGCACATCTTTGAAAAATACACCTCTCACTCCTTTCTTTTCATCCATTTCCTCTTCTGATTTATTTCCTCTTTTCTTTCTCCTGTAAATCACTTAATGCCCCTTCAACCCCCCCGAGGAGTGACAACTGCAAAACCCGAGCAGAAACCGGAGCTTTTGACTGAGGACACACACAGATAACTCCTGCCTTCCTCCCCGCGGAGGTGCTGAAGTGGCTTCGAAGGGAAACTCCGGGACGACGAGGTGCTAATTTGATTGGCATCTGGGCCCATCGTGATCCCATTTACACGCGGTATTAACATCTAGACGAGGAAAATCCATGTTAATTAAAGGGGCAGATCAACGCAGAGCACATTATGATCAGAGAGGGATCGGATCAGCCAGACCGCCGTGCGCTGTCCTCAGATTTCCACCAGGTTTAAATAAAAGTAGTTTTCTTTTTTTTGCATAACAGTATTGTTACCATTTAAAAACATATTTTTACTTAAGTCCCAGGAAGATGAGGAACTCGGGCGAACAGAAATCTAACTCGGTCTGTTCCTCGTCGCTCTCGACTTGTATTATTTTCCCATTTTTGTCCTTTTTTCCTTTTCCTTTTTTGGGGTTTTTGCTTTCTCATTATTGCTACCCATTATACCGTGTGAGCAAATAAATTAACTTTTTCTGTAAGCTCATCATCCAGCGTGGAGACTCCTTTTGCTGAATAGAGTGGCAAAATAATTTGTCCAACAATAAAGACCCAGTTGTTGCCACACAATTCTCTGAATAGACAGCTGATGTTTTTAATTTATTTTTGTTCTTTAGAAGCTGGTATAAACAAGGTAATAAGCTGAGATCTGTTTTTGAATGAATAATGCTCAGGTATCATAGCTCGATCTGAATGCCTCAATATGGGCACGAGTTGGAAAAAATAAAAAAAAACTCCCTACTGATAAGCTTCAGAATTCAAGAAAAAAAGAAACATGAAGTACTCATTTCAAATTAATTTCACAGCAAACCTGATTTAGCGTTCCCTCGGTCGCTTCACTTTTCACAGGGAAATCACTCGCATTCTCTTATTAGCATGGCGTAAACAGAAACCCTGCTCCCCGCAGCCTCCTTTGTTTCCACACCCGTAAAAAAAATGTTAAAAACAGAGGAGAGGGTGGTTTTATAACAATGATAAATGTGCGTCCTCGCCTGCAATGAGATGCAGTGGGCACGGCACAAACAAGCCTCTTGAGATGCGTCTCAGCCGGCATTAAGGCCTTCAAATGAATACAGATCCGGGGTTGAAGCAGATCTGACAGGTGTCTAAAAAGCAGCTGGTGCCAGCTTTTGCCCGTTGCAGCCTGCACATCCATAAACAGCCATTACCGTGGGATTAGGGTGGCTCATACTGTGCACCTGAATCTGTGAAACTTATGAAAAATATATCGGTGGGTTTTTGAGTGACCGTGCAGACGTCTGCACCGGCTAACGGCGTTTAAAAGACCCCAAATGAAATCCGTTCGTGTTTCGCCCGCACCCGAAAGATTCAAGGCTTGTGTTGGGGCCCTCAAAGTGAAAATAAAATGAAGCGCCTCAGTCACGGGCCACACGGGTTGGAATCGATATCTGAGGAAATAATAAACCCCCAAAGAGTATATTCAGCCACATGCAACCTGACATCTGTTGTGCTAACAGCCAGGGAGAGACTTGCTACCCACACTCCCCTGTGTTCAACTTCAGATGAAATCAATTACTTGACTGTTTGTTTTTTGGTTTACAAAGTGGTACGAGACCACAGAAATTACCACAATGTTTCCTTCTGCTTGCTGCGGCAGATAACTTTGGAGCGAGCGCTTGAAAGTTAAAAAATCAAATCAAATCCACGTCCTCCCTGTCTGCCCCCTCCCTTCGTAAACTCTGTGTGTGCTGTAAACTTATATAAATGTAATTAATTCTGAATCTTTTATGCACAGAGCGGCTCTGCTCGCTCAATCTAACTGTAACTAAAACATTCATCAGCAAAATTAATTTTGCTTTGTTTTTCGGGCACAAATTAGCCAACGTAGCAAAACACTGCGATATGTACAGTGGGCGATCAAGCTTCGCTCCATAGCTGAGAGCCAGCGTCGCTCCATTAGCATCACGCAAACCAACAGGAAACTTTTATGAAAAGGAAAAAAAACAACTCATATGCAAACATCTGCCTGTTTGTTACTGATACATCCACCAGGAAACAACATCATAAAACAACAAATTAGTCATCGTGCATATTAAAACGCTGTCTCTGCCCAACACTTGACTTGCAGACGACACTTTGTCTCCAGATGAACGGTGATAATGAGCAAATGATTTGCTGGTCGACCTAAGTTTAACGTCGTCCTTGCATTCACTTGGTTTCACATCACGTCCTCCGTGGACACCCAGAGATGACGGCTTTCACCGACCCAGAATTAATTTTCTCCAGAATGAATTCTTGTGTATTAAGATAGCATATGGACACCTACTGTTATCTCTCTCTCTCTCTGAATATATAAAGAGTGAGTCAGGAGTTAAATAGGCTGCAGTCACACACTCTTGTTCTTACATTCTTACTGATACAGATTTGTCCAATGTTCACTAACAACAGTGTTGCTTGCTCACCATCGAGTTGACTTCACTGGAAGTTTGTGCCTTTGGGTTTTTTGGACTGGTTTAGTTGTGTAGACATTAACTGTTCATGTTGTTTGACTGGTCATGATATACGTGTAGTTGTGTCTTTGCAGAGTTTGTTTTCTCTCTGCAGTTATTACATGTAGTTGTGCTAACTGACGGGCAGCTTGTTTCCACAACAGAGAGCCAGTGGTCCTGGATCCGACTGTGCGATGTCCTTCAAAAAGCAAAACAAAGCTTTCACTTTATGTCGCTCCATGTTTTCCAATGATAGTTCATCAAACCTCAAAATGTCTCCGTGAAGGGTATAAAAGTGGGTATGAAAAAAGGTCTTCTCTTTGTCACGTCGCGCCACCATTAATCAGACCTGGAGTGCTTCAGTAAACGCCCTGTCATGCTCTTGTTGTAGGTCAAACTGCACCGTGAGGAGCACAAATACACAACAGGCCAGAGAGCTGGCGTCGCCAGGTTTCACTCTTACTGCTTGAGAAAGGATGATCATCAGCTACAGGATGTTGTTGGTTTACTGCGACCACGTCTACATACCTGTTAGTTAAGATTCATCAATCTTATTGAGTCTTTTACTGCAGAGGCCAGCGTACAGAAAACAGAGCTGTGACACCTCCAGCTCCAGGCTTGCTTTGCACCTCGTAACAAGGCTTCGACAACCAGAAACCAGGCTTACACAGCTAAATCATCCTCAGGAAGTCAGTGATGACCATCTGACCTTTTCCACCCAGACAGTGCAGTTTCCATCTCAGCAAGTTCTGCTCAACAAAATGGTCTGGATCATTTTTTGTCGTAGATTTCTCTCTGCAGCAAGTGAGCGACAGCGAGCGGCGCGCTCGCTAAAACGCTCGACCCAGACACAATTAAATAATGAGGGAAACTTCAGCCAAAGCGACTGAGGGCTTTACTACAATAGATTGTCAAGTTTGGTCCATTGTCACGGCACAGTTGATTTCTGTTGACAAAGATGAATGACAGTAAATGGCACCGACACCAGTAGTGTTCTTTAAGTGGAGATGGAATATAAGGAAACTGTTGGATTCTGCACTTGAACCTTATTATTCACCGATGCATCAGCTTCCTGATGGCACTCAGAGAGACATCATCAAAGCTACTGCTACTATTGATAAAGAAATACACTGTGGCATCAAAACCACCACAACAGATCAATGTGTCAAGACTGCACAACTTATTTAAGACTGATATTGGCTGGTGCCTTTTTTATGGCGCTCTGTTGGCTTTCATCTGTGCATGAAACCAGGGGAAAAAAAGCCGTAGATTTGTTGCACATTCACATTACTTTCAAACTAAATAAACTTCCCTTGTCTTGCATAATGTCTGAAATGATCATGTGCATTGATGTCTTACTTCCAGCTCGATAATTAGATGGTAATCTGGTTCTGTATGGGCTGCTCTTGTCTAATTAAGGGGCCTTATTGACTCCTGTCTGTCTGCATGTTTTCCATCAACACTGTTTGTTTATGCTTATCCATATTAAAAAGGAATCATATGCATGTCACTGGGCCGGATTCCCTCAAGATCAATATTTTATGGAGAATTGTGAATTTCAGTTTTGATCTGCCCAACCGGCCCGCTACGCTCGTGTTGCTTAAAAAGCCAAACAGTATCGGATTATTCAATTTTCACCAGATTATGATAATTTTGTTCTCATTTGTTGCACAACACGTAATTTGATCCATAACATGTGATTCATTCACTTTGTGTTTATTTAACCTCAATATTAAATTTCTCATCCCTTAACATGTAGCCCGTCCACCAGCTCCACGCCTTTACTGTCCACTGGACATAGATCACAAGTTGCAAGTTGGTTACGTTCACGTTACAAATATGAATTTATTTGTGTAATTTTTCTCAGCTTGATGTCCAGAAATGAAACTCACTGAAAAGAGGATGGTCATCTTGTAGCTGTACTATGTTGTAGCTCATCTCTGTTGGCAGCTGGAGCGTTACTGATCAAACAACGCATCTGACTGAATCTGCCTCGCTTCTCCCGGCCTCTCCTGACCTCGCCTCCTCGGACATTTCTCATTCACATCCAGCCGCAGTGTTTGCATAGAGGCCAGTTTTCATCCGGTTCGGTTCACCGCCGCTGAACTGCTGCTGTGAGAGCTCGAACCATTCGTGCCAGTCTTCTCCCCGCACCCGTTACTTGTTCTGAGCGCCTGCTGTTTTTCCGAACTGCTGCGAACTGTGACTGTTGCTAATTATAAGCCTGTTAATGTGACCTCTTGAACTTGCCTCCGCTCTGCCAGCTGAATCTCTGTCTGCATGTGGGTCCCCCTACTGCAAGAGACCATATAAAACACATTTTATGTCACCTTACTGTTGTGTTTCACCTTTGACATTATTTTACTGTTAAATTCCGATGGTAGCAAAGAAAGTGAAATCATGTGTATCTGCTCTCCTTTGCTGTGAAACCAAGATCAGTGATATTACTGCATTCTGTTCATTTCACCACAGGTCGAGCTCACTGGGGTTTCTCTAAATCGTTGCCTGGAGGAAATGGATCTAAAATGATCGCGGCCAGCACATTTTGCAGACGTGTTCGTACCGAGATACTTTTGAACCTACCTGGTCAACCATGTGGTCACGGTCAACTTCTAGTCATTTGCTATGCATAAACTATTTTCTTGTGGCAACTAGTGCAATGATGGTTGGATGGATGGATGGAAACCAGCTGCTTGAAGTCTTGGGAATATGGTGGTCCTATATAAAAAATATAATCCCTTGATATGTGGTATGTAATATACTGTAGTCTTGAAAGATTCATCAGTATAATTACTGTAATCACAATGTTAAAGTAGCCGATAGAGGAGTGACAATGTTCCAGCAGGGGCACTTTAAAGACAATTAAAGACTGGGCCTTTAAGTAATTTGCACTTTGCAGCCGAATGGTCACATGGGTCCTCACTTAACTGCTGACTGAACAGTATTTCAGTATGCACTTACAGCACGGCCCCTCAGGAGAAATAAAATCATCCTCCTCCTCCTCGGCGGGCGAAGTTTCATCAAAGTTCAGCGGCAGGCGTGTCCCTTGTTTTAAATCCATTTCCCCACTTTGTGAGTCGCTCTCTGCTGCTCAGGAGCACAATCTGTACCCTGAACCGACTGGTGCGGCACAAGGACATCCTGATGAATATTTATAGTACATTAAAAAGTTGATATGCACACAGTAACAGTTGACGCAGCTTTACTATGCACGGTCCTGGATGAAATTTGGGTCATTTTTTTCCCCCACAACGCTCAGGAACTTCAGAAATCGTCAAGCTCATTAACGGGCTAATCTTAGAAATTGTGCAGTTGTAATTTTCTTCGTAGTGCACGGAGAAGACCGTCATTTTAAGATTCATGAGGTTACATAATTGCTGGCTTATTAAACGGTTTTGGGACATTTACAAAGAGCGACGTGATACAAACAAGATGAACGAGACAAACGAGACACAGCGTGGCGGTTTCTCACCCTTATGTTGGTTCATAAAGTGACAAACACTGACAGTTTGAGCTAATGTGAAACATTAGAAGTTATAATCTCAATGTAGATTGATTGTTTGCAAATGTTGGATTCTAAGTGTTGGATTAAAACCTCATGTTGAGCAGATTGAGGGTAGCATAACGTAAAATGCAAATATGAGCTCAGTGCAGTAAGAAAGTAAACAAAATAAGTCCCTCCCCCTCATGAAGTACATTAACTAATATGCATGCCCCCATGCACGGGCATGTCCACTGCTGCATTTTTCTAGTTTTCATACAAATCCTGCATTTTGCGTCCAAGTAGCGTCTGCTCCGATCTCCACCTCTACATAACAAGACCTCCTGCGTCTCATCTAAGTCCAGTTTTTCTTTTTGCTGTCATGGACCCCCCCCTCTTTTCTCCCACTTTGACTTCCAACCAGCCGGAACCCTAACGCCACAGAGAGGGACAGTGGATTACAAATAAAACACATCAAAGTGATGCACAAATCCACATCATTGCTTTGACTAATGTATGCAAACTGGCTGCGCTACTTGCATGGCCATGGGGTGAGCAGAAGGAAGCGCTCATGAATTCATGTTACATGCAGTCAGTGAGTGGAGAAGGTTTTTGATGTGAAATACGTCAGAAGCAATGCTGGACGCTGAATCTATTTTTAATGATTAATTGGCATTTGCCATCATCAGCAAAGTGTGACGATACAAGCGCCGACATGCCGGTTCACTGTACACAGCGATGACGTCCAACCACTGACAATATGCCAGTTTGTGTGCGTTATAATAATTAGTCATACAAACGCATATATCAGCATTAAATAAATGTGAAAATGTGACACAGCTGTGAAAGCAAAGAGGTTGTTTGAGTCAGCTGCAACATTAAAACAGGTGACGCTGATCTGTGTATGCCGTGGTAGAAAGGCTCTGTCGGTCCAAAACCGTGTCCCTGGAGAAAAGCTTCTCCCAGTATGTGCTGGAAGCACTGGACTGGTCTGGACTGGTCTGCATGGAGCCAGGACCTCAACCCCTTCAGGAACCTCCCAGCAAGAGTTAGGGTTTTTATATAGATCAATGCATTTGTGTTGTTAAAATGTCTAAGTATTTTTGGCCAGGTATAGTAAAAATGACATTGCTATGGCTGTATACAGTATATATATATACTATATATGAATGTGTGACGCTGTCACACATCCTTTCAGTACACAAACATAAATAAGCAGAAACATGGTATTAGTAAAAGATTGCACAAGGTCTCACATATTTAAAGTGATAAAATGTGATTATTCATGCAGCTCTCCACATGTGTCCCCGTGTCACCCAGAGATGGCGACGCCTGAGGGCGGCAGCGCGGGGGTCAAGAATCACACAGGTCTTCTTTGGCGCTTCTCCGAGTGCTGGAGGAGGCCATCAGGAAAATTGTACCGGGGGAGCGGGACGTGTCCAATTACGTGCCACGCAGACTGGGGCTCTGGTGGGACTCTGTTGTCTCGTTGTCACCAGGAGAAATCTGTGTTTCCGTGGCTCCCCAGTCGCTCGCAGGTTTGAGGCTGTGGCTAATGAGGCTTAGCTGTTATATAGGCCAAGTCGGTCTCAGTCTCAGCTCAGCACTGGTGATTGCAGGGGCCCGCTCAGCCAGAATCAGACAATAATTAACGCCGTATTGTGGAAATGAAACCCCCCAGTGATTATGTGCCGCGTAGAAATTGAGATATTTTGGTAAACACCACCTCCCGCGTCTCCAGTGCAATGCTTTGTGCCCGCGCCGCTGTCCCCTGTCTCAGTGCAGGACATGAGAGGTTCCAGTGAAATCTCTTAGAAATCTCGCCCGAAGACATTCACTGTGTGATGCACAAGGATTACTGGCATTATATATATATATATTTTGCATAAAAAGGACATCTGTATCAAACTGCACATGAGGTTTGGGATTCTCAGCTGAAGCCTGCGCGTGTCCCAGATAGTTTTTCTTGTGGAAAAAGGGGAAGTGGAGACTCTCAGGCTTTTGACATAATCCAGAGTACATTCATGAATAAATGATCACCGTTCACAACAGCTTCGTTTCACAATTACAGAGCACAAGTTTCAGACTGTTTGAGAATGAAGCTCTCAGAGCGACGCTGTGTCCGGGTTTTATAATTGCGTTTGTGTGTTGTTGTTTTTTTTGCTCCAGAAGTCGAATCCTCCTCCGCTGCAGTGTGACACTTAACTGCAGCTACATGCGGGAAATAAACCAACCTGAAGTCAGTCATTCATTTGAAGTGCCAGTCCGACAAATCGGGCGACACTCGTGTTGTGAAGCCCCAGCCAGGCGGAGGCTTTGTCAATAATTAATGAGGAAATCTCATTGCATGCTTTTTGAATATGCTAAAACCTTCAAAGTCACTTCAAATGTCACGCTGGGAAGCCTGTGCAGGAAAAGCGGACACTGTCACTATCTGATTTTTAAATCAGTAAGAGAAGAATCATTCATTCAAAAGCCAAATCTTTCTCTGCGTAGTTCACCTGTTCTTAAGGCTATAGTGAACCTACTCCAGCTTGAGAACAAAGTGAATATTTGATGAGGAAATATAGTTAGCAACCACACTTTTATTTTAGGTAGTTCTGACTTGAGTAGTGATAAAAAGCAGCTGAAGCTCTGAAGCTTCACTCGTCCCTGTGTCACCCGCTGTTCGTCACAAAATACCGTTGGAGCTCGGCTTTCCTTCCTCCCGTTCGCCTGTCCTTTTGGTGTGCTGGTGTGAAAAGCACAACCTCAAATCCATAATGCATGTCTAATCCAGCTCCGGCAGCAGATGCCGAGTCACTGAGTTGTTATCCTCTCGCTGTGTGTGACAAATATTGCATCACTTTGCCATAAATGTTGAATGCAGTTTTAGGGAATTTTGCAGAGAGACTTCCTGGTTCCTGTGTGAACAGCTAAACATTTTTTTTTCTCCTTCTGATTTTGGTTTCACAAAACGGTGAAGTTTAAGCAAATGGCCTCATTTTTCATAGTAAAAAATAAAGCTTTGCAAATGTCTGATCAAAACATTTCCCAGACATCCTACACTTAGTGACCTAATTGGCCATGAATATTTCTCTTAATAGAATCCTATATTCTCCTCTTGTTTTAATGAACTCATCACTGTCACTGTGACAAAAAAACAGTCTTTGTAAAAATAACCAGTAAGGAACCTCACAGGAATCCTTGTGTTGTCATTGGACTATTTAGCCACAGGCATTTGCATTGATGTCCCTCCCTGCTTGGTTAGATAAGCGAGACATACTGTAGCTTCTGTGCTATTAATGAAATTGTGGTCCAGAAAAGCTGCAGTGACACACCAGCGCACTAAACTCTACATAAACACACACAAACACACCTTTGCAGCAACCACATGCTACTTTCCCAGAGGGAAACAATGGAGCCGTGGTCAAAATGACCCTCACATTAAAAACAAGTTACAGATTTTTGCATAAATAAATGAAGTGTTTCCGAGGATCACGTGACGCAGCGAGTTCCTGGCGGAGAACAGACCCTCCTGCTTCGCGGGCTGTGATAGATACTCGCCATTAGTCAGCCATCAGCAAGCGCTTTAATGTACAAGGCTAATTGCAGGTAGTAAAAAGAGGAAAAGCATTACTTAGCATGGAGGGTGCCTAAAGGGAGAAAACCACCTCGCAAAAGGCTAATGAACCATGAGTAAACAATGTTCCTCTCACCTCCGACCCCCCCCCAGCGCCGCATCCGATACCGCAGAACAATTCTGCCTTTTATTCTAATGTGGTGCAGCGTTGACTTTTCTCTCAGTTGTTAGAAAACTTATCTGTTGTGAGCAGAGGCCCTATTCAAGGTAGAAGGCGGTTTAAATGTTTAATATTGTTGTAATTTACAACGAACACCGTGACAGGAGTGGACGTTGTAGGTGACGCCTGCTGGGCCTGCGAGTGTCCCCCAGACGTCCATGAGGTTTAGTGCAAAGATGTCACCTGTTTTCAGTCAAAGTCAACCAGCTGCTGTCGCCTCTTATCCAACATACGGCCACAAGAGGAGTCGGACAAAAACGCGCTTTATTTCCCAGAAGTGTCAAGCCGAGACCGTTCACATTGTCACACTTAATCATCTAGTGCAATGCGTGCTCACAAATCAAATTAATTCCAAGTTTTATCGACTCTTGTTTAGCAAAAATGAAATAAAACCTGCCGCCCAGCTCGTTTCATCGCATCGCTCATGAATTAAGTGGAGCTGTTATCTTTGTCAGCACATTTGTTAAGCCTGGGCTACTGCAATTTCTTTAAAGGTCATCTCCCAAATGTTTTTTTTTATCTCTAAACATAATATTTAGAGAAAGTTTGATCAAGCAGTACATAATCTATTCCTCATCTCGTGTACTGCGGTTATTTTAACTTTAAAAAAAGAAAAAAAAAGCCTAAGGACAGTAACACATGTCCTCCTGTCTGTCAGCCTTCACCAGATAAATACTAGTTATAAACATTCAGAAAGACACTCAGGGGTCATTATGTCACAGTGTTTTATGAGCGCCGGCACAAACAACAAGAGCCGATCGAGCGGCCGTAAGGCCTGACAAGCTCTAAGTCATCCAGAGCACTGTAATCATACACCACAGATACACAAGTCAGAAGAGGAAGTGAAATGACGTGACATTTCGAAAACCCTCATCATCGCTGAAACGAAATCGGGAACAGAGTGGACTGGACACTGCTCAAATTCAGCCAGTGTGTCCACCGAAGAAAGAAAAAACCACTGACATAGCATATAGCGAAGAGATAATATGAGAGCCGTCTCGTCCTAATCGAAGCCTTGCAGTCGCTGAGTCCCTGGAATCAGGCCCGAGTGATTAGGCAATAATCGTTACCGTGCGTATCCAGGTTGAGACGTCCCAATGTGCGGCGGCGCGCCTTGTGATAACGGACGGCGAAGTCGCGGCCAGCCTCTAATTGCATTTTCAAGTCAAAGACGTCAGATCAATCACCGTCTGCGGCCTTTTCCCCGTGTCCTTCACCTGGAAACACACCAGCGAGGGTGATAACGGTGAGACAGACTCACTCCGGGCCGGGACGTGGCGCCATGATGAAACCTGCTGGCCGCGCTGCTCGGCTGTCGTACTGGGACCGCAAGTCATTATTCACCAATTTATTCCATATTGCTAAATTATCACTCATATGTTCAGTGTCTATTTACATTTAAAATGAAGCAGTGTAACTTTTAGTGATTATGCTGTGGCTCTCTTCTGAAGAAAAGTTTTGCCAGTGTGAAAAATGAATGGGATCATCTAATCTCCCACAAAACGAGTTTTGAAATGTTAAATGTGGCTCCAGTGAATACAAATTTTCTCGCAAACAATCAGAAGGGGTCTCTTGTGTTTTTGCGAGGTTCTAGAGCAGGCTCACGAAAGAGGTAAATTAAAGAATCCTTAAAAATAAAAAAAAGATGTGATCCCAAAACTGCAAAAACTGATTTAATCTGGTGAGACGTGTAACAGCGGCCGACGTACGTCTCTGCACTAAGCTTTAGATGAGGAACAACAATACCCATGTTTGTAATGGGTTTATTAAAAATGTATAAAGGAACATCAAGTCACAAGATGTTAATTGCAACCGCTGAGGCCGTTGCTGCCGGGTTCGCAGTCCCCCCGGAGCGCAGTGTAGCACTAATTGCTTGAACGACACACTTCTGTAAATCACTGCAGCATCTTAAGCCACCCCTGATATCTCATCCCCATCAGATGATTTAAGTTCGTCACCTCGCAAGGGAAGAAGCTCGTTTCCAGTGACATCCAGACAAACAGGATAAAACAAATACATAATACACTACAGCCTACAGTAAATAGCCTTAATCTGTGGAGAATAAATAAGGAACTTTACATTTCCACACACCACAGCAGCGTACACAGCCCCGCTGTTCAAAGCTTATCTACAGGGAGTAAAAATAACATTAGTGAAAACCCATTAAGAAATGCAAAGGTCACTGTGGCGGTGCCTCCAACTGTATTTAGAGAAATGTGAGGCAAGAAGTGAAACCTCGGGAAACAGTTGAAAGTTTTCATTCTTCCCTCCAAAACAAGGTGCCAGGAACATTAGAAATAAAACAATTTCACTTGGTGAGGTTGAGCACAGGAAGAAGGCGCTGTTAAAAAATACATGTGAGAGGGAAGCGATCTAAAAGGGAGCCGGGAAGATTTGAGAGTGTTGCAGCAGGTTTTCTCTGAGTGGCCTGCTTCTCTCCACCTGCTTTGCTTGAATGTAAACCTCGCAGTGAGTCACTCCCCTGTATTTTCCATTAGTGCTTCACATGAGGTGTGAGAGTGGGAACCATGCATGATGTAACTAATCCTTCCTCAGACGTGTTTCTAACAATGCCAATTAGGCTGTAACAGAAGACACACACCAAAAAAATAAGACTTTGTACTTCTGATTTAAGAGCCAAACACTTTTGGCACCTCACCTTTTGGTGTCATGTTGCATTTAACACTTCACTTGGGTAAACTTGTCCTTGGTTTCTATCAAGTTTTGTTGAATACTTTGAAATATTGGATGACAGATGGTGAGGTACAAACAAAATGATTTCATTGGGCCAGATAACGTGAGATCAGGAGAGAGAATCGAGAGCACATGCTGAGCATGTCTACTAAATTTTGAGAATGTGTTGGTGACCCGTACATCGGAGATTCTGCTCCATGTTGACATGATTGCATCACATCATTTCTACAGATTTGTCAGCTGCACATTCATGGAGTCAATCTCCCATTCATCCACATCCCCGTGGTTTTCCACTGGGATCAGAACTGGTGGCCGGGGCGGCCAGTTTCTCCCACCGAACCGTCACACTGAAGAAGACGACTTTTGCTCCGTTAAAATGGTTAATGGTACGGCAAAATGTGGCTGCAAACAGATAAACATGGTCAACCACAACACAGAATTCAAACCATGACTGATTGTTTCTAAAGGAACACAAAATCTACCAAGAAATCCTTCTACACACCGTCTGAGGTTCTCTGAGATTCATCCAGGTCCTTGTGTCCAAAAGGGGTGTTGTAACCAAATCATGTGGACTTTTACAAGTCCAGTTGATTCAGATTCTCCACACATTCAGGCAAAGCAGGTTGGGTCCATGGATTCACACTGTTTACAGCAAAATCTGCATGCCTCGGCAGAAATCCAGACCCATCAGACCAGGTTTCCCAGTTTCTCACTGTCCAGTTCTGGTGAGCCTGCGGCCACAGAGCCGTGTAGTCCCTCCGCCTCGAGGTCCGACGTGTTGTGCAGCCCGAGCTGCCTCCCTGCTTCTCCACAGTTGTTCAGAGTGGTTATATGAATTACCGTGGCCTTTCTGTCAGCCGCAGCCGGTCTGGCCGTTCTCCTCTGACCTCTCTCATCAACAAGGCATTTCTACCCACAGACCTGCTGCTCACTGGATGTGGTTTGTTTTTCACACCACTCTGAACAAACTCTGGAGACCGGTGTGCCGGAAAATCCCAGGAGATGAGATGTGTTTCTGAAACACCAGCCCATCTGGCAGGACCATCAGTCCACGGTTAAAGTAACTGACATATTTAACGTACACTAACTCAGGCACACACTGCGATGCTGCCACATGATTGGTGAGTGAACTCTTCCTTCATCAATACGTGATTTAATATCATTAAACTGTCAGTTTTGAGAAATAACTTTTTATTTATTTTTAATGTGAAAATATATTGAATGCAAAAGACAGCCAGTGAAGTTAACTGGGGCAGCAGAGTTTTGCCGGTGATGATGAGTCATTGCCTCCTGCAACGAAGAAAGCGATATCGCAGAACTGCCATCGTTCAGTTTGAGCGTTCAGCATCATCAAACCGTTGTCTCAGTTAAGCAGAAACAGCTCAACTAAAACTAAAGAGGAAATAAAGACCAAAATTTAAGGACAAGACAAGTAGGTTTGTTCTTAAAAATGTTGGCGTTATATTGAAAGTCACCAGCGCAAAGACCAAAAGAATACAGTTCCTTTTTTTTCAGGCTGGGTGTCTTCAGGGCCAAAAATAAATTTCTGTTTGTTGAATTTCAAAATGTCAAGCCTCAAGAGGAAAGTGTGCGATTGCCTGCGTGTGCATACAGGCATGCTGTTTGTGTGTGTGTGTGTGTGTGTGTGCACGTGTGTGAAAACAACAAATTCTATTTTTCCCCTTCTTCTTCTCCTCCTCCTCCTCACTTGTTTACCTCCACTGCTTTCTGCTCCAGAGGTGAGCAGTGTTAATGAGGGTGCACCAGCCCTTGCCACCTGATAACAAATACCAGTCCACAGAACCCATCAATACCGTGATAGCGGGCGCGCACAGATTTGCTGGTAATTATGCCCTCTGGATGTTCCCTGAATCCACCCCTACCCCCTTCCAAATCCCCCAATCACCCTGCGCCGGGCTGCCTGTCCTCCGGTTCCGTCGGTCGGAGAAGTAAAGCCACTGAGAGCCCGAGGGGGGGGGTCGGACCAATTAGAGGAAGAAATACACAGCACAGGAGGCTGCTCTTAGATCAGCCAAGCAGAGTTGTGCCAGGCGTTGTTTTTCAAGCTCTCCTGCAGACGCTTGAGGAGTAAAGACCACTGTCTACCTGCAGCTTGTTGAGAAGATTGTTGTTTCTTGTTCTATTGAACCTGAGTAACAAGGAACCATAATGACAGAGGCTGCTCGTTCCTGTTCTGTTTGCACCGGTCCGGCACCGCACACTCTTTACTGGTGCGGGGGGAGGGTGGAGCCCATTAATGGTGTTAAGACTGGCAAAAAAGTTCCATAAAGTGATTGTCGCTCAAAGGCAAATTCAGTGAAATGACCTCCTCCGGGCCATTAGAGCACGAGTGGGACACTTTCAACGTGAGAAAAGACCCCGACGGCCTCGAGAAACGCGCCGCCGCCTCCTCTCTCCCCGAGGATGTTCGTAAGGTGGCGAAGTGGCAGAGCTGTTGTCATGGAAACCGCGGCTATTTCAACCATCCCCGGCAGGTTCTGACAGATGTGTTAAGCCCTCCGGGCAACTGGAATGTGAGAGGATTGACCCCTTCCCGCTTGTTTTACTGTGGTGAAGTTCTGATTTCTGAGGGCTCGAGGAAGGGGAGAGGGAGTCGGAACAGGAGGCAGAAACGTGATGGGGTAACCTCCTTTCTGCTCCTCCTGCTGGGTAATCAACGTGACATTGCAGGTGGAGAGCTCTGGGAACTTTCTTTGCCAACAGGCCCCGGGGCGAGCCGCGGGGATCGCTGGCTGACAGAGAAACCCCCGGCTCAGGGACTTGTGATGTTCCCTCTCAGTCCATATCAGTCTCGCACAGTCCGCAGCGTGAACCCGGCTCCTGCGCCATCCCTCGGATTACTTCCAACAAACAGCATTTCTAGTCAGCGCCGCCGGAGCCCGGGAAGAGAATATCACTTCTGTCATAGAAAATGGGCACAAATGCAGTTTGGGTGTTTTTATTTTTCCATTTTGCGTGGTTGAATTTTGGGGCTGACACAGTTATTTATATGTTTCATGAGTTCGGTGACCCTTCGAGCCGCAGATGTAAGGGCCCAGTTTGCACTTTGGGGAAAATAATGGAAACTCAAAAGGAACCTGGTCTCAATTAATTAAATTTCACCAGTGACTGGTTCTGCAAACAAATATCCTCACACGACATGACATATGACATAAAAACAGTGTTGATTGTGCAGACCATAGCATCAGCTGGAAGCCAGACCGTTCTTGCCGACACAACGTGTTGATGCGTTTTGATTTTGTTGAGCATGTCATGAACACAACCAGGGTTAAGGGCTCAAACCTACATGAGCAAATGAAAGACACTTTGGACATAATTTCCCTTCAGGGATGAATAAAGTAATCTATCTATCTATAAAAGCGCCTACCGAGCGACATATATGTTCTGTTATAAGTTCACACTTAAAGAGCATATATAGTGGTAGCGGCAACGTCATCAGGAGCATAATTGTTTGCAAAATGAATTTTCCACTGAAAATGTTAAAGCACACCTTGACACCCTGAGCCGAGATGTGACAGATTGTTCACGCTTTGTCTTTGAGCATCGTCTCTAGAAGAAGCCATGTGTTTGTCTTGGTGCGTTCCTTGTGCACCCCCAAAGAGGAATCTCTTTTGCATCTCTTATTGTTTGACAGATAGAATTTGGTGACACAACTTGCTGACTTAGGTCCACATTACCATGCGCAGGCTGCAGTGGCTGCTGCAGCACTAATGCAGATTAGGTGCGGGATACAGTTCTGACGTCGGGTGCATATTGGCTCCAACTCGACTCACCCATTAGCTTCTGGTATTCTTATTAGCATTCGCTGGCATCACCCAAAAATATGCCTGGCAGCGTGTAGGGCACTTTGATTAGAGGCCAAGAAATGTGAGGGTGGATGTCCTCGGTGCCGTTTCTTTGACAGCCTGAATTACTGAAACTTATTTTCACACGGGGTGTTCTGCTTACATGACGGCGCCAATAAAGAAAAAATATACGGGAAATACAGCGGACCAATTCCATCTCTTACCACTACAGCCTCATTACCTCAGCTGAATGTAACATTGAGTGAACGTCAGTGTTTCATTGCATATTGAACGGACTCCGGTGCAGTGAAGCTGTTCCAGACTACAGACTGACAGATGAGGTCCATGGTACAGTTGTCAACATCCTGTTCTCTCATTTTTTTTTTTTGGGGGGGGGTATTTGCTGCTGCTTTTAGATCGTGACTAGCAGGGGTTGCCAGATGCCCGGCTGACGTCCATCTGTTGCAGTTTGTCCGCCACCTCTTAACCCCACTGGATGTCACATTCGCTGATTTGAACAACACATCCTGTTTCTTCTTCTTCTCTTGTTTTTTTGCCAAAGGTCACAAATGATATATGTGCCAGAACCCCTGCCAGTGTCTGCATCTGTGCCGACACATCCTCATTGATGTCTCTGCACCAGAGACAAAGCAGCACCAACCAAGCAAATCCCGACCGCAACACCCCACCGCCTCCCTTATCTCAGGGGGCTGCTGCTGTGGTTGTTGATGTGTATCCCAGCATGCAGGTGCCTGATTATAGCGTAAAGTGGAGAAGCAGCATCCTCTGGCTGCTCGATTTGGACAGTTTAGCCCAGTTTCCCGTTGACACTCTGTCAAAGCCGGTGCACTGGAGTCGTAACTGTCATCAACCTGAATTAAACTTTATGATTGTTTATGACTGTTGTCATTGCGCCTTATTACATTTTTATGAAGCCCGGAGACTCGACCACTTTACTCGAGGTAACAATAATTAATTATGCATGACAGCGTCATAAAAGCATTCGAGAGTAATGACAGTTTATTGTTGTACTTGAAGCCCGCTGTGACATGTTTGACAGCTCGCACTATATCCCCGCGGCTAATGCAAAGTTGTCACGGTAAACTTACGTGTCCGTGGCGTCATAACGCTCCTCTCAAATAACAGCGACCCAAATGACGAACACCTCGCTCTGTTTGAATACGTCACCTGGTGAAAGCTCATTTTGAAAACATCATTTAGAGACGGTGAGGGTGAGACAGGGAGGATTACGCTGCCAGAAATCGGGTTTTTCAATGAAGTCAGTGTGCATCACAGACATCATACAACAGAAACTATCGGATTTTCAAAGTGAACTTACCAGTACTCAGAGTACACTACAGTAGTAAAGTGCAGCCTGGAGTTTATATTATCAGCTGGTGTCAAAATGAAAACAGCTACAAAGAGGCTGTGAGACGGACTGCTGCATCACTTTGGACTTATTGATCAGTTGGTAAAGGAGATCAGGTTTGGCTTTGTCAGCAGGGGGGTGACTGTCTGAAACAGTGGGAGTTTTCCCAGAGTCTAAGAATAGAGCACGATGTATGTTGTGACTTTGGGTTACATAAATATTGCATTGGATATGAACAGGCTTTAACTAACCAGAGGAGAGCAGCATTGGATGTTGTTTATTTATGAGGCTCGACTGCAACACTGCCCGGTCGCCTCTGCTCTCTGGTTACCTTTAAATACAGAATTTACCCTGACAGGTCATGGGACACTCCACATTTGTTCACACTGAAGTTTCAGATATGCTGCATACCGATCTGTGCGTATGTCTATGCTGAAACTGTATGAGTTGATTTTTTTTGTGCACAGGTCCCTGTTACAAAATGAGACTCCTTTTTAAATAGGATGATGTTTTTTGCCCACAATGCTGTTTGGTCATCCAGTTCCAGACTGCCCAACACGTTGCAGCGCTGTTGTGCCTGTACCCCGATCACGATTTCATCAGATCTCACGAGCCTCTTCCTCCTCATTCTACAGTTAACTTTGATATATTCCGCCTTTCTGGATCTGCAGCACGGTGCTAATAAGCAGAATGTCAGACACGGCAAACGCCTGTTTCTGGGCTGACGGCCTTGGCTTTTCCTTATGCACATGCTTGATGGAAAAACAGATGCCCAGATCAGATGGAAGTTGGAAAGACAGGGTTTTCTCTGGGTTCTCTGAGCTCAGAACATCATTTATATCTCCTGGTCTGCATGTTTATTTGCACGAGCGTAACCCACGTTAATGATCAGACTTCAGTCCGCGGTCTCTAGTATTCCCTCATTGCACCATTCAAATCGTTTCAGCGTTTGGGCGATTTCGCGATGCAGCTGCAAATTTCTTAAAGAGTGCAGGAGTTGGAAGCCAAACAACGCGCAGACGCACACACCGAACGTGCGGCCACAAAGTTCGCTCGTAAATTAGTGCCGCAGGAGCTGCTTCTCCTTGGTGCTCAATTATTCAGACACTCGTGTCTCAGAGGTTGGGGAACTAAGCGTTTTAGTTTCAGATCAGATAAACCTTATGCATGTTATCAAGAACAAGGACAAGACTTTTGAGGACTTTCGAGGTAGAATAGTGAAGTGGAGTAGAACTCCTTCCTCATTATTTCTCTCCCTCCTGCTTCCCGATTTCCTTTGTTCTCTTCGATTTTAGCCCTCTGTGCGTGTCATCTGTTCAACTCTTGAAAGTAAAGAATGCTGAACTTTTATAAAGTTCAACTCAAACTATACAAACTACAATCATTTCTTTGCTCACAGCAGATTATTAGCTTATAGGAAGTCATTTAAATCTTCTTTGTGATGCCTCTGTGTGATGTTGCTGCAGTGTTCACCATCCGGGCACCAGGTTTCACCAGGGTTGGCCCCAGCATGCTGTGGAGTTATGGAGCAACACAAAGCCATAATTTTTGCATTCAATTTGGCTGTGAAGTTACATTTATCCTTTCATTTAGCAATTTGGTGATTTAGTGATTTCCAAACAAGCATTAAATTCTCTGAGTGCATAGATTCAAAATTTAGATGCACATGGGAAAAAAAAACAAACAGCCCTGCTGATCCCTAAAAATATATGTTAAAGGCACTCTGTGCAGTTTATCATTTCTACCAGGGGATGCAGAGCAAGGTCCATAAATTACGTCCACCAGACAGCAGAAGAGAAACAGCCCTGATGCTCCATCAGCCACTCAGCTTTTTTTGGTCCCGAGCAACTTCATCAATGGCAAACGTTCCTCTTTTGATATATGTTGAGGTCTCAGATTAGTAAACTGCACATCAAGAAAGATCACAGTTCAATTAGAGATTAATATATTAATTACTGCTGTTGTTGCTGCTGAGCACCGCTGCATGTTTGTGGGATCATTTAGCTCTTCACCTTTTTATTTTGGTCATTGCTTTACTTGGCCTTATACTTTGTAACTGAGTTGTAAGAAAAAACAACAACAAAAGAAGCGATGTCGGAGGGTCTTAACAATCTGAACAACTGACTTAAACACATTAGTCATTCACTCACGTCTCCTCCCGCTGTGAAACCACCGCAGGTGGAAACTGAGGTGTTGAAGGGATTCGCTGATGGGAGGAAATTGTTCCAGAAGAGCCCGGTATTACTCTGAAACACTCCAGTGACAACAAAGTGGCACAGGAAGTGTGACTTGCATAAAAGTATCATCACGACGCTGACTCACACAAGTGGTTGCATGCTAATTGCCTGTGCAACGCCTTGTTTTTTTTTCCTGACAACTTTCTTTGGCCTGGCTACAAAGGTGGACTACATAATTCTAAGGCCAAGCTGAGCAATGCTGGGCAGCAGGGAGGCAGCGAGTGCGAGTGCTGCGAATACTGTTGTGCCAGTGTTTGTCAATGATGTATCGTGTGCAGAATGAGGCAGCGGCTCGGGGCTAGATTGCTTTCCTAAACAAGGCAACGGTCTTAAAGGGATAGTTACTGCCCTGACTATTGGTTTCTTCTCCAGGGCCCCTTGACAGCAGTAGCATCTTAATACTGGCTGGTGACCAAGGCAGCAGTTTCCCTGCCAAGTGGCAGCCGCCTGGCTACACTGTCCTACTGCAGAAGCTCGACACAGAATACTGACAGACATGGAGCTGTCGGAGAGGAATCTCATTCTAATGTGAATTCCCCGACAGACCCTGTTCCATATTTCAGGCTTCAGAGTATCTTTTCCTGCAGTGGGGGATTTTCAGCCAACCTACTGGCTGGTGACAGGCCGAACAAACACTCAGAAATTTCATCCCCGCTGGAAACCGACTCGGGCTCTTGAAACTACAACTGCTCACTAGCAAGGTTTCCCTTTGAGACAAAGCCAAAGCGATCTCCACTGCAGCATCCACAGACCCAACAAACTTATACTTGACAGATAATCCATTGTGTGGTGAAAGAACTGGCCACCTGAAGGGAATTCAACATACCCTGACTTTCTTGGAAAGAAATACTCTCAAAGAAACATCCTCCTGTTTGTTTTTTTACTTTCATTTTTCTCCCCCATCTGGATTTATACAGCCCCTGAATTTTGTCCAAATATAAACTAGAGGAGATTTGTATGGAGTTCTCAAACACAAATTTGTTTATTTGTTTGATGCCAGGTGCCACTAGGGATCAGCACTCAAAAAATATGTCTATATTCTCCTAACTCTCCCTTTACGCTCTATTTTGGTCTCCACCCCCTGAGAAAAAAATATCTAGATGCCAGATTACAATCTCTTCTCTTGTGAACTAACGCTGTCTGCTGTTTGGTGAGAATGCAGGGTTAAAAAACTTTTATAACTTCACCTCAGTGCATGATTTATACAGCAGTGCCCCCCCTCCATTTCCCCATTTCCCCATACCCATATATTTGGAGATGTTCTTGTATGGCACATGTTAATCACAAACTTGATTTTTCTTCCTCTCGGCTTTTCTCATCTTCCTAAATTCCTTGCTTGGCAGACTCACCTCATCTTCATATAAATTTCCCATATTTATTTGTTTATTTTGGCTCAGAATAATTGCTTCCCGTTGCCAAACCGACTCTCCTCTCTTAGACCAGGCATCCATGTGACAGCCTATTCTCCCATAGGCTCGCACGTGGCCGTGATAAATTAGCTTAATGCCGTGCAAATATTAATCACATTGTCACCACAGCTGAGCAGGGAAGCAGTTTAGCACTGCAGCCGCCACGCAGCCTCATTTATCAAACCCCGGAGCTCTCTTCCTATGCTAACCCTCCTGCTTGCTGTCTCCAAAACACAAGCTGTTCCCACCCAGTTTTCCATTGCCAGAACTGCATTCAATCGTTTCTTCAGTGACACAGTTTGCTTAGGAGGAATATCGTCGCCTGCGAACACTGTGATTGTGTGATTTGGAATGAAACTGTACCAGAGAAATATCTACTGAGGGAGATTTTGAGATGGATACAGTTGTAGTGACTGGGATTTGAAGTTTTTGAGTGTTCCCCCCTTCCCCAATTTCAGATAAAATGCATTTAAAAGTAAGTGGAGGGGGGAGGAGATGCAAGACAGCACTTGTTTTTTGGGACTTTTCAACACAGCTCTGGCACATAATGCCTCTGACATCCAGTGAATTTGCACTTCAAACACTTTTGTCTCGCAGCACTCAGATTTGACTCCTCTCAATGAAAACTGTGAAACAGATTGAGATTTTTGTCACAGTGGCTGTCAGACGACTCGTATTGAGCATTCCCCGCCTGTCCTCAGTGCCACTGGGTCACACAGCCAGCAGTGGTCCTTTTTGTTATGTATGCCCCCCAGCTCACCCCACAGTGCCTGCGGTGGGTAATGCTGACGTGTATAATATACTCAGATGTTCCCAAAACGGTGAAAGCAGGGAGTGTGAGTGTGGCACGAATGATTATCAGCCGGCACCACTGGCAGGAGATGAGCGACTGGGAGTGTTTACGCTCCAATGTAGTACAGACATTTAAATGTAGACCTCGGCAAATCGCAGCGCACCTCCGAGCCTCGAGCTCGGTGAGTGCCTTTTTGAGTTGGATACACTGAGAGCGAGCTGAAGCACATCCTTCAAAAAAAAGAAAAAAGCCTCGCCTCCTCATGTGGGATCGCGCCGGCCCAGCGTGGGGCCGCCTGTTCACTCACTTTGAGGGATTTTTTAAAACTTCCAGATAAAAATCTTTAAATGAGTGTAAAGGGCTTGTCTCATCTGATGTCATCCTGAGCTGCTTTTGAATCATGCTCAACCAGCTGATGGGAACATTTTATTCAGCTTGTAGTTTCACTGTTCGGTTTTAATGTGTGGGACCCGGCATGTTTCAGTCTCATGGAGTGTACGACATTATAGTTACTAATCCCAATAACGCTGCATTACTTTGACGGTATGGGGTCAACATTTGTTCTCTACTTGTCAGATTATGTTTATGAATCACCTGGGTGTGTTTGGAGCATTTTCTTTTTCTGGCACGTGTTACATATGTCAGGTGGTATGGTATATACTGGTAGGTGTCTCTGTTGTCACCATTTCGTGACCATAAAGTTGCATTGACAGTTGTTTTAAAGCCTTCTTGAGTGAAAACTTTATTACAATAGGGCTGTGTTTTAAATTGAGCAGTGTCCAGCCAGTAAATACAGCTTACCCCCTACATTCAGAACAGTGGAGACCCCCCCCCCCACACACACACACACACACACACACACACACACACACACACACACACACACCTCTGTGGACACAGTGTTTTGGCAGTGTGTTGAACATGCCTTTGGCTGTTTACTTTGCTGGCAAATTATCTTTGGATTCACCACCCGCAATGTGCTGCGGATTAAAGCCCCTGTTTTCCATTTAGGTGTTGACCCCCTTTTGACCTTGAGGGTCATTGTAATCACCGGGAACACTTTTCACCTGCTGCTACACTTTTGTTGTTGTTGTTGTTGTTGTTGTCGTTGGTCAAATAAAGCAGCAGGACTTTTAAAGGCTTCAACATGAGGCTAAATAAATACAGGACGTGCGCTGTTCTGGCTGTAGTTCTTACCAAATGCAATGATGTTCGGTACCATGTTGTAGCAAATTGACCTTGTACTAAGGCACAGCCATTGATGATCTTCACAATACATTGTGGACCAAGAATTCAACCTATAGCTTCTGTTCCCCCCGGGCTGCGCTGGATTCCTCCTAATTTTGCTTCATTGTAGGAAATCACTGTTGTAGAACAGGCACTTATTCAGTGGCACCGTGGGGAGTGCTTTACCCATTAGTGGGCCGCACAGTGACCTTCAGACAGCCCCATCCATTACCCTTTTCCTTCTTGGACTCTTTGCTCGCGAATGGAAATGTGTGCCAAAATGAATGAAGCTTGCCAGTTCAGACTCATGCTCTGGACAGACAGAAATTCTGTCCTAATAAGAATTCATTGCAGGATACAGTAAACCAGTAAACTGCAGCGGCCGTGTTAATCAGGGATGCACCGACTCATCCGAAGCATGCGTGCAAGTTTATGTTCAGCAGCTTGTGTTTGCAGTGACCTTTTTGTTCATGTCTCATGTGTGTCAGTTTGCACTGTGACAGAGAGCTGCAGCCAGACAGCACATTTTTACACATTCACTGCAGTTAATTATAAGGAGTCGTCTCCTGTGCGTGTTCTTCTTTTTTGAGTCCTGGGAACAGTTTCTTGTACATTTTTAATGGAATAAAGTCTCAGTGAGCAGAGGGAGTTACATGACAGGAGCACCTTTTTGACATTTTAGCTCTGTTTTATGATTTTCTCACTGGAGGAATGACACAAAAAGACTAAAGAGAGTAAAATGTAGGGAGTCTGCTGCTGTGTTAAAAGAAAAAACTCAGAATGACAGCAGGACACTTTTTTTGTACATGATCCCACAAAGGGCACCAAAGTATCTAAATGTTATTACAGTAGAAAGTTTTGAAATGCTAACAAGGAGCCAAACAAGATATTCCCACCTATAAAGATCCACGAGCAATAAAAAGCAGAACGAATTTGAAAGATGTGGTGTTTGGCATTATCATTTTCTTTTCAGATCAGCCACGGTTCTCATTTCTTTTTTTGTTACTGTTATTTATTGGTTATTAATAATGTATGGGTTATTTAACTTGTACAATGGATGGCTGTTTTTCCTCAGTTTCTCATTACAGGGCTGAAGCTGCCTACTTTAAGAGTCAATATACATTTGATTAAAAAAAAAAAAGTGTGCATCTTGCATTTCCATGTCCAGTGGTTAAGTTTCTGAGTGTCACTGAATGCAGCACAGGTCATCGGTGAATTTCTCCACCAGAAGGAAAAAGCAACAACAACAAAAACGATAAGTAGGTGTTTTTTTATCATCGAAATTACCTGTTAGTGAATGATTCCAGCAGGTTTTAGAGAAGTCATTACAGTTACAGTTACATTAAATGTTTTACCGAGCCTTCTACAAACCAATACAGGCTACATTAGCCAAATTTGCTAGGTGGTTTTGCTAACGTTAGCTAACTTGCTGCTTTTTGAAAAGGCAAACACCAGTTCTGTGTCTTTGACTTATTAATCAATACTGCAGGTGTAATATTGACTGGCCTTCATAAAAAGTGTTTAAATGCCACTTCTCCCACTTTAATGTTAATTACACAACAGGTCGTGAAGTGGGACTCTTTTTGAATCCGGTATTGTGGTATTTACCTCACTAACACCACAATCAAAATCAAAAATTAAAGGTTAAAAAGATAAATAAGTACTAAAGAATGTTACCCTTTAGATACCATTAAATCCAGACCTAAAAGCTTTGGCTGTATAAGAAGATTGTCCTTGAAAATCGACTTTTACATTCAAAGAAAATCAATATTTTTCTGTGACAAACTTGATATAAAATGAGACATACAGTATATGGTGTCGTAATGGAAGAGAGGTGGAGGTAAAAAAAAATCAATCATTTTCCCTCACACCAGGGAATCAACTAACCTGGTCAATCCAGTAAAAGCTTAATTCTGTATTGATCTCACCTCGTACATAAACTTCACCCCTGCGGTTGAGATGCAGATGATAGAAAGAGGATGCAGGTTAAAGATATTTAAAAAACAGGTGATTATGCCGTGAACTGCGATGGTTCTGTAAATTTATGAAATTGATTTTTTCTTTATTCATTTCAGTAATGCAAGATGGCAGCGTTAATGAAAGGATTTATTACTGTTTACTGATTACTGAGTTTTCCAAGGGTTAAAATGTGCCTTTTGTTATGAACCAGTACTTAAACTGAAGTCCAACTGGGCTGCATGGTTTCCTAAAAGTGAGATTCTTTGTAATGAAGGTCTGTTTATCTGTTTAAAAAGTTCTATAATGTGTTGTGAGCTGCGTGTTGATTCCTTCCCTTCCCACTAAACCCATCTGAATATCTTACCTTGAGTAATATAATGATACAGGGAACGACAGCCCCGCAGCCCGTCTGTGTAAGATAACCCCTTAAGTCTGCTTCTTTATAGTTGAGCATAATTCAGGTAACTTTTTAAGTTCACATATTAGCTGCCACTCCATTTACATTTTCCCTTTTAAGTAGAACAGGACAACAAAGCTAAGGAGAAACAAAACAATATATTTATCCAACCAACAGTAACTTTTGATTATTTTCAATTAGATTTTCAAAGTTGGACTTTTCTGCCTAGCATTTAGCCTTTAGGTCAAACTCTTAAAATATGTATAAAACTAGCATCTTTCTTTAGCACTGGGAAACCATGGTCATATCTCTCTTATTGAACATAATATACCAGATACTCAGATATTGTACATCAGCAGTGTTCTGGATTCAGACCCGGTACTGGAGGGTGTACATGCATTAGCCTGCCGAGCACCAAACACGCCGTCCTGTAAGGAAATGCAAACCTTTGTGAGTGCTGAACATAATCAGCAAGCAGAATATGGACGACATCAGGTCAAAACTATAAAAACATGCAGTCTTGAAAAACAAGGCTGGATAATGTGATTCTGTCTTCAAGGTGCTGGGCTGGGTCGATGAGGGTTTTAGAAAAATAATATATGAAACTTAAAAAAACCCAAAAAAGATAAATGTGGCCGGCTCCAACTTGCGTCTCAAGACGATTACAGGTATTAAATCAAATCAGCCTGAAGATAAATGACTTAATCTCCATACATTTGCTTTGTCATTATGTTTTGTTTTTGCACCGCTCACAGAGAAGGGAATTGCTTACGCACGTTGTCCAACTTGTGCTGATTAATCGCGGGCCTCGTGGTGAATCTCGATAGGCTTCAGCTCACAACAGGTGGGGAACATACATGGTGATGTGCGCGATAAACAAACATGACGCGCTGCAGCTCCCCTCGTCCGCCTGTCCTTCGCACGTCTCGTGCGGCGAGATTCATTAATTGGTCTGGAGCTGCAGAGATAAATGGCTTAGATTAGACTCCCCCTCTCAGCACTTCACCTCTCCCTCGTGTTTCACCCCCGCTCTCCCCACCTCCATTACCCGAATTTCCACAAGCAAATTGAGTCAGGCCCTCTTAATTAGATTGTTTCTCACTGCATTTCTAATATGTGACTAATTAGGGGACGACAAAAAGAAGGGGGAGGATGGCCGGCCTCGCAGCAGACGTGCATGAAGGATTTATTAAAGCGACAGTCAGTGGGTCAGTCAGCAGTCGCTGAATTCAGATGCGGGTCGGCCAGGCTCCACTCATCTACATGCACAGGCGCGTTTTATCTTTTAGAGGAAAACAATATCCAACAATGGCATTAACATTTCATTTGGAGAGACGGGAGAAAAATAATTACACCTTGTCAAATGGCCAGGATGTGGAGAGAAAAACAAGACTTTGTTCGTGTAGGTGTTTTATAAGTTTTTATAAGTTTTGTAGGACAAGCTCGTGCTGAGTTACTGCAGTGTAGCTCAACAGACTGAAACTTTGATAAAACAACTCACACATATAAAACAGTCAGCTCCAAACCTGGCGCATCAAAGACACACAACAAAAAAAAATAATCCAATTTATCTATGAAGAATGTTTGTTTCAGTCTATTTGTCTGATTGTAGTTCAGCAAAGGAGAGTCATTGGTTTCCATTTTCTGGGAACAGTACAGTTAAATATTTAACAGGCCCCATATAAGTACATTATTAGCAGACATTATTTACTAAAATTCATGCTCAACAAGAGGTAGAACTAAATATTGATTTAATACATCCATAAATAATCTTTGATTAAATATTAATATTGTACCAGTTCTTTAATATGAGTTGAATATTTGTATTGCTAATAATAATAAAATGCTATTAATATTCATCAAATTATCTATAATCAGTCAGTCTTATCTGCAAGTAATTTCTTTCCACTTCCCAATACTGTAAGTAAGAAGAGTTTAACCGACGCGCTTTTTGGTTTCACACATGCAGACATTGCATATACACAATCAGACCTGTTACACCAGGGTTTAAATGGAATAATGAAGCATTCGAGGTTGTTTGAGATTCTGCTAATTTGGTTAGCATGAATCCACAACCCCTTCATAGTGAATATCATATCTCATGACTAATAAATGTTCAGGATTTTCAAGGGCAAAGAGTCCCACAGGAGACACTTCCCTCCCAATGTTTAGGCTAAATCAGTTAGCGTTGTGTGTCGTTCCCATGTTAACGTCTATTCAAATAGACCCATTATTTTCCACCTCTGCGCTCATCAGGGCCAATTAATTATGGAGGCTGGCACCGAAACAGTGATACGCAACGGGCCCTCTGGAATACCACGCAACGCAGCCCCAGCACCCGACGACGCCGCCGGAGATGGGGGTGAAGGCGGGGTCGGTCGAGGTGAAGGCTCGTTAAGCTCCGGGTTCGGGGCCGGGCCGACATCCTGCTGATTCAGAGGCTCGCCCGAGATAATCAGCGCCATCAGGGCTCTATCCTTGCGAGGTGCTATGAGGGCTTCAGAAACAGGAGGACGCAAAAAATATTAATAAGTCAATACAACCTCACCACGAGCAGTACCAGACCACACATGCTAACGATTTTTACAGCTCCTGCTGCACCTGTTTCAAAACTACTGTAAATTCACCCGTCCTTAACGGCATCGCTCCCCATGGATGTTAAATATGAAGGAGGAATCTTACCTTTGGTTTGATTTTCCACACTTAAAGCCTGTTATAGGCCAGAAGTGCTAATTAGATTGATTCAAAGGATTTAAGTCATGGATCACTGGGCTGTATAGCGCTGTAATGTCACATATGCAGTGCATAGTATACAGTATAATGAAGCTACCAACTTCAGAGGCTCCTATGAACACGGATGGTACGTCTTCCTCATTATACCGTCAAATATTTTCCCACAGAAATGAGATGAGAGGTCCAAATTAAAGCAGCACACATTAAGTCAATACATTAATAAGGCAAACTTTACATTAATAAGTTTCATAATATAATGTGGCACCAGTGGCTTGTTGTTTCAGGAGATAATTGGAAAATACTGATAGAACATTTCTTTTCCACTACAGTGTACCAAAGTAAAAAAAGAAATGTGTAAAATCCTCAGTAAGATTAATGAACTAACGCTCAAAAACAGATTTTGTTTTCCAAACAACGGGTAACTTGTTGAAGAGGCGACAAAGCTGGATTTATTCCTGCAGATGTAAGATTTCAGTTAGGTGAACTGATTCCGAACCAAATATCACAGTCTTGATTAAATATTGAGAAAATGCGATGTTCATCTGAAGCACGAGGGCAGACGAGACCTTTTAAACACGTGACAGTGACCGCAGTCTTTCCCCTAACCTCGACCAAAGGGCTTTTGTCGTCTTCATCCAAACACAAAACATAATTGAAATGACTTACTCGTGTGTTAGCATGTGTCCAGCGGGTTTGGGCGGCCTGCTGCACTCTTGTTGTCGCTCCTCTGTTTGTCCGTCTTCTTACTGCTGTACCAAAATAAAATGTGGGGGCATGTTGTGCGGTAGCAGAGGACAGATGTTGCCCAGTGTGAGGCTGTGTTGGTTTGCAGTGTCGAGAGGCAGCGCGGTTTAGCTGCTGCTGAGTCAGATCTGTTGAGTTTTCTCAGATGCCTTGACGTCTAATGGAGATGGAAAACATGTTGTTGATGAGAAAAGTGTTTGTCTGTTTGTTGAAAAAAGATTGAGGCAGACGGGGAGTTTGTGTTTCCAAATCTGGGGATCAAGATGAACTCGCACCAGCATCACACATGGGAAATTATGGTGAGTGGCGTCTCTCAGTGTGTCCGCTGCATGAAATAGCCCTGACGCTGAGATGTTTGTGTGTGTGATGTGTGTGTGCACCTTGCAGACGCTTATAACACCAACACTGTGAGCCAACTCCTTTTGGAGTCTGTTCATGAATGATTTGTTGTTGATCCTGATACTTGAAATGTTTTTATATGTTCCAGCAAAAGGTCATTGGCTCCTCTCACCAAGGTTTAATCTGTGAAATCAGACTTTTTCTGTTTCTTGCACAGCAGCGCCTCCACCACGTGTTGGTGTAAATAAAACTCTTCCTACGGATTTTAAAGAATTCAGATGCATATCTCATCAATTCTCCGCCACAGAGTGACATTGTGTCAGCAAACAGGGATGGCATGGGAGTCCAGTAATCACTGGAGGGGTATTTATGGTAATTATTGGTATGGCATTGGATGCAATAAGTACAAATCATAACCAAATGTACAATTACCCAGTCGGCAAATGATCCAAAACACGGTGCACCGTGCACCGCTGAACATGGGGAGCTATTTCTGCACAGTTACATACACTAATAATATATAATTAAAAAAGTGTGTGTGTATAATTCTGAAAGGGATCATAAATAAGCTCAGGGATCAAAAAAAAGAGAAAACGAAACATAAACATGTCGGGTGCTACAGAAGTATGAAGGGTGAGAGCCGGAGCAGCTTATTTAAAGAACCAACTCTTGGACCAAATGGAAATAAATTGGTCAGGTGGCAGGGATCGAGGAAACTGACATATTTTCATGAGCTACTACTTTGTTTTGATTTCTAATCTAATAAAGCAGCAATAAAAAACCATATGTAGATATTAGAACTTCTGATAATTGTACATTGTAGAAAGCAGGGAGGATATTTCTTTCTTGTGTTTGTTAGTGTGTAGTTGAAGATGACTCCAGCGCGGGGTCTCTCATTACCTGCTGCAGGGCCTTAATCCACAGTTTAGAAAAGACGCACTGGACTGCTCACAGTAATGTATAACTCTACAGTTGTACAGTCAATATCTATTGAAAATGCACTACTTCCGTTGCTGGTGGATCTCTTGGAAATGCATTATGCATGGGGTCTCTACGGCTGGAGCGCGGGGTCCACAGTGTACAGTACACCGCGAAGTAAACCGTGCTAATCTCATGGCTTATTTACCGACAGACTCTCTCCTTGGCCTCGGCTTTGAACTCTTCTTTTTATGTGTCTCACTAAACTAGGACGCTCCCTGTGGATGCACACTTCAGACGGGAAACATGGCAGACTTCTTGATCATTGGGAGGATCCAGGTTCTCGGTAAGTGATGAGGCGGACTTTAATTACCTGGATATAATTAGGTTCCTGGACAACACATGTTTGTAAATGTCAAATTTCCTGCGTTACTATGACATTAAATGATATAAAATGTGTATAACATCTTAAAGATCTCAACAGGGAAAGACAAAATGTACTCTAATATAGTTTGACCTATTGTATCAGTTTTGTGCACGTTTACATGTGGTACTCTCAAAATTTTAATGAAAAGCTGCTTGACACCCTGAGAGGTACAAAAACTTCTCCCAGTACTCTGAAATTTACGCTTCATTGAAATGAGTTTGTTTGTTTAATATCAGTAAAACTATTTGTGCTGTTTGTCATACTCAGAGTAGATTTTTGTTTGGCCTGCCGTTTACTTCAGAAGGAGCCATTTGCTTCTGATTAATGGCATCCAGACACTCGGCGCTTCTGAGACTCAAAGCACAACGCACCAGGCTGAAGACACTGTTTCATCCAATTAGACTGCAAAATATTGTTTGGCATTTTCTTGGCTTAAGATGACAGACTCTCAGGTGCTCACGCTTGATTTATTGCTGGCAATAATGCGCTGGATTGTGACTCACAGGGCTTTTGCACGCAGGATGTGGAATATATATATGCATTAACGCGACAGCCTTTGCGGTCCAGCGAAGCAGGACTGGATGTCTTCACATGTAAAATCCCCAGTGAGCTTCTGGAGTTGCTCTCGAGATGTACTTTAATGGTCTACAATCTGAATTCTGGGTCACGTCTCTTTCCTCTTTGTCTCCAGGCTTTGTCAGCGCGGATTCAAAACGCACAGTGCAGGCCCCAGACTTCACGACTACCAGGTAGGACTCTCCACTGCATCCAGTAGCTCTGAAAGCAAAGACAGTCAGTGGGACTCACTTCGTGCAGGTTTATGCAAGATACAGGACGTTTGCCAAGTATTTTCTGCCCAGGTATATTGTGACCCATTTTAACTAATAGCAGGGGGACATAAATTTAGATGTTTTTTGCCCTGACATACTTAGCTACGGTTTCTCAGACCTGTCCCAGTGCAAATATGTGCCGCTGCCTGCTCTGGTTCATTCAAATAAAAAGGCCGTACCTGTGTCGTCTTATAGTAGGTTCTGATGGAAACTACTAATACCAAAACAGATTTTGAGAAGGCTTGGTGTAGAGATGCTTATACAGAACAGACCTTTACCCAGCGTACTTAGATTAGATTGTAGAGGAAAGAAAAAAGACGATTCTAAGACCTGAAGGCAGCCAGTACAGATTTGACTAAGCCCTCAACATTCACTTGACCATTTGTTCATTATTATATGTGTCTAAAAGTTACGCTGCACGGATCTGCAGCCCCGCCCACCCTGAGCCAATCTGACCTGTCATAAACACTGAATCACTATTAAAACTGTGAAGATAATCCTCTTATTGTTGACTTCCAAACAACATTTATTCCCTTTATCTTCTGATATCCAGCGAGGCGATTAACTCTCAGCTCTCTCAATCCAATGATGTGTTTAGGTATCCGTTTAAATCCCAAGCAAAATGACTTATTGTGCTGTGCATCATCAGAGTTGTATTTATGATTTTCTGCTATTTCCACATTGCCAGTAAGATTGCACTTCCACTAGTGTGTGTGTGTGCTCGTAAATATGGGTGTATCGCAGGGAGACCAAAGCCTGGTTGGGTTCTTGAATAATCCTGGGGCAGACTGGAAGTCAACAAGGAACTCGAGTGAAGTGATTTGGCAGAAGGACAAATGCAGATTTCTCCTAGATTAGAAAGACCTGCAGACCATCCAACACTAAATCCCAGCATTGTAATGATCAGATCAACTGTTTCTGCGTGGCGAGATTAGTTTGGAGAAACCGGTCTGGACAGATCTCTGGACAGGTCAAATGTACATTACCTTGTAATCATACCTGCTTTCTCTTATGCTGTTTTTCTACTGTCTGTGGTGCTTTTTGTGGATTCATTGAGTCCTCAAAACAAATTTCTTTATTTTTTAAAGAAGCCTACGCTAATTGGCTACTTCTGTCAGCAAGAAGGCATTTGAAAGCTAAGGTCAACCTGCATCAACCCTCCATTTATCCTGCAATAACCTGTAATAAACAGAGCGCACAAAGACAAAACTTCACAACAGACAGTGAAGCCAGTTAATGAGACTCTTCCAGCAGAGGTGTGAAGAGGTTTATATCACACATCGCAATGCAAAACACTGAAAGAAGGTTAATACCTCGGCTGGAGAGCAAATGTTCGTCGTGCTTATAATTGAGATTTCTGGTGAGAGCGCTTGCTATAGGTCATTGCATTGTCTTCCACCAGTGGGCAAATGAAAATGTGAGTAGCCAGAGGAAACTTTGTCACCAGATAAGCAGAAGATTTTCTTTCCAAACCGGAAAGAAAAGGACCGAGTGAAATGAGGTGTAGGTGTCATTTCAACTCGAGGAATCTCAGCAACTCACTGACCCCAGACGTGAGCGTCTCACACTTGTCGTTTGGGAGTACTGATTTCATTTTGTGACGCTAACGCTCGTCTGAGTTCAAATGCAGAAACATAAAGGCTCCAGCCGTACTCAAAAGTTATTTTTTTAATCAAAAGGCCGCTGCGCAAAGACGAGGTTATTTTAGATACGCTCTGGCACCAGTGTACGTGCACTAGTCTCCCACTAAGTGCAAATGTCCGCGGGCAGTCCCTCCATCTGGCAGTACACCGCCAGCCAGACTGTCCCAGTCACCGTCCTGTCCCTCTCTCTCCATGCTGCAGCCCAAAGACATGCACAGGGCAACAACTTGCCTCTTATCCAACACCACCCCCCCAACCCGGTCTCAGCACCGTCCTCTGTCCCTCGGTTCCTCCGGGCTCTTTGATAGTCTCACAGGCGACATATGTGAGTCTGATTAGCATATGGCTGTGGGTTGCTGCATTCCAGAGCCCAGAGCAGGCCGTGTCGGGAAGGCCGCGGGGACGAGTGTAATTGATTCACAGCACGGTCAGGACAGACGACCCTGAAATATTATGTCTATCTTTCATGTATCTTCTTTTTTCCTTTTTGCAGGATTATAACACAAGGGCTACATACTGTATTTATTTTTTACATCATAAATTCTACATCATTTATTTGAAATTAAGTCTCTCTTTCTTGCTGATTCACTATTTGTTGAAACTAAGAAAAAAAATTACAAAAGGTTTCAATTAATGATGATAAAGCTGTGATTTTTAGAAATGGAATCAAGCATTACCCTCTGTGCTGCAGTCTAATCCAAACTCCAAGTGTTCAGATCAGGGCAGGGCGTGAGTTGAAAACCTCATGCTCACCTAAAACAATATATATCTGTATGTGAATATGAAACAGCGTGCTGATGAAATGAGTGCGGGAGCAAACGTCACACTGCTTTTGTGAACATTGGCTTTATGCTCAACTTAATGAGCATAAGCTAGATTCCTAAATGGCTGATTGGGTTGTTTGGTTTTAATATAGCTTCTCATGTGGTGAAGTGATTGTTATCTTTACCTATAACCCTGTCTGTTCTGTCTGAGCTGAACTGACAGTTTTTGTAATTAGGACGGTTTACACTGATCATATACCCAGTTTTGGGGGGGGACATAAAAAAGACCATGTCTGTGACCAAAGCTGGAGCAGCTCTTAAAACACGACTAAAGAGAAGAGCAGTAATCCTCTTTTTAATTTTTCTTGGCTGGTTAAAAAAAGAGCCTGTGATGGGCATCAAACCTAATATTTAACATCTAAAGGCCACAGATTGCATCTCGAGACAGGTTTTGCCAGCACTTATCTTTGTCAAATGCCACCTTAGATTCTTGTTAGTAACCTTCTCTTTCTTGGTCTTAACTTCTTAATCCCGGGAGATGAAAACTCTAAATTGTTTTGTCAGATGATGTCCCAACACGCACTGAGTGCTGGGACAAAAAAAAAAGGTCAGAGCGAGAGCAGCGACGCCTCTTTCAAGCCATATTCTGTCACGAGCTCTACATTCAGTGGCAGCATTGGAAACTAATTATGAGGTGACTTTTGTGAGGATTTACATTGGGTTTAAGTTTTACTGTGGATTCTATAGAAATATATATATAGAGTTTATAGCCTCTGTTCCTAGTGGCGTTCCCTGTGTGTGGCAAATAGTTCTGAGCAGCATTTGAGTAAAGAATATTAGGCTGCAAACCTACTCTGTGTCAATGTATGTTGAAGTAAAAACCATCAGAGTTAATGCAGACTGATGTTTCCCGATGAGAGGTGGGACAGTACAATACGGTGTACCTGGATAATGGCAACCTCGCTCATTTACACAGAAAACATTCAGTGGACTGATTGTGCGGATAACGTTACGCGGCCAATTGTCGGGCGGAATTGCACAAACGTTTCGCTCGCTCATCGAATCCGTTGCATGAGGTCTTTTATTGCAGAGCTGACATCATCAAAGCAATGTGCCTTTATCTCTGGGGAGGCTTACGGGGGCCAGGGCGTGATTGTCTCTCCGAATTAATGGCCCTCACTTCGAGTGATAACCGGAGCAGCGGCATAATTAAAATCCACTCTATATTCCACAATAGCCGTCCTCGCTATAGCAGGTGAGCAATGCCTGGCCACCCGCTGCCCTGGGTGTCTTTACCCCGCTTGGGTGGGTTTCATTTCAGATGAGGTGGAAGAAAACTGTACGTATAAAAGACAATAAATTAGTAAAATATGATAAAAGGTCAGGTATAGGGTAAAATAAAAGGCAATGGCAAATTTTAAAATCAATGTTAGAAAGGAAATGCCCTTTAAACTTAGCACCTGACCGGGTTATTCCTGCACTTTCACTGATGTGCTGTTTATCCCAATGTGCGTGGGCTGGATTTGATGGGTTTTTGGCTGTTGCGTCCGTCAACAGTACTTTAGGCAATATGCTGTGTACTCTGTGTACTCTGTGTACTCTGCCTCTGCCTTTGCCCTCTCCCTCTAGGCCACGTTTGCCATGCCAATTTAATTATTCATTAAAACTTCAGTCAATCATTCGGGGTTGTTGTCAGACATTCAGCGGAGCACAACAGAGACAGACATCAATATCCTGATATTGTCAAAGGACACAGTAGCAATGTTTGCCAATCATTTTGTAGACACTGGCAGAAACACAGGTGCCGTGTCCCTAGTCTGTGTATCTACTTTTTTATTTTATGCTTCTGATTTTCCTTCTATGCACTGTACAAACTTTACTTCCTTCTTCTATTTGATGTTGTCACTGCGACGTGACCTCGCACATTTCCCCCTTGTTAATGCGGCTGCACATTTGATGTGAGCTCTACAGCTGGACATACGTGGACGTCCTGACATGGCGCTGTAACGTCCTCGGCGACCAGCGAGCTCCTTTGTGGGGAGAGGTGAACACGTAATGCTTCACACCCCTGAGGCTCGGAGGCCAGGGGATGCAGCAGGTCAAGGCCTTTAATTACGTGGGAGCAGAGACAAGCTGCCTTCTGTCTTCCTCACAAAATGCTGACATAGTGCAAGAAGCCCCAGTACAGCCTGTTAGCGGAGGAGTTTAAAGTCCCAGTTCATGATCAGTGCGAAGAACCCCCTTTCGCCCCAACTGTCAGAGCCCATATGGTCCAGATTTGAAGTGGAGCACATGCAGAAGCGTCCACCCGGTCCAACTCTAGTTGGATAGTGTCGGAAAAAAAACTTTTTATAGTCGTATACCTGTCAGCATTAAATCCTGTCACAACTTTGCTTCCATTAAAAGCACAGCAAAACTCTTTTAAGGTCATCAGCCATTCGAGTAAAGTAGTCTGAACTAGAAAGCGTTGGCTGGCGTGCGTCGGAGGAGAAGCCTCTCGCCACACAGCACTCCCCTCTCTCGTCTCCGTCGGTTATTTCCAGCCCTCCCATCGGGTCACAGTCGTTACGTCCCGGTGGCCCAGACAAACACTTGATCATGAGGGATTTTAGTTGTCAGCGTTGTCGGCATCACACATAAAATGTGAAGGATGTCAACGCGACGCATAAACTCACTCAGCTATGTGCTCTTGTGGGTTTTTTTGTTTTTTTATGCTGCATTTCGCTTTTACTTCTTCGGCCCTGATGAAGTCGTAAAGCTCACTGCCCGGCCAGCAGTGTTTGAGTCGGTCATATTATTTGAGTCAAACTTACAGTACACTTCCCAAACATATTTGAGTGTGTTGCCTTTTGACATGTACAGACAAATATTCCCTGTCTGGTCACAGGCTTTTAGTTTAATGTTATATGGACAGAAGTCCAAGCCTGTCAGCTTTCATTTACACCTCACACCTGCGTCACATCAGATGAGGTGTGTAAGTGTATGCTGACTGACATTACATAAACGTGCACAGATTTAGATTTTCTTTCTCACATAAGTACTCCATTACCACACTAAATACTCATCACACTTCTTTTTATATTGTTTGTGAGACTTGTGAGGCGTGCAAGTGTTGTCTTTGTGTGAGTGCCTGCGGCCAACCTCGCTCTGTTTACTTCACATGTCAGTAACTCTCCAGGTGCAGGCCGGCGCTCCCAGGGCTCACGCACATGTCCCGCCTCTCCTGGCGGAGCATTATTTCGTGAGAAGTAGACGGCAGCGTTGTGGAAAAGCTGGTCCCTGATAACAGCCCCCCTCTCTTCATCCTCTCTGCCCGCTCCCTGACCGTCCACTCCCTCCTCCTCCTCCACTTTCTCCTATCTGCCGCTCTTACGCTTCACCTCCTCATGCCACCTCTTGTCTTTGACTCTCTTTGTGTCTCTCTCTGTCACTTATACTTCCTGTCTCATTCTCTGTCATCACCTTTATGTTTCATTGCTGGATCATGTCCGGTATCCATCCAGCTGTCCCCGTGGACCAGAGGTTCTCTCCCTTGCCACCGATGACCTTGTTTCATCCGTCTAGTTCATGGCTGATTGTTGTGCAGCTGATACCGGAGAAGCGGGTCCATTGGAACCTGAGGAATAAATGATTCATTTCCTTCTTCTCCTAGTGGGTGAAGGAGCGGCGCCCCCACTGGGATCACTGTCGAAACAGTGTTGAACAGACATAATATGTTATGAGGAGCTTAGATGTTTCAGACACAGAGCAACATTTCTGAAGCATTAGCTTGCCATTTGAGGAGTATAAACATCAGAGATTATGATCACATATTAAATAAAGAGAAACATACACATTATTGTGAAGTTGACGTACAATACGTAATATTTGAAGCTGAAGGCTGGAGCCAGTCACCGTACGCTTTGGGTGTGAGTCGAACCCGGGATAGATCAAAAGTCCTCATACAGACACGATGACATTCATACGTTCATGCCAACCTATTTCCAGTTTCCAAGCCACCTGAGCTACTAATGCTCCTGCTAATCCATCGTGTCCCCGATGAAGCTATACAACTGTCAAAAAGATGCTCAGTCAGCCTATGCTAAGGTTTTAGGATTTAGTTGACAAAACAGTCTCCACTCAAGGTCCATTTCTTAGCTGTTCTGGAGCTTTCAACCCTCTCACATGGTCTTTAGCATCAGACTCAGTTTGCTTTGCTCTCATGGAAAATTTCCATCACCTACAGCACTCTGTGCTACTTTTTCCTGCAGTTTACATACTCAAGGATTAACTTTGAACCTTAGTTTGAAGTAATAATTACTCCATGATTGGACTTAATCATATCGTGTAAGTGTCTCTGTTATTCTGTCCAGCTACAGAACCCAGCCACAGGGAGCGAGCGGTCACAAGCAAAGCATAGGCTTCACAGAATCTAACAAGATTGTTTTTCATTTTTCTCGCTGACCTCTGCAGTGCTCGATATCATATATAAACTGTGAGTTTGAAATAAACTGATATCCAGAAGTCACTCAAGTTGCTTTTCTTGCAACAGTGACTGTGAGATAATGACCCTTTAAAGATGCGTAAAGGAAAATAATCGTGCACCGATGTTACTGATGAATCATAGCTCCTTAACTAAACGGTTTGTGTGAGGTTTAGATTAAAGCAATTCCTTGGCTGAACACAGAAAAAAAAAATGCACGTGGCACTACCACCAACAGCACCCCATCATAACTAATCCCTGCAGTAAAGGAGATTAGAAAACTGGCACTGCACTGTGTTGATGGTTGCACTCCAAAATTGACTGTATACGTGAAAAAGAGCAGAGCTTGTTGATTTGTGGAGTTATTTTCTCTGAGAGGCAACGGCAAGGTCAACCGCTGTCAAAATATTATGTTAGGCGGTGATATAGCTAGAGGACGCCGGATCTTGTGTACCGGTATCAAAAGTCTCCTAAATGATGACTGTACCCCTGCTCTGATCCATCACCATAATGCTAATCAGGCCTGTCCCCGTGGCAAGAGGCAGCGCCAAGCCACATCAATTGAAAAGCCTCATTTGAGCCAACAAGCCACTTAGGCTCGATTCCCCACGAACTGCGGCGTGAGTTAGGATTTCTGTTGTTCAGGCTTTTAGATTATTTAAAAATGTGCAAGGAATTCAGCACAGTCACACGAACAAGGGCAGACATTTGTCTTGCTGATACAGTACATTTTTTGATCGAGGTCTGAGGGGGCGGCATTGCGAGTAATAATGAGCTAATATCATTGACGTACATAGGGAGCCAGTGTTCCATGCCAGCAGCATGCGAACCATTTATCTCTCTTATGCTGTGCATGGCATCTCTTTTGGGTAAGCAGTAATTTATATCACAGGCGACGACAGGCAGGAAAAACACATCGCGTGTTTTCAAAAGGCGATACAAAAGGGGGGGGGGCTTGTCTAAATGTCCCTGTCCTCCATCTGTCTCCATTGGCCTTTCGATATGCACACTTGAATCTCTTCATCCGTGGAGGCTCTCCGGCGCCAGCATCCTGTAGATGGCCCTATAGGCAGACAGGCGGCGTGCGCTTCACTTCCTCCCACACTCATCTGTAGATATGAGTTTTGGGACGTGGCCAGGCGGCTGCGCAGCGGGACGGATCGTTTAGAAGTAATGTATCGCTGGAATATAATCAGCCAGTCTCACAGGGAAGCAATTTCACTCAGCAGAGGTGATACTTGTGCTTTGTAACTGATGCTAATGCTGGTTGACTTTATGTAAATTATAGAGGACAAGTCTGACAAATGAAAGGAAAATCCAGAATAAATGAGAGGAGAAACGTAGCTATGGCAGATGCTTCCATAAATGCCACAGAGGGGATGACTGAAGAGTTTGATGAATATCAAAATGGTAGGAATCATGTGCCATTGGCTTTTGTATTCATCAGTCCTCAAGCCAGTCGAACCACTACGGGACCTTTTGGTGTGACATGTTAGACAGTGTCATCATCCAAACACCACCCATCCCTTCAGATCTTCTTTACCAACTTGAACTGAAATTGTTGTGGTTCCTGTTGCCTGACGACAGACACAGCAACCCACGTTCTTTTTGCAGTTATACAGGTATATTACATACTATCACTTAATTTGCCACCAGATGTCATATAGTCAAGGGAAGTTAGCAAGCAAGAATGTGCTGATGCAGGAAACGATTGTGAGTAACTTTAGAGGCTTTGACTTATGTCAGAGCTGACAGTGTTGTATCCTTACATTTAGTTACACACAGTGCTGGACTTAAATAAAATTTGAGGACTTGTCAGAATCGATGCAGCAGAAGCTGAGATATCCAGGCTTTTATTCCCTTGTAGGGGTCGAGAGCCACAGAAACACTGGATCCTATTGTTTCTCATAACACAACTCTAGAGTGTTTCTTTATTTGACCCCCTGACTAGCAAATGCCCGTGTCTCTCAAACTCTACACCTCCAGTTTGTAAAGCAGTCTCAAGCTGAATGCAAGATAACCTCGATGACATTATCAGGGTTATTCTCCTCAGGGTTCAGGAATAAGACATAACACAACTGTTTTTTGGGTTGTTTTTTTTTTACACACTGACAGCGCTACTTGTGACAAGTAACCTGACCTTCATGTCTAAAATCAGTGGTGTGCCCTGTTCATCGATCAGCAGTCATTTGATTGGGGCTTGCATATCCCTACAGGAGATATGGAGACAGTGACTAAATGAACCAGACAACAACAAACTGGAAATGTGAAAACTAACAAACTATGACAACAGAGTATGAGTCCAGAGCCTGCAGCCTGTCTGACATAGACCTGCCTCCCTATAGAAATGGACTCTGGCTGTGCAGAAGAAAAAAAAAACAGCTCAATTGTCAGAGAGGCTAAGTGCTAGGGCAACGCTGTTAGGCATCGATTGCAAGTGATAAGGTGGAGGGTCACATGTTATTTCCAGTGGGAGCCAGTGAATTTTTCTGTGTTTGGATGTGTGTGTGTGTGTGTGTGTGTGTGTGTGTGTGTGTGTGTGTGTGTGTCTGCGTGTGTTGTTCGTGTATGTGCCTGCAAATGGAAATATATTTGAAGGTCTTGCACAAAGTAAGAAAGGGTGCAATCATCCTTGCTTTGTAGAGAGAACCATGGCAGCTGAAGTGCTACAGAGCTGTTTGATTTAAACATGCTTCTGCGCTGTGGACTGTTGTTCATTTTGATTTGGTTGCTATGGTTGGTTGACTCTCACTGGGGCCAACCATCCTCAAAATGTATTCACTCTCACCATTGTGAGGTGTTTTGGATGGAAGCATCCGCCAAATGGGATGCGCAGTCATTAAATGGCGTCCCAGCGCTGGAGATTTCTCGGAGATGTGCAATTTTTCCCAACACCTGAACCATGCTGTTTAAAACAAAGAGTTGGCACACACAGGATTACATTCAATCTGTTTTTCACACTGGCAAAAGATATTTTGTAATCACATCAAGCATAGCCACAGGCTGGAAGAAATTACAGTGCTATTTGGTATATTTGCACATCAACTGTCATCAATCCGCGAGCACTCTGCCGTGTGATGTTTTTGCGCAGCATGTACGTCGAGTATATTTATTCCACAGACTAAGCAGGCTGTAAATCCATATTTTTTTTAAGTTGTTTTAAAACCCAAGTCATTCTCTCTTGTCCCCCCCCAAGAAAAAAAGAAAAAACAATTGCATGACCCCCTGGTCTTGCAGTCCTTGAGTGAAATAAAAATAAAATATGAAAGCTTACCAAGCATAATGGCAGTTTGGCTCAGGTATCCTGGACACAGCCGTTTGAAACTGCACGCATCAACAGCGAAGTGCAATGAAACCTCAACTGGACAACGCTTCACCTCCTATTGGGGTTAGCAGGGAAACGAGAACATGGCGATACGACAGGTATCTTTGTTCATATCGGGGCTGACAACAGAGCTGCCTGCAAACGTGACAGTCTGGTCAGGTAACATTCAAATTCAGCTCTGCACAGAACAAAGGGAACATAAAAATTAATCTGATGGACAGCATCCTGTATAAGTGACCCACCTATTGGCAGGTAAGGGTAATCTATCGAGTGTTACACAACATATTTTACTGTACACGCAAATGGAAAACACTGCTTCCATTTGTAGACTTTTCACTCAATTTTTCACAGTTTCCATGAAAATAATAATAAAAAAACACATACTACTTTAACAGGGTGCAAGCAGTGATATGTAAAAGCCATGCTGTGGGGCTTCATATATATTTCTCCTTTAGTAATCAATTGTATTAATGTGGGATCAGAGTGAAGTGTAAATATTGTGTTACTCCTTGGAGTTGTCGTACCGGGCCTTTCTTATACTCCCAGTTTCAATGTCCACTCCTTAATTGGCGTCCTTTTCAGCAGTGCACACATACATGGTTGGACTCCCAAGAGCAAACCAACTCTGCAGCGAAGCCTGCATCACTGTCTCTGTGCCTCATTGGAGCACGGCCTGTGGAGGAAATCCCATTCCTATGCACTGTACAGTAAATGCATATTCATGGACTCATGCAGTAGGCATTCTTCACATTCTGTGTTTCAGTAACTATGGCAACAAGGTATTTGCTGCTTGCTTTTATGAAATGGTGACCAAGGCTTATTCTTTAAAAAAAAGGGTGTTTTCCACATTATTCCACCATCACATCAAATCAGACTATTGGTGCTTGAAGGCGTGGATCAATTCAAGAATTTAATGAGCTGCCGTCTTGGCTGTCACAGTATTTATTTTGGTGCTGCATTTTGTGCACACTCTATGCACGGTACCATAACACAATATCATAACAGCCGCGTAATGGGCGCAGGCTAAACATGTACCATTCATCCTGTCAGAAATGTGCAAAGTAGTTTAAGATAGTTGTGCCATTTCAGGCTGAGCTTAACATTACATCGGTGTTTCTGGATTCACCCACCTCAGCAGTATAATCTCTGGCTCTGCCGCTTTGCAGATGTGGGTGGGAAGCCAGTGAGGGATCATGGCCTACTAGCAGCTCCTCAGTGTTTGCTGTCTCCTTCTGTCTGCACTTAACACCAGGCCTAAGTAAGCAGGAACAAGAAACAGTCCATGCGTGTATTGCAGTGTCTAATGTGTTTTCACCAGTGTTACATTGGTCATTTGGACATATAATTATATTTCCAAAGGGCACATTAATGTCAGGCTCTAATCATATAGAGGGTTGCAATCAAAGCCTCATCTCTTGACAGCCGTGGTGGAGCAGCGGTCAAATCCACAGCCAAACGACCACAAGAGAACAAGTGAATTATTTTCCTTAGAAATGACTGGGTTCCTGTTCACAGAGCTGTGACTTTTCCCCCCAAGTTACATAATTAAGGAGATCTTATAGCCAAAGGGGGACTTTTTAATATCCTGTCTGACTACTTTTATTATGTACTACATTTCTGAATAAGAACCACTGCAGAGCCAGTCAGAAGCTCCTCAGACATTATGAATATTGGCTGAGTAGCTTTAATTATTAGGTAATTAAATAAATTTGTACAGAAAATGTATCTTTTACAACAACACTTGTACAGACACACATAAGTAAAACATGAGTAGATTCCTGGACAAAAACTCGCTGATTAGCCGAGATGTTTCATGATAATTTAACAGCTGTCTGTTCATGTACTTACTATAGTACATGGACAGCCTACCTCGCCTTACTGCAGTACTACAGCCATCTTGTGTTACCGTTGTATTTTTAGAACCTTGACTTAAAACAAGTGAACTGCATGAGATGATAACAACCTTGATAAGGAAGCATAAATAGCCATTGTCTGATGCAGGGTGATTAGAGAGCCATGTCAGTCGCCATGCACATTTTATTGGGTTATGGGAAAATGTAGAAGAGTGCACCATTTAACAGGACGTCATCCATCATGATCATGAGCTGACAGTACATGTCGGCTCTCTGATGTTTCACACATCTTGCATAATTCACTCGGCGACAGGTTTACACATGTTTTCAGACAGTAGATGACAACAACGTTGCTGATCTCAATTTCTGATTAACCGCGATACCATTATTTGCACTGCAGATAAATAGGGAGCTGCTATTTAGGTGTGCACTCCATTTTACAAGCCTGCAGAGCAGTGATAGCTGAAGGAGCTGCTATCATAAAACCATATTAAACTGCAATTTATCTAACTGGAATGTACTAAAGGTGATTGATTATGAGCAACAATTGTGTAATTTAAGTTACAAAGAGGCATACTGCCAATGGGTTTTGAATTGTACCTTGTTGAACTGAAGTGCAATAGTGTTACTTTGCAGATCGGTAAATGTAATTATTGCTCTCTTAGCACTGCAGCAGGAAAGTCTCCCAGTCATTCTCACCCACGGAAAATAAGCTGCGATTGGCAAAAATCAGCAAGTAATATTTTTCTTGTCCTTCCAACAAAGTAGGAAAAGCTACTGCTGTGACTTTTACACACGTGAGGTTTCATGGTAGATTCAGATAATGTTCGAAAATTACGTTTACCATTTCCCTTGTGAAAATAAAGATCAAGGGGAGGTGCAGACTAAATAAGGATTTTAAGCCTTAAAGTGCTGAGACATATAGTAGGTCACAGGTCTTCTTTTTATTTTGTTTTTATACTCAGTGTGTACTAGTGCACAATGTTTATCTTCTGCAAGAAAGTTTGACAAATTGGCTGGGCTTTGGCGGCCCACAGTGCTAAGATCAGCCAATTATCTCAGCAGCCGGAAATGATGACAACACAAAAATGTAAGTGAACAATCTGTTCCTCCAGCTGATTGTGATGCTACCTACTGAGAGCAAGTAGGTGCCACAGTCCACCTCATGTCCCAAAATATGCACGGCCAAACTCCCACTGCATTTTTAGAACACCAGCAGTATGATAATGACATGATAATCATTTAGGGATGAAAAAACATATTATTTTTTCCCCTCGTCTTTAACTGTCACATGTATGTTTAAAGTCGTCCAAAGATGAGAGTGAAAGGGAGACACTTATCTGCTGGGCAAGCGACCTATGTTTGAGTATTTACATTTCAGTACAGGGCACATTCATAATTCAGAGCCAGCTATTAATCCATATGGAAAAAGATTCTCGATCCGCTTTGCTCTTACCCCCAAATAACCACGTGGAGTTGCTCATGCAGGAACGTGGACATTATCCCTCACTGGCTTCCCAGTGGCAAGTCGATCGAGTCTGGGTGGCAACTGTGAATTTCTGATTCTTTCTGCTTAGATTTTGACCCAAACTGGATTAGCCTCACAAGGTTTTTCATCCTAAATGTATCAACTATTTTATAACTGAGGTTTATTGTTGGCAGGTCAAACTTAAACGAGTTTGTGGTGTCGTGTCGTGCTTTTAATCTCATTCTGCCATGGCTCGAGTTAATGACGCTGTAGTGAACCTTATATTCTCAGTGGAATATTATTATTAAAAGTATACAGTTATAATGCAGGAGTGTCTGCAGTGCTTTCCTTGACTGTGAGCCAAATTGTTCTCGGGCCCTGACACAGTGTGGCCTCATATTTCTGCGGATGACAGGGACTCCTCTCGGACTGGAAGGTCGCTGGTTTGTTTCCCCTCCACAGCCTTGAGGGAGAAATGACTGTCACTGAGTTGGTGATATGCATACGGCACATGTTTCTAAGGCTGTGGACGTGAGCAATGCAAACCATAAGCCCCTAACATAAGCCATGGGAAACAAGGAGGCAAATGTGTTTCACACAAAGTATTTTAATGAAAGGCCGCCAGTTGCTCGTCATGCTTTAGATCAAGCAGCATGTCCTGGAAGTTAAGCAGAAACTGAATATCCTTACCTTCAAAAGATAACAGTTTCAAATCAATAAAAAGTTGAGTTTTTATTTCAGAGGTTACAATTAAAAAATCTATCTGGTGGGTGAATGATGCAAACCAAAGGATTAGGGTGACATTGAGGCTATCGGTGGATTTGCTCAATTTTTTTCTACTCGAAATGTGTCAGTTGATTCAGCTGAAAACCCCTGACAAAGAAAGGTGCATGTACTTTTCATTTCTCAAAGTCAAATCCTTATTTTCTCCACTTGGCTTTTCTGTCCGGCCTTTCTTTTTGTTTCAAGTGTGTTATCAACCAGGTGTATTTTAGTTGTGTCGTTCCAATCGTCACCATTTACCAAGCCTGTTTTCTTTCAAGTAAGACATGTGGCAAATGACCCCCTGTTTCTGTAATCACAGCAGACAGCACTTTTTCTTGATTTGAAAAAAAATGAATTGGAGGGTGGAAATAGCTTTTAGTCTTCATGCTGTAAAACCAGTCTAACCACTGAGCAATTTCAAAAGCCACCATCTCTCATCAGAAAGAGGGACGTTTTGTGTGTTTGTCAGATAATCCATTTGAAACCTTTCTATGAAACTATGACTATATACTGAACTATTTGTGCAGAAGACCCAGTACAGACTTCACACCATTTCAGCACGATGGTGGATGAAAGTATCCTCTTGTGCAATGAAATTTAACGCAATTACCCAAAAGCTCTCGGAGAGCTCTGCCTCTTTTGTTTTGTGATTCGATTAATTTTGCATGTGGAACAAGCCAGCAGAGATGGATTGCTGAGCCTACGGCGAGAACACACACTGGAAATGTGAGGAAGACCTGAAATGATAATGTTGTAGGTTTTTCTCTGTTGTCAGGATTTACTGTTCCCATGGGTGCTGGTTTTAGGTTTGATGTAGAAACCTAAAAGCTGAATGAGCAGTGTGTGAAAGCAAAACTTTCTTCTGAGCCTTTCGAGGTATTTCCATGTAATAATTGTAAAGCCATTTAATTGTCCACCAAACTGAAAAATCGGAACATTCGGAAGTAAAAGAAAAACAGGACACTGCTTACTCCGAGTTCTGTCCTTGTTTAAAAACATCAGCAATCAACTTAATTGGCCTCTTTACCTTTACATAAAAAGGAACTTTTATTTTTCTCAGATATTCAGCAGTTCTGGCTTGTTAGTGTTTTTACTCGGCTTGCACTTGTTGTCTCTTTTTTGTCCTCATCTCACTTTTAAGACATTGTCATTACAGTTGCAGAACTAAACAGCCATTGACCCACCATCCTTAAACACGATCGCTGATTTGGGTCGAGCGACTGAGGAACAACTGAAAATGTGTTTGTTTTTCTAGCCGGGCCTCCACCAATGCACACGCCTGTAGTTCCCTCCAGTATTATGTATGGGAGACACCACACAGCCTTGGATTTGTCACAGAGCGCTGACACCTGCTCTCTACCTTTAAATGAATGTTTTTCCCACTGAACTCGTTTAGTTGTGTACACGCTTCTGAAGAGCTGTATTCCTATATAGCAGCAGGTATTTGCTTTCTTTGCAGAAACACTTCCTGAGGCGGCCGTCAGTTCCCGCGGGAGACACATGTAGAGCCAAAAAGACTTTAGTTCACAAATTATGGACTATGCCTTTAAGTTCAAGTTTGCATTTCAAGATCCTTGCGATTCATTTGAGGCAAACCTTTTACTGACACACTTGGTATTTCTCATCTCATTATTGGGGCTGATTATAATTCATAGGCTATATTAAATGTCAGAGAAAGGCCAGGGATTGTTATGCAAATGTTAAGCATAGAATGTGTTCTTTTATTCAGATTTATTTTTTTTTCCTTGTGCAGCTGCTTGGAAAAAAGAACGCAAATGCCAGTAACAATTGAATAGTTTGTTAAAAACATAAGGGTCATCTTATTTCAATCAATCCTTTGTCATTGTCATCATGTTATAAGCAATTAGCAGTTATAACAGAATAAATAAGAAAAGTTAAGTCATAAAATGGCTTTACCACTATCAACCCTTAAGGCAAGCGGTTAAGATGGTGCCAAAAACCATGCAACACTTTTATCTGGCAGAGTGGATGGGCAGCATGTCAAAGCAGTGAGAGGAGAAAAAGAAAAGACTAATTATCTGACACTCCTCAGTTCCACATGGTGCAGGGAAAGTCAATCTGCAAACCAACTGTCAAAGCAGAGGACAAAACACTGACAGTCGGGAGAGTCTAACCTCTGACTCACTGGCTCTCGTCAACTTGAGAAGATGATGACATTTTGCTGAAGCAGCTTTAGTTTCAGTCTTTCAGCATGATATCACTTATGTAGCTGTCAGCCAGACTGTACATTCATTCATATCATGGTTTCTGCTTTTAGATCAAGTTCCCTTTAATCATTAAAAACTCAGCCGGACTCCTGCAACTAAAGTTGTTTAAAAAAAATCATAATACATCTATACACACACAATAACACCTGATATTTTTCAATTCATCTGACAAAATTTGGCATGTTCCAGTCAGAAATGAGAAATCAGAACCAGTTGTTATTTCTTGTACATTTTCCATGATGTTAAACTCCTTTATGTGCCATGCAATAATATGTTGCTTGACTGCCTTAGCAACAGTAACTAAGGAGGGATGCTGCTTTTTATTTCAGAAGAAAACTACTGGTTGCAGCACAGAGCAGGCCCATTTGTGACAGGGCGTGTGTGTGTGTGTGTGTGTGTGTGTCCTCATGGCAAATTGCGGCCCCGGAGACACCAACTGAAGCAGGAAGTAGTACCACTGAGGTGTTTCTGAATGTTTTGGCAGGTGTTTGTCTGTCTGGCATCACAGACATGCCAGGAATAGTCAGGAAAATTTACAGGTGTGCAGATGAGATCAAAGTGAACATTATGTTCAAAGATGTGTGTGGTCCCACCCACAAGCTCTGAGTTCTCCTCTGATAATGTAGTGATAACTGCTGAGTACTCGAGGGACCGGCGCTCTGGCTGGTGTGATCACAAGTTTTGAATGTATTCTTTTTCCTCCAGACAAATTGGAGAGATAAAGGGGATCCCTGTCGAGGCAGGTATCATGCGACACTGTCACTATTGTACTCTCTTCGTAAATTGGGTTTTCCTCTACACTTTAATTTGTGGTGGGGCAGAGTTCAGTGGATGAATAAAGTTCTAAACAATTAAGCCTGTGGAAATTGTAGAGGTGGCGATGAGCAATCTGCCGCTGATCTGCCGCTTGATTAAAAGCAAGGCTGAGGGCTAATTCATTGGCCTCTAATTCCAATGGCAGGCTCATTACCCTTAAGGAGGCGGAGAGAAGTCACAGAGGTTTACAAGCATTGTTTGGCTTCCTCGGGGAGGCCGCGAAGAATGATAATGGTATTTTGGTACGTTTCCTTGGTACTTTCTCTGCATCATTATGCAAGCTTAATAGAGCCCCGATGAACAATGAGGGTTCTGCTGGATTTCCATCCAGCACGGCCACTGTAAAGGTCTTATTCTTGCTGTTTACAGCCAGCTGCCTCGCATAATGGCTGAGGTGGGGACAAACACCAAAATAAAGCTCATGGACAAATTTTACGATTTCATCAAAGTGTGATTTAGCTTTGACCATGGCTGTAAAGGCCTGGTAAACAAACGGGGAGCCTGCTAGTAGCATCTGTGCCTTAAAACTGACCCCCACTTAAGGACAGGTATCAGCACACCAGGAAACCGATTCAAACAGTAATTCCTTTTTATCAACCTCTCGGTACATTTTGCATTATGCAGGGGAGATGAGCTTCTTCTCTTTCCTTTTACAATTTATGTCTGTTGGATGCAGTGATTTCAAACTCCACAGTGAATGTCTTCTTTTATTCAGTCCACCGATTGAATTGAAAGTCTAATGTTTGAAACTGGGAAGAAAAAAAAAGTTTAAAAAAAGTTAACTGTTTGTGCATTGAAAACTGATAAGACATCCTAAGGGCCCTCTTGAGATAATATTTCATTCAATATATCTACTTGTAATATTTATTCTTTCTCCCACTAATTCCGCATAACAGTAATTCTACAGCTGTCTTAGCTTTAATTTACTGTTTGATTTGTCATGATGATTGCAATTAGCCAACAGCACAGATGCTGAAATGTGTATGCAATGCCCAAAATTTAAAAGAATCATCAAACTGATTCTGGACCAGATGTTGGCTCCTCTAGCTCCGTTTAGATCGGAGAGCGGCTTAATCAGTACTTCGTGACATAATATTGCATAAATCAAGTCCAAAAGCATAATGCATGCAAAATAGCATGCAAGTATCTGAGTATTAAGCATCCATAAGTAACCTAAGTAACCGCTTCCTATGCATGAATTCATTATGCGCCACACATAATATGGCTAAATATAGCTTCTGTTTGTCACTACATTAGCTTACCCCTGTTTGATACTTCAGAATTTCCCATTTCCACTGAAGAAGGCAGTAACTGCGGCAGTTTGTATTTGATGTAGATGAAACTGTACAACCCCTACTTTACTCAGTGAGAATCAGGATTCTCCACGGGTCTGTCAGAATCCATCTAATGGCATCTGGGATATCATTTCTGATGTGAACAGATAATTAAACACTGACACAAGGTCACATTGCAGTGATGGTCTGCACTACATGTCTGCATTACCACGCATTTGAAACTGGCCTAAACTGAGGAGACATGCTAATCTTGAGTTGATGTTGTTGTGTAGTGTTGTATGATCAGAGGGCGTATGTATTATATCTACAGTACTACAACAGTCTGTGTAGATCAACAACAAAAACCTTATGCATTCAAAAAAATCTGAATTAATCATTAATAGTTTTTTGAAATCAAGCTTATGGACGAGCCTTCGATTGATATTTTGCTTTGGAGAAACCAAAGATAATAACCCACAGTAACACCTGTGTAGTAACAAGTTTTCTTCTCTCAACCTAATATTTATTCTCCCACTCTTCATATCACCTGCAGCTCTGTCATGAAAAATGTGCACCCTGCACATATTCTCACCCCCCACTCCTCTTCTGTCCATACCAGTTCATTTTGTGGAAAATGGCATGGGCATGGTTTATCTGCAGCGGACTCATCATTTATGCACCTGGACCCTGGTGTGCTGCTTTTTCCATCAGGATTTAGTGGGACAGTGTGTCACTACTGAGCTCTATTTTCTTACTTAAATATCACAGTCATGCTGGGGGTGCATGAATTCCTGTCTTGCAGTCATACAGTCATCGGAGCACACATTAAAGTGGTCAGTGATGACTGTTATATGGATGAATGGATCTGAATTCTGTCTCAACAAATTAAATTTCCAGGTTCTTTGGAAACGGATCAGCTGGGGTCGTAAATTTGTGAATAAGAAGAAAAAGAAATTGGCTAAATATTTCAACTCTTGTCCAACCTGATTATATACTTTCTATAACCAATAAAAAAGTATAAAATCTAGATTTTTTGTTGTAAACAATTATTAACTACACAACAGATTGGAACTGGATTAAGTTTTGTAATAATAATTGAAGACGCAGGACAGTCTGACATGACATGAAGTAAACAGTAGATTAATGAATTTTGGTTCTTGAGTCTCATTACATTACCTATCAAAACACGAGCAGAAAGTAACAGGCACACTGGGTCCTGTGTGTTATTGTCATCATAACCTGGACTCAACAGACTTTAGTAGGTACTCACTGTATTTTGTACACAGTGGTGGAAATCAGCTCTTGACAGAATGGCCAGAGATGAGCAGATGTTGTTACCGTGCAGGAGGGAAATGTGCCACAGCTGGCCGGGGGCCCACAGCCGATGTGGTCTGTGAACAGGTTGGCAGAGGAGGGGCAGACGGTGACCTGGGGAGGAGGGTGACCTGGAGGGTGTTTGGGAAAATGAGGGAAGTGAATCGCGGTTGATAGATGGCAAACGGGATGGCGAGTCTATCCCTCGGGTCTGATGTCTCTTATCCTTTTGAACTCGTGCCGAAAGAACTGCAGGATGCCTTTACCGCTCCACACCATAAACAGGAAACATCTGTCACCATGAATACCGATGAAGTCATTGCTTTGTCAGTGTTACAGTATGGGCTGTTTCCCTGTAAATCCAACACATCCATCATCTATCCAGATCCACATAGGTCCTGTAGATGGGAACTGTAAATAGCAGATGAATATATGGGCATGACCAGTATAATGTTGGATTCTGAAGGAAGATAGAACTTCACATGAAGTTTCCTCGGTTCCTCTGACATTTGTATGACAAGTTTGCATCTGATGCAGACATGCTGTCACCTCCGCCCCCCATGAGCTGGAAAACGGTGTTGATTGTCATTTCTGTTTTCTTATACTGGATAGAAATCGTATAGATCTAGATGGGAGATGAGGAAAAGGGAGCACGTGCAGTAAAAGGTCCTTAAACTAAAATTCGAATTATGTATTGCTATTGACGTAACCCTGTGAAGCACCACAAACACTTAACCTCTGTCAACCACATTGTATATGGCTCGTAATGGCAAAACCATTACAGATTGATTGGGACATGAAGGATTGGACTACATCTGGTGCGACTGTCATTTTCTGTCCTTGTACCAGCAGGCAAATACCTTCTGAAAGGGGTTCTGCCATCTCGACTGCAGAAATTAGCAGTCTGTTTACCTGGGTGCAACGTTTTCCTCAGTACCCTTGCAAGCCATGTCGCCTGCATGCGAGAGTCAATATAATACGGTAAAGCAATTTGATGGCAGTTAAAAATCAGCCAATCGAAAAGAAGGTGAAGATTATAACCACTTACGCCTTAAAACTTGTCAGCACCTCTTAGAGCTCTGCCTGCTGCGTGATGTTGTGGCCCCGTTTGGGAGCATGAAAGCATCTCACATTGCGATGCAGAACAAGCTGCGAGCGCTGCTTTGCTTCCCTCTGTGGTGCACAGCTCCTGTTTGCATCAACAACAGTGGGACTGAGACGCAGGGAATCATTCTCGATGGAGACAAAGAAAAAGCTTGGAGGGGCAATAAACAACACATGGCCTATTTACCATGAATGTGAGAGCCAGTATGTCTTGGCCCAAGTCCCACTCCAGTGATCTCATACTGTCTGTCTGGCAGACGTATGTGTATATTATTTTGTAAAAAGGCAGTTGAAGTTTCCCAATATTGTATGATCTAATCTCAAAATATAAACAGAATTGCAATATCTCTTCCCCAGTTTAGTGTGCCCAAAGGTTCACATTACATCCATGGCTGTCCAGACTCATATAATACTGTAGTAAAGAAGGAATTTATTAAAGATATGAAGGATATCTTGTCCTTATTGGCCAATAAATGCTTGGCCATTAACATGTTTAGCGAGGTCACATTAACCTTGACCTTTGACAACCTAATTGTAATCAGCTCCTGTTTAACTCCAACATGGACATTTGTGCCAGATCTAATGAACTTCCCTCCAGGCGTTCCTGATATATCACGTTCACAGGAATGGGGCTGACGTGAGTTCACAGTGACCTTGACTTTTGACCTCTTACCGTCAAAAATGTTCTTGAGTTGCAGTGGCCCTTTGTGCCAGAGCTGATGACATTCCCTCAAAGCTTTCCAGAGATATTGCACTCACGAGAATGAGAGGGTCTGGTGTTTGGATAACCTGAAAACACGAGGCCTCTGGGCACGGCTGTTGCTGGCTCAGGGGCATAAAAATCGGCTATTTAGTAGAGGAGCCGGTGGAATAATAAGCAACAAGAAAACACTGACAAATGCTTAATTAAGACACTCCCTGTCTCCACGGCACATTATCTGTCTTGAGTTTCCCTCTAATGTTTAATTTTATTTGCAACATTTCCATTTTGTGTGTTTGAGGTGGAACAAATCCTTGGCACGGTGAACTCACAGCAGCCAGAGTAAGCCAAGCTCCTTCTGAGAGACCAAGGTTAGGATTAGCAAGCTTTGCTAGCATAATGAGCCCTGACATTCGCCACTTCTCTCTCGGCTGACATGATTGCTGTGTCACTGTGATTAGCCGTGACCTCGCATCTCCAGGACCAGAGTGGTTGTGACCCCTTGTTGCAACTGGTAATGAGTAGCAGGACCTCAACTGTGACAGCCTCGTGTAAGGGTCAGAGCGGAGTCGAAACCCAACAGAGCGACAATGACGGTGACAGTCGGCCACCAAAGTTCAGGATAAATGGCCTTCTGAAGCGAGTCTCCACCCAGATGCACAGATAATCACGTTTAGGTTTTTCCAACTGGATGAAAATGATATTTAGACATAACTGACAAACTACAGATCTTTTCTTTTCAGATGAATTCATTGAATAATAGTCTAAAATGACACTGTAACCCACAGTGCCGGTTTGAATGATCCCTACCAATGCCGCCATCAGTTTCTCAGGTACGATTAAGTCCTGAGCAGAGACTGAACTTACCTCACAAACAGAGCAGAGCTCTTGGGTGAAGTGGTGATTCGAGGAGCCCTGCTGCAGCCTGGCTGCCCTCTGGATGTCCACAAGACAGGTACATTAGGCGGTGGCATCGCTCACCTTCATTACATTACCTTACAAGCCTCATGTCTGCCCACAATGTGAAACACTTCTGCCTTACATCTGGCCGCTGCATAAAGGTGGATCCATCTTTTTGTTCCTCCTGCTCACCAGCCGAAACCCGACTTCTTTCACTCAACATTAAACTGTATTTATTTTGAAACAAGAAGTGAGGGAAGAGCTGAATGTTATTAGCGATAGCATTATCTTGGTGCAGTGAATAAATGGTGCAGATAATAAGCAATTTGGCCCCTGCTCTGACAATTTGCTGGTGATATAATGATGAGTAGGTCAATATTATACACAGTGGAGTGGTACCACACCAGCATGAATGTAGGAGAAACCATGGAAATACAGTATGTTCAGGTGCTGGTGTGTTACACATGAACCTTTTTTTTTATTGTTGACATTGGCTAACATATCCATAGCTAGTTTATTACTACCCACAGTACTGACTAGCAGTGTTAGTAGTTTGCTTAGCTGACAGACATCACTTCTTCTATTTGAGTCGAGAGGTCACGTGATCCGTTGGATGGAGTTGAGGGCGAGCTAGCGGTGACCCCCAGTCAGCGAATGTACGCTGCGGCAGTTTGACACATCACATACAAAGAGTGGCAAAGCTGCAACACACTGACAGAAGGACAATGATTTCCTCTGGTAGCAGGTGATCATTTGCAGATTTGAAAATGTGAAATATTCAAGTGTTGCAGCTTTGAGGACAAGCAGCAGCAGCATGGGGGTTAGAGCTGTCATTATGTCCATCATAGCGTACCTGAGAGTGTGCTCCAAAGCTGGTGCTGCCAATGACCGGCCATTAGTGCTTGGCACCCGTGCCTCCAGCATTTCAATGTAAAACTGACATTTCGAAGAGAGCAGATGACGCTATTGACACTTGGATAGGCAGTAATTAGTTCCCCCCTTTAGCATTCATTGTGTGAGGCATTTCATCACTAAATGTCAATTATCATGGCAGCTCCATTCAGCGGGTAACCTTCAGTTATCACTGTAAGCATTAGAGGAAAGGGTGCCTTTAAGAGTAAGCCGACTTCATCCCCGCTCTGACAGATCTCTTTGACTGTACTTAGTGATATGGAATAACGGAACATTCAGATGTCCAATGGGAGTCACCTGTTTCCAGTGTTACCGACGAGACGGCCTCTTCATGCTTCCAAAAGAAATCTACTTCAAATATTGAAGAGAGTCATTGCTACTGAATTCCATTGGCAAAAGTTGAATATCATCTGAAATATGCTGCTTCTTAACAGTTATGCCTTTAGAAGTGATTCTGCCCCAACTCAGGGTTTAATTACATAATAATGTCAACAGACACGTTGTATATACATTATGCTATAGGTCTGTGTTTATAATATGTAGGAATAGATTAAGTTACGTGATGCAGAAGTTTCATTTCATCCAATTAATTTCACGAGACGATGACATCAGTTCATTTGAATCCATTTATGTTGGGTGCTTCTGGATATAAGGGTGTGTGTGCGGTCATGTCTTTGTATGTATGACACACAAATACACACATACGCACGAGCGTTGAAGCTTAGAGAGGGGTAATGTGGACTGGCTCCAGGTTGCAGCTCAGTGCATCCTCTTTGAAACACACACACACACACACACACACACACACTTAGAGTCCCTGGAGACAGACTTCCTCTGGCTCCAGAGCAGCAGAATGAACACTGGCGCCACATTATCCAGCCCTCTTCCAAAGGCTCTCTGAATAACTCTGCTACTCCAGTAAAAATATCTAATCCAGGCCTCTCACACTCTTCTGCTGCATTCAACTGATATTAGTATTGCAGCCAGGTCCTGAGTCAAGTCTGATTTCAGCACCTTGATGCAGGAGCTGGTCTCCACCACTGCAGGAGAATTTAGATTTCAAACTGTGGTGTAGAATTTAATTGAGTTAAAAGGTTTCTTCAGCCAAAGCACATAAAACATTTCTTCATTCTTTCCCAGGAGTGTCAAGCCAAGTTTGGGATTTATTTATTTATTTGTTCTGAGATATTAATCTCAGGTTTCTGCTTTCACCCCAGTGTGTTGTAGGTGAATGGAATTTTATTTTTGTTCGCCCACCTCATTGGGAAGTGACATTTAAAAGTTCAACATCCGACATCAATTTCCTGGATCAATCTCCCCATAACTCCAGTGCTCCGAACACACCGTGAGCAGCTTTCATTGAATCTGTTTTCTACTGAAGGAGGAGTCCTCTTGCCCCTGACTGATTGACAGTGAGGTCTGTGGGTGCAGTGAGTCACCAGGAAGGTAGAGGACACTTGGCTTGGACGGCCTGCAGAGCAGTGTGTACCTGGTCCGTGTGCTAAACCAGTCTTCATACAGGAGCTTGTTAGCTTTCAGCATGTGATGTAATGCAAGAATTACATGCTTGAGAGGATTCATTTGGACGCAACGAAAGATAATTTGTCAACATATTAGTTCGCCAGTGCTGCTGTCGAACTGAAGGGCACAGTGTGGACACATATCACATATCACATAGTGATTAGCAACTTTTATTAAAACAACTAGGCAAAGTTATACACAGTTAGTTATACACAAAGGCAAAGTTTATGGTGAAAACAAGCAAGCCAAAGCAGATGAAGGTAAGAGGAAGAAATAAGATTAATGAATAATAAAGGCTTATAGTCCAATAACCATGGCAACACACGTGGATGTTGTCATGACCCAGATACATGCTATCATATGATATTGACTGTAGATATAAATGTATTAAGCTGTCCTGATGCAAATGAAGTAAAACAATGCCCCCGTGCCAGAGCATCTTTAAGATTTATCACTGAAATATTAAGACTTCCCCTTTGTCAACTGATAACTTACAGTATTGAGGGAAAAAAATGAAATACGTAAATACTACTGCTGCTTCCCTGTCACAAACTGAGAGCATAGACAACCAAATGTGTGGGGAAAAAAGATCAGCGTGTTGCCATAGTGATGGTGACAGGGTTATCTTGGCCCAGACAAAATTCATTAAATCAGAAAAAAACATGGAGGTAAATCAGAGTTAAGGCAAGGGAAGACCCTGTGTTGAGACATGGAGCTGTGCAGAAACTGGGACCAGGTTTGCTAAATGCATGTGTTATATACTGCATCCTTTTGAGTATTATTTTACAAATTCATTGCTGAGAAATCAAACTTATGCCTCCGTGGTGATTCATGAAGATGGAATACTTATCAAGTGCCAGCAATGTGCTGAATTCAGATGCAGCCTGGGACTTTAAATCCAGCCTTTGTCGCTCGTTGCCCCGTCTCACACCCATCGTCCCCATTTCCACTCTGCTGTGAATTATCAAATGAAGCCTACTGTGTGCATGCACATAAAAATTGTCCTAAATTGAGATTGCATGCATATGTCTTGTCAACCATGTGAAGCCTGAACACTAAGAATACTAAAGGCCACCAATGAATTTAATTCCACAACAATTCATTTACACCAGAGTGCACAAAGCAGCAACAAAACGTACATCTTAAATAATGCAGAGGATGTTCTTTAAGGCAGTTACACAGTTAAAGTTTTGAGCTACTAACAGTGGGGTGAGGTCTTAACTTTTTCATAATCGTTTTAACATTTATGCCTTTTCATTGTAAAATATTCATGGGGGAGGGCACGGGAGGTCACATAATGCAACATCCTTGGCGGCAGAATTGGAACAGGTGGAAGAAGGTTCCTCTGCAGGTATCCCTGTGCTATGAGCATCACATAAGCAAACAAACTGCTGGACAATGATAGCTGGCTGACAGGGAGAAAATGACTTTGCGAGCTGTATGACACCTTAATATCCTCTTTTTGTCCCTGAAGAACAAACGGCTCTTTTTTTGTCTGTGTGTGGGATCCATGCCTATGGAAATCTTAAGTATGATAGGACATCTGACATTGTGGTTATCAAAATTGAACAGAAGTTAGGATATATACATGCATAAAACTGTGATGGCAAAGCCAAAGTATATATTGTGTTTTTGTACCTGTAAGAACATAATCTCCAGAACATAATTCACGCGGGATTTTGGATGTTTCTGTATATTGTGACGCAGAAAATCTGGCAGCAAGGATGCATTTCCTAATCTGGGTCAGTAATGAGTGCAAAAATGAAAAAACAGCAAAACCAACACAAAACAACAACAGCACCATGGTCATGCCAAAATAGATGAGATGTCCGACCATGATTCATCTAAGTGAAGTGAAATTAGCTACTGACCAGGCTTTGTCCAGCATCGCTGTAGACAAACAGTGCAACCTTGGTTCTACAGACTGAAGGTTATGTTTCCAAAATAGCCACAACACCTCTGCTGTGTCGCTGAAAGCAGTGTACCTGTGTGTGTGTGTGTGTGTGTGTGTGTGTGTGTGTGTGTGTGTGTGAAACTGCCACTTTTCATTTAATAGGCCTCTCTATTGTGAAGCGGTCCGTACCCTCAAGAACTTTCCTGACAAAACCATCATCTTTCAGAGTAAATTAATGAAAAATTGAATCCTTTCTCTGAAACCACTTGTTTTGTGATATCAGACACCTTTCCAACTGTTAGGCAGTTTTCTTTCTCTGCTTTATCTGTAAGTCAAGCTGTTATGAGCGGGGGCTTTAGAAAGTCAACTCCACCTGCGTTTTAAGATAGTTGATCCTGCTGAATCCTCTAATGGCAGCGGTAGTTATACGTGATCATTTAAAACATTACGGGAATATTGAGAGGATCAATTCAAGCATTTGCACAGTTCATATATTCATTAAATAATGTATTAAATCCTGTACAGACAATATTTAAATGTCATGCTTAAATTACAGCATCATTGAATGAATTTTAAAAATCTGCTCATGTATTTATGAAGTCGCAAATGAGTTGATACTAAACACATCAATCAACTGATCCCTGATGTTTTCTGCCAAATTATTCAGTGTTGCTGTACTATACACCCTCAATAGTAATAATTGCACTATTACTAAACTGTTTTATGCTTATGTTTAGGCATTGGCAGCACTTGCTTAAAGTTAAGGAGCATCAATGGTTTGGTTTAATACATAAAAAACATGTTTTTTGACATTTGACAAACTCCACCCACATTGCGGTGGAAATCTGAATTCACAAACTGCTGGACATGAATCAGATGTCGACACAGGTCGGTTTGTGGCTATCTCTGCTGTTAGATGAGAGGCGTGTCCCGAAGAAAGAAGAAACAATAAAGTAACGCACAACATCTAAAGCCAGAGCAAGAGTGCAGGCAAACAAAGTACAACAACAACACAGCAAAGGACGAGGAAAGGCAGAGCCGGTCGCAGCAGGCCAACAGTAGCACAGCTGCAGGCGGCACAGCACAACAAACTCTAATGAGGGGCATAATCAACAAGGACGCACACTGATACAACGGGATACATCTGGGGACCGACAAAAGAAATCGTATCGTTGACACTCAGACAACAGTAAGAACAGGAGGAATCAATACGCGGCTAAAAGCATATAAAACAAACATAAAAGCAGCACAGGGACAGAGTACTGTTAGTGTAGTTATTGAGCTGGAAAGCGAGCACAACTATGTGAAAGACGGTCTTGGATAGAGTCCTTGAAGGCAGGGAGAGATGAAATTGCCCCGTTTTATGGCCGAGCCTCTCTCCCCTGTTTTGAGTCATTCCTGCAAGCCTCGTGATTTTATCTCCCTCTGCTCCTTCCTTCGGCGAGATCATTTTAATATAACGCCTTGTTTGTTTATGTACAGCAATATATGCAAGGTTTATTCTCCGTCACTCTCCGGTGCCACCTGTGATCCCCCAAAGTGTAAAAGTCTGCCAAGAGCACTCGTTTGTGCTGTGTCTATTGAAAAACAGTCCCGCGGTGGATAGTGCCAAAAATCTGCTATAATGGGCCCCAGGATAATGATTACTTTGAGTGATGGCATAATGAGGGCTTTATAAATATGCATGGGTCACTAGGGGTAGTAATATTGTGGATTATTAAAACTGCAGGGTAAGAGGTCAAGCTAATGAGAGGAGGCTACGGGGTGGTGGTGGTGGGGCACAGCCACCGACACAGGAATGAGCCGGACCAGATGTCTGGAACACGAGGTTGTTTTCGCACCACGGGACGCTGAAGTCGTGCATTCCCACCTCACCTGAGCTGAGGCTGAGACAAAACATTCGTCTCCATTACTTCTGAAGTCTGTTCAAAAGGACAGATTTCCTCAGGAAAGGGTGTGGAGTTTGAGGCGGGGGGCGCAGAAGGAACATCTGCCAGCTGTCCACCTCCAGACACAGCCGAGAGGGCTTAAAATGTTGCGTGAACAAAGTAGGAGCTACGACGTCGTACATTTTTCAACAGATGTAGCTGCTCCCTCCGTGTCTTGCACCCTGTGTTTTCACTGGATGACAGCGGGGTGCAGCTCTGCCCACGCCAGATTCTGTCACTGACCTGGACCATATGCTAACAGTTGCTGCTATCCACCTCCGCTGCTCTCGCAGTGTCACGTAACAGGACGGACTGAAGCTTAAAGCCGAGAGATGCGTAGCAACAAGCCGGGACCAGCATTCATCATCAGCATTGTTTATTGGCCCAGACCAGATGACAAAATTACTTTTTCCACCACTGGTGAAGAGGCACACGGTATAATTCACCGGTACTCACACAGCAGTAAAATTAGCTCCTGAATCATTTTTTGGTAGCATGGTTTCTTCGGTTGCCATGGTTACAAGGCGAGCTGTGGCAGCGAGCTGGAAAAGTTCAACCTTTGTCAACTCAGACGGCGTCAGCCGCCGTCTGCTCCAGTCTCCAGAACAACGGAGGCTGCACCGATACGCCCGCCGTCTGAAAGCTCCATTAATCCTCAGTCAACACACCATCCCAATGAATAAAGGAAGTAATGAGAGTATTACAAAAACACACAGAAAGTATTACAGAAGGGTGAAAAAAATAGTTCCGCGTTTTGAGTTGCTGTATTTGAACAATCCTTCAGGTGATCCATCTTTGCTCCTCTCTCCAGTGTCGAGCGATATGCTCAGTGACCTTAATATGTTTCACACAATGGCTCATCTGCTGCTCCATTAGTGTTCACTGCAAGTTCACTAACATCGTGGCTTATTACTGTCTGCTTAACTCCATACTGCTTGTTTTAGGTGACACCTGAATTACCCATGGGGTAATTTTCCTGATACAATTTCTGTGGAAACATTGCGGCCTTTAAATTGCTTTGTTAATGTAGTTACAACAGCTGTTCATGCACAGACTGATCCGGATGGCCTCTTCATGTATTTTCATGTTTGGAATGAGTTTGGCAATGTAAATGGCATTAGCATACAAAGATGTAAAGCAGATATGTGTTTCAGACACAAGGACTCCTGTAATAATGTTGAGTGAAATGAGCACTGAGTTGTTTTCTTTGAGTTTTTGGGAAAGCATTAGACTGAACTTGGAAAGTGGCTAAAACACAGAGTTGTGTAGAAAACCTGCACCTTCTCTACGGGGTGTGACAAAGTATATATGGTCACAATGCCCTGGGCTACTTTTATGCAGTACTATAAATACTTTATTAGTCAACAGGCCTGTTAAGGGAAAGGTAAAAATGGGCCCAGGAGACCATGGCGAGGTCTCTTCTTGTATAAACAGTGACAATTTTATTGTTTTGCATTGTATAAGATATGAAATGCTCTGTTGTTCTTGTAAAGTTTTTTTGAAATTACAATAATAATGGCCATCAATTGCCTGAAATTATAATGAAAGGTTTGTGTGGGAGATGAAACAATACTGAAAGCGTATAATTTCTTGGTATAATTGGTATAATTTCTTGGTGGTGCAGTGGTTAACTTCTGTTTTTTTTTTTAAGACCCCAGATGTTCTTTGCTCTATGCCTCTGATGGTTATGCACAGTTTAAAAAAAATAGTTCCCCATAATAACTCAGACTTGTATTTATAGATGATGCATCAGTTAGTTGGCCAGTGTGATTGTGTAGTTAACGCCAACTTGAGCATGTAATTAACTACTGGATTGCTTGGTGGGGTTTTGGCTCTTTGCTGGATTAGGGACACAAGTTTCCCATTGTCTATGAATCTCATGCTCATTATAGGATAGGAATTACTGTGCCTGGCCCCTTTTTATATCTTTTTTACCTAAGAAACAATGATATTGTGAACAAAGTAGTAAACAGAAAGTTATAATAAGGCCAAAGTCAAACTGCTATGTAAACATAAACGAATAAGACCAATCCAAGTACATCAGACAGTTTTAGAAAGTATACGTTTATTCTTATTGTACTGTTCACTACAGCCCAAAAAGCGCCAAATCGCAAAAACCTAAGAAAATGATTTTAACTACTGACTGTAATTACTAACTGTTAATTATCAACTTTGTTTCCATTGTTTTGTAATTTGAGATTCATTAAACTTTCACATTTTCATTTCATACAGTACCTTCATAATATTCTGATTTTGAACTCAAACAACTCTGTATTTGTCCCAAAGTAAAAGACCTTGCCATTAGTTTCAACTTGTATAAATTAATTGTATACTATTTGTTCATTGTATATTATTTCAAAATCTCTTGCAACAGCATCTACAAAGAAGTTTCCCAGGTTCATCGTAATGCTAGCCTCCTCTTTCACACCTGCAGAAGATACACAAGAGATTGCGCAGTGTTTGTGCAAACACACATCAATCCCACCGTTTTCTCTGACACGGGCATGCACATGCTATACTGGTAGGGTGATCCATTGGGAAATTCAGGTGCTGCACATTTCTTGGGGGTCACATTAGTGTTGATAAGGGAGAAGTGCTGTCATGCACAGAAGTACGATTTTGCGCCTGCATTACCCCGGGGACCGCATTGCAAATGCTAAGTAAGGACATGAGCACATGCCTGGATTGCAATGAACACTGGGACTGCCTTGTATGTGGACGGGCAAAAAGTCCAGGCTTTGCTGGAGGTACTATTTAATAATTCATGGTTGTGTATACATAAACCCTGCAGACGCATCTGTTTGCCTCTCACAGAGTAAGTGCAGGTGCAACATTTCTTCACTGTGGATATGGACATGACTGTCATTTAAGTGAACGACAACGGTAAGAAAGGGGGGGGAAAAAATGTGGCGTAATGTCGAAGCCCCAAAAGAACTTGTTTTTTAAAACTGCACGCAAGGAGTTCTGTTGTTTGCTCAAGTTACTATCTTGTTCTGTCTCATAAGACCTCAAATTTTATCTTTTGTGTGCAAGATAAAGAAATGGCTCAAAGGGCTACACAGATTATTTGAATAACAATATTTTCTCCCACCAGCCTTATTTAAAGGAGTAGTTGAACATTTTGGGTAAACACGTTCTTGTTCTTGCCAAGAGTTAGATGAGAAGAGCAATAAAATTGTTGTGTCTGACGTGGAGCTGGAGCAAACAGCTTAGCTTGTCATAAAGACTGGGGGAAACAGTTAGCCTTCTGTTGCTGTATATCCCCATTCACTAAATATCATGTTATGGTCTTGATGTATAATTTGTAAAAAAAAAAAAAAAAAAAAGTAAAAGTTGCGGGTTTCATAGGAGGATATTTGCTGAGCTGTTCAAGTGGAGTACAGCGAGTTGTCAGTTGTCATTTCAGTTTTTACACTCAGTTGTATTAAGTACACCCCACTAAAAGTAATGCAGTCTAATACAACAGCTCGGCAATAAATCGTCCAGGAATGTTATCATTTTCAGCTTTTGTTGAAGGTGTTTTTGATTCAATTTTGCAGTCATTTTGAGGGCAGTACTTTGTTGCATTCTATTATGCCTGTAATATTTTGTCAGCTATGTTCATATCAGTCAGGGTAGAATAGATATTCAAAACACCTCTAAGTGTAATGCAAAAGTAAATGTAATTTATAAAATCACTGATTTGTTACCTTTGGCACTTCTGAAAGGGCAGTGGAGCAATTTATTTTTAGTTTGACAACATAATTAGACTCGGCCCGTTAGAGGAACTGAATAATGACTTACAGACATATTCTCCCATTGTGTGTGGTGCATTGGAAATGAACCCATCCTCTATTTTGTCAGTTTTGGTTCAACTGGCAAACAGGAAGGGGGACTCCAATGCAGACAGTGGACATGGCGAGTCGAGCTGAAAAGCAGAACGAGGTTCAAAGTGGAGCTCGCGGAGACAATTGGCAGGTGTGCAGGATGAAGTAAGCCTCTCGAGCCACAGATACGGCTGAAAGCTGTGACCAAAAAAAAAAAAGAAAGACAATCTGGCAAATAAACAGAGGAAACTGGCACCGGGTCTGAAATCCCTCCCTCATACACTCACTCACTCTGCTCTCAATAATAAAACTCTCTATATGATGTTTTAGTGAGTAGTAAATTGAAACTGCAGGCACTTATGAATCAATAGCAATTTGCTGTTATCTGCAACACTGACAGATACTTATGACACATACATATATGTGATATCAGGAGAGAAGGGAGCTGTTGCATGTTCAGATACATAACAAAAAGTTGGGTGTTGTAGTAGCATGGGTGTGCAGAGCCTCTGGCAGACATGTTCAGTTTGGATTCAGAAATGTATGTGTTTATCAGTTTGTGTTGCTTTACTGTGTTGTTAGTACATGTATACTACTGAAACTCTTCGTAGTATTCATTTGACTTGGCCAACAAGAAACAACAAATCAGACACAGATATACTAAAACAAATTTGTAGTGCTGTTTGTCACCTATGAAGATAATCTCCTGAACATCAACCTGTGGGAGCCTGTTCTTTCAGCTGCGTAAAGAACCGTCTTCATCTTGAAGGCCAACAAAGAGCCTGAACCGCTGAGGGGCTTCCACGACCCCCGCGGCTCCACTGAGGAGGGAGACGTCCTCGCAGCGTCCATCCACCGCTGACTCTTAATCCTGTCTCGTAAAATGATGGCAGCGGGGGGTCCTGACCGCTCATGCCACCCATACTCTTAACCCCTGCCTGCAAGTGTACGCCGATTTAGAGCATGAATCATCAGTGTGGGATTATATGGAGTGAGTCATGTCAGCCAAGGGATGCCCACTGTGCTTTTCAAAGGATGTGCTGGCAGAAATATTCTGCAATTTATCCGCTTGGTTGGATAATACTGGAGGATGCATCCTTGTTAGGGCAGAGACCCGAGGATAAAAAAATATCAGGTCCAATTTAACTTATCAACAATTTAACAATTTCACCAAAGTTGCATCAGGGATTATGAAATCAAAGAAAACTAAACTTGTTGTTTTTTGTTGTTTTTGTCCTTTTGTTAATCTTCCAAGACAAAAATACACTTGCCTTTGCCTTAGTACTCTGACTTTGCACATTAGCATTTGTAGTAGTACACATTTCTGAGCCAGTCATGCATGGAGATTTGTGCGATGTTGTGTGCTGTATGCAGTGTATCAGATCGCAGTCATGGCTAGCCACTAAGTTTGTGTGATAAAATGGAAATGCGGATGAGAGCTCGCGGATGCCAGCCGTTAGATGAGCTGTATTGATAGTCGTTTCCAAACTTAGTTGATATGCGCCCAGATGATACAGTACTTTCCGACCCGGGGTATGTTTAGATCCTGGCTATCTGCCCGGCGCATCAACCCCCTCCTTTAACTCATCTTTCTCGGCCATCTTCTCAGCTCGTTTATCTGCCCGGCTCCGTGCTCGAGCGAGGCACTTTGCTCCGCGTTCAGCCATGCAGACAGATCTGATTGTGACGGGCAGCGAGGTTTTCTGCTGCCGTCCCTGTATTCAGCTGGGAAACGCCACCGGATGACGATTTGGTCAAATAATTTCATTAACGACCACAGTTATGTTTGTGCAGATCAGACTCAGGGAGAAATAAGGAGGGATGGAGAGGCACTCCCCTCCCATCCTCCCCTCCCCTCCCCTCATCACATGCTGCGGCTCCTCCCTCCCTCCCTCCCTCCACCTTGCCCCTCTCCAGATCCCCTCCCTTCCGCTGTGTCTCTCTTTCTCTCCGTCTCCATCCCTCCTCTGCTCTCTCTCAATCTCTCAGCCTAGGTGAGACTAACAGAGGATACACCCTCACTACGGGTGTGGGTGTGTGTGTTTGTGCGCCGTGTGAACCGCATGTGTCAAGTGTGTGTACACGCGTGGGTCCGCGGCTGACGGGAAGGACCGGTGAAGTGCTCTGGACTTGGATACCACACATCCTTCTCCTCATGCATATTTGCCACATTTTTTAACAACACTCCAAAATCCGACCATTACAGAAATCTCATTTTCCTCCTCCCGGGGCAGCATCTCGATGGAATCTTCAATCCTTTCCCCAGTATCTTGGATTTAATGAGCAGCTACTGTGGAATGAAGCAAGCAATTTCCAAATTCCCTTCTTTGCAGCTCCGGTAAGGATAACTCTCTGCTGTCTCCTCCCTCTCACTCTCTTTCCGTATATCTGTCTCCGTTTCCTCGCACTTCCTGCCCGATTTACTTCTCATAACATATTGACAGGTGCAAGTAGTGCACATTATGGGATAGGGAAGCAGTTAAATGAAGCAGAGCAAGCTATTTAGGACATGGAGAGCGGGAGAAAATGAGGATGGGCTGGCTTGGGAGCATGAGAAGTGTGCAGGGGAACAGAAATGTGTGCCGACACCAGCAGTGCTGCTCACGCTGTCAGAGGCTGGAGGGAAAAATGCCCCACTTGGTACTTGCTATTGATCTGCTGTTATTTTCAGCTCACATCCCTTGGTGGTGACAACTTTGCATGATCTACCTGACAGTAATAGGATTGTTCTCTTTTTTTTAACACTGACAGGAAGCTACTTTCTCATACAAAGGAGGTAAATTGTGATATGTGGGTGTGCAGAATTTGACATGCATATTAAAATGAACGTGTGTGTGTGTGTGTGTTTGCTGCCTTCTGTTGACAGCATCAGAATATGTAAATTTGTGCAGGAGGCGTGTGTGAGGAGATGTGGGTGCTATGTGACAAATTGGGACTTGCATACCTGCACTTACTGTCGTAGACACACCCCCTAGCTTCAGAGGTGGGTGGGTGGCGGGGGGCTATACCTTTCCATTATGTTGATTCATCTACCTGATGGGGCCTTCAGCAGCAGCTCCGACCTGACAGATCATCACACACTGATTTGAGATGGCTGCCTTGCAGAAAGGCATTCACGCATCTTAATGATTGATTTGAAATTTAGTTTATTGACTGTTTCTTTATATTTAGGAGTATATAATGCTCATCATATATTGATTAAAATGCCATGTTAATTACACTTCGTCAGGCGGAGGCATAAAGCAAAGTTGCTGTTTTGGCCCGCTGTGTATAAGCCGAAGGAGCTTCTTTCCCTTTTATCTTTACCGCTGTCTTGTTATTAATTCTCTGTTCATCTCTCCATCTTGTCTCCATGAACTCTACAGGGAGGGGAGGCTGTAATAAAGGAGAGAGAGGGAGAGATGCTGGAAAAGAAGACAAAGAGAGAGAAAGGGGGCGCTGGCACTGAAAGCAGGGAAGGGAATAGGAGAATAGAGATTGCTTGTGGAAGGTGAAGTGGGAAGAGAGGAGGGGAGAGAGTATACATCCATGAAAGAGTGACAGGAAACCAGAGACAAGTGGACAAATAAGGCAGGGAAGGAAACGGTGTGTGGTAAAAAAAAAAAAAAAAAAAGAAGAAGAAAAAGGAAAAAAAGCTTCAGAATGGGCTCTTAGGTGAGCAAACCTCCTCTTACAGCTTCTGCTTTTGGTAGGGGGGGGTCCGCATACGCACTCATCCACCCTCTCCAAAGGAAAACGTGATAAGTAGGCCAGGGCCTGCATCTCACACATGCCTGGCTGCATTTCCTGTAACAGACATCAATATCGCATTTCCCATTTCAGAGTAGAAACCATGATAACGCCGGAGGATGGAAAAATAATAAAAGATAAATCAAATTACCCCACCTTGGTTGGACCTTCTGCTTCTGTTTCATCTATAATTCCTCTCCGGCACTTAGGCAAGGTCGACCAATACCGTTGCATATTGAAATAAAGGTGCAGCCACAGCGGCTGGTTGCATTGCAGAGCTTGAAAGTAATGACACGTTTATGGTGAAACATATGCAGGCAGATTGGCTCCAATGCATTGTATGAATGGAAAGGTTTTGTCTCATTTTGTGCATCACATCTCGTTGCTGTTTTAATCCTTCATCAGTTTCAGCAGCCAAGATGTGGAAGTGTCGAGGCAGCGTCGGTATAGATTTAAGGTTTTAAAATAAACAATGCGGCTCTGACTTTACTCAGTGAAGCTTTTATGAGGGTTTTAGCTCAGATCAAAGATTCAAGCGGGGAGGTATCCCAGGATGCATGATGATGTTATTTTGAAACAGAGGTATTTGGCTAATTGATTGGTTTTATTGGGTAATTATTTAGTGATGTCTCTCTCTTTCCATTTCAGTCTCCCTCAGCACCCACCCACCCGCACACTAACAAATATTCAGTTCCTGAAGTCTCACCCAAACTTTAAAACACGTCTTAACTCTCAAATTTAATGATTGACATTATGGGGACCTGCTTTTTGTCCCCATAATGTGACTGCATGGACACATTTAGGTCCCCACAACATGAGTGATACCTGGACCTAACACACACACACACACACACACACAGACACACACAAACACAGGATGTGGTATAGTGTTGCTCGCAGGAGACATTTCTACCCTCCTCGGCTGCAGTAAAAGCCTGTCATGCAGTGGGTGACTTGCATCCAAGAGTGAGTCACTGAGCCCGTGGATGCACCTCCACCCACAGCCAGCACTGATACTGCTCATCACCAAATGAGAAGTTAACAACTCATTTTTCCCTCAACTTCCAAGGCAATTATTCTCAAGGCCGTTATAGCGAATAATGGCTATTACCGATGTGGTTCCATGATCCACCATGATGCATGAAATGAAGTTGGCAAATTTGTTACAGCAATTCTCAGCTAATGGTGTCCGTAGTGGTGGACTCACATTGTAAAGTTGTGCTTCCCATCCCAGTGTACTGCGTGGCTAGACACCATTTACCACACAGGCAATGTGAAAAATCTTTTAGTGTTATTTTGGTCACTGATTCACCATCTGTCATTTTCCTTCTCCTCAGTGAAAACACTATGACCAGGGTTTCATCCCAAGATGTAAAACCAAATAATTCTCACTGTGATACTTCACTCAGCTGTGATACTCAACTCAGTTCAACAATCTTTAAAGCAGTTATGGATAATAACTATCTACAACCTAAAATGGTTGCAGAAGCATTAGGCAAAGATCAGCCAATCGCCACAAGTGAATCCAATTTTTTTTTTTTTACACAACTCACAGCTAATCATCCTTGGATACAGAAATGATGAGCAACAGTATTTTTTTTGGATAATTCCATGAATTATGTTCCTGAATTATAGTCTTAGATCTTTAATATTCTGTACCCCCTCATGGATATAAACTGGATAAACAAATCATTAATAAACATTTTTCAATATAATAGGGTCCAGTGCAACACCACTTCTAACAACAGCCTCAAAAACAGAGTTAAATCTCTCTTCTAACACAAGGTCAACAAAAGGTATGCTTCTCAAAGATAAACAAAGAGAGTTGTGGAAAATTATGAGCCATTTGTGTCGGGGTTGGGATGTGGTGGGTGAGGTATATCGATCAAACTGAGCCAGTACAGTATCCTATTCCTAAATTATTGACATTATGGATCATTCAGAGACACAAATTTTCAATATTTTGATCAATAATGAAGGACCAAGCACAGAACCCTGAGGAACTCCTTCAGACTGTTCTCAGAAAATTCAATCTGCCTGAATTTAAAGTATTTTGGGCAGTACACAAACACACCTGTCTTTATTGCAGCTGGAACACTGTAAGATTTATTTTCATTTTGATGATGAAATAAAATTATTCAGTGCTTGTGTAATCCCCCTTTCCAGACCTAGTTAGTAGCAGACCCTCCTAGATCTCCTCCTTTTATCAGACATAAAATATCTGCACTCTTCCACATCAAAGAAAATGTATTTTATCCAACGCTAAAAAAAAGATGAGTCAGTAGTTCAGTAATTAAATCTGCCACAAATTTTAACATGTGTTCTCTTTTCAAGAAACAGCACCCTGCTCCACAGTGATACATTCACATGCACTCACATTTCAGATTTGTCAAGTACAACAGTAGACTGCAGCAGCTGGGGGTTAAGGACATTACTCAGCAGTTGTTCGTGAAGGATGAGAGGGCAGTATTCTCTCACTTCCCCTGCCTAGTTTTTCTCAGCTGGCTGAGCGAGTCTAAATGGTATAAATTGGAACTTGTATAAATAATTCAGTAATGGCTTTTATCTCCTGTATTTGGATGCATTACATGGCAGGCACAATAGATACTCTCATATGTTCCAGTCTCAGACTCAGCATTCACCCCCCCTCTCTGACCTTTTCTGCATCATGTTGTTCTACAAAAAAATCATATCAAACACCTCCTCTCTTCCTCTAATTTTCAATTTTGTCTACAATTTTGAGTTTTGAGTGCAAATCAGATGTTACTCAGACATTTTTGCTTTTCTTTGTGATGAATTAGGGCAAAGGATTGTGAATCTGCATTAATTTGTTCTACTAAAATAATGGCTAGACTACAACTAGATGGTCAACATCTTTCTACTTTCTGTCATTGCCCCTGAGAGCAGCACATTCACTAGTGGGAACAACTGGCCACCCATCTCCATGAAACCTACTGTAAGGGGCCATTTAAAGGAATGACCGCTTTCAACCTACTGTAGATGTGAAGACAGAGTAAGTGCCATTTCTTCTACATCTAAATATAACAAAGCAATTCATCCTGTATAGGACACTGTAGTGTATTAAACACATAAGACAAGGGAAGGAGAGGCATGATGATGCCACCGCATTCATATGTTGAGGATGTACAACTTCCTGAACAATGCAAAGTCAAGCAAAACGAAAAGCTCGTCATGAACTGAAATCAGTTTTTGCAGCATAATTCAAGAACTAGAAAGTGGACAAATCTTTTTCCAAATATGACACAATGATGAAGTCTAATGATCTAGTGATCTAGTTATGAGCAATCAAGTTCAATATCTCCATAATTGAAGCCTGGCCTCTGTTTAAAAACTGCCCTGCTTGCTGTAATTACTAGGACACAAACAGTGCTGCTGTTGGGGATCATACAATGGAGGCACTTTGATGCTTGTGAATAATATATGTCTACAGTTCCTGTGATGTATTTACGCCTACAAAAATGTAGGTACGTGAGCCAACGCTGTTTGTGATTACTAGAGTCACGCTGCGAGCAGGAAGCATCGGCTTTCTTCCTCACAACTGGCACAGAGCTCTGCTTAGAATTATATATACTTTCTATCTGGTCTCAGAGACGTGGCCTGACTGTGTTAAATCACCTTTCAATCTCAATTTACAAGGTCTTTGGCATTTCACCCCCCCTATTAGTTTGGTCGGAATTGTTTGTGCCAGTCCATTACTGACAGCCAAATGAAAGGACACACAATACTTCTGGGTTGAAGCTCAATAGATTCCCTTTGATTGCTGGCACGCACAAGTGAGACGCCTACTGAAATTGAGGGGGAGGTCAGGTTGGAGAAATCCCAAATACTTGTCCAGATGCTTCTGGGGTTTTTCTCCTTTTTTTTTTTTGAAGAATGTAAGTGAAGAGATTGTGTGTGTTTGTGTGTTGGGGAGTGTAGTGTTAGGGCTGAGTTTTGGACCATAAAGCGCAGGAAAAAAGATTTCTTTAATGTCTTTGCCCAAAGGGTTAACAGAAGATTCCTAAGGCAAGACCAGGCAGTGACGGCAGGAGGCAAGCTGGTCACAATCTTCAGATTGACCAGCATTCATGTTTATGGGAAATCTGTATTTCCTCTGGGTGTCTAAAAAACAGCAAACTCTAAGCGACAAACCCATACTGATAAAAGAAGCACAAACGTTATTTTAATAAAATTTTTAAAAATTCTCCTCCATGCTGATTGGCTTAGCGTACCATCAAGTAGCACTTTCCAAAAAAGCATGGAGGCAGGCACCGTATCAGTGTCTTACAAATGGTCATTATTAATAAAAATAGCATTGGTGGCTGGTTGACATCACTTTTTAATCTTCAAAATTGTTTCCACCAACTCCGCCCCACACACACACACACACACACACACACACACACACACACACACTCACACACACACTCACACTCACAGTTGGAGGTCAATTACAAATAATAATACATTTAGTGAGTCTGCTCCCCCGGCCCTCAGCGTGTGTGTGTTACTCTGATGCTCTGGAACACACACACACACTCCTTACAAATCCTGCTTTGTGACGAATATTTCAAAAGCTGTAACACTCAAAGCTTGCTTGAAGACTTGCAAAAAAATGATATAATTAAACCATGAAAATAGTATTTATTCATTTTAGATTAATTTCCGACTCAAAAGAGCCAGTCTGTTACATAAGCACAGCTGGGTGAGAGGTGCCTCATCGGTCCTGGATGGTTTCCCAGCCCTGACTGTACCGAAGCCTCCACTGTGATCAGCATCAGTTGAGAGTGAAAACACTGGCGAAAGCAAAGGCTGCCAATTTCTCAAATTATCATGGATGACGCATGAGAGCTCTTTTTTGAATAAACGCAGCATCTGTGAAATGTTTGGACAATACATATTTTACATTTTTTCAGCTGGTAGTACATTTCAAGGCAAGAGCATCGAGCAACAAAATTGGTGTTATGGGGAAGCAATGAGATGCAGGAGATTAGAAACGGCATCACTTATTCGCCATAGTCAGGCCGGCGAGGGCCTGACAAATTGAAGTTGTTAATTGGATGGCTTTTAAAATTATGTGTAAGGGTGAGATTGCCAAATGTAAAGGATGGAGGCATGTTTTCACTTTCACGGTCAAATGAGCATGTGTATTAGCTTGTTAGCAAGCGGCTGAGCCTTCAGTGCAGCATTTACTGCAAGAAGACGAAGCACAACAAGGCAGCTGACAAGGGAGGCCTTAGCATCATAAAACTCCAACAAGCAAAAGCCAATTTGCAAAAGTTTTGTTTTGAAAATTGGCAGCTATTGTGGAGAGATCTGTGCTCGTAACGCACACACACAAAAAAAAAAAGCGATCAAAGCATTCCTGAGTTCACTGACAAGCTGACATGGCCGATTCTGATCGTTTGATCATTACCGAACAATGCTGTAAAAACAAACAAAAAATAAATAAATTGGAGGACATTACCATAGAGACAGAACCATCCCTAACCAGAGCTCAAGGTGATATTCAGCAAAAAAAGAAGTAAATGTGGCAGATTAAAGAAGAAATCCATTGGACTGATAGCTGGAGTAACAGGCACAGGTTTTTATGTGATAAAAAGAGCTTCTTACCTCGTCTTTTCCTCGCTCACTTTTTACATTTGAAACTATTTTTACTTTGTTCATGACAGTCTCTTTCACTGAAGTTTAAATAAATAAACAGAAATCGGAACACTTAAATGCTAATGAGCACATCTTAAGACAGCACTTTTATTTCAGGTGTCGGTGAAAAAGAAAAGGGCTGGTGTCTTTCACTTGGGTTTTTTGCTGAATCCCGCTGATTATCCAGATAAATGTGATTGTGTAGTAAAATGTATTGCATATACAGGACTATTTTGTGTGTTGTATTGTCTCTAGTTTCTCCACACTGGATTTGGGACCTCATGTAGGGGTCACTTGATATGCAGACTGTGTCTTCAGAGACTTCTCAGACTTTGTTCACACTGCAGGAAAATCTGATTTGTTTCTCAAATTGGATTCTTAGGACAGACGGTCTGCCCTGTTATTTGCGAGCGATCGGATTAGTCTTGTGTGTCCACACATCGCCAACCTGCAGTATCTGCATGCATGGGTTGCCGTAGTAACGGTGTAGGTGTTACTAACTCCCCGTTCTGTGACGCTCTGCGAGCGACTGTGAAGACACTTTGAAAATCCGATTTGAGCAGCCAGAGCATCCGTCGGACCAAACCACAACTGTGGAGATTTCCACCTCAGAATGCATCAGTCAGATTTGGACTGGCAGTCTGACCAAGGCTCAAGTCTGACGCGTTATTCTTCCATTATCTAGAAACTGTGGTAAATTTCAGCTCGTGCAAACATCTCATGACTAAGTTATCTACTGTGAGTTGGCTCTGTTCACTCCTGACCAGTTACCAGAGAGATTTCCAAACAGTTTTAGTTGTGTGTGCACAGCAGTGATCCGCCCACACAGGTGTTTCCACTCACTGGGCCTGATTAGATCTCTCTTTCAGGACGCTGCGGGTGTGCTAACATGACGCCTGTTGCACGTCTCCCCCACTCTATTAGTCCTGTTGCGCCTGGTGGGTCAGGGCAGCTTTTTGCCTTTGTCAGTGTTATTAGTACATGGGCTTTGTTGAGGTCATTTAATTTCACTCACAGCCTCACAGTTCAGCTTCAACCTGAGCAGAAGGCTAATTAACCATGGTGAATAACAGATGCGTGCCGAGCGTTGAACCTTTTTGTTTTCAGTCGGTCGGTCGTCACCTCTCGGCGGTCCTGCTCGTCACTCTCTTTTTCAGCAATTTTGGCTTTGGCAGTGGTGTTTCACCAGCATACATCACATTTACCTCATCCGCCTGATAATAATTTATCATTCCAGACATCCTGTGGGAGAGTGGAGGAGACGTTTACGACAAAGAGTCTGGGCGAGTCTGTCATATCCTGCTCTTTGGCTGAAATTTCACAACTGAGTGTCTTTCATTGGGCAGAGGCACTGGAGAGCTTTGGCTGATAGTTTATGCAGTCTGTAGTTGGGACTCACCAACCTAAAATTAGGCTATATGTATGCAGCTGGTCGTCAGTGAGCAGCAACTAGAAGTGGGCTATTTCATCAACAATTGTGTTTCCATTTTGTGTATGTATGTGACTGCCTGAATCTTATTATGTTTATACATATGGTAATATGCAACGACTTTGTTTTCACATTCAGGTAATGCTCAGCGCTTTTTTTTTTTTTTATAATTTACTGTGTGCTGTGTCTCCATACCCTGCAAGCATGTGTGGTTCCTCTCCCTGGCAACCATGTTGGTACCATGTGTTTGTAAATGAGTGTCATCGCCACCCGGGACGAGTGATCCGCCATGCTGCTGCCCATCACCTGCTCCGGCGGGGAGCGGACGCTGTCGGGAGCGAAAGTGAGAGGAGATTACGGTGGAAGAGGCGCAGGCGGGACGACGACGCTATTGTAGCCGCGGTCTTCAGCTCTAATGACCCTAAGTGGGCCAGGCTGGGTGAGCTTTCCTTTCTTAAGCCAAATTGGAAAAGACCCTCGGAGCGGAGAGCTGAGGTGCACCGGTGAACTCACCGCGATCTGTCAGCGAAGGGGTTAGGGGAAGCATTATTACAAGCTTCTATGAGCTTCTTGTGGTTTGGAAAAGCATTATGGATCATAAAAGTTTTTTTTTTTCAAAAATACACCGGCGATAGGCTTTTAAAGGAAAGGGTATTAACTGAGTGGAGTCCTCTGATGATTGTGATATGGCATTGATCATGAGAAGAGCTCAATAAAGGTTTAAGGACTTAAAACCCAACCCCTCCTGAACAAAACAGTACTTGTGTGACATCCCACTGCGAGGTTTCAAATTGTTAAATCCATCTCTTCACGGTCATCGTCATGACAATGTACTGAAAATATACATGTATATATGTGTATGGAAAGTGTAGGTAGAAGTAGAAGAAAGGCCACAGTATATTGCACTTCTGCAAGGCTACCTGCTCAGCTCTCCAAACTGAAGCCGACATTTAATTTGCAGCCAAAATGAGGTGAACTTTGTGCGAAGCAGGGTCAGTTTACTGCTGTAATCAAAGTGCCCCCACTTTGCTCTTAATCTGACTCACACTGTATGGGAGGAAACAGCTATGTGTGCGTGTGTGTGTGTGAGAGAGAGAGAGAGAGCATAATCCCCTATAATTTCAATACTGTCATAAAACATGCATAATTTATTCCACTTTTGGTCACTTTTATCTAAAGTGTCTCACAGTAATGTAAGTGAATACTTCAAATGAGGTATCAATGGCAAGCCAAGCCTTTAAAGAGAACTGAAAGCCACGTTCAGAGAGCGCCTTGCTTCAGCCATCCACGCTGTTTCCAGTTCAAACACAATGTTGTGTAATATGATGTCACACCCGGAGAAATCCTCATGAGCGCGCAGTGGACGAGGTGCAGACAGGAGGACGAAAAACATTTTGTCCCTTGACGCAGCGTCGCTTACGTATATGATGGTGGACTGTGGATTTTTACCTCCACAGTGGGTGTGGAAATGTTCCAGTGTGGATAATCGATCCCTCACGCCCTGTGCACACACTCGGCCTGGCTTGGCTGCTTCTTCATTTTTATTTAAAATAACTTCTGTCGTTGTCTGCGAGAGTCCGGAGAAGTGATTATCTCAGATTCCTCAAACGGGCATGATATCGTCTTCATAACCAGCTACGTGCTCCAACAGTGTTTTCAGTTGGCGGCTAGAAACCGATTGGGAAACCGGCTGGAAATTGATTTCCAGAGATTCCTCTTGGGCAGTGTTTTTTTTTTCTTGTTTCTGCCAGCTCCTGACTTCTTTCTTCTTCTTTAATTAATCTTTGTCACACATTCCCACTGAATGCACAGGGTTTTTTTTTGTTTATTTCATGGCTCTATCATGAAGGATTCTGAAAATAAAGAGATATAGAAATATGCAGAAGCTGTAAAAAAAAACAAAAAAAACCCCAAAAACAATAATGGAATTAAAAAATTTACAATGTGCTGCCAATTCAGACCTTGGGTCACATTTTACTTTGTACAGAAAAGCAGCATTTTAAAGCAGATAGTAATTGGGATTCCTCGAAACATAAAAATGCTGCACAGATACTGCAGGTTGGTCAAAGTGAAAGCCACAGTGCCGATCTGTCTCTGCTGTCCTTGTTTCAACAAATCATCAATCAGGGCATATTTCTCTTCAGCAGAAATCCTGGCACGTGTTGTGCGTCTGAGCGACGAGCCAGTTGTGACCTTTGGTTTACATCGTGTCTCGTGAATGTTAGTATTCTTGCTAACAGCTGTTATGTTAAAAAAAGAGATCAAAAATTTATCTGGGATTGCTTTTTTTCCCCCAAAGAAAAACGCAGCTCGATGTGAACATGTTAAGGCCTTGACATCTTAGGTGCATTTTGTAGCTCCAGTGCACATGTCCTTTCTCACATTGTTCTCCTTGTTTTGTAATTTTTCTGATTAATCTCTTTCTTTGGCTATAAATTACAAAACCGTTTAGCCTTTATCAGCTGAACACATTAAATGCATCCAGTTTTGGTCATGTGTGGACTGACACTGAATTTGGATCCATCTGGTAGATCCTGGTCTGCACTCTCACGAGTCTGCTAAAATGTGCCCTGTGTTTTAACATGTATGTGATTGTGTAATTCATACAATTGACATTTTTTAGAACATGACAAGTAATGGCATCTGTAATACCAGCACTGATCCTGGACCGGTTATTACTTCTTACTTATAAATATTACTTCATATATGACTGGAACAACAAATTTTGTGATCTTGCCGCAGCTGATTTCAATTGTCATTGTACTTACTGTGTGTCAGTGTACCTGTAACAGTGTACCTGCATTCTCATCTACGCCACGTCCTTGCTACTGTTTGCAGCTGCAGTGGCCCAATTTTCAGGCACAAATCATTAAAGTTTCATCTCGTCACATCGGTGCTGCAAACAGATGGACTGTCTTCCACTGGGGGGGGGGGCACACCACCAGTGCTTCCCCTTCTCAGTGTAAATTTTGCTGCTGAAGGTGTATCATGTAGTTTTCAGTCACCGTCTACACTGACACGCTCATTTCGCTCATCACTCGTCAGTTGCCAGTGCACTGTAGCCTTGTGTATGTTCCACTATGTATATTCAATTAAATTTAATTCACTTGCAATGATTTATTTATGTAATTAGACACAATGCCTGACATGGCAGAGCACACACCATTTGAAATCTGTATTTTACTTGAGGGTGCTTCCGTCCTACCAGTGCATCTTTTTTTTCTTTTCCTCCAGCTGCCATGTAATGTCAGAATGGCTGAGACGAGCTTTTACATAGTGCTTAAAAAGCCACCTGACCTTTTCATTCCCCTAGCATCTCATTTCTAATACTATAACTTATTTTTTTGTCAAACTCCTTTTTGTCCCTTCATGTTGTTTTTCCTTTTATTTTAGTATATTTTGATTTGCTTCTTTCCTGTTCTGTAGTTTTGTTTTGAAATAATTCACATAGATGAATTTGATTACAGTATTGAGAAACTACAGCACCATTAATGTGTTTATTCTAAAGCTTGTTTGAGTATTTTACTGTAATATGCTTTTGGCAATGTGGAAAAGTAATAGTTGAGCTGCTGTTCTAAAGCCAATAAGTCCTAATACATAACGGGAGTGCAGCAGTGTCTCTGGATTCTTTTATCCTGGACGCTAAAATAGAACACAGCATTTAATTTAATGGAACATTAAGCAGTGTTGTTGCTCAGTCTGAGCTCCATCACTGATTAAAGAATTGCAGTACAGCTTGTACGCAGCTTGTGGTGGCTGGTAAAGTGACAAAAAGTCACATTCAAACAGTGTACCATCTGAAATAAAGCTAATATCACGATGTAAACCACTGTGCTAACTGTCGTTTGCTCTGTCCTTCCGTCACACACACAGTCCTCCACTGTTCAGCAGTTAAAATGCCAGTCTGTCGTGGGAAGAAGCTTCTCGAGTCCCTGTGGGCAGTGACCTCCTCTTCTCCATTAAAAGTCGCACAAACACATCCAAAACAAACTTAAATTTGAGATTTTGCTGCTCGTGAAATATGCCGGAGTCACTTCCGCCTCCCACGGGGATTCTTCAGATCTTTCTTCCCAGTTGTTGTTTAAGCTTGTGTGCCACGGGGAGTTGTTAAGTCACTGTAGACACAGCACTGAGAGCCCTTATTTATTTTCAGTAAATGTGGCCTTGTTTGTCGGAAACACTTTACGTCAAGCTTCAGAGATGTTCCCCGCCTAAACAAAAAAAGGTATTTAATGACAATTCCTGTTTTGGCATGGTGACTGATTTCTTGTAAAATTCACATTTGTGGTTACATTGGATTTGACTCATACAGTAAGTGGCTCTGCTCTTATTTTTGGGCACGTTGCCGATGCTTTGACATTTACTGTAGTTAACTTCAGCCTGTCAGATTTTGTGTTTTTTCTCAAAATGTGTTCTTCAAAACTTTCCGCTGGCATTCAAATTAGCATTTACATCAACTGAGCTTTTTTTTAAGGTCCGGACAGTAGCAACAGAATAATAGAATTTCCTGGACACGGTGTTCAGCTCCTCTCTTACAGCACTTTTGCTTTTGTATTTATTTGCACTTGTAAATGGGACATGAGACGGAAGTGGCAGTTGCGGCACTTGTCTGCATTACTCACAGCTTGAAGTGGCACTATACAATCTGTTACCTGGAAAAACATAATTGGCCTGAAATAGCTGTGAGCGCCATCTAAACTTTTGATGACCTTAGGATGTTTTAGGCGTTGATAGCGCTCTTTACATTTATAATTAGGAATGGCTGTGAAGCTCTGCAGGTGTGTGGCAGAGAACTTTCTCTGTTAGTGTTTTGTAATGTAAAAAAAAAAGAATGAAATGGAAGTGAGAGAAGCCTGTTTCGACAGGACACTCACTCAGGACTACAGCGAATCTTTAAATCTATCGTGTGTGTCCCTTCTGTCTCTAAAATCAGTGTGTCTGTTTCACATATCCAGTTAGGACCAACAAAAAAAGACAAAAATATCTTCACAGCATGTCAAAGGCAGACATCATGCCCAATTCCAGTTTGAGTCATCTCGCGCAGCGGAGACTGCATGAACGCACTCATGATCTCACTGCTTCTGCTGTGTCCCTGAATGTTTCTGTCTTTGGTGGGAACCGTCAGCTCCTCAGTATCGCCTCTTCCTCTTTGATGTGGAAATGGTTTACGATATCAATTTACCTGCTGTCCCAGTTTTGCCGGAGTTGTTAACAGCTGCTTAAAACGCTCACCAAAGCTGTTTTTATTGACGGTAGCACAGGTGCCTGCTAGTCATTGGGTAGAAGGGAGTCGTTTCATGAGCAATAAAAGAGCTGAGAGAATGGATACCACTGACTGTCTGACAAAAGCAATATTTGTGTCATCAAAACAGCTGTACTGGTCTGAATCTCAGTTATAAAATTCAAAATGGATTCACAAAAAGAATTTAAAATGTCATAGGGATGGTAGCTACCACTGAGGACGGTGGGGTCATGCACTCAGTGGTATTAATGGAGATCCGGGGAGTTTAAGGACATCTCTGGATTGGAGTTTATACTCTACAATTGAACACGTACTTCAAATGGTTTTAACGGCTAACTCTGCTATTTTCAACCACTGCAGCAGTGTGGCTTTTGGTCCACCATTTTAGGCCTGACTGAAATAGCTTAACAGCTAATGGACTGCCATGAAAGTAGGTAAAGATATCCACAGTCCCAAGAGAACGAACCCTCAGTATTTCTGATGACTCCTTGACCTTTCTTCTTGCTCCATCACAAAATTTTAATTTGTTTAATACTTTTGCTCATAACCAAACACCAGCAAACATGTCATTCCCATCAGCCTCTTCCAGTTGACTGATAGTTAAGAAATACCATGCTAGCATGGTAAAGTAAATTGGTGAACAAATTTCTGCTAAACATGCAAGCATGTGAGCATGCTAATGTGCATTAATGTTGACTTTTTTTTACATACCTGGCAGTGTATGGAAATCAAATTCAGAAAATATAACTGCAGACATTTAAATAGATAAATATTAACAAAAGAGAAAATAATGACGTAATATCCGCCACAGGAGTTCAGACTCATGATCTCAGTGTTTCTAATTCTCTTGCTGATCCTGGCCCTTGTTTTAATATGAGCGTTCCCTGTATTTGTTAAAAATGGAACCTCCAACCTGAGTGTCCTGACTGCGTTGGTTATTAATACAGTAAATGATGAGGGGAAATGACTGCTGGACTAATGCGATGCAGACTATATTGACTGGAAGAGACCATCACTTACCACAACTGCTGTGCACTCCAGAGTGTGTGATGAGCGATGCCATTTTTTCATCACCGCTATGGCCGACAGTCAGCCTCGCTTTGGTTTCCCCCACTCTGCACCCGTGGCTGGTTTCATAGTGCTTGCTGCTTATTTATTTATGTATTCCTACTATGGTCTTCTCCTACAGCGCAGGCAGCCATGTAGGAGCCAAACTACCACTGCCGAGGCTAAATGGATTACTTTTTTATGCAATGAATGCTTATGAGTGACCCCTATCTGACATACTGATTTATGGCTAGTTTAACCACCTTTCTCCTGTATTTCCCTTAATATGCTCACAGGTGAGTTAGAGGGTGCATGTTAAATTCTTACTGGGTGTCGTTGAACAGATCTCATTGGAATTCAAGGCTGATCTGTTGGTTTGTTTATAGTGAAGTCCACCCCTCAGGCTCTAGCTACTTTGCTGACGGCAAAGCATAAAAGATTATACAGTCTGCAGATATGAAATATTTTCTGATGTATACTTCAACCAAAGACTCTGGACCTTTAAAAGAAAATGTTGCTGAATGAAGGGTTATTAATAAAAAAACAGACTTTAAGAGGTCCTTCTAATTTGTGTTGTTTGATATTGATTATATTTAGGTAAGAAAAGACTGTATGCAGTGGCTCATGTTTAGTCCATTTGTTCTTTTGATGCCAACTGAAAAATAATGAACGTCCTGCAAACTATAGTGAAGGTCTCCAGTATATACATGTTTGAGGCAAATTTGGTTTCATTTAATTACTTTTTTAGGGTGAACAGAAACATGAGGACAAAATAAATCCACATAACTTGTATATGTTTTGACATGCCTAATTGAATGAATGAATGGGGTTTGGGGTTTGGGTTGGCTACCTGCTACAACCAGAGCTCTGTCTGTAATTTTTTATACTGTCAATAGTCATTCATTCTACCGTACACTGTATATGTAATGCTAGTGTAGCAGGTTGCTTTTAACTTTGCTGTGGACTCCATATTGATGGAGAAGATGGAGTCCCCAATCAGAACCGCTCAATGTGACCGTAAAGGTTCAACATTTCCTCCTGACTGACTGCTCCCATCGAGTCAGAGTGTGAAATTTTGAACAGCATTGGTAGACTGCTTAAAAAAGTTCCCCATTTTGTAGTAGCTCTCCGTTTGGTCTCGATATTGATTGGTATCCTTCGTTAAACAACAGGTCTGACCTCTCCAATCAGCCGGCAACGGAGTAATTGCTTTGTCATTTCTCTCCACAATGTTTATACTCAGCAGGTTTCCTTCATTTCAATCAGGAGCTGCTGACACTGGTAATGACTGCAAATCAGGGTCCACCACTTTGATTGCATCCCTCATCATATTTGATTAAAAAATAAAAGTAACATCAAACACATTAGTCGCCATCTGCTACCATCCAACAAATTAGCGCATTTGATTGGTATGCAATGTCTTCTTTAAAGCATAGGTCCTTTTCTTATGTGAGTCCAAATGGTTTCTTCTTCATCCCTGAGTTCAATACAATTTTATGTTATGTCGGAACAGTAGAATAATGATGACATCTGTAGGTACCTTATTTATCATGTTATGTTGATGTGGTGGCAATGTTGTAATCACAAAATAAAAGGAGACCAGATTTATTTTTTAATTTATGAGTAAAACCTCATCCCTTTTTTTCATTCCTATATTACTAATCTCCCCACATAGAGAAAGATGATAAAAGTCAGCATAGGCTATTGCGCTGCACATGTAATTGTAACTTTGTCATAAACTAAGTGCTTCAAGTACCCAACGAGGAGTTTAATGGCTCTAAAAACCCAGAGACGCCTCTCTGTGCCCCTAGCTTTCTGCTCGCCCAGTCAAAAGCTTTGAGCAGGAACTGCACAGCTAATTAGTCACACCTCATTCAGCCAGCTGACTCAAGGTTATTTGGCTAATTACATGCAGGTAGGGATAGTTATGCAAATACGACGCCCTGAATGGTGGTTTTCTCAGAGCCGCAGAAAGGTCGCCGTTCCCCGTCCTTGCCTCGTGACCCCCGCCAGCAGAAGACGAGGTCCGAGGCGACGGCAGTGGAATCGTGTTTGGCGACAGAGCACGCAAAGTCACGCGCCTGACAGTCCTCTTATCTTGTTTCAAACACAAAGGTCAGTGTCAGCTCGGCGTGGGAAGATGAAAGCTAATGGACAATCACGCCGCAGATTTATGAGTGCTGTCTTTCAACAGGATCCCATTTATAAATCTGACGTGTCAATTGCTTGTGATTTACTTTGTGCGATAAACACAAAGACCAGGCCTCTCATTTTCCAAGATCTCTTCAGTAATGGATATATCTTTTCTCAGGTATAAGGAGAGAGGTGTGAGGTGAAGTACATTCAACAACTTGTACATTGTGAACCTACATTTTATAAGACAATAATACAGCTTGTGTTAGTTTTCAGTGAGAATTTTATCATTTTATGTAGAGTTAAATACAACTTCAGTCCATGTCTCTCTAGTGCAGTGAACATGAGAAATAATGAGTTGGCATTCCTCTATAAATAATGAGGTGGAGCGTCATCATTGCATAAGTGCAGTGAGTCAGTTTTTCAAAGGTGTCACTTCATTGTGGTTTATCTCCCGTTGTAATTTCAGATCCAAAAATGGGATAGATGCTCCGTCCTGAAACAACCACATCATACACTATATTACCAAAAGTATTCGCTCACCCATTCAAATGATCAGAATCAGGTGTCCTAATCACTTGGCCTGGCCACAGGTGTATAAAATCAAGCACTCAGGCATGCAGACTGTGAAACAAGACATTTGTGAAAGAATGGGCTGCTCTCAGGAGCTCAGTGAATTCCAGTGTGGAACTGTCATAGGATGCCACCTGTGCAACAAATCCAGTCGTGAAAATTCCTCGCTCCTAAATATTCCACAGTCAACTGTCAGCTCTATTATAACAAAATGGAAGCGTTTGGGAACAACAGCAACTCAGCCACGAAGTGGTAGGCCACGTAAAGTCACAGAGAGGGGTCAGCGGATGCTGAAGCACATAGAGGTCGCCGACTTTCTTCACAGTCAATTGCTACAGAGCTACAAACTTCATGTGACCTTCAGATTAGCCCAAGTAAAGTATGCAGAGAGCTTCATGGAATGGGTTTCCATGGCCAAGCAGCTGCAGCCAAGCCACACATCACCAAGTGCAATGCAAAGCATCGGATGCAATGGTGTAAAGCACGCCGCCACTGGCCTCTAGAGCAGTGGAGACGTGTTCTCTGGAGTGATGAATCACGCTTTTCCATCTGGCAATCTGATGGACGAGTTTGGGTTTGGAGGTTGCCAGGAGAACGGTACAATTCAGACTGCATTGTGCCGACTGTGAAATTTGGTGGAGGAGGAATTATGGTGTGGGGTTGTTTTTCAGGAGCTGGGCTTGGCCCCTTAGTTCCAGTGAAAGGAAATTTGAATGGTTCAGGATACCAAAACATTTTGGACAATTCCATGCTCCCAACCTTGTGGGAGCAGTTTGGAGCGGGCCCCTTCCTCTTCCAACATGACTGTGCACCAGTGCGCAAAGCAAGGTCCATAAAGACATGGATGACAGAGTCTGGTGTGGATGAACTTGACTGGCCTGCACAGAGTCCTGACCTGAACCCGATAGAACACCTTTGGGATGAATTAGAGCGGAGACTGAGAGCCAGGCCTTCTCGACCAACATCAGTGTGTGACCTCACCAATGCGCTTTTGGAAGAATGGTCAAAAATTCCTATAAACACTCTCCTCAACCTTGTGGACAGTCTTCCCAGAAGAGTTGAAGCTGTAATAGCTGCAAAAGGTGGACCGACATCATATTGAACTCTATGGGTTAGGAATGGGATGGCACTTCAGTTCATAGTATGAGTCAAGGCAGGTGAGCGAATACTTTTGGTAATATAGTGTACATCAATAGCTATTTCAATTTATGACTAAATCTGTGCCCCGCTGTGCAGACGCAACGTTGTTGATGCCCCAAGTTGTGGCTGGAGCAGGACAAAACAGAATGGAAAGTTAAATGTTGGACTTTGTAGGTTAAATCATACCCCATGTTTCACCTGCAGTTTATCTTGTTTTGGCGAGGAAACTTTCACTGGGGAAAAAAAAAAGACAGAATTAGTTTTGAAAGCGCTTAGTGTTTTGGAGGCATATATTTCTTCCACTGACATAAAGGCACAAATGAAGACTTTCACATTCAGTAAGGCTGTGAATAGCACATTCCTTGCCAAGACAATTTGTACTACCATTGAAATCATTTATATTACAATCTGCCAATAGAAATAATTGAAATATTAATGGACTTAACATTCTGGCCCTCTATCCACCTTGCAAGAACAAGAAGCTTTGAAACCATCCACAAGTGAAGTGAATAGTTGTATTAAAAAGGCTGAGCAAATAGTTACAGAGACGCTGCAGTTTTTCTACCTAGTAACTCACCTGGGCAATATCCTGACAGGACAGGACTCAAGAGGTATTAACCCCCTCCCCAGGTAGAGGAAAAAACTCTTAAACAAGTCAACAGGTCTCAGTAAGATGTAGCAAAATAAAACCCCCAAAGTCACATCTTTTTATCAGTCCACACCTGTCAATTTGCAACTGTCATGCTCCTTTTTTGCTAAAGTTTGGCTGCATGTTGTAAGACTTGTGTTGTCCTGTGTGACTTTGGTCTCCTTCAGGATTAGTGGGTCCAGAGCCTCTTAATTAAAGACAAAAGCAAACAGAGGGGAAATGGTGGAACAAGAGCAGCTTTTCAATCATTTATTGACTCGCAACTCAGAAAGTCCACCTCACCCGCCCAGCACACACGGGCATACAATTTCCTCTGTGCATACTGTTATTTAGCCCTGTTGTTGAGAAGAGTTTGTTATTTCATATCATTCACAACGTGGTCTTAAATTTTGGTTTATGTGGACTTAATAGTTTGGGCGATATAACAGTGATATGAACCAGAAATCAGAAATACATACACAAGTATTTACATACGAACTGCAACTGAGAATTTGTCCAGGGTGATGTAACAGCTTTTTAAAAATGTAATCATGCTAATTTTCCAAACTGCCAACATGGTTATAATACAGATATTTGTTTGTTGTTTAATTGAATGGAAGAGGCTTTCATGACATTCTGAGTGAAGCAAGGTCAGGTTGACAGCTGCCACACAGTGAATGTTAATCACAATATTCATTAACGGTTTCTCACCAAAGACTGGAGAATTTTGTGAGGCGATCAGGAGTAAGCTCAGTTTTCCCCTTATGTTTTTAATGTTTTATCAGGTTTTCAGTTACTTTCAGTGAAATGGTTAAATGTTAGGTTTGATCAGCGTAACATTAAAAAACATTAAAGATGTCTCTTTACAGTTATTTGCATACGCTGGAGCTGTGTGCTGCATATTTGCATTGTTTATTTTTCCTCATTACTTCGTTTTCATTACCTGCATGGGCTTCATGTCTCTTCTTATTTAAAAAAAGAAAGAAAACTACAGCATACAGTCACTCAACCTGAGGACCTGACGAGTCCTTGTACTCGGAGGAAATATAAATTTATTTCCTGCGTTCCCTACTTCTCCCCTTGTTTCCATGGCAACGTGACAGGGAATGAAGGACAGGCTATTGGCTCTGAAGTTTCTAACTGCACTAATGAAAGTGCTCCAGGAAGAACATGGCTCCCTCTGTGTTGTGAATCATAAGAACAGTTACAAGAGTCTTTTTTCCCAAAAACAGCATTATCCAGATTGTGTGCAGTATATTGATATGTTGTCTTTTGTGGAGCTGGGTGGTGTTTTGTCTAGTAATAATGCTATGCAGGAACAGCTTTTACACTTTATGAGTTGTGCTTTACATCTGCGTCTTATGTACTCATTTGCCTAAAACTGCAACCACGTATATAATGGCCTCTAGCACGCAGCATGGTTGCAGAGGATGACTTGGCCGTTTTGAGGCTGATAGCCTGGTTTTCACTGATGTTATCTGGATATTTAGAGCATCTCCTATTTATTTATGTGGAAAGAGAATGATGCATAGTATTAAAATATATTGCACAGGTACTGTATGTTAATATGGATTTTGGTGCAGAATTCATTAAAGGACCCCTGCCTCATCAAATGACTGCCGAAGGTGTTCACTGTCATTGCCACTCCTCAGGAAAATAAAAACACTGCAGTCTGTGAGGTGTGCCCTTGGTGGCACCACTGGCCATGGTGCAGATGTTTGGGCCACCTGTATATACATGAAGAACCCCTCACAGTGCTCTGTGGCCTCGCTTCAGCACAGGCAGTAGCAGGAAACCACGGGAAAGGACATGGGCCCACTTCGCTGAATAATCAAACAAATCTGGTAATTAGGCTTTGTCCTTTAAAACTGAATTCCCTGACGGAGATTCGAGAGAGCCCCGCAGTTATATTTTTATATCTCAGTAATTGCCAAAGTTGACAGAAATTTCTCTCTCAAGTTGATGTTGTGGTTTAACTTCCTTCCAAAGTCGCTGTCAGATGAAACTAGTGTGAAACACAACTACCAGCTGATTCTGTCTGAGTTATAAAAGCAAACATCTCTTTGCAAGAACAGGTTTATGGTGTCAGAGGAAAAAGAAGGTCTGATTTAGATTTCAGCTTAGAGAGGGGAATGCACAGTATCCTCAGTGGAATGAGATTCTTATAGCTGTGTTGATATGGTTTCAGGCACAAATTCCTCTGTCCTTCAAGGGGAAAAGCCATGGCAGGCATTTTACTCAATCTGTTATGCTTGGCCTTCCATTTTTATTACTTTGTCACTCATTTGATACTATTACAAATACAGTTTGTACTTTGAGTTGCTTTAGAGTCCATACAAGAAGTGACAAGTGGGACTGTGTATTTTTAAAGCAGCATCAGTTGACGTTTTTGGGGGCAACACTGGGGCAGCTAGTTAGAACACCCCAATGATATATTAATACTTTATAACGCTGTTATGTTGAACTTGTTAGCAAACATTTGACCATTAAATCATCCAGGAGACAGAGCAACATTAGCATTCATCGTGTTTCCAATTTTGAAATATATTATAGGTTCAATCTTGCTCTAAAATTCAGCTTTTTAGCTCCTAAATGCTCCAATTTGTTCACCAGACAGTCACTCAGTTCTATCTGGTGCTCGGCAGGTAGTTTATCTAAACATTCTCAGTGAGGACAGCTGCCTGCTGAGGCTCAAAACAAGGCCGGACAGTGCTGAGACTGAAACAAAGCTCTTAAAGTCGCTGGCAGTTAGTTAACAAAAATGAACTACAGTAAAAGATGGCCTGTTTAGCTAAGATTTATGTACCTACTATTTTACTGTTTTTTATATATCCAATTTTACAAATTTGTATACATTTTAAGACTGTTATAACAATTGACCCAGATCAGCAAAGTTATGAAGTAATTACTTTCTAGTGTTAATGTGTGTTAAATGTGTTGTAGAGTAGTAGAATGCTGCCCTTGTTGCAGGTTAAAGATCAGTGAAGACCATATGAAATCAATAGAGTTCATGTACATAACACTAATGTGGGGAATGATATCACTTCCATATGTCCCTACTTGACATTGTTTGTCATTAATCTGAGATAACGATGGCTGTAAACTGCAGTTAATGTTACCAGCTTGACCTAAGGACACTGTCGAGTTGTATCAGGTCATGGAGGAGCAGAAATGTTGACGCAGCACTTGTTACTGCCGTATATCACAATCATACACAGACATGCCATGAAATCAATATGAAGCCAAGTAATTATTGCCGGCAATCAGCGGGGGGGGCATCTTTATACTTCATTTGGTTGACGCACAGCAACACCCATAGCAAAAGGCCATGCTGGATTTAATACAGTAATTTTATGCCACGAGGGAGACAATTTGGCATAAGGGATGGTTTCGGTGGAGTCTTAAGTTTTCACCGAATGGCCCAGCAGTGTGGAGTGCTATGTAATTCGCTCTAATGGCTTAGCACACAAAAAACCTGCTGATATGCATAAATTCATACCAGTTTATGCATACATAAACAGAAACAATCATTTTTTCTCATTTGTGAGGCACTGAAGAAAAAGGGTCACCACAGTGCACCTTCATTTATTAGTCAGGTAAACAATATCAAATGCAATACTGCAATAAGAGGAAAAACTGAAAATAATTTGAAAACAGTGATTAAAGGATCATAAAGGATTTAAAGTAAAAAAAAAATCCCCCCTTGATGGGAGATTTATAAAAGATGACTGTTGTAGTGCAATGTTCACACCATCATTTTGAAAGACATCCCACCTTCACTTCCACTTTTGTTTCTTTTTTTGGGTTTACATCATGTCAAGCTTTCAAAAGGCATTCATTGTTTTTCAAAATGTCGCCTTCCATCTCTGACAAAGGCACAATATTATCTGGAATTCAAGGCTGACTTTCAATTGCCTCTTTCATTTTTCAAATTTATCAACTTAATTTAAAAATACTATTAAGGGACACCGGATGACCCGATTAGAACTCGCAGTTCAGCTAATTCACATGTATTTTTCAGTCAGAAAATTGTGTAATTATTGCTGGCTATACTTCTAGTAATCCTTGTCAGAAAACGCAGCATCTGGAATAGCACTAGACATTAGCATTAGCAAAGACTCAGAGACCCGCATCTGGCCAAATGTAGAATTAATATGTGCCTGCTGCAACTGGGAACAAGGCTGATCACAGCTGAGCTCGTGGACTGGGAAACCAAAACATGAAGCTAAATGAGGCTAAAGTGCTTAGTGAACTCAAGGGAACTGCAGCGTTAGGTGATAATTCTCTGTGGGTTGTTGCTGTGAGCAACCCCTCGTGAATGAGATTTCATTCTGTTGGTGATTTAGAAAACTGATGGTTGCAGCTTCAGCTGCAGATCAGAGAGTGCTTTGGCGAGAACTTTCAAATTTTCTGTACGAGGTACGATGACAAACTGATCACTTGAATTCATACTGTAACTGGCTTACCTTGATTGATTATATGAAGTGATGGGAAGACAGATCTTTATATTCACTCAGGCTGATTTCTTTAACCTGGAAAACCAATCCTCAATTCTAATAACCAAATTTGCTATTATGTAGTGAGTACCTGCTGGAGTTGGATAATGTCATCTCACATTGTGTCCACATATACTGAGTAAGAGAGTCTGTCACTTCTACACTCTGCACTCATACACTCAGCTTAATCGGAGTGCTGGAGTTTTCCTTGGCTCCCATCTCTCTTGTTTACTGTTCAAACCAGCCGGATCATTAAGTAATTGGATATCCACCAAGCACCTACTGTGCTTGTTTGGGTTTTTTTTTACTTAAGATCTGCCTTTTCCACCTTTCCAAGCACACTGATTGACAGATGTTTGTTTTCTGCCTGCGTGCAGCGGGCGGAGTTGAAGATACCGAAACCACAATCCTCTGCGTGCGTGCGAAAATAATCTGGAGGACGGTAACAGCGACGTCCTGTCTCGAGCTTGACACTGTGAGAGAAGCTGGCTAGAACACAGTGATAATGAGAGGGAGTGGGAGGGAAGGAGGGACAGTGAGAATTGCTTCTAGTCTTAGATGTTGTGCCATCTCTTTATCATCCTCCCATTTCTCTCCCTCCCTCCCTCATGCACTTCACAACCAGCTTCTCCTGTCTCTCTCATTCCCATTTTTTTAAACCAGAGGATGCGTTCTCTCTCTTCTCTCCGAGCAGGTCTTTCATCCTGTTCCCACCTTGCGTCTCTTCACTAAGCAAATTCTCAGTTTTCTGTCTCTCTCCTTTTCTTCCATTTTGTTCCTTCCTTCAGCACATATAATTATTAATTTCTCCATTTTTAGACGCTGTCACATCCAGGCGCAGTAAAAGTCTGTTCAACTGCAGCTTATTGTTGTTGGTCTTTTTTTTTTTTTTTTAAGAATATCCCTGAATCACTCTTCCTGAAAAGCAATAGATCTGTGTTCTTAGAGGGATCTTTGTTATGCCATGAATTTCCCTTTGAGGGTTTAGTGTCAGCAGACCTATACAGGCTGTGGCTTTTCAGAAAGCTTTCACTAATAGCTCAGGAGCTGTTGGTGGCGGTAACAGATGTTAGACTGTGTAAAAGGCCATAGCTTTTATAGGACTATACCCTTGAAGTGATACTTTATCCAAAGTCTATATTTAGTCAAAATTTGGTTGATGGCATCACTGGTGCTTTTAAATACATGGCTGCCAACTTTTTGGATTCTCATTTGGTGTATGTATAGGGAATATAGCAAATGAATTGCTGTAACTGTCTCTTTTTTCATGTATATGTTTCAAGTATACAGTATATACACCATGTCTACTCCAACTGAAATTCAGTTGTTGGCCTGTGGTGGTGGTGGGGTCAACACCCAGTGAGATATCTTTTCATGGGACCCACAATCCCTTGCGGTGCCTCATATTGCATCAATGTCTATGAGCATTCTATATCCTCATTTATAATTAAGATAGACCTTCATTTGAGCAATATACAGTATTCCCAAAGTACAGGGAAGTACTGTTGGATATAAGAAATAGTGCATATTTTCTATAGTTTTGTAGATTCCAGTGGGAGGTTGATTTTGAGGACCCACGGAGTGGATTGAATTTCATACTTAAAATAGCTGTGTTTTCCAGCAGAAGCACCAGACACCCCAAACGTACTGCCAGAGAAATCCCCAGGTGTCCTGACAGATCTTTGTCATTGCACTAAAATCTTAACTGATACAAAGCAATCAAGTCACATTTTTTCCAGGAGAGGAAAGTGGGGTTGCCAGTTAAAGCGGTGAATTGAAGATCAGAAAAAGATGGCCTGTACCATGATACAACATCAGTTGTGGTATCTTGCTTCCTTACTTGCTTGTTGCACATCAGCTGTTTTCACTCTATAGTTCAGCAAGTGAAAACGCAAGAGGCAAAGATCGAACGTGTCTTGAAATACCACTGTCCAGATATGAGGGTAAACAAACAAACAAAGCTAATAACAGAAATTGTTGTGTAAATCTCTAAAAGTAACTGACCTCACTTATATCAGCACTTTTGCCTCGCGCTACGCTTGTGTAAGCTGTCTGTGTGATTTCCGTTTCATATATTTTATTAAATGTTCATATTAACCTTCAACCTACAAGCTAAACTTCACAAAGTAAAATTCATGGAGGGAGTTGAGAAGAGAAGAGGGCAAAGTGCACATATTTGTTTCGTTCTTTATAGTCTGTCTTCAGGGAGACTAGCTGCGGGGGTGTGTGTCTGGCACTGAGTAGTCCTACTTTCTATTTTATGCTCCATTTGTTGCAGTGTAACTGTTAAAATATACCATAGCATAAGGTCCACCTCTCTCTATGGAAAAAAGCAACTAAAGACAATAACAATGATACATTATAGAGGAAATAACAATATGTTCCATATATGGTCCGTTCTCTCAGAGCGTGATAACACCACCACACTAAACTATTTCCCGGAGGACATTTGAAAATTGAAAGCGGTCAAAGAGGAGATGCTGCTGATAAACATTTTGTGTTTGTGTTCACAACACCCATTTGTTTCAAATTAGATATGTTTGGCCAAGTGAGAAGAATGTAGGTGGTGTGAAGTAGCCCGACCAACTTTCCCATCCAGTTTGAGATCCAATTACAAGACTGTGAGACCAGACCTGACCTCAGGCATTTGACCAAAGCCTATGCATAAATAATGTGCTCACAAGTAGGAATATTTTATGTATAGGCATTATGACATTTTGTTTCGTCATGTCCATTCAGTCTTTAAACTTAAAGGCTGAACCGGCATCAGAGCTAACCGCATTAATCTGTCAGTACAGTGTGGCGTGCTCAATCTCTTTAATAGATTTGCGTAAATATTTACTAAGCAGTAAAAACCAACATAAAATTGACAATATGCTTAAGTGTTTGTAGCAGAAAGCTCCTGTCTTTGCCACATTTAAAAAATATGACATCTGCATTATGAAATTTTGTTTAATGAATAAATTATAGTCAAATCTTGCACTGATTCTCAGACTATTACTTTAAATCTGATTTACTGATTACAAACTCACTGCTCAAAGAATACTCAAAGTGACGAATAACGTATAAACGTAAAGTGACAAACGCTCTCAGGAACAATGTTTGCTTCAATGAGACTTTTTGCAGTTACCTCACAGAAATACCCAAAGACTGTGTGCACAGCAAAGATGGATTGTGTCAAGGCTTATAGAGTAAGACTTTGATTTGGGAAGGTTTAGACAGACAGCTGAGACAAGTATTTGGCAGTGGGTATTGAAAGTCAATGACTGATGTTACTCATCCCATAATTGATGTGATCTAGCAGGTTCACAGTTGGTACATGTCACCGGAGGATTTGACATTGTTAGGCCACGTTAGGAGGCTTCTTTTATGCGGGCCCAGAGGAGATGTAAAAAATCAACGCATCGCCTTAGACTAAGAAATTATGCAGGCTGAAGATAGAAAGGAAGGAGACAGCTCGGCGGCCGTTGCTGCTAAAACTGTAAAGCTGAAAAAAGATGAAAGCCAGATAGTTAACATCAGTGACATCACAGCAGAGGGGGAATTTCATCAGCTTCTTCAAACAGTCTTAATGAAATACCAAAGGAGGGCTCACTGCCTATTCTTCTCAGAAAAGGGTGGACCCCTGAGTATCAGCTGACAGTTCATTTGTAAACAGCCCTCCATTATTTTTTACCCCAAAGAAGCCTTCGGTTCTGTAAAGCTCATCAAGAGTTGAATGATTTCTCAAAAGGAATGTTGTTTACTGTTTAACCAGGAAGATAAGTGTGAGATACTTCAGTTGTCCATTGCAGGTTTATAACTATGTAGTCATATACACTGTATGTGTTCCTGTTGGACAATCTCAAATGAGATTCCATATTTTCCTGATTAAGCCATTCCAGTTCAGAGGATGGAGGTAATACATCCAAAGCCAGAAGAAAAAGAACTTCTGTGCTTCTGTAACAATAACAGTTTAGCTAGCAAGCTGACAAATCCCTAAACCAACATGTTTTTTAGACTACAAGCAAAACAAAAGACTTTCTCAATTTCACAGCTTCTAACACCCTCATCCTACAGATCATTTAGTGGTTGAACTGATAAGGGATCAGATAAACACAATAACAAGGCAGTACGCCTTCTGTTTGATCACACTCTATGAGATGAAACACGTTAATAAGACAGGGAATACGAGTACTATTACCACCATTATCACACACCGGTGGGATGGCTTATTCAAAAGACCGCTAAGCAATGTAGTTTACACTGGTGGAGTAAAGATTATGTAGGAATGATTACATTTAGACCCTGTCAACATCTGGCCAGAGTGCATCTCATGTCATCTCCCAAAGTGGTTTGTTAAATGGATTTTGATCCATCTCCACTGCTTCTCGGAAGCATTTCCACTTATTCACTTATTCTGTGATATGCAGTAGCTCTCTGACTGGCACGAGGCCCAGTAAGTTACCTACAGTAAACACTACATTACACAGGTGTTGCTAAACAATTGTCACAATGCAGAGTATTTCCCACCTATTCAAAAAAGACAATGTTTCTGTTAAGAGTTAAAAATAAAGCTCTTAAATTAAGCAGTGTGAAGAGTGGTTGTGGATGAACCTGTGCAGCTCATGGGAAAACAGCTATTCACCATAAACGCACAAAAGCAAAGGGATGCCATTAAAATGAAGCTGCGATACAGTTATTCATGCATGGCACTGTGGATGCATCGCAGCACAGTAACCCGGAGAACAACAAAACTTTAGTTGACCTTTTTGTTGCAGTTTCTTCTCTTTCATCCTTATTTTTCGAGGCAAGTTGGCTAAAAGCAGATTCTTGTTTACAGCAACGGCCTAGGGGAGTAGTTGCGAGAATAGGGAGGGCGACGCGCATAAATGCTCGCATCAGGGAACTGCCCAGGACAACTGAAGTCTACTGTTGGCCACTGAGCAGTTCCATTACAGCAGCTGGGGGTGTTCAAATGTTCATTAAATGCCGTGGGCTGTCTTGCTCTTTATGTTCATTTTTACATATTTACCTCTAGTCGACAGCTTCCTAAGCAAATTGGTGTAACAGCCACACTTCTCTTCCCATCTTTCGCACAAAGTGTTATTGCGGGATTTCCTACGCAGCGCATTTAAAATGTGCTGGCTCATGTTTCGCCCCATTCCATCACTCCGGTGATCCCATTACGCTGCGGTGTGGACGAGCACCCTTGGTCTCTCATCATCGAGAGGCCTGGGTGGACGTGGCGCCTCCATCCCCGTATGCTTCACTTTGACGTTTGGACGATGTGCGATCATCCAATCCGATGAGCTGGCAGCCTCAACGGCAACTAGGGTAATTATTTACAGGAGGGATTGTGGAACCTGCTAAAAATATTCATTTTCCCTCCCTACAAGAACTCCCTTGAGCCTTGAGAATAAGACAGGAAAAGGAGCGAGGAAGAAGTGAGGCTGTCAAGAGGTTTAACTCATTCCATTCTTCTCCTTTTAACATACATAATCAACAACGGTTAACTGATGTGAAGTTGTCTTTAAATTTGCAAGGTCTTTTCAGAAACAGGATAATTCCTATCAACCCAAATTCCTGAATCATGGCGAAGCTGCATTATTTAAAAGAAGATACTCTCTCGCTCGCTGTAGCCAAGCTGTGTCTTGTTTTGTCCTTCCTCACAGGAAGGTCAGAGGCTGAGAAAGACTGGTTTCCCATTCACAAAGCCACTCTGCTGCTGTATAGTGTAATGGAGTTGAGAGGTGGGTGGAGTTATATTGAGCACGCCTGGTTGCAGGAGTAAAAGTCCCATTCATTTTCTCCATAGTGATATTGGCTGACGGACAGCAGGAGAAATGCCATGAGTTGGATGAACCGCTCCCAGGTTCAGTCATCAGTACAAAATATGAACAGCTGTATTAGAAAATATTCTTTGGTAAACAAGACTAAACAACAGTGTCTAAAGCCATGCAGTTCTAAGAAAATGCAACAGTTCACAAACTACACCGCTGGACCTGATGATGATGCAAAGTCATTGGATCATTAACATTATTATAATTCATTTTGTGGGAAACATGGCAATTCATCAAAATCTTTGCTTTGGCATTACACTAAAATCCATAACCTCATGATGATGATAGATGAAAAGTCAGGTGATCACCAAAAACATTTGGACACCTTGAATTTCTGTACAAAATGTTTTGCGAGTCCAGTTAGTTGTAATCAAGACATTTTCCCCAAAACTCCAAAAAATCTCAACCTCTTGATGGAAGTGGAGAAAAAGTCAGGGGATCATCAAATTCAGTAGAATTCATGCTCCTGGCACTGTAGCAATCTTTTCCAAATTTCATGGCAACCCATCCAATAGCTGTTGAGATATTTCAATGTTGAGGTGCATTTTTGGGAAGAAACAACCAATCACCAACCTTGAAATAATGTTATATGTGCACCGCTGTCGGTGGATGGAAGCTGAAAAAAAAGTGGGATGTTTTGAATTTGGCGTCTTCATGGAGCTGTGTTTTATTACGACTGTAACAGTGAGGTGTTAGGAACACACCGCAGCTCTTGTTGACACCTTTGACTTTTTTTTTTCTCCATAGCAACAGAGTCTCAGGCTCTCGGATCACTGAAAGAAAAGAAAATTGAAATGAGAATTCATAGTGGGGAAAAATTACTCCAAGAACTTGCAGCTCCACGTGACACGTGCAAGACAATGTCCTTCACTGTCCACGTTAACGCTGCAGCCTTGAAGCCACAGTGTCTTTTCAATCTCTGAACACCTCATTCAGTGTCATTGAATGAAGATGATGATTTTTTTTTTTTTACTCTGTACGTGCTCACTCTGCAATAAAGTGTCAAACAGATTCCTAAATACATCTTCATCTGTTCTTCAAATAGTCAAATCGGCTGTAATCTCCTTTTTTGGACATTTTACTACCAGGATAACTCAGAGGAATCTACATAATCATAAGCTATTTAAGCACTTATCTGCAGGTTAAACACTTTTCAAAGTGGAAGCACAGAGATAATCTCTGTACTGTGATACAGTGCCATTATTTGCAAATTGCAATACTGCAGTTGACTTTTAGCCTCTCTGCTCATTACTTTGAGTGTGACATGCTACAGTGTGAAGAGGTTGATGAGTGTGCTGCCATATTCGTCATAAAACCGCCAGGCTCTCGGCGCTGTCACTTCCTCTCTGTGTTTCAGGAACATTAAATTGACGTGTTAGCAGAAGTCGGTTCAGAGCAGAGCTCTTAAACTTTGGTGTGCACTGAAGTTAATGATCTAAATATTTATGTGCACAGGTTCACCTTAACATGTTTTTGGTTTAGGCCTGGGAACCATCTTGTTTCGCTTGCAGCTTCCTGAGGTACGTCACTTGTTAAATTACTCATCTTCATTTATTTCGTAAAAGATACAGAATAATTTGGTTTCATGAATATGATTAAAATACTATAACATTAAAGTGGTCATTTTTGAGTATGTTTTCCACTGGTACCCTTTCAGTCTCACATGGATTTATTTTTGGGGCATTCTGATTTGCAGTGCTTCTTCTATTTAGTCTTTTTCGACTCTTTCAATTTAAATAATCAAGAATCGTCTTGACTGAGGGGACTGGAGGAAAAAGGAATGTCCTCATAACCTGACATCCTTTCATATTGCTGCTGGGACATTGTTCAGTGGTCTCAAAAACTCGTGGCCCCTGGGATATTGCGCTCATTGTTCCACTTGTCAAAAAGAAATTAAAAGGATTGTTTATCTCTTATTTGCAAATGCAGGGTTTTGACTCTTGTGAGACTCCCCCGACGAGGCCAAGCAATAGCTTTAACAAACATAACATCTTTTCTAAATTGTGAAAAACTAACTGCTAATTAAAACTGCAGAATGTTAGATTATTTCATCTCGGGGAAAATTAACATTTTGATGCTGTGCTGTGAAAAGTCCTCCACTATCAGTATGCACAGTAATCTAACATGAGCATCTGGTGCAGTCGTCTTGCTAAGCAACTTGAGTGAGAGAGAATCTGCTCTGTAGCACAACTGTGTTTATGTTCTCAAAAGTGGAGATGGATGTCAGGTGAAGATTAGGGTGACTGAGAGCTTCTGCATGTCGGGGAAGAGTGAAGATAATTCGTTTTTGGTTTTTTTCTCTCACGTCCGCCAAGGAGATTATGTTTTCACCCATGTCTGTTTGTTTATTTGTCAGCAGGAGGACTCAAAAGAAGTGCTGAACTGATTTGCACCACATGTGGTGGAGGGATGGGGAACAGGCCACAGAAGGGCCTATGAAATTTTGGTACAGACCAGGTTGTTGTTGGGGGGGAAGATCCAGGATTTTTTTTTAAGTTTCAGGGGTGCAACAGGTTTCTCAGACAGACTGTATGATGATGACTTAGCAACATACGATAATTAGCAATTAATTAATGATTTCCATTCCACATGATGTTTTCATCTTCATTATATAGATAGCACAGTCAAATTACTCTTCAGCACTTGGCTTGTTAGTTAACATATGGAACCATCATTAATGCATGCAAGTACAGAGAAGCCCGAGGCTTGTTATAAAACACACATGTGGAGTTAATGGTGAAAAATCTCCATATATATTGTTCTGTCACCATATCGTACCGGAGCAGCAGACAGCATGACGCGATTTGGGGGCAATTACACGGATGTGCTTATTTGAATTTTAGTTGAACTTTCTGGTTTCAAAAATACCAGCAGAACTCAAAGTAGACACAGAGCAACGATCTGAGACCAGCGATCTCTTTTCCCCACATTCAAAACACGCCCGCTGCGTGGAACTCATTATGGTGAGGTAACACGGGAACAGGGACTGCTGCGACTCACCATGATTAAATCAATGTAACTGATATAGGAAACATTGAAATTTGAAACGAGAAAAAATGTCTATAACGCAATTGGTTATGTCATGGCCAGTACCCAGGCTGCTTAATAAGCTCTGCGGTATCAGTTTTTATAAGGTGTGTTATATAAGGTTTTATAAAGGAAGTGTTTCTGTGTGACTCTCCCACTGTAGGACAAACAAAGACAGGCTTTCTTTGTTTAATTAATGAGCTCCTCCTCATAATGTACCTGTTGTGATACAGTGGCGAGTAAGGAAATTTTGTTTTTGACTTAAACTGTCAAAAAATTACATTGACCATGTTTCAAGACACAATATCCCAGACGCTGTAATCCTGAGACCTGACAGGTTCACAGTTACACAGAAAAATAGTGTTGTTATTTTGGTAGAAAGCTCTCAGTATGTTTTGGGTGAAGTGACCTTTCAGTGTGATGCCATCAGGAGGATTAGAGGAGTTTTGTGAAATATCTCAATTTATATGTAGAGATTTGTAGTTCAAGTTTAATTACAAAAATATGTACAAGCAACCAATTTCCTGATGTACATCCATCCTACTCACATACTACTAACATGTATGACCACAGTGAACACAATGTGCTACTGTTAAAGTATTTCTGCTCCCTTAGCCTGTCTGTGGGGTGTTCACAAGTAGCACAACATGTGTTTGTGTATGTCAATGCTGTTTATGTGTACTTTGGCAATAATAAAGAATAAAAATGACTCCCAGTCAAACTTAACGACTGCCAGTTAGCGTATGAAGTAATTAGCAACCACCCTTGATTTATTACATAATGCTGTTGCAGAAATAGACAAATAAATATCCCTGTTAAGTGAAGTCACTTGGAAGTATATTGATCCAGGTGGTTTGACTCAGCTGTGTGTTATTGAGCTCTATTGGATGTGAGCGCAGTCGATCAAATTTTGGACACCTCCCCTGTCACCTTGAAGTCTGTCTTGACAAAAAAAAAGTGTCTGCACCTTTTCACTCAATCATTTTCTTCCCTACGTGCCAGCCAGTTGTCTGTCTTTAGATTTTAATGATAATGGCTCACAGATGGCATGTTCTGTATTGTAAACAGGAAATAAGGGAGATGGAAAATTTAGGTCAGCACTTCTTACTTTGTCTTCACAGACAATGTAATTGTAAGAGCAGTTACTTCACAGTTGATCACAACTTGAAACCAAAACGAGGAATTCAATTAGAAAACCCAGAAGTGACAGGCATATTTAGAGCAATATTGTTGTAATATTGTATCTTTAATTTATTAAACAATTATTGCAGTGCATCATATGTAATCCGACTGTTCAGTGTTTCTTTTTGTCAGTGTAAAAAAAAAAAAGAACAATTGAAAAATTTCATTAAAAGAACTCAACTGCTTTTCCACCTAAGAAATATGCCCTTAATAATGAGACATCGATTTAATAATAAAGATTTTATGGACACAGTTTTTCACAGGCGTATTTATTGAAAGGAAGCAAAGGGTAACATCATACATGTGCAGGTAAAAAAGTCAAGAGAGTGGAAAAAACCAAACTGACAAAACCCATTTAGGCTCTCATGTTTACTGTTTCATCTTGCTTTGTTAAGTCCTTTTGCACTGAATTCTGATTAGAGCTGAAACGATTGGTCCATTAATCGATTTGCTCATTGGCAGAAAATCAATACACAACTCCTTTGATAATGGATTAATTTTTTCAGTCATTATTTAAGCAAAAGTGCAGAACCTGGCCTCGTTCGAACCCTGAATCTGATTATCTTTGGGGATTTAGACTGATGGTCAGGTCAAACTCAACATTTGATGATAAGATAAGATAAGATCATCTGAATTTAATCTTCTGTTACAACAAGTAAGGGAAGATGTGAAGGTAATACATAACGTTTAATTAATTAGTCAATATACATTCATGGGTTTGGTTCTTGATGTAACTGTATTGTCTTAAATGATTATAATGAACTGTAAACTGTGTAGAAGTGACCTGAGTTGGAGCGGAGAGGAAAGGAGGGTGAAACCGTGGGCAGGTCGTCACTCCATCGCTGCTGTAATACAGAGAGACAGCCACTCACATCCGTAACTTTGGGCAATTCTGTGTCTCCGAACCTCTTGACCCGCCTGTCTTGTGGCAGACATGGATGGAGGGAGTCCACACGGAAGGAGAAGAGGCAAAGTTAAAACGCTGTAGCTCGGTCGCGATGGGGGCGTGTTACATTCTGTTTTTATTAATGCCTAATTGGTGAGTTTCACTTAAATTACAGAGTGGAATGACCCAATTATACATGTTAACACATTTTAATGTAATGTAATGTGGTCACATGCAATATTTTTTTTATTTTTTTCTGCTTGAGTAACCAAATGAAGACTATATTAGGTAAATACCAGCTGTAGCATCTGCTGAATCAAAGTGTTGACTGACCAAAGAAAATGCTACAGCAGCTGCATCGCTCATCTGTAACAAACCACTTGTGAGCGACTATCAATCCTCTCAACACAAAAGAAGTTGGGTAAAATGCTACTGTACCTATCGCTGTCTGATAAATGGTGGCCCCTGGCGAGGGGCTGAATTTCCAATTACTTTTCTGCGGCTTCTCCGGTTGGGCCGGTATCCCGTTCAGCTTTTGAAGGACGGAGAGGTGAATGCAAAACAGCCTCTGTGATTTTCGGTATAGCCTGCCCCCCGGCTCCCAGCCTTTGATGTATGAAGCCCCTTGTGAGCCCACGGCTGCAATATGTATGGGTTGTTTTCCTCACCCCTTTTTTGTAATGTTATGTTTTGTCAAACAGGAACAGACCAGGAAGACAACGAGGGTTTGAAACACTCATCGTCAACTCCTGTCAGCCTCAGCTCCTTGGTGCTGGTGTTATGTGAATATGTTTAATGTGACTCCTTGCTGTGGGATTCACGATTATTATTACTGTTTTTTTTTTGTGGACATCCATCAGTCGTTTAGAAGAGTATTAAAAACCCTGAGAAATGCAACAAAGAGCCCTCGTCACGCTAAAGTGTGCACAGCGTCTTGTAAGGATTCGCTGCTGGTCTCTGGCTAAATAATTGAGGCCTTATTTGAGCGGTGGTGAATTGAGGATAAGGGTGTTTTGGCGAACTGCCTGCTACTGTATCAAAGGGGGAAGCTGCTCTTGGTCCTTCAATCTGAAACCCCTCGCTCTGCCTCGCTGTGCAACGGGTGGCTTCTCCTTCAGAATTTACAGTCTCTTATTTACTTGTGATGCCTTGAAGTCACCGAGCCTCTGAGATGAAAAAAAAAATATCCCAAAAGATGGCCAAGATGAATACTGATAGGCTAACTGAAGGGCTGCTCAAAGGCTTTTGCTCTACTTATTTGTTCAGTTGATTGAGCAGTTGATTTACCTCCCGAAGCTACATTTTCATTAGTTTTCTTTGTGTGAGAACAAAAAAATGAGTGATGCCAGCCTTTTAATTTGAACTAATAAATTTTCTTTTTTTCTGGAAATATATATAATGTATGCCTTCATGGCAGTCACTAATTCCAGACGTGAATCCTGGACCCTGAATCCACCATCGCCTTGCCGTGCCCTTCCTCTTTTGCTGAAGTCTGCTATTCAGTTCTCAGGTCTTATTGTGCCACGAACCCAGCGTCATCATAATACTTCTTTATGGCTCCAAACAAAGCAGCCGTGTCTGTCTGTGTGGCTTGCTTACATTAGGAACCAGTCCTGCGAATAGGCTGTGAAAGCCTGTCTCGGAGTTGAGTCCCCCCCCCCCCCCGTAGTGGCGGAGGCTGCCCTTCTTTAGTATGTCAATCAAGCTGACAGACAGCGCTTATCTCCCGCTGAGATAGAAACGGACCAAGCCCCCGTCCCTCTGTCAGTTGATCCATACGGGCAAAACCCACAGAGTCTTTCAGGAGTTCATCAGTTTGCACACACAGATAAGGCTATTGAGAAGGGGGGGGGGATCTGGGGGGTGGGGGTCTGCTGCTAGAGCCCACATTCCTTAAATCTGAGGATTTAGGTAAACCTCATCTGTGATGTGATCTTATTTTAGTTATTATTTAATTCACTTTGTTTTCCCATTGCGTCTCTGAGCATTTTAAAGCACGCAGTAGTCAGGCCTAGATTGAATATTCCAAGCACAGAGGCTATAGTAAACCCTATAATCTAATTTGTGATATTGTGTAACTGCTAAACTGAGTTTTAGAGACTGTGAGTGATTGAGTAACTGCCTTTTCCCAAGGGAAATTAACATAAGAAAAACAAATTATAATTTTAAGTCTATGGCAGTGGTGAACCTTAACTAAGTACATTTACTCAGGTACTGTACAGAGGGCAACTTTCTACTTTGACTCCACTTCATTTCAGAGGGAAATATTGCACTTTGCACTTTATGTGACAGCTGTACTCAGCGAAAGATCCCAGATTTATAATAATAAGACAAATCACTGTGAAAGATTAAAGAACTGGTTCCCAACCCTTTTTCTGGGTTATGACCCCTTAGGAAGAAAAGCATTCTCTTATTGAGACAGAAGACAGATTTACCTTTAAATGTCTTACAATGGTCTCATTTAATTTACTCCTTGAGGCCAAAAGAGGTAAAATTATCCAGTATTTGAGAAAGATTAGAAAGATTGGAGAAAGGTAAATTGAAAGTGTATGTAGCCTGAACTTGTTTTTTGTCTTCCCTGAAGCATTAATCATCTCACAGCCTCTCAGATTAACGTCTGACCCTTTCCCTCAAACTAGCCCCTCCTCCTGCAGCCACAAAAGCAATATGCTGCTAATTCATTAATGCATTCAGTAACAATGTGCAATAATACTGTATATCAGTCATCGGGGCCATATCTGTACAGAATCAGTACTTTTATTTTCGATACATTAAGTACATTTTGCTGATCACACTCTTGGACCTTCACAGGATTTTTACATGTAATGGAATATTTTGTGGATGGTCTAAGGGTCTGACTAGCTCTTCCACCTCATGTATATGTATATAGTACAAGGATGAATACCTGTATTAGTCAAAATCCCACAGGGAGCGACACCGTTTGACAAATCACAGGCAAGAAAAGAAAACAGTACCTGCAGCATTTAGCCCAGGAATGTGTCCTGATTGTAACCAAACATAATGTTTTCATGGCTCATTTCAAATTAAAAAAACAAGAAACAAAATCCTTCATCAGTATTTCAGCAGTTGAGACTGTATGAAAATGTGTCAGCATCTTATTATCTATCCATCCAAATTACTGGGACTGTTTTCTGAGCCCCAGCCAGTCAGGAGTTGGACGCCTCAGCGAATCACAAATTTATATTCGCCATTAATCTCAAGACCCTAAAATGCCACTCCATTGCACTTTATCTCATTTATGCTTATGAAATAAGCTCAAGTGCTTTTGGCAGCATTTTTTTGTTAGTCATGCACTAAATCTCAAGTTGTGTCACACTGAAATCTCAAGTCATTTCACACCATCTGCTGCTCTACAATTTGCCTCTTTTTCTCCTTTCTTTTCCTTGGACGACTCTGCTGTTCCTTTGTGTATTAAATGTCTCTCAGTATAAATTTGACTGTTTTGCCTCCGGTACCATGTGGTGAATATGGTATCAGGTTGCGGCACCAATATAAATCGCTTTCTAAGCGTCAGTGAGGGAATACTAACAGTAAGTAGGTCTCGGGACTTGGCGTCACCATAGAACCGTTATTAAAGGGGAAGGGATGGCTTAATGTGCCACTGCTTTATTAGTGTTTGTTTACACAGAAGATAGAGAGCTTGATGTTGATTTGGGTGGTTTTTTTGTGGGGGGCGGGGGCTCCAGTTTAATGGACTGATAATCAGTCTGGAGAGGGGGCAACAAAAGAAGTCAGTGGCACCAATGATGGAGTGATAGCGGCGGTGATACTGAATCAGCAGAAAGCGATGTACTGTATGTTGCTGACCTTTTTTTTGATGAGGATGCCTCAAGGTGAGGACCTGTGTGTGTGTGTGTGTGTGTGTGTGTGTGTGTGTGTGTGTGTGTGTGTGTGTGTGTGTGCTGAGACTCTGTAACATGTGGCCAAACAGCACATCCGTCATGGTCATGCTTTTCTGCTGCAGTCCAGGCATGTAATAAAGACGAAAAAACAAAAAGAACAACAAGCCGATGATGCTGCCAGTGAGTCATGAGGCAGCCTCCAACACGCATGCAAAGACGTGCTATGATCGAGGCGGAGGGCGGTAGTGACTGCTGTTGTGTTGTGTGGTGCTGCATAATGGAACTCTGCTTCCACGCAAAATGAATGACTTTTTATTAATGCTTGATGTTTTGATTAGTCAGCTCAGAGTGAATCAGTCTTTACAAATTTAAGGTTATGAAGGACTGCTCTGTTTTATCATGAAAAATCATATAATCAAGGGTTGAAATTATACTTACTCCCACATTGGTAGTTCTACGTTGGCCTTTAACACAATCTAATGTAGTAAATTCAATATTTGTTAGGGCACAGTGGCGTTATACTGCTCCAGCTGCTCTGCAACAATGACCCAGCGGGTCTCTTCTGTACAGACAGTCAGTTCATGCACTTTCAATGTGCAACAGTGTTCTTCTTAGCTTTATATTTTCCCAAGGCTGGTCATTCCTCTAAGCTCATCTCCTTAGCATCCCTGTAGATTATTGTTATGGAATGCTCTCAGAGTCGGTCACAGAGAAGTAAGGCCTCCTGTATGAGACATGTTTATCTGCTACATCTGCTTGGGAGGAGCTTAAAGTTAATGTCATCTGATTTTTAAAAAAAATTTCATCTCACTTTTGTATGTTAAAGCTGACACTGGCCCTGTGTCAGCACTCCCCTGATGAACATTAAAATGAAAGCCATCATAATACTTCTCAGACATCAGACATCTCCTCGCCTCATGGAGTAAAACGACTCGGCCATCAAAGACACGCTGCTCCTTTTATGGCGGCTGAAAGGGTGTTGTGCCCTAAGAAAAATGCTTAGAAGGTTAAAAAAAAGGAGTTCAGCAACTTGATGCCGTCGGTAAACTTTTCTTATTATTGTAATTGCGTCTCTACAGAAATAGCTCGCCAAAATTGCAATTACAGTAAGTGAGGGCAATAATTCAGAATATTATTGCATGACGCCCATTAGGAAAATTAAAAAGAAAAAATCTGCAGTCTCACGGTTATGAGGTGTCTACGATGCAACAGTCATCGTACGTTCAGTATGAATTCCTAAAAAAAAATGCTGCAAAAATAAATTGAATTTAAAAGACAGAAGAAAATAAGAATAAACTATGTGGGGGAGTTCAGTTAAAGCATTTACAACATACCTGCAGATTTATGGGTGATTCTGTTGAACTTGATTAAAACATTTGGGTATTAATGGAAGTTTATCATTGGTGAGGGGGTATGAGATTCGGTGACATATTGTGTGCAATATGATTGTATTTCTTTTCCATTACAACGGATGGGGAAATAATATCTTGAGTTAATTTGGTATTATGGCTCATGAACCGAGAAATTTCTGTGCTAATGTGTTAGGTGACAAAATTAACAAAGTTGAACTTTACTCTGGTTGAGTGAAGCGGTGGATTCTGGTTACACACCTTTTTTTTGTAACACCTCGGACGGAATGATTCATGAAATCGTTAGGCATCATTTTCAGGGATACACAGCTTCTTAATGATATTATAATTATACACTGAAGATTAATTTGCTTGTATGAAGGAAATTACTTGATGGATTACCTAGAAATTGGCGTGGAGTGGTGCAAATGGAGAATCATGACAGAGCTCAGATTTCTCATTGTGCCCAGAAATGACCAAAATGTACGGCCATACGTTTAAGTGCCGTCGGACCGTTCGCAGGCCGAAACCTGGAAAGACACAATGCTTATTTAAAGAACCACAATTGAGATCAGATTTGCTCATTTTTGTGCTAATTGCTCCTCACAAATAAGTAATTGATTGATTGCTTATCCTTTAATTGCGGAGCACCTGTGGAGCTCCCCGGACACCTCTCTCATCTGCCCCACTTAAACTGCTGCCTTTTCAATTAGAGATGGACCTAACACCTCGGCCGGCACTTGCAGCCTTTCCCCCCTCGGGGACTTAAAACCTGACAGTCACCCAAAGTTTGCAAGGTTCCTGTAATTACCTTGACTGTGTTGTACTTTTAAATTAAGTCATTAAAATGAATTCATTTTAATGGGGGGAGGGGGATGCAGGCGTCATGAACCATGAAAACAAGGGCTCAGGGAGCACATAATTACTGTTGCATGTTAAAAGGCGTTTTGTTCCCTCATGGGAGGTCCACTGTCTTTTGTTTCTGTTTTTTGGGATTGTGTTTTTCCAGAATAAATAGCCTCCTGAGATCTCCGCAAGTTGTCAGTGAAAATAAATGGTTGTGCTGTAAAATATGTAAGTAGAGGAAAAAAAGACCGGTCACATTTTTAAAAATGTACCTGTAATAACACGAGACGAGCACCCTCACAGACTCGGCTTCCAGTGTGGAGTTCTGAGTAAGGTCGAGTTCCCCATTTCTGGCCTATTTTGTGTTCACACTGGCTTTGTATAAAAGGACCAAAGGGACCAGTCCATCATGTGGACTGACAAGTACCTCATTCAGTGGACAGTTTTAGTGTGTATCACTCTGCATCATCAGCACTACATGAACCCCAGCAGGGACCTCCAGTTCTGGGGACTGACAGGAGATCATGCAGCACTTTACTGCACCCCGTGTGCTCGTTGCCTTCTCGGCCGCCACAAAGAGCTCATGCCCAAAGAAGTGGGTGGTTTAGCTTTTGAATTCATGGTGAAATTATACAACTGCTGTCATAAATTCAGCACTTACTGAACTTAGCAGTTTTAATTCTGTTCCTTTTGCATTTAGTCAAAGTTGAAATTGACTGACATGGACAGGTTTGCACCAGACAAATAAACTATATACATACGCAAATACTGTACGTACACACAGAAACCCCACTGTCTGTCATTTATCATATGGGCCTCCAAACTCTTTGTGCAAGACCTGGATCATTATAAAATTCAAAATGAGGTACTTCCCACACCCATCTGACCGAAAGAAATTTAAATTAAAAAAAGAGACCTGGAGTTCTTTCATTTGTGATCACCTTTTCTGACAACCCTCTTCATCAGCCCACGAGGAATCATTTAATCCCGCAGCAGCGTTAAAAATTGTGCCCTCTCGCCAGTAAAGGTCCAGTAGAATTTAAAGCAGATGGGAATATTTAAAAAGGCAGAGTAATTGAGGGGAACTGGGGAGAATTTCGATAAAACCCAGGTGGAGGAAGCCTCACGTACACCTGGGAACAGCGACAGCATGGCTGATGTGATGGAGCGGACGGACGCAGTCAGTTTGGAAGTAGAAAAGCTAAAGACGGCGTGGAATGAAGTTCATTAGCAGTCTGGCACGCGGCACTCGCTAGTGTCTACGTGAGATCCTGCTGCGTTATGTCGGGCAGGTCACACACTGCTCCTTTTGAAACAGTCGAAAGGTCTGAGACCAACCAATATGAATATTAAATCCACTTAAAATTTAAGTCACAGTGACATGGCATTTGTTATATTAGCATCTGAGGTTCTGTAAATTGTGTCGCTGCCGTTGACGCTGGCGCACGTCAAAGCTGAGAGATGAAGATTAAGAATGTAGATCATTCTATTAGTTTATTAGAGGTGGACTCTCTTTAACCCAAGCAGTTTATGTAGGTTTATGATCATTCGTAATTACCGTAGTCAGACATGTTGAAATCAAACCTCTGCATATGGGATCTTTACTCTTAGTGACACTGAGTAGCGCTCGGTCACCTCAGCTTCTGTTTTGTGGGAGTTTTGCTCACGTCATTAGATTTTAGTTTAAGTGATGAAAGACAAAACAGCATCTTGTTGAACTCCTCATTCTTTCTGAATTCACACACTCACAGCCTCGCTCGCGCTGTCGTGTCCTTTATCTTCCTGTTGCTCATGTTAGCAAACTTAAGCTGCTGTGTAACTGACCCTGCTCAGTCACTGCGAGGCCTCGTCTCCGCCTGTGTCGACGTTTGTTTTTATCATTTACCATAATTGCCACTTGACACAGGCTTATTTCCCCATGTTTTGTGGCGATGCTTCTGCAGCAGGGTGTTTCCACGCATACACAGCTTCCACTTGTAAACAACGCGGACTACAACAGTGACACATTTCTGTTGTGTCTGATCTGCTCGCCGGCACATTGGATTTGGAATGCAAAAAGAAAGAAAAGAAAAACTGGGAGGACTAAGTGCTGACTCACAACTTTAATTCATCAGAGTGTTTACATCCCTATTGGAGCGAGGGTGTAGGGAAATGCTTCACTTGCCCTGCTGCCGTTTTCACTTCTTCCTCATTTTAAGTGCTTTTTGCATTCTTTCTGATTTAGGACCATGTACTGTATAATTGGATTTCCGTACTGTTCACCCTTAAAACCAAAATTCTGTGTTATGGTCGCTGGTTCATCTCAAGCCCAGTGCGCTGGAGCACGGAGCCAAAACAATAAACTTCCCACTGTAATAACTACACTGCAAAACAAAAACAGGAACGCAGTGCTCAGCCATCAAATATCTAACTGCTGAATTTGTCACCGCTAACAACCATTGTCTGTCAGTTAATCAAGTTGCAGTGCAATTAAATTGTATTTAATATTTAATATATAGTTTATAATTAATGGAAAAAACGGTCGCAACCTTCTTACTCTCAGCAGCAAAGCAAATGTGCATGTTTCCTGTTCCTAATTGTTCCTTGGAGAAGAAATAATTATGAAAATCCAATTCACTTTCATCTTTTATTTTAATTTCTGCTAGTAAGTGTTTTGTATTTCTAGGTATTTTACAGGAATTGTAAAGACACATAACTTGGATCAGCTCAGTGCCATTTGTTGACATATTACATTGTACATAACCCCATAATGTTAATGGTTTCTTCTGCAGATTAATCCAGCTACTGATCATTTTCCCTTTTCTTCTTTCTAGATTTTAGTTTAGTTTTAGTTAGGGTTAGTGAAGGTTTATCAGTCAAAACCCCCCCCCCCTCCATCCACCACTGTACTCTAACAGTGTAAACACCTCCTGCCTGGGAGCTTAAGCAGTTTTCTACTACACTGAACAGCCCCAGTAGTGCAGGAGGGGGTTAAGTGTTCGTGGCTCTTCGGGGCCGTTGTTGAAGCTGTTAATTAATCGAGCAATATTTAAAAATATGTATTTTAAAGTGTCTCTCAAATTGTTTGAGGATTTCAGTGGCCAGATTAGGGGAAAGTATGGGAGTAATACAAACTGCACTGACTGAAAGTTCATCCCCAAATGAGGATAAAAGGAAATGCAGCAGGGCTTACTACTGAAATCATGAACAACATGATTTCTTGCCAAGTGATGTACCAAATACTTTTATAATAGCTGTCATCTTTACTACTTTGTTTATTTGTTTATTTTGCTGCTGCATGTCTGCAGTTTTGAAATATGGGATATTGAACCACTTCATCCTCTTAAGTGACTGACAGTTGTGTTTGTGTGTTCACCCAGCAGAAGAACTGCTTTTCTGTTCCATCCTCAGATGTATTTACAGCTTGAAAGCTGGGGCTCAAAGAAGGAAAAATAAAATCCTGTGCGGTTAATGTTTTCGACAGGGGCGGGTGAAAGATACCGTAAAGAGGTTGGAACTGTACTACCCACTGTGCATGCCACTGTAAGGTAAACTCCCCAGGATCCCTGTTAGTCACTGAGGCCATGATATGTTGTGCTGGGTGCCTGCGGGGCGTGTGCCACGCGGGTGATGCTGCTGCCTGTCAGGTGGCTTGTGGTGAGAGCTAATCCTGTTGAAAATAGAAATGTTTTCTGCCTCGGGACGGAGGGAGGAGGGGGTTGCAAGAGTGATGCGACCGGCCCCAAGGAGTCAGTCATCCATGTGCACAAGGAGAGATAGCCTAATCTTGTCGCAGACACGGGGGGGTTGGGGTGGGAGGTGGGGGGTGGGGGTGGAGGGGATGAAAGTCCCAAGCTATCAGAAGCAAAGACTTATGCTCAAGGAGATGATTTGTAAAATCATGCTAGCACATGATAGAAACTGAGGAAAGTTTTTATTTTTTTTCCTTCCCACAGGCTTTGCTGCTGTTGATCCGTAATTCACTTATGCATACATTTATATCATTTATTATATCATACACTTGCCCTTGAAATTACTTCTGTTAAGCTTGCTAGTAGGATTTTGAAACAAGACTCCCATCGTCTATCATGCTCCAGTTTTACACTTCGCTTGGTTCCTAGCTCTCCATTTTAAATGTTTAAATGTTAAATGCTGTGCAGATGGTGTTTATCATTGACTCATCTCCTCTCTCCCCAGTACCCTGTTTTCTGTATGGGGTTCAGTTTCTATTAAGACTAAATGTGTCTGCTTTTGTTTTTTTATAGCTGTGATTATCCCAAGGTTGTTGAAGGTGAAGTTGCTTGTTTTCAGGTTATCCTATGATTGCTGCCGTCCCCCCTGACTGTGTTTACAATATGTCAGTTAAGCGTCCTTGTTGCCTTTGAGTCTCAGTTATACTTCACAGAGTAACATGTGGTTGCTACGTGCTGCTGCGCATGCTGTGGCGGTGGCATGGCGGCGCTGGCGGTGGTGAAAGTGATATTCTCTGAGGTCCTGTCAAGTGTTTTGGAGTGGCAAGAATAATTTTTTGCAAGCCCAAGCAGGTGGCTGGCGAGTAGAGGAAACAATGGGCCAATTCCCTCATTGTGCCCTGCTCCACTATTAAATACCCCCCCAGCAGCAGGTTTGACACGGAGCTGACTTCCAGGTTTCACTCAAGCAGCTCCTTATGCATTATCGGAGAGAAGCCAAGCACAGCATGTTTGACGTTGTGGCGCATGAGAATGCTTTATTTGGAACAACACCACGTCTCACATCAAATCACATGGTGAGCGCACATGGTAACGTAGGACGAGAGAATTGTCAGTGGTCACCTGATCACCTGCCTGCCAAAGTTGAAATGTAAACACAGGTGGTGCTGATATAAAAACAACAAATGTCAAACCCAGACTTTTACGCATTCATCTGTTGGTTTATGTTTCACCGGCAAGGCAAGTATTAGCCAGCCAGCCAACCAGGCAAGTCACTATAAATGCATTATAAAGTAACTGTGTGCAACAACAACAAAAATCACATTAAAGGTATTACACTGTAGCTTTCACTCTATTGTCCATATGTGCTAGCATAGAGAAAATGAATAAGAAAATAAATAATTATTGTTGTTGTTGCTTCTCAACTTTCATAGCTTCATGCATTTATTTTTGCAATATATTTCATCAGTAGCAACTGAATTAATTACTTATTTTGATTGCTGTGTTTATCAGTGCTGCTGCTCCATATTCCATATTAAAGAGCAGATGGCCTCGAATTTTGCCAATAGCAGCACAAAGTAAACATGTAATTAAATGCATTTGCTGTATTATAAAATTACTAACTGTGGTGGTGTATAAGTCCACATCAGGGAGCCAGTCAATTAGTAATCAGTCCCAGTCACAGTACTGTATTTATATATTACCATATCTGATTTTAATTTAAGACAGAAGCTGCCACATGTGTCAGATGTTTAGTTTGGTTTCTTCCTTTGGTTACTCGCTCGTCGTAATCTCATCTTGGATCCAAGTCTCTTTGATGACACTTTTATTTTCCTAGGCAAAACTTGCCATTAGGTGCTCCCCTGTAGCCTTGAGTGTAAAACACTGTAAAGAAAAATCAGCTACTGGAAATGTGAATATTAATAACTTCACCAGCAGCTCTTCCCATTTTTATTTTTCTGTAATGAAGGAACAAATTAACAATGGCACCCACAACCTCTGAAACACTCAAGGATCTCTCCCTGGCATTTCCAAAGCCTGATTGTCTCTCACCCACAGAGAGGGAAATGGAGCATGTTGTGATTACTGGCAGCAAGTGAGGACGTGAGATCCAAAAGTGAAGGTGCAATACTACTGTACGCATTTGCAAGGAGCATCTTCCTTGTGAAATTTGTGCATGTGTAAATATATACCTATTGTGAATTCATGATAGTTAATGCCAGTTGTTTTGTTTTTCCAATCCTAATTTATTTTTCAAACTCTGCCTGAGGTACATTTATGCAAGCTCCAGTCAATTAAAGACACTTAATTCATCTATTATTTATCCAGAGAACTGAAGGTGTCCTTGCAGAAAGTTTTAAAGCTGTGAACGTGCATTTAAGTTGATTGTTTAAACCAGGAATGATTTTATTCTGCAATCAACTGTTCAGAGTCACTGATGTCACACTTAATATGTTGTCCTCCTTTCTGGAACATCATCATGGTTGTTGTTTGTTTTATTTGCTACTCTATAATCAATGCATTTTATACTAGCAGTGGCTGAAATGACTATGTATATGTGATGGTGGTCGGTTGTAGTGAGCATCATTTTCAGCCACAGTGAGCAGCTGTTTTCAGTGAGGAGCGTTCATAAACCTGCCGCGCAGCCAAAGAGCCAGATATTTCCCTCAGGAGTTGGTGGAGATCAAAACAGAACTAAACGAAAAGTGAATACTGAACTTGAATTTGTTAGATGACCAGACACAAAACTCTGAATGAATTCTAATGCTGGTCCATATCTGCTGAATATGCTGTATCATTTTAAAATGTAAAGGTTTATACAGCATATGTACAATAAAAGAGTAATGCTGTGTGTCAACTTCAGGATGCAGCGGGTCAGGAGTCCTGCTCTTGACTACCTGTAATGTCAAGACAAATATAATTATATGTAATATATGACAGTGATATATGATCATATTGCAGTATATATAACTATCTGATTTAATGCCGTTGTTTGGTCTCTTGCAGGCGTCTGATCGATTGAAGAGGAATGCTGCGAGGGTATGTGGATTAAGGGGAGACGCTGCCCACCTCACACCTTCAGCCTCCCGCCTTCTGCACTGTAAGCAGCTCCAGCAGCTCTCTGGAATCAGCAGGCCAGCAATTACTGCCTGTGAGTATTAATGCACCGCCCGAATTATGAGGCGTTCCTGCTGATCAGCACGCAGCGTACAGGATTTGAGTTTTAGTGGGTAAATCGAACATCGTCCTCACGCTCCGCTGTACTGAAGCGCTCTGGAACTGCAGACCTCCTCTGACACGGCCTCAAAATGGGACTGTTAAGAAAATTATGCAGACAACTGCGTGATGCCATCTCACGTGTTAGTGTGAGGCAGGGCTATACTTTAGTATGCGAGAACATCAAGATGGACTCGATAGATGCGTATAATGCGATACTACTCCTCTGATGAGCAGTGGAGTAGTATCGTGTGAGGAGTGCGAGCTCGTGAACATGGCTTTGCAAATGTTTTTTGAGGAATGAAATTCACTTGACATGTTTGTTTTGTTTGCGTCACAGCACCTACTTTAATCAAGTAAACATGTCATTTCTAATGCTTCGAATCACTGTGGACAGTTTAAACCAAAATCTTTCTCGAGCTTTCACCAAGTGCTGGCAGTGCCTAAACATAGAAACAACATAAAAATATTTAATAATGCCAGTTGCTACTAGCAAATATCATAATGATAAGATGAATGTGCTAAGCCAGTGTTGGATCTGAAGTTCAGCTTTCACTGGACTGAAGAAATGCAGGTGAATTAAGTGCTAACCACGAAATGCGTAAATTCATTTTCACTGTGATTGTACTGTTGTAGTTGATATCCATCTGCCTGTAACGTTATCATGCTTAATCAACAGCAGAAAGTGTTATTCATGGCCGGTCAATAAGAAAGTCATCTCCAGCAGCGCAGCCCTCTGGTGTCAGAGGTAATGCAGCTTGATAAGCACTGGAGCAGTAACACTTTCTGACAACTCACAGATGAATTATTAATCAGCACTAAAGTGATTTTTACACCCACTTGTATATGGACTGTCTGTGCTGGCGTTAACTACGGGAGATCGAAATTTTACCACGTGATCAAGGTTTATGCCAGAAATAAATCTCAGTCGGAGACGTGATCCATTAAAGCACATTTGTGCACTGAAGAATAAATAGCCCTTCGGAGTTCAATTGGTATGATTTCCATTATTCACGTCAGATTATATAGCAGTGATATGTAATTCCTTGATTGGCACACCGTAAAAGGAGGTTAAACTGCCTGACCCCTGTAATGTGCTTCTAACCCTCGAAGAGCAGCTGTGGCATTATCATCATCATCAGTCAATTCAGTTCATTTTACTGTGTCAGACGTGTGGTGCATTGAAGGAAAAAGAGATAAAAGAAGAAGAAAAGAAGAGGTGAGATTAGGTATGAGCACAGATGTTGAGATATCATCATGATGTTCACTGGTAACTGATACTCTGAAATACAGCCGTGTCACCTTATGATTTCATACGTCTGCCTGTCTCTTTTGATATTCCACTCACCATTAAGCCCCAGTCGTCCATTTTCATAGGTTTTCACTTTAACCCCATTACCCTACTTCTGCCGGTCTTTTGTTTTATTTCACCTCCTCCGTTGACTCGGCTACGCATTCGCTTTCCTTTCCCTAACTTGTTTCAATTGATTCTTTTTGCAGCAGATTGCCAGGATATTGACTGAAACTTTTTTCCTTCTCCTTGTCAGTCTCATCCTATCTTAGGTTTGACTCTGTAACAGTGAGAAATAGAAGAAAAATCTAAGGAGAAAAAAAATTGAGATCTATTAAGTTAGTGTACCTCAGCAATATGTCCAGCGGACTGTAACTATCTCCCCACGGATGACCAGACATCTCCGCTTTTCAAGGGAGGAGCATTACAGGAAGTGCCATCACTTCAGCTTCTCTGTATCAATTGCTGCAAAATGGCCAATTTCCTGTCTAGGATGTGTGTTTTCACATTTTTATCATCCCCTGCCGTAGTTATCTAGTTGCACTTAGGGCCATCAGTCATCGATGCTGCGTTGAGAGGAAGCCGATGTGCAGTAAAACTGACGGACGGCCTTCTGCATGACTGAAGATGTATGAGACGTGGAGGCGAGCGACTGGGGCTTTTTTTTTTCAATGTATTTTCAGCGCTGCCATAAGGTGCCAATACAGAAAATAGCCATGCTTACCATGGCTGTGATTGAACAGTGCATTTTGGATGTGATGTCTGAGTCGTTGGACAACATAGTGGCTGACAGGCTCCCTGATGTTTTTTCTTTTTTCTTAGCTTTCCTTAGAAGAGTATTGGAACTGTGCATGTGAAGTAATAATTCAGCCAAACAACATTTGGCAGAAGCTTTTGTCCAAAGCAATGTTTAAGTCACAAAAGAGTGTTTTAACCTGATTTTACTGCCAGAGCAACACCTCAGAAATCAATGTTTATGTGGTTAGAGTTGGATGTTTGGTCAGGTTACCATCTGGTCAGCACATAATGTATCACAGAGACTCTTATGAAGTGTTTCTGCTCTTTTACTGTTACTTGGCCCCCTTTTTTTTCCTCCCAGTGATTCTGTCAGTATACTAATTTTATAGCGCCACATACACTTTTTCAAGTATACTTTCACCAGTGCATCAGAGTCAACCTCAGGATGAACACGATGCTCAAGATCAAGAGAAAAATAGTCCATAAATAGTCCAAAAAGTAGTCCACACATCACCGTCTATTTAGCTTCCTGTCAACATGTTTCCTGTATCTGTGCTCAGTCACTTCTTCATCTATCTACACTTTCTTCACCATCCAGAATATGAATTTGATCCTTTCTTATATGCGTGCCACGTGATATTGCCAAACTCTAGAAAACAATCAATCAATCAAACAGAGTGAATAATTCTAATAATTTGACAGAAAACAAAATATTCTGTTATCGCTGTATGAGGCTCAGAGTACCTCTCGCCGTATCTCAGCAAACTGTTCTGTGCTGTATCTCTGACACTAATTTGGAAGCCTTATTTTCCTCTATCATCAAATCCAATTAGGACTCAGTGTCTCTGAAATCACTATAAACACCTTGGAGCCCCAGAAACTCGTACTTCTCATACTCACATTGACACTTCATTTTCAAATTAGCATAATCCTCTTAATTTCTGCGGAGAAAGTCTCACTCTAACAAGCCATGTGGTCTGCATAACGATGATCATAATTAGTGAACTGATCTAAAACACCAAGTATTCAAGGCCTAAGATCAACAGTTGTCTGTTCTCCTCTTCTGCTCCATGGTAAGACACATGAAAAGCGGCTGCACTGTGCCGTAAGAGTGGAGATTACATATTCTCATCGCAGGATGACTGTCATGTACAGCATCAGAAAATGATTCAGCATTTGCATGAGAACAATGAAAGGACACCTCTCAGCACCTTCTAATGACAAATGTTCTTGTTCGATGGCGTGCCCTCCACCGTGCATACATAACCCCAATGACTTAACCTTTGGATTGTGAACATTCTCTGCTGCACAAAACTGCATCCATGTCGTCAAGACGGGAAGAATGTCAAGTAAAACATCCTGAGATGCACCGACATGCCATTTAACTAATGGCTGTGAGTCAATGTGATTTTAATTGTTCCATTTAGAGATGAGAAAAATATCCCAGCCTTCGCTTTTCTTCATGAAGTCTGTGTATGGGATTTCTAAAAAGGAAAGCTCTTTCGGGCTTTCAGCACCGTGTTGGTGAAATTAGCTTCGGCCCCTCCTTGTTTTCATCACAGCCACTGCATTTAAAACACGCTGCCCTGTCAGTCAAATACAGGATTTATCTGTAGGCATCATTCGATGCCCTGACTGTATTCGCTTGATGTGGATGAATCTTTCCTCAAAGAACAGCTGCATGAAGCAGTCTGTTTATCATCAGTACCTGCCACGTAATTGGTTGTGCACGCTTTAGGGCACTGCATTGTTCGTTGTCCAATTAGAGGCAGTTTCCCCCAGTTGGCTCCTTTTGTTTCCAATACAAGTTGTCAAAAGTAGATAATCATGATGATTTGACCAAACGATGTATTAACATCAACTGTTTGCAACCAAATGAGCTGCACAGGAATCTTCATTGGTATTTTTGGAAAAATCCATGCTTGATCTATCAGAACAAAACACCTGGACCTCCATGAGAGGCTGTTTCAACAAATAACAATTTTGACAGCAACACTCTGAAAATCATCCTACACAGTATTGTTTTCTTTGTGCCGTCTGATCACAAATGTGCACCGATTACAACTAAAGATGAAGGAAAATGCTAACCCAAAATATGTACCTACTAAATAAACACATGAAACAGCTTATTTTTTTTACCTCTCATTCCATTGGCCCCTGCTGCTGCTGTTTGTTTATTACTGGCCTCCTGTTCTTGACATCATGTCAAGGTGCTGTATTTTCCTTGAAGCTACGGGCTGAATTTTATAACGTCAACTTTTTTTTTTTTCACCTGTATGTACGACTTTAGGTCACAAAACTCAGTGATCCTCAATAGACCACAACACACAACTTCCATGTTGTGATTTTACTGAGCTTTTCTTTTGACTTGCATGTACACTCAACTGCTAGTTTATAAGGTTCACCTAGCTAAAAACGAATGCCCTCTAATGCAGCTTGTCAATAAATCTTACCTTACGTCATGATGGCCATAACTGTACTCGACCCTCTGCATTCCTTCATATAAACTGTGTGATAAAAATGTTTGACAGCACTCACACTTTTAACCATTATTTACAGACACTGACTCTTTTTAGCCGTCATGAAGTTCTACCTTGAAGTCAAAAGCAACAAATACACACCTGGAATTTTAAAAAGTCATCCGAAAAGAATTAAGAAACACATGTACTATATCATGTGACAAAGTCTGACAGGCAGAGAGGATCAGTTGACTCACTTCTTATCCAGACAGATACAATATTTTATGCATTTCCATTAATTTTAAGACACACAGCACTTTGTATTTCACGTTTTCTTCATTCAAGTCATGATATCTGTAACGCTGACACGATAGCAGTTTGCTGAGGACATGCACTTATACATTCAGCACATTTCCATGCTTAAACAGGAGAATATTTTTGTGATCCAAAATTTCCAATAGGGGTTTCTCCTACTGTTTTCTCCTAGTATATGTGAAAATAATATGTATGCATTTTAACAATAGTTTTGAGATAATATGTAGTTAGCCCCTGGCTGCAGCTTACAATGTATTACCATGCTTTTGTGGTGACTGTTGCATTTAAGATGAATGGGATTTTATGGTGAGGTGTGAATATTTGAAATAAAGAAAGGGTTTTTTGATGAAAATTTAGTCTCAGTGGTCAGGCAGTTACCTGAGACAGCAGCTGTCTAGGCACAGAAGAGTGCTGTATTTCAAAGAAACATCCCCTTTATGCTATAAGCTTTTTCACATTTACCCACCAAGCACTTTATTGGGAACATCATACTCATACTGCTAGTTCTTACATTTGCTCTCAAAACAGCCTCAGTACTTCGTGGTATAGATTCCACAAGAAGTTGGAAACGATCGTTTGAGATTTTGCTCCATGTTGACATGATTGCATCACATCCTTTCTGCAGATTTGTCAGCTGAATGTTCATGCTGCCAATAACCTCTTCTACCAAATCACAAAAGTCTTCTACTGGATTCAAATGCAGTGACTGAGGAGGCCACTTAAGTTCGCTGAACTCATTGTCATGTTCGTGAAACCAGTTTGAGACAACTTTTGCTTTGTGACCTGATGCTTTATCATGCTGGAAGTCAGAATGAGAAGATATGAATGATGGCCATGAAGGGATGCACGTTCACAACGGTACAATACTGACTGATGATTGATTGAGTCTGAGGGGCACAAAATGAACATGTTCCCTATTACACCACCAGTAGCAGCTTGGACTGTTGACACAAGGCAGGTTGGGTCCATGGATTCTTGCCATCAATGCCAAATTCTCACTCAGTGATCTGAATGCCTCAGCAGAAATCCAGATCCATCAGACCAGGCTAAGTTTTGCAGTCTTCAACAGTCATGTTAAGGAGAACCTGGGCCCAGCAGCCTCACATTTCATTGTTGGCCATTAGGAGTGGAACTAAAGGTTCTGCTGCTAGAGCCCGTCCACCTCAAGGTTCGACGTGTTGTGCATTCTGAGCTGCCTCGCTGCTTCGCCACAGTTGTACAATGTGGTTATATGAATTACTGTGGCCTTTCTGTCAGCTCCAACTGGTCTGGCCATTCTCCTCTGACCTCTCTCATCAACAAGGCTTTTCCACCCACAGACCTGCTGCTCATTGGATGTGTGTGGGGTTTTTTCTAACAATTTCAAAAAAACTCCAACTTTACAGACTGTTGCGCCTGAAAATCCCAGGAGAATAGCAATTTCAGAAATACTCAGACAAGCCTGTCTGGCACCAATAATCGTGCCAATGCCAAAGTCTAAGATCACATTTTTTACCCATTCTGATTTTTGATGTGAATGCTAACTGAAGCTCCAGACCTCTGTCTATGTGATATTATGCACTGCACTGCTGCCATATCAATGGCCAATTGTATATTTGCTTTAATAAGCAGGTGCCCCAGTGTTCCTAACAAAGTGCTCCTTGATGGAGGAGGCATGTTTGGTTGTTGTTAAGTACCACTCTCAGGTATTTCAGTTATATCAGGAAACACAATCATGTTTTTGGTGATAAGCGAGCACGTTCCTGAAGGCAGCATGTCCCTGCCCTTTAATAATCAGAAAAAAATTGCAAGATCTAACGTCAGTATCAAATAAAAATCTTTCATTCATGACCTACCCGAGGGCCGCCAATGTTTATTCCTGTTCTAGTATTCTAGCTGCAGAGCTTTAGCATCATGTAAACTTTCATTGAATGCCTACTGTCTGTTATCAAGAGCCTTCGCTGTCCTTATCTTCCTGCTTGACTTTTCAGGAGGAATAGCAACATCTTGTAAGCGACAGAGAGCAAAGAATCCGTGCTCTTGAAATTCAAAAACAGGAAATACAACATGCAGAATGTTAAGCAGCCACTCGCCAAACTTTCTGTTGTACGTTCAATTCAAGGTGTGTCCCTGTAAAATCGACAGCTGGCCCTCACGGAGCAGAGCAGCTCTTTAAGTGTGATGTGTTGAAATAACACACATTACATTTAGATAATATGATCAACTCATCGATGTATGAGAAGGTTATCAACGCAGTTGCATTCGTTCTAGGGATAAAGTGTGCTTCAGTGATTATGAGATGATCCATCACTTGCCCAGCCACTAACGGTCTGACATGACCACTCCCACTATACTGAGGTATAAGATTGGTGTGAATATCTGTCTTCTTCTCCAATTACTGAACTTCCCATCCTGCATCAAGGCATAAGAAATATATATACAGCATATATATCCTGTCATTTCCCACAGCTTAGCATTTATTTGCCAAATGTAGCATCACCTTAGAACCGGTTACTTTGGTTTGCCTGAATTGAAAATAAAATCTTAATGAGTTAATATGCGGTTTATGCATCTCCAAACTGACATTAGAGACTGTAAAGTTCAGAAGGTTGACTTCAATCACTGAGAATCTGCATTCAAAGTTTGTGATCATGCAGTTTTTACGTCAGTATGTAGGGAATCTGGCCAATGCTTGAGACTTAATTATTCTTATTTATTATACAATCTTAGTTGATTGTTGCAATTACTGTCTCCAAGCTTGGCCACTCTTGTCTGAGCAGACTAACATCTGGTCCAGATTTAGATTTTTAATGCTGTAAATCCAGAAATGGAGGCGACATTACAGCATCTGTGCTGACACTTGGAGTATAAACACAGCTCTTATTTAAAGCCGAAACAGCTGAGCATATCTAAAAGATTTGGTCTGTGATGACAAGTTTATAGGAGATGTTTACTCTGTCCAGCCCAAATGTCGCCCAACACATCTGGAGTTCAGTAATTCTGCCATGTCATGTCAGAGAGCTAAAAAAAGCAAGACGAAAGCTTCATCAATTTACAGGAAGGTCATGTTGCCAAAGAGTTTAGCTTGACTTTTGGAAAGTTTTTTTTGTCTCATGGAAGTGAATATCAGTAAGTTCCTTTTGCCTTTCAGCTCGACCTACTTCTGAAACGAAAAAAGAAAATGATAAGAGCAAAATCAGCCCCATGCAGAATATTTTCCCTTTCTGTCAATAGCCACAGATTGCATTTCAAAAGTAGCCTTGTTTTGAGTTTTTGAAATAAAGCTGAGGCAAAATAGGCCCAGATCTCTCGGAGCAAAATGTGTGTTTGTGGAAGATTTCCTCTAATCCTTGCTGCTAAGCACAAAACAAGAATCCAAGGTCAGCTTTCTGAAGGATACAGGGGCCATATTTCTATCATGTAAAGGGATTTACGAGGTTGCAGCTTTGTGCCACATAAGTACTCTGCTACCGATGTCTCACAGAAGACAACTGTTCATATTTACATGAGCGCACATCTGAAGTCGAACACAAAGCAAAGGCATGTGTTTGAAAGGTACCATCCAGAGATCGCTTTGAAAATTTTTGTATGGCAGCACAGCGGAGCCCACAGTATACAAAAACACTGGCTTCACGATTAAAGGAAGGATTTACATTTCCTTTGTCATTCTATTGCGTGTTAAATACAATCAGGAGTCATGTGAGTGTTTTACAGAAAATTGCTGTGCGGCTAAAATTTAGCCTTAAAATAAGCAACCCAGGAGGCTGTACTGCAGATAAAGAGAAGATTCCTGAAATGCCAAGGTACAGGTACAATAACGTCTGTCCTGTCCTGTAATGTGCGTGCATAAACAGCATGATTACCATTAGTCTTGCCGTAAGCTGTTGCCGTGGAAACAGGTGGTGTCTTCATGTATTTGCTGTTTCCAAATAGAATATGGAGATTCACAAAAGCTTGTCACTATTAAGAGCATAACTGGGATTTGAAGTATTATCTGTGTGCATTTCAGCACAGTCATTGACACGCAGCATGAGAAGAAACGCAAATACGTCATGTTTTCCAACAATTTGCAGATTTACGTGTGTGTGTGTGTGTGTGTGTGTGTAGGCTATGTTACACATGCGTCATTATTGGGAGTGATATTAAAATGTCCCTTGGAATTAATCTCTATTGCATATGATGTATTTTTAATGGTCCTCTAAATGGATATTCAATAGTCATTAATCTTAAATATGAAATGACTTTTGTAATTATTTCTAGGAGGATCTTGCTTGGAAGAACTGACAGTAGGACATCAATGTGTTTGCTAAATTACTCAACAATCACAGTAGGGAATCAAATGCTTGTTTTTTTTATTTTAATGTTTCGTATGTCAGGATCATACAGGTGCAGCTGGGTTAAACTGAGTAGATCAATGAAATATTTTGAGTTCTAGCTGCTGGATTTTCTCTAGTTTATCGGGATTTACACTTAGTTTGCAAACAGATTTTGGGCTCAAATGTGAGCAGGAACTTCCTCTTGCCGTGGTTTAGTCTTAGCTCGTGTATGTTATTGTGGTGAGATTCTGCTTTTAAAATAATTGCAAAGCAACAGTGCATTAAGGTCATCACCAAAGATCATGCTACTGAACCTTATCCAAGGTTGGCCCTAATGCTTCAGAGCTGATTCTACATCAAATATTGATGCGTTTATAAGATGAGAAAAGGCTTAAATGACAGATGCATTTTACGGAGAAACAGAGTTATGGAGTCAAGGGAAGAAATCTAAGGTACTTTTACAGGAAGTTTTGATTGACAGTGTTGTGAGTTATTAAAAAAGATGCATTCCAAATAAAGAAATAATAAAAAAGAAAAGATGTGGAACTGTAAATATATGATGTAACAATGCAGCCAAGTCCATTCTATGACTGTATCAGCTGTGTTGTGAACACTGGACACTTCATGGCTGTGTTCACAGTTGAGATTTCTTGATAAGCACTGCTAAACAATTCATTTTGTTTTTGACATTTGGTTGATGTTCTTATCAGGCTTGATTTACAATAATTGAGAAAGGGATTTTAGTATCTTGCTCAAGGTCAAGGACACTTTTCACTGGGCATAGCTGTCCGATGGACACATGGGATGCTGTCAGTTTGATTTAGCTTATTATCTTTTGGTTACAGGTTGATATTTCTATTTTCCAGGCTGCCGTGCTCTTCATGCTTGTGAAGTCAATCACGATCTTGTGTTGTACACTAAAGACACATCAAAATACTGTATACATAGTCTCAGAACAGCTTTGTATATATTTGTATGTAAGGGTAAGCCCTTACAGAAAAAATACTCCCTATTTGTCTTTTTACCAGTTAGTATTAGTGATTTCATTCTATAGTGCATGGCAGAGCCTCTGCTATCAGTGAGGGATGGAGCCCAGCAGACACAGGAAGCTGCCGTGCACTCGTGATTTGTTGTTCGGTCTGCTTTCAGAGGAAGAGGAAGGAAGGGAAGAAGAACCTTATTTCCATCAGTACCCACCTTGCCTCTACTAACTACATCATTTTTTATTACACAGGAGCAAAGTATTCCTATTTCCGTAACCTGATTAATGCAGCTTCACACAACACAATCACGCACACACACACACACAGAAATGTAATCATTTCTGTCTCTGGTGTGACCTCACTGCATTCGGCAAAGAGTGTGGTTTGTCTCTCCTGCCTGTCCTGGAAGGACACCACAAAACCTATGACACACTTCAAGTGGCACTATTGATTGGTGTTATGTGTTTTCCTTTTTTCTCATTCAGCTAAATTGTACTATTCCCCTGACTCCACAACTACTGGCTCATACTTCCTGCCATTTTACAAATGGGAATGGTAGTTTTATATTGCCTTTCTGTGCCTGGGCTAGTGGCAGTTTGTCTCCCAAACTTATTTATTTAGTCAATTACCCCCATGCTTCCAAACTGCTCTTTTGCCAGAACATGTGTTGAACAAAGTAACGTGTGTAGATGCTGGGAACTGGGATTGGTAGTTGACCCTAACGTCAAGCGAATGCAATGCAATTTTGAAATGCCAGAAATGCAATTAACTAAGCGTTCATGTCTAATCCAGTTTTGTCAGGTACTCCAGTTGAATCCAGTAAACCTTACTGGGACAAAAAACTCAATAAAACACTGTTTCGATGTAAGAACTTGTTTGTAACCCATACCCACAGAGGTTCCTGGATACATCTAAAGATACTTGGTCATCATTGGTGCAGGCACCTTATTTTTGCAACAGTTTTGACTCAAATCTAATTGGTTTATCAGTAAATATATTCTGTATATCATAATAGGGTGTATCACGAATAAATATTTTCTACTCATCCATTCAAAGTGATTTAAAAGTACTTCTGGATTCATAATGTTGTTTTTTTCCTTCCTGTGTGATATATATATCACATATAGGACACACACAGTGAAATCTAAACCTTCTCTCTATGTGTCTCTCTCACTCACATATGAAGAGAAAGACAAAACAAATAACAGCCAATATTCAGCCTAGCAAGCTTTGCTTATTGCCTCTTCGAGCAGTAGCCTATTTTCTCAAGCCAGGGTAGACGGGTGGGGGATTGGGGGGGTGGGCACAATGATCACACAGGTATTCCTCCTCAAGGTCAGTAGTAGAAGTGTAAAAGAGAAACACAGAAGTCAAGAAATTGCTTTTTCATCCCCAGTAGCAAACATAAATCTCTTATGGAAACTAAGAAAAAAAATGTTTGATTCCTCATATAATTCTTTACTGCCCTGTTTTACTTTCTGGATACAAAGGTTCAATCAGATAAGATTAAGATTTGCTTTGAAGAGGCTCACTTTTGGATTAAGATGATGCATTATTACTGGAGGATACAGATTCCAAGGAGAAAAAATCTCCAATAAGGTAAATTTGCCAGAATTCACTCTAAAACTACATGATTCTGGCAATTGTTGTTCTTAATGAAAACATAATTTGTTCTAAGATTACCGGTTGGAGCTTTGCAGGTGGAGCTGGACAACCTTTATTCTGTTCCACCCTGAAGAGCAGTGAAATGTGCCAGTGCAATTCTAAGACAGTGTGCAGACCTTAATTGATACCACCAATTATTCTGTCTGCCAGCAACAAAGCGTGGACAGTGAGCGGCACATTGGTTTAGTGAGACCAGGTGCCCCGGTACTGGATTAGGTCACTTTGATTAGGACAAGCAAAAGGAAGAAATACCCACAATACATGGATCACAGGAAGAATCCATTGGACCCACAGCCAGTGGAGGACCACACAAGTGAATGCTCATGTGGTCTTCCAGCAGTCGTATCGAGTTGACGCCATCTAAGGCACCTACATGTGGAAGATTTATATGTTCTTTGGGCAGTTTAGGAGTGTTTAATAGCACATGTAATGTGAGATTCTTCATCATTCCCGCCTTAAACACTGAAGTGAGCCTTCATTCTCTTTCCTCCTTTTCTCCAGGAAACCAATCTAGGAACACAGCCTCACGGAAAGCATACATGAACCAGCTGTTTGACAAATACCCTGCCGTGCTACCAAGTGACAGTAACTAATGTGTCGCATCTGAGGAAAATAGCATTGATTGTGAAAGAGTCATTTACTCCCTATTGAGAGGCGATTTGTTGGGTGTTGTTTTTGCAGAACGTGAATGATGGTTTCTCGATGCTGGAGGTGCGGGTCAGTGGGTGGGGAGTAGGTTGTGGCAGATGATGTGTGCCACAACAAAGATCAAGCCAAAGGTGCTTTAATGATCTGGAAAGGGGATCATTGAAAAAGAGTGAAGGGCAATGAATCATTTGCAAAAGAGATGCATCAAGGTGATCGCAGACCAGAACCCTCTGAGCGCAGCTTCTTATCTTTTCCTCTACCCATGATTACGTGCAGCTCTGAGCATATCACAGCAGGAAGGTGAAAGCAATGTTAGATAATGGCACTCTCATGGGAACTACATTAGAACCCACAAGACTTCAAAATGGCTTCCTCACAAAAGCAATTATGCAGCCTGTTTGTCCCTAAACTCTTTCATGCCACAACATTGTGTCAATAGCCTTAAAAGTGAAATGCTAAGTAGGACTCAAGAGGCTGTGCAAAATGTCACTGCAAGGTCACAGTGAGACCTTCCTGTGGTGCAGAGGCTAGCTTACAAAGGTGGTAGAAAAAAACATTGTGTTCTTCTCTATCTGGGAAGTGGAGATTAATTACAGGGCCAAGTTTGAGATTGGCACAGCCATTAAAAGCTTCGGTAGACACACAGTGTGGCGCCACGGTCCTCTGGAACAAACATCTGCATTACACAATGGGAGAGCTTCAGGATAAATGACACATCCGACCATTTAAAAGCCACCAATTCAAAACTCAATTTCCATCAGAGTGTATAACAGACAGTTAATTACATTACTAGCACTACATGGCGCAACTGTTTTTATGCCCACCCATCGAGCTCACAGGTATCTCTGTTAATATTAACAATTCTTCTCTGTTCTATAAATGATGACACTTTGTGTCAGTCTTGCTGCATGTTGTGTGTGCGCTGTAACAACAAAACACTTCACATTAAAAAGCATTGCCGTCCTCTCTCATGCCATGTTTCAATGCCATTTATGCTGTCACGACACCTAAAGCGAGGCTCTGGTGATTCGTGATTGGTGCAGTGATAAATAAAGAAACAAGGTCTTCTTTTAATTGTGGCACAGCAGTCCATTTCAACAAATTCACACAAACATTTGAATCTATTCAGTGGTGGAAAAAAGCAAAGGCATAAATATTTATGAACAGTATGAAGTGTTTTTTTTTACTTAAAGGTTTACGATGCAGACGGCACAGGAGAGAGAAAAATAGACACATGGGTGTTTTTTGAAAATGTTGCAACCATGAAAAATACAGATTTTGCTGCATAATTACAGGAGTCCAACCAAGAAAAAATGACAAGCACACCACATGTCACTGGAAAGCAAAGGGGCAGAAAACCTAAGCAAAAGTGCGAGACTGGCGTGAATACTGAAAGTGTAAAGTGGTTAGTGTTGGCTGAGAGCTTTCATCAAGCAGCTCTCATTACACTTCACTCCGAGATTTGGACTTTTCTTACAGGTCTTCAAGGCAATTCAATCTTTGATCCATTAAGGTACAGGGGCTAAGGTTTCTTCTTTGTTTAGACAGCAAACAGTTGAGAGATATTAAAAAAACAACAACAAAAAAATTGAAGCAGAAGGAACTGGGGAAAAAATGCATGCAACGTAAGACAAATTGATATTCAGTGCCTTAATCCCCAGGCCCCTCTTCCAAATTTGATAAATTTAGAAACATAAAATTTATATTATTATTGTTTACTGGTGCTTTCAAAAGTCTTTTGCCATAGTAATGCTAAGAGTAAAATAAAACAAATATTTCATTTTACAGTATATATAATGTTTACCTTCAGGTATATTTGGTTTAGTCATTAATAGAGACTCGCTGTCAGGTGGCATGTTTGGCTGTGAAACACTATGAAAGACTTATTTTCTCCTGCATTGTGCTGAAGGAATACAGTCACACAGCAATCATAATAGTGTGTTCAGCTGAAAAAACATTATACACCAGTGTTGCGGGGTGACACAGCATGTGTCATTGTACACACTTTGCTGAGCCCACCTCGCCCTATCAGTCGTTCAGGAGACCTTTTAATCCTGCTGCTACCCCGTGGCATTGGCTCGTCTCCAGCTGGGAGCAGCAAGTGTTTATTGGCTTTGGTATCAGTAGGATGCTTGTGGTGGCCTGCCTCACCATTAATTCTGAGATTCCTGCCAAGACTGTGTCAAGTCCTCCTTTGACTTCAGCCGTCAGCTGCACACCCTGGTCTAGCGCGTGAGGCTTCCACACGGAGTGAGGCGCAGTCGCATCCACAGAATTTCCTCAATTTTTGTCTCCTTTGAAATAGAATTGGAAACTATCGACCAGCCTGTTTCACTTGATTTGTTTGTCAGACATGAAGCATGAAATCTTTCACAACCGTATTCCAATTTCTAGATAACATAGAGGAGCCATCACATCATTATAATTTACAATTCGTCTGTGTTCCAAATACAATGACTGACCAAACAGATATTGTACTTATATATACGTACACATTATGCCACTGAAAGTGCTCTGGTTTGAGCAGCCATGCCAGGAAGATAAATATTGGCATAGTGTTTTTGTGTTTGTGCTAACTGGTCTGATGAGGCATCTGATTAAAGGTCAAAACTTCTAAAATTGAAAGGGCCACAACCCTCTTAGTCAGTCATCTTTTCCAGAATGGCCAAATGAGATTAAGCTATGCTGCATCTGAATCATTTCAGGAGATGGCATTTGTAAATGTTTCTGTCCACCCAGTGAGCGATAGAAAGGGAATTTGTTGCCAGCATACCAGTGCTGAGTCAGGACTCCAGCGAGAGGTAGGTTGTGCATGTCTGAAGCTAGGAAGCAGTGCAAGGAAACCCATTACGAAAAAGTGACTTTTGCTAGGAGACCTGTTTTTTTGCGATGAGAATGTAAATGAAAAGACAGGAGAGCTTGGCTGTTTTTTTCTGCCTGATGAGTAATGCTACAAGGTTGGTTTGGTTAGGATAAATGAGTCAGGGTTGCGCAGGAGATTGTGGGGAGGGGCGTTTCTCATATGATTAGACTAACATATTAGATATTTAGACTAGACATAGATTCAGTGACATCACAACCCTTTCACTGACCCATTTTAGGAGACAATCGTGTACTTACTAATAATTGGCCTCTCTCGTCTCTGACTTTCAGTATTAAACATTCACATTCTAAAGTGCACAACAACATCATAATGTATGTTCTGTTGATCTGATATTAGAAAGTTTCAACACTTAATTGAAGGTATAACACTGTCTTTTGTAGCAACTTGAGATACTGTACACGATTCATTTTCTACACATTGCTAGAAAAATCATTCTGACATATTTTGTAATCCTTGAGAACTTTGGGAATATGCCTGGAATTTTTTTATTAAGTCTGGTGGAATAAGATGATAATTAAATTATTTAAATGTGCTCTTCCTTCTGTGTCTGCCAACCAAAAATTAAATGGATTATTGATTGTTGTTTTCCATAATGAAAGACGAAAAATGCATAATATCTTCAACAGTATTGACAGGCAGAGGAATGCTTTGTCATTTTGCCTTTAAAGCACTAACATTATACAATAATAACACCTTTTCTTGAATTTCTTCTATGTTACATGCAATATCTTGCGTCAACATATCAGTCATTTTCACTTTCAGTAAACTTCCATTAATTCCACTACACCTCTCTGCCTTTGTCAAATGTCGACTGATTCAACAAAATCCCCTAAGAGAGAATGTTTTCCTTTTCTTGGATTGGTTTAACTTGGTTGTAGCCTTGAGATGAGGCCTCGTGCACCACAGGTGCAGTTGCTGGAGCAGAAATGGTTACACGGTTTCCCCCTCCTCCATCTTGGCATGTAATTAACCTTCAGTCGTGGTTTCACTCATCAGTGTCAACCATAATTCTATAAATGAAATGTAGCACCGGGGGGTCTCCTTGTGCAGGGAGAAGTAACCTGCTATTTTATTAATAGCTCTTCTGAGGCTGGAAATGGTTAATAAGTGCATAGTCCTCCCACAGTGAAAGGCTTTAATATTTGACGGCATGTGCTGCCTGAGCTCTTACTTTAAAATACTTCAACTCACACAACAGAACAACTCTATACTCAGGGGAAAATCATACACTTAATGTCAGAGCCGCTATGCCATGCACCAACAACCGTGAAAGAGTAGGATTAATCACCAGGACTGGCACAGCCAAATAAAATCTACAAAATGTAATGTAAATGTAATTCAAAGTGCATTTCACAACACAAGTCTCCAGGGTTTCTCCAAGGAAACTTTTATAGCATGTGTTTTCATCCTGCTGCAAACAGTATGTGAATGTTGCTCGAGTGCATGAACTTGTTATGGTGCTGCAACAAGGCTCAGGAGAGCAAGCTCACCTAATTTTATCCTATAAGCATTAATAAACCACAAAAACAAAAATAATGTATGACAGAATGAAAACAATATGTTAGTACATTAGCTCCTGTGTATCTTGATCATTTCCTGTTGTGACAGACCTTGTCAGTCCTCATATTTTCTCAACTGCCTGCCGAGCTGTATGTTCAGCAGCTTCTCACTGTATGGATGTGAGTATCGTTGGTGATTTCCTGTGTGTTTCTGTTTCCAGCGTTCCCTGTGGTTCTGACTACGTTGAGTAAAAATCTGTCTTGAGTCTGCACCTTGTATTCCACAGTACATGCTGTCACAGCAGATTTCATACCCTCATCAAAACCGAGGAAAAATGACCCTATGAAAGCATATCTTGTCCACGCCCACCCTCCTTTTAATACTTTGTGATTGTGCTTGTTTGTTTTTCTCTATTTCCATGAGTTGGGGAGAAGTTCTCAATCCCAATTATGTTACATGAATAAACCTAAAGCATCATTCAGTCAGTTCATGTAGCCATGACTCACAGGGACAGCTAACAGCACAACACATGTAGCTAGGATGTCAAATGGGTTAGGGTTAGGTTAGGGTTAACCACATTAGCAACTCCTGTTCTTGTTTTCTTTTTCTTGGCAGTCACCACGCATCCTTACTGCTAACTGTTAAATTTAAATGTCTTTTCACTTTCGCTCACATTTTAAGACTTCATGGGCTTATTTCCTGCAGTGAAGTTGTAATTAAAAGCAGTTAGAGAAACTAAGAAGTGCATTTCCTTTTTAACTATTGCTAAAAGATGCAGTTTGGAAGCTGCCATATCTCAATATGTAAATGAAATTTCACGTAATCCACTACTACTGTTGGTGCAGTGTTGTTCTGTGAATAATATGAGAGGGGCTTGCTCATCAGTTATTTTTTTAAGTCCACAATTAAGTTGTTAGTATATTCTCATCCCCACAAGTGAGTGCTACCATGGAAAATTATCTTCTCTTCTGACAGTGGACTGTATTGGGACCTCTGAGGAAATTAATACATCAGAAACTCGGGGGGGGGGTCAGAATGAAGCTCCCTGTATTGTTTCTGGTTAAGCCCCTGCTCACTGTGGTTTAGTTCAGCTCTCTCTAATTACCAGATGAAAGAAAAGCAGTGTCCTCTTTGGCGTTTGACCCCTAACTCACTTGCTTAAAGTCCCAGCAGTCATTTCAGCATCGGCTTTTTGTCACCGAAAAGGCGGCTAATAATGATCCAAACTCATCCAAACCCATTCACTGCTGACACACACACACACACACACACACACACACACACACACACAACTTCAAACACACACCACAAGGGGACTGGCATGTTGCTGGGAGCCACACATTGAGAAATGGCCATAAACCTGGAACAAATAATGCCACCCAATAGAGAGCTAGCATTTCCCCACCTAATAATTGCCTCAGAAACCACATGGAAATAATGAGATTCTGCTGACACAATGCAGTGGCAACACTGAATGCAGCATGCAGTATATTGTATCAAGCATCTCCCAAGTTTGCTTGCTTGACTGTGTGTGTGTGTGTGTGTGTGTGTGTGTGTGTGTGTGTGTGTGTGTTCAACTTGCGTGTATATGCCCAAACATTTATGTATTTGCCATTTGCCTCTACAGGGTAGACAGGTTGAGGAGGTTAAATGGTTTTATTTGCTATTGCCTGTTTGCTCTCCTGAAACTCCTATCTCCATGCTCCTGTGAAATTGCCGTTGTATCATAGCTGTATCTATCTCTCTAACCTGAGAAAAGCTGGGTAAAAACGTTGCAATAACAGATTTCATCCTACTCGTGCCTTTTTACCGAGCCTCGCTGTATAACACAAGCCAACCACTAGGATTGAGTAGTATTTCTGATAGGAGAGGGAACTCTGAAGGATTCCTCTTAAAGTTGTATGTTTAAAAATTTACTTTTTAAAACATGTTTCTTTTCCTCTATTATTCAAATTCTACATTATTCAAATATTAGCTGTGGGTAATACATTGAGCAGTACGTTTTAAATATACTGACTGACAGTTCAACAGCCACACAGAAAGCTGGAAAAAAAGCTACAGTCTGCTATGGATAATGCAAGTCTACATGCTGATTCATGCCGTTCTTCCATATCATTTATTATCTTATTTAAACCAGCACTTCTCAACAGTTATTGGATCCACTTTTTTTGAGTCAGCGAAGGCAGTAGGGAGCTGAAGTGAATAGTTTCTGCCCAACTGTGAAATAGTTGGGGTTCAAGTGAAAAGGTCAGCAAGCGTCTGGCCTGGTAAGTATCAGCTCGGGACTAACATAATGTTCTGTAGCTCATCATGACCCTTGACCTGCCTGAACACATGGATAATTAAGAAGATCATTTTTTTCTGTGGAGATCAATAAAGTGAAATCATTACCACATTATTATTTATTTGGTTAGGAGGCAGCTCAACAATGCAACGCTTCTTGTAGCCCCACATTGTAAGAAGAAAATTCCCTCAGGGTGATTAAAGAAAATTCTTGTTCTCAGTCGTGTAAATCCAACCGGTTTGTGTTCTCAACATTTCCAGCAAATGTTGACAGATGCAGCTCTGTTTGACTGTGTTCCCGACAGACATTGGATCACAGTGGGTTGTCCGCGCTGGAATGTGTATTGTTGTAAATCAAACAAGACAGAGCTGTTGATTTTGTTTTTCATATGATTCGTCATGATTAATAAGCCATACGCCGTGTTGTTTGGTGTTGAACTCAGGATAGCAGCTGGTAGACTTTTCACAAGGTCAAAGAAAATGCTCAGGCACTTTAAATAGTTTACCAGAATAAAGATGAAGATGAGAAATGCCTTAACCTAATTGCAGAATCTTAAATTGCACATTAACAAATCGCCAATATAGTGAAATGCCCATAACAGCCGCCTGAGCGGCCCTGTATGCTCCAAACAATGTTGAATCTCCTCTCTGCTCTTACTGCCCAGTAGCAGAGGGTGGAGTTTGTGAATTGTGATGAAAGTGATGATAAAGTGAGAGAAAAAAAAATAGTGGCTTACAGCTGATAAAACAGGAGGACGGTGATTATTTAGACTGCATAGATTCGTAAGATCAGAGGGGAAATATGTTCCCACCCACAATGCTTCAGTGCTTGGTCAAAGTAACCCCTACAGTGTAAAGTGAATTTTTAACCCCGCATTAAGGTTGCAATGCTTTTTACTGTAATCACTGGCAATATGGTGTTTGCTTATACATATGCTACAAGTAAGGGGTGGAAGGTGAGGGTTGATATTAGGCGTGTGGGAGGGGTTTATTCACTGGAAGCAGTACCACTGTACAACGTTACAGTACTGGGTCTGCAGTACAACACTACAGACTGAGAAGAATCAACTGGGTTATATGAAATGCTACATGAATGACAGACATTACACTATGAGACATTAAATCAATACATTAGTGATAATGGTACTGGTCCTTAGACATGAAATGAAAGAGCGACAACATTCTTTGGTCCAAGTCGCCACCTTGTTCAAATGAGGCATCGGACACAAGCCATTAACTTTGTGCAAGCTCAGACATTTTGTGGTGAAATGTGTGAGGGGTTAAAAAGAAGTAAGCTGTCTGTCATTTGCTTAGCACAAAATGTTCTGTTAAGAAAACAAATGATTTTTAAAAGGCAATGCATTTTTGATGCCCCAGTGGAGCTCTAATGTACAGCAAATGACAAACCGTTTCAGTGTATTGAAGACAGTTTGTCATGTTCAGGAGGGGAGGGTGCGACTTTGATCTGGCAATGATAGCAATGTGGTAGGACTTTGCATTCCAGTGTTCGCATGGACATAGTGATGATATTTATATATCAATACATCCATTTATCTTTTAGATATAGTAAATACTGAGATGGTTTGGGTCAACTGATAAATTCTGGATTAATAGGGTGAGTGAATTTATGTCACACAAAACTGAGCAAAAAGTGTAAAATTACAACGTAGACACTGACAAGGTTCCCCTGGGGTAGTGGTAAATGTGGCTGAGGAGGCAGTTATTTGCACACAGCTCCTAAAGGATTTCATACATATATTCTTTGACTCAACGTTATTCATCAAACGCTATACTAAAATAGATGTTTGTGCATGTCTTCATTTTTTTGTGACACATACTGTGTACAAGCAGTTTGAGGCAGCTGCCGCTATAATCAATACAGTAATTATTGAACATGTTCCTGTGAATTCAGCCAGTTTGGTTTTTGTATGAAATAGTCCCTTTTATGTCTGTTTTTTAAGCAATGCAGCTCATATAAATTGCCTCATAATTTTTCCATGACTCATGCCTTTTAGTGACAATATTAAATGCATGAATAGCATTAGAAGTGCAGGCATTGGAAAATAAGCCAGAGGCACTGGGCTTCTATAAGAATTTTCTGTGTGACATCAGCAAAATCCATGAACACTGACCATCTTCATCTTTACGAGATGCCTTTGTGAAATGCAAAGTGACCTCATTGTATTCTGTTCATGTAAGATGAATCCTGCATGTATCAGTTGAAGAGACACTCTTCGCAGTGGATGGTTTTTATTACTGTACTTAGCACTGCAATAAAGGTCCCTACTCCTTTGGAGGCTTTAATGATGATTGGTAACTTTCTATACTGCTCTTACCTAATTTTCAACTCATCTACAGCTCTTGTTGCATAATAAAGCTTAGCATCTTGTAGGTGGAAATTACGTGGAATACCTAAACTTTAACTTGAACTGTTCATTTACGGGCAGTCAGAGTCTGAGGAGAAAATGAGATTAGACCTTTTCACAGCATGCAATCACTCAACGGATTGACATGGATTTGGCTGTCAACAGTTTACTAAAGCCATGGTGGCAGCTATAAAGTGATTGAAATCTCTCCACCCTTTGGAATAGCATGGTGTTGGTGAAGAGTGGGGGGTTACCACAAAACCGCTTGAAATAGTGATTACTTTCCCAGCATACACCACTCCCAATACCACTACCTCACCCTCCTTTACTGTCTGATAAACCAAAAGATGGGATTTGATTCAGGGCCAGATTAGATTCCATTGTTGTGCTCATGCATCCACGATGTTTGTGGCGACTGTGAGTTTGTCCGTGCACACTTTTGTGTGTTGGTCTGTTCTGTGCAGAGATCGAGGGGTGGCATCATCTTTTACAAGGAGCTCTTATGTCAGGAAGCCATTGTCTGTGCGGCGAGATGACAGGCGAGTGGCCCTGGCGATGGATGGTGCCCTGCAGATGAAAAAAATAAATAAAAATGGAGCCATTGTTTCAGAGGCCAAGAGCAGAATATCTGCAGGGGTCTCAGGCCAAAGTGCTGCTTGTAATAGCTTGTCTAAAGGGAAATACATTTGTCACATTTGTCTTGTTGGCAAAATGAAAACCCAAATGGCTTTTTTCTAAAGGTATCGTCAGTTTCATCCAAGCCAGCATCAACTGGTGACACCACTACCTAAGTATTGGGTGTGAATTTGATGGTGAAAGTATGGGTCCTTTCAATAAAAAAAATTAATTAATGCTAAATTAATGCATTTAGAATGCATTTCCTCAAATCTGGTTTAAAAAAATATTGTTGTTACTCTATAAACTAATAAAATGTTGTGTGTTCTGGAGTCTGGCCTCAACATGGCTAAATTCTCCAACCACCAAAGAATGTCCAGAAATTCAATGTAGAGTTTAAAACTAAATATTTATTTTTGCATTCATTTTGTTTGCTAAACTTACTGCAAAATATGATTTATGAATTTGTTCATTGTCTTGCTTTTGGTAAATGTAACCACTGGACTTGCATGGTGCCAGCAACTTTCTCATACATGTCTAGCACCAGCTTTGTGGTGGACAATTTATGATGAGTTCATTTGCATCTTCTTCCATCAACTGCAGGAAAGCAACCACCTTGCTCACCTCAGAAAGACACATTTTTGGTCAAGTAAATTTGATTCATACAATATTGCCCTTTTCACAGACACGAGTCACAAAGTGCTTTATAGACCCAATAAAAGGTACAAAGCTGAAATCAGAGATGCATAATACAATGATTAAAAAAAGAAGGCCATAAAGGAGTGAGAAACAAGGTCCTCTCATTTAAAATACAATCACAAAAGCCCAATAAATCCATTTATGAAAAACACAACATGCATTTTATGAGTACAGAAGAAACTTGGCTGGCTTTTGACAATGAGTCATAAAAAAAGTTAACCTGTAAATAATAAACATGCTGAGTTATTCTGCACCTTGACAGGTAAATAATGCTTGCACAAGTCCTTATTCCAAAAAATGGCAATTCTCAACTCTTTACTTACTTTCCATCAATCAGCTAATATTTTGGCTGCTCTTTTTAGTCCACAAAAACCCCCGGTCGGACTCAATGCCGACAGTCAAAAATCTTGATTTAGACAGCACACCCAGGAACTGTCAGCCATTGTTGATATAACTGAACCTATTTTGCAAGAGTTTCTACATTACTCTATCAAGGCTGACACCTCTTGTAGGAATTAAAAAGTTGCTTTGAGCTCTGTTTCTACGAGGCAAAAAAGATCCTTTTAAAATATCTACTTTTTAATGTATTTCAGTGACAAACTCTGATTGAAATGTTCCAGGTAAAAAACATTTTAATAATCCTAACCTAATAAATTCATCCCCCAAGTTGCTCCCTTAAATCATTTGTAAGTGACTCTTCGAAAGGCAAAACATGGCATTTCTTTGTACACGGATGACACTTTGGTTTATATTTATAGTATTTGTTAAACTGCCACATGTCCTCTCCTTTGTAAAAAAGTTTGTGTACTTCTTTGCTCATGAAAATTAATTTCAGTTAAAAAGGGAAAAGAGGGCGCTTTATTGTAAGTTAAAGTTACCATGATGTCTTCACTCTGGTTTATACATAAAGAGCTCACCTTCCACTAACTGTTAGAGAGATCTATAATCAAGAATGGTGTACTATGGTGTACTATGGTGTGTATAATAAAGCTTGGTTACCAGCCCTGTCATGTGAGGACACCTCAAACTTGTTTTAATTACACTATAAGGGACTTGGAAATGCCTGTTATTGCCCTTCAACTTCAAAAAGTCTATTTATTATCAGGGGCTAGTGACAAATTTAGTCTTGTTCCAGTTGTTATTCTATAACTACATGGCAAATAACAAGTAATCTGTTATTAGAGGAACACTTTCATTGGAATCATGCCTTCTGACCTCCAGTCGCTCAAATGTGTTTTTAATGTGTAATTAATCTTTAAATATTCACACTAAACATAAAAAACTTTTAATATGAGTCAAGCAAAACAAAGAACACTTTGTAGATATGATGTAAACAGGCTGAGAGACAACTCTCATGCTGCATTAGGCTCTAAGAGGCAATTGTTTTGTAGTTTGAGCACTAAGATGAAAAAAATAATTAAATTCTGCTTGCTCAGGAAGTTGAAGGACAGCATCAGTGTCCCCCAAAAAGAGAAATTTGTGTACTAAAAAATGCAGTAGAAATCAGCGATAATGTAGAATAGAAGAAGGCAAATTGCGGAGGATTATGCAGTCTCATTTGGGCCTCAGTGATAGATTAAGCCCCAGCATTCAAAGACATTGTGTTTTGTTCAAGGGTGGAAGCGACTTTGCCAAGACATTGTGAGATAAGAAGCTAACTGCTATTAGTTTAATGGGAATGATAGTCTGCCCGAAGCAGTGTGTGCAAGTGGCATGGGAGCATCATTTTTCTTTGCAGTCTTTCAGCAATGAGGCAGAGTAGCAGCGAGAGAACAGCGACCTGCCACTGAAGACAAAGTGTTGCTCATATGACCAGTGGCCCAACAGAGCTAGGTCCAATTTGCTGGAATTGGAATGAATAAGCATCTTCTTAACCCTCAGAAATTGAGGATAGATTTTTTTTTATTGTCCCTTGGTTACAAAGTCTATTGAAGTATTTATTCCTCATTACACAAACAATTTGATCTTAGTTGACAATTCCAATACAACACTAATAGATAGCAAACAGAGGAACTAATAACCTTTAAGAGTTTCTTTTGCCTTGATTATGGATACTTAGATGTTGGGAAGTTAGCTGCTCATTGTGCCTATTTTGTCATCTTAATAACCATCTCAAAGATTTCCCCCTGGTATACTTCCAATGTTGTCCATGATTTGATGCTTTTGATGACTGTCATCATGACTTTGGTTCGACACCTTTGCAACATTGCAGTGTTTGAAGTGCCTGTCATATAAATACATTTCCCCCCCAAGGATGTCATACTGAAAAGCCAGAATGACCAACCCCCTAAGCCCCATGCAGTCACCGAACAATATCCTTTACAGTGTGAGAGGACTTTATTAGTACATCCTCTTACAAAAGAGACTGTTGGATTTTGTGTCTGTATTTGTGTGGGTTACGCATTTGTGAGGATAAAACTAGATGTCAGTAACACAACATCCAGTTCCTTGCACATTTGGTTGCTGCCTGCGAGCCCGTATTACAATGCTTATTCAGGACCTTGGCAATTCAAAGCCCATTGAGGGTAGTTTTCCCCTCCAACCTCGCCAGATACGCTGCTTTCCATTTTCACTGCACAAGGCATTTCACATAGCAGCACAATAACACAAGTCAGGGCAAATGAGTGACTGTGGGGGTGAGAGTGAGTGACAATGAGTGAGTCCGTATATGTGTGTGTTTGTGTGTGCAAATGTGAGTGAGAAAATGAGAGTGTGATGCTATTTGTAAGAAATTGTGCAAATTGTCTTGTTGGTAAAAGACTACTGTATATGTGTTACTGTCATATACAAAGCATCAAACTCCAGTATGCTATCTATCATCACGTTTTTTTATGCATTATGTAAATATATTGACCTTTTAATGCATAAGCGCATAAATGGCTTTTGTCTCCACATTCACAAACATGTTGGAGAGACATGTTGTCCTTCATGTTGCTCTTTTACAGAAAATAAAATAGGAATGGAAAAAGCCACGCTGCCCTTTAGGGCTGATACGAAATTTGCTTTGGAGGTAAAACAGCATTAAAATACAATGAATGAAAACATCAATGCTGAAATACAGAAACTGGGTTTAAAAACAGAAAGTGAAATGCAGTGACTGCAGTTGCAAACCTTAGTTATCGTGTCATAAGAAGACAAGGGCGTAGTTGCTTTTAAGTGCAAATAAAACAGTGTTTTCATGAAGCAAAATTGGTGAGGCTCCAATTAATTAGCAGCATACTTTGCCTGTCTGTACGCTGATAATGTGAAGTGGATGTGTCATACAGGAAATCTTCACATGTTTTTTCTTCCCGTGCTCATATGGTGGGAGTAGACAGAGGCAGAAAGAGTGTGATGGTGCTTCTGCCAGGAAAGCCGCAAGGAAGTACAAGAGGTGTTGAGAAATGTAATAAGTGCCTGTGCCACCAAAGTAAAATTCGATTTAAAGGTCAGGAGGATAGACATTTTGCTAGATGGTGGTGAAATAGAGGCTTTAGACAATGCTAAAAGGGCGACGATGGGGCGGAGCACAGAAAGATTGATTGGCTGTGATAAAGCTTTCGATTCTTGTGTGTGTTTTTTAATTCAGGGGTTAATCAAACCTGGGAATAAAAGAAAAACATAATCAAGCAGTTTTTATGCTGTCGCATCTCCTTAGCATGACCTAAAACGAAAATATTTGTGCTCATACTTGCATTTTGGTGCAAAGGCAAGAATTACGATCAATGTCCAAACATAAAATTAGACATTTTGAACATTTACAGTATAAATCCTGATTGCAATAGCCACCTGTCAGGTGCCAAAACTGGCAGACCTCGGAAAAATCCCCATAAGACTGACACGACCAAGAGGGCCAAATTCAGCAGAACCTTCACACGTAGGAGCAGAACGTCTGGGTTCTCCTCCTGTCTGAGTTGCTGCTGCAGGGAGAGAGTGAGGCCGTCCTTGTCGTCAACTGGTATAAATTAAGAACAGGATGGCAAGTAATTTGGCTCTAATGTATCTTGGGTTCTGTGTGTGCTGCTGTAAAAAGAAAACATGACATTCATGAGACTGCAGACGCATCTGCCTCTGGTTATGCCCACGATGCTGAACAGAATAGAAAGCAGGTATTCTATTGCTGCTCCCCATCTTCCTGGCATCACAGTGTACACATAGGCAGAGCTACAAAGTCTATCATGTTATACAGGCAGTGCTACAGGGTAACACTGTATATATGGAGGAGGCTCTGTTTCTCTTAGTTCCACATGCTGATAAAAAGGACAAACTATAAAACAGAAAACATCCCGTTTTGTTTGGAACGTGAAATATTTATTGAATAAAGAAAGGGGTTCCACTTTCTATAGAGCAGATTTTTTTGTTTGTTTGTTTTCAGTGGGAGGGTTTGGCTAGCTCCCTCTCCTATGAGGAGCTGTCCAAAGCGTGTGCTGGGAGACAAACTGTACAATGCTTTGGTTGGGCTGCCATCACAGCATGGTGCAAGCTGTTGTTTGGACCAAAAAAGAAAAGACTTGCCACAAAAGTCAAAAACTTTTTTTCTGATAAGAGACCTTGTGCACAAAGAAATTCCCACAATCACAAAATAGAGATGAAATGTCGCATCTCTCATGTCATCCCACCTTCAAAGTGACTTTTCTGTCCTCACCGCCTTTATGATATACATCCATCATAAACAACGATGTTGTAAAGTGCAGCCGAGTGTTGGTGCTACAGTGCCTGCTGTGCTTTGAATACAATATTGAATACTTTCCCTGGACCATATGTTGTTTGGCTGGATCTTTTTAATACAATTTGCTGAAAATTTATACAATATAACTTATTTTTGGTAAAAATGTAAGTGGTTGACAAATATGATGAACATCTTTGCAACATTATGCTCCCATGTCACGTTTTATTTCAAATGATACCATGGGAGAAAAGTGTGCATGGGTAAATTCTGCTTCCACTTCACATCGAAGACAATTTGGATTTCACTCTTAAGTTTCCATTTGTCACCTCCTGTGGGGAACAAACATTCATTCTGAACACCAGAATTTAATTTGGCAGAGAGGAGAAAATGAATTAAGCTGGAGTGGAAGCTCTCCTCTCTTGCAGACGCGTATCATGATTTTAGTTGGAAAATGTGTCCATGTTTCAACACAGGAATAGTGCTGCACTGTGGCTGTGTTCCAGTGAAGCTGCAGAGTGCATTAATATCAGAATGGGATTGATGCTCATTAGAAAGTGGGGCTAATCAATACTGTTAAACTGCACGAATGACAGCCTCGCGGGTTAGTATGCTCCTTGCTGAATAATAGGTTCGCTGATTTGATCGTAACAGGCAAATGGCTACTTTATCATCTCATCACAGAGCTGTTTATCTCTTAGATTCAAGAGTGTCCATGTGACAGACATCCCTCACACCCAGTATAACAAAAGATTAAGGGCAAGTGAGCGTGCCAGCGTTGAGGAACACAGCAGAACAAATTAATTATAGATGGGATGCTTTCAAGCCGTGGCATCACTAGGTATCCATTGTTGCCGCTGTTGTTATTTGCGGCTCTTTGCAGGGCAGTCCATGAATTTAGCCTCTTTCCTCCCTCACATGAAACGTCAGCAACCAGCTTCCAGCAATATTTCAGACACATTCTACACACAGTGACCAGCGCTGACCATATGGATCATGGTATTTTCGTTTGGATTTATACCTAAAGGATTAAGCACCATCTGATGATTATGTCACAGGCATCAATAAAAAACATTAGAAAAATATTTAAATTGTTTAATTTATGATGTCATATCCATTTAGGAAATATGTCAGCCAGCATGTATTTGAAAGTAGTGGTTGTGTTACCTTTGTATCTGGTCAGTACCAGTGTACTGATCTGGAAAGAAAGAGCCCCCCCCCAGCAATGGTTTCACAGCCAGGCAGGAGGGAGCAGTTCTAAAACACAGAGAAAATACCCTGCACTCGTAGCAAGGGTGCCTTGGCCATGCGTGAACTGATGCTGATGACATTCACATGTAGCTGCGACGCCTGAGTGGTTTGAGTTGCTTGGAGGGTCTGTGCAGAGAAGCTTGAGGATGCACGGACAGAGACACGTTTTAACACTGACAGACAAATACTTTTGTGGAATTTCCTCTGTTGTGGGAGCTGAGTAAAACCTGCATGAAACAATGACGTGGGGTAAATGTAATTTTGGGTTTTAAAACCTGGATCCTGTACATTTTAAGGTGAATCTAAAAACAACTGCCAGTGATATCTCTCATTTACTAATACATTACATTTCTTACAGGTAAGAGGTAACCACTCCCAAAAGGCCTAAAGCTCTTAAGTCCCTTAAAGGCATCAGCAGTGATAAACATAGAAATACTTATGCAACATTAGTGTGTGTGTGTGTGTGTGTGTGTGATAGAAAAGAACTGTATTAATGGTTACATGAAGGTTGCTTTGAGTGGTCGATTAGCGCAGAAAAGTTGAGTATGAATGCACTTCATTTACCTGCATAATTACAGCAGTGGATTTCAAAAGTTGTCACGCCCATAAAATATTTACCCCCCTCCCCTTGTTTTTTAAAGTTCTCTGCACACTCCAGTTCTCTTGATTAAAATAACACTGCATGTACCATACTGCATATCATTGTTGAGATCGTTTTAAAAAAATACACAGCAAAAAGAAGAGTTGCAGTTGGCGATAACAACAAACTAAGTTGAAGTTTAAACTGACAGTATAAAAATAGGCTGCACCCCAAATCGCTCCCTATTTAAAGTGCAACATTTCATTTGATTGCATTTGTAGTGTATACAGAAATTGCCAAAATAGAAGGACAAAGTAGTAAGGTTGCACAAAGTACATATGTGCAACCTTACACCTGTCAGTAGCCGGTTGCAACACAAATGTAAAGCAAAATCATCAAAACGAAATGGGAATTAATGTTGTATGAATGTCAAAGAGTTGATGGATGAAAACACACTTAGTGAAGGCATAATATGATGATAGTTATGAAGTACCTGATTTACTGTTCACTGCAGAGTAAACTACATGTCTGTTAGCAAGTAGTGAATGAGTAAAGGAGGAAAAGGTTTCAGACACGGCCAGCCCCTGTTGATCCAGCACCAGCTCTGAAGTTCTTTTGTCTCTGCTGCTCGACCAGGCACATTTGTCTTTGTGTTTGGAACATGCTTTCTACTTGGCTATGGAGGATAATACTCACACCTGTGATTTAATGGTAAAGTGACAGTATTTTTATGGTATGAGTTGTCACTGGCCTAATATCTGATTAGATAGTTCTCCTCTCATCTTTCCAAATAGCTGAATTAATGGAAAACATGTGGTTACCTTTAATTTTCATTCAATCATTTATACAGCTTGTATTGATGTCTTGTTCTACTACTGAGGTAATATTCACCCTCACCCCCTACAATGTGCAGCAGGCTAATGACTAACTGGAGCCTCTCGTGGTTCAGCAACGTGTTCACAAACACCTACAGTATAAGGAATCCATCAGATTTTCTGTCCTCCCACAAACCTTGGCTAATCAATGTTCAACAGGGGTTGTGATTACAAATGAGTCCTAACATTCAGCTGCTCAAATCGACTTAAAATGCATTTCAAACTGAAGACCTGAAGTGATCCAAGAACCTCTGAGAAGATTCAGCAAAGCTCAATTCTTCTCATTGTCACAATAAGAACAGAAATTGGAGAATCTCTTACTTTGGCATCACATTAAAGATGGTGAAATATTGAAAATGGACTTGACAATATAGGAGTTTTCGCCTATAAAATATTTATTTGGCATTCTCTGACACCTTGTTCCGGAGACCACCTTTAAAATCACTAAGATAGACAAAGGATGAGACAGGCCAGTGTATTAGACAACATGCTCCAATGGAGGAGACTGTGTATCTGAAGCCCACAGTGCCATCAGGCCCTCAAAAGAGGAACTGCTACTTAGACGACCCAACCATTCCCTTCTGTCTCCACTCCAGTCTCAGAGACTTCAATCTGATTTTATTCCTTTACTTCCCAGCAGCTCGTCGGTGTAACATCTGCATGTTGCAAGTATAATATGAGCCATTTCATTTTCAGTTCATCCTCAGCGGACATTCTCCGTTCTGAGCTGTGTCATCTGTGGGTGTCTCCGTGCGCACTGCGTGCGTATGTGGAGGCTGAAATCTGGACAGACAAATCTCGACAGATAAGGTTGGTTAACAAAACGCGCGCAGGGTCTAAATAAATAAACCGGCAAAAACAGACTGCACGCGCGCGGCTTCGCTCACACAACACAGTTTTATCTCTCTCTCTCTCTCTCTCTCTCTCTCTCTCTCTCTCTCTCTCACACACACACACACACACACACACACACACACACACACTGGAGTAGGACACCGGGCAGGGTGCGTTCCGCCGATCATCTCCGTCCCTCCCTCCAGCAAGCGGATTGCCTGCGCTCCTGGCACAGTGTTGACAGCGCGAGGCTGTGGGAGAGAGACTGCATCACAAGGAGCGAGATCTGTGCGCTCGCGTCGGGAGCGGTGCGTGGGAGTCGTTCTCCCTCTACCTGCCATTTGCATTCCTTCTTCATTCTCTGCACTCATCCCTCGGACAAGTCCGGGCGCACAGGGAGTCCCATTACCGAGGGAGGGTCGCGCTGTATGTGTGCGTCGGTGTTGCCTGTTTCAACTACAGCTGTCATCGCAGCGCTGTGGTACCGCGGTTGTGGAGAAACTCATTGGAAATCTGCAAGTGTTGGTTGTTCTTCCCCACCTTGGCGTTTTTGATTCTGAGAGCTGTCTTTCAAGGCGATGGACTTGAGATAGTGCGTCTCAATTTGAGTCTTGGTGGCTGGGAGTTGCCGTCGGGGAGAAATGCGAAAGGATGCTTGGAAGCAGTGAAGGCTACAGCAGGTGAGTATCCGATAAGGAAAGCAAAAAGGGGGTTTAATTTCTTTTTAACGCAGATATGTTTTCTACTGTTGGCATCGTTTGTGATTATGTGTCGGTGCAGTTTAATGTAGGCTGAGGCCAAGATTTTGGAGAGCTGGGTAACCGGAATGCAGCTAAACCCCAGGTCCCTCCGGGCTACTTTGAAGAAAACATCCCTCCAATATGCCAATTCTAGTGTGCCGGTGGCGGCACCAGTTAATACCAGAGGCTTTGCTTTAAAGAAATTAGTCGGAGCTCATACCGATGTCAAATCGGCTAAAATAATCCTGCAAGTCCGCGATGATCGGGGCAGGATCGGTTGTCAGGACAGAAAAGCAAACGGGGACTTGAGTGTGGTTAGGCGCGTCCTCTGCAGGTAAAAAACGCATCTGATCAGCGCAGATCCCAAATTAATTTATAGATGTGTTATCGATGTACATTTTGCCTGTGATCTCTTTTTTCTAGTCAAATCTGTTTTTGTGTTTGTCTGGGAGGATGAGGGCATAAACCATTAATCAAATGTAATTGTCCCGCGAATATGTGTGTGTGTGTGTGTGTGTGTGTGTGAGAGAGAGAGAGAGAGAGAGAGAATTGGGAGTGTAGGTTTGTGTGTGTGTGTGGAGGGGAGGAGGTGAATTGCTAAATGTTATCTTAATCTAGTCTTTATTTGGCCACGTATAGGCACTGCTGAGATAACATTTCTCATTGTGTGGAAGTGTGAAGCAGTCGTGATCCTCCCCAATATGCCATTTTATTCATCTGCAGAAGATGGCTATCTGTTAAATGGGCAGTGTCGAAAAGCAAGCCAGGCTCCCGCTGCAACAGAGTTGTGCATTTTATTGATCCTCAGAAAGGACTTGGGATTTTTTTTTCTTTTTGTTTTCAGCAAGACAACAGTCATGGGATCTATATATAGCTTAAACTGAGACTACACAGGGCACAGGATGAAAGTTATATGTTGGATGGTGCCACATGCTGTCTGTTGTTTGTTATTCAAGGCAGCATTTGCAGAGAATATATGACAGTAGCCCCTGATTTTTTTTGTTTGTTTCGCCCTTTATTGTCCAGCACTGCCTCTTATAATGACACACCAAAACAGTTGCGGCACAGTATCAGAAGACTGTGTGATGCTGTGCCTGCGGACATTCATAAAGTGCTGTAGCTCTATTGGTTATAAATAGCCGGAGGGAGCGGACAGCCAGATAGAGCAGGAGCAGCCTCCCGTAGTTCCAGCATCAGCATCAGCGCAGCAGCAGCAGTGGCACAGCCTCTCTCTCTCCAGCTTTATCTGGACGCCCAATCCAAAGATGTTAGATAGCTGATACACTTTGAGGTATCACACAGATTCAGGGGCAAGGGTGTGGCACAGGGGGGCTTCATAGGTGCATTATTAGACCAGCCTGTGCTCTGTCTGCCCTCACAGTGTTATGTGCTCTTCTTATCAAATAATGCCTTTTCTGCTTTCCCTCAGCGTGTTTGTGGCACTCAGTGTTGACTTTAGAGTGACCTCATCAAATTTAATGTGATCCGTCCAGGCCTCACAGCATTCCTGTAGGTGTGTGAAATTCTACTTCCAGCCTCAGAATCCTGCCCTTTGTGAGGTTTTGCTGTTGATCTCTTTGATGATTGGGATGCTGCAGACTCAATCATGGCCACCTTGCACCGGCTGAGAGGCTGCTGAAAGTGTGAAATCCGCTTTGTCCAGACTCTAGGGCTGTCTTCATTAAACAAATGTGCGGCTGCTGACCTTGGTTATCTACGTGTCGTCAATGGGATTCACCTCTTTGCCCTGCAGTAGACTATAGGACACATGTTCTCGAGCACTACCACCACCACCTCTCCATCCCACAACATTATGCTGCTGTTGACACACTATATTGAATTACAACACGTTGATCAATGTTTGCAATAAGCCAAACCTCTGCATAGTAGCCAATATTATATGGAGTATCAGATGTCGCAGGGAAATAATGCTTCTGATTACAGCATTATATTTCAGTGAAGATATGGAATGGTTTACATCTTGGCGTATTTGTAATTGAATCACATGTTGGAAGAATGGGATGGCAAACCGGTGAGAAAACGAGTGTGTGCAGCATTTCAATCACTCGTGAAATAAATCAGCCTCACCGACAGACCGGGGCAGAGGAGCAGTCGAGACAGAGTGGGTGGCGACGGTGTGGAGACCGTGATGTTAGTGCGCGATGACTGATTGCAGGCTCGTCTTCTCACAACACACTAAATGACCAGTAGTGTTAGTGAGCTGGGCTAATGCTGGCTCATGACGTGCTGGCGAGTCTCTTGGAGACACTCATCCTGGGTGTAAAGCTGACACCTACTGCACTGACAAGGTGTTTATTAGCTCCCAGTTGTGAGGCCATGATGCCTACACAACGCAGCGATGAAACAGCACCGGGTTTTCACCCGGGACGGCAATTATGTTGTTTTCATAAGACCCGGCTGCCATTGCACGTGATGCCACCGCCTTGATCCGTCAATGCCTGAGGCTGGATGGCATGTTTATAAAAGGCCTGCAGTGGGATCATAGTAGCTGGTTGATGTGGGGGGCGGGTGGGCAGTTGTTCACAAATCACTCTTGTCCTTGGTGGATGTCTTTTGAGCAAGATAAGCAGGAAGAGGAGCTGCAAGGGTTGCCGAAAAGCCATCAATGATCTTTAGTCTTTCTATCCCAGTATCACCAGTGCAGTCGCTGGGAGCGCACGATTTTTTACCTTTTGTGAAAGTGTCCCAGTTACTGTTGCACTGTTTGACACAGCTTCATAATTTATTTCACTTGTTTCCCCTTTGCCCAAACTAAATATAGCTTATAAAAAAACATGAATTAAAAAAAGCAACATGACAACCATCAGCAGATGTTGTCATGATCTCTTGAATTCCCTTCCCTCCTGAAAAAGATTAGGTTTATTTTTGCAGCAGATACATGCTCGAAGAGTTTTTCATTTATAGCTCTCACAGTCTTAATTATTTGAAGGCCTCTTGGTGACCAAACATTTTAAAAAGTATCATGTTCTAGGCTCAAAAAAATCACGCTGCTTCAACAAAACTCAGTTGATTATCTGATTTGATGGTCTATTCCAGGTTCCAACAGTAAATGCTTCCTTCAATAAACACACATTTGGGCATGCTACCCATGTGTTGCCCTCTACTTTACCTTCATCAGAGCGACAGTGGCTTTCACTGTATCATTTCTGAAATCAAATTTGTGGAATTGTTGATTGCATTTGCCCATAATCCTCTGATGTTGGACACATTAACATAATTATTGTATACACTAATCCAGAGTTTATGCATAATTGTTAACCCAACCCTGTATTTATCACATCAGTGATACTGGCCACAAAGCTCTAAACAACACATGTATAACAAAAAATATTCGGGTTCCCTACATCCAAAGCCACTCGATGTAATGAACTACCACAAAAAAATATCCACATCCTACTGTGACTTAGCTGAGTGGCTACACACTTAAAGTCAAATATAGCCATGTAAAAAAAGGAGAAAATATATGAAATTATCAAGTATGATTATAATTATATTAATGCTTTAATTAATGCTTCAAATTAAATGTCAGTGCACAGTGGAACCTTGTCAGAGCCATGTCAGAGGCATGTCTAAATGTCATGTATTCACTTTAGCCTGTAGGATCCATTCACCTTTAAAGGATTCACATTAAGGCAAATGATTCTGATCTGCATCACCGTGAAAAGTGTCTTTAGGAAATTTCTGCAAAGGTGCCTTGAGAGAGCCTCATTTTGTGCTTTTGTTAAAATAAATAAATAAACGTATCCACATAGAAAAAATGGATTACCATTTATCTTCAAATGGCAACAGGCAGCTCAAAGAAATGCTTGGCTCAAGTATAGTTCGAGTGCTGCACCTCCACAAGGCATTGACCTGACAATCCTCAATCTACATGTAAGTATAGCATCCATATAGATTTTATTATGATAATGCTTAAGCACTGCTTGCATTTTGATGATCTCTTGAATTCCCTTACCTCCAACTTTCACTAACATTGTATTCCAAATCATTTACATTAAACAGATGCAGCCTCCTAATCATTGCCATGCCTGAATTAACACCGTGCCATAAACCACTTGGAGCCCCTTGGAGGATGCATCATTAAAAAAGGCATTGATGGTGGTCGAGGTTATGGGTCAAGGGTTGGGGAGGCGTTATTGTGCTTACTAAGACTCCTCTCCAGCCCCCTGGAGAAGACATTTGTATTCACTGCATAGGGACTAATCAATGCCGACGCCGGCGTGCCTGTTGCCAGGCAGACTTAAACTTAGACATCCGCCTTTTAGATGATTGTGTGACATGTATGTCAGTAGTGCTGCTGCACTGTAAATTACATCAGCTCAGACAAGAAGCTTTAGGAGGAGGTCAGAGTTAGAACACCTGAACAGCTGATGAAGGAAGCTCCACCAGGCTAAAATGCTCTCTTTAATTTCTCTGCTGATAGCTATATACTGCACAAATGGTACTTACTACACAATAATTGTAATTGGTTATATTTTCAAGTATGTAAGTTAGACACAAAACAGACACAAAACCAAAATGCAATGTTTTTTGGGGGGGTGTGAATTCCATATCCATTGTTATTTAAAATAGCATCCCATCTGCAGACAATGATTGTCATTGTCTCGATTGATATCCGCACAAGCATTTATAACTAGAGTCTGAACAAATTGTTTTGCGGTGGTGATTAGTATTGTGCAGCAAAATTACAGTATGTTGCATCTGTTCTACTGAGAGCAGCTATTCAAACAGTGCTGCTCAGTGGCAACGGGAAACACAATGGTGGGACAACAGGCAGCTCCACTTGCACAGCCACACTTGAATGGAGGGTATGATATTTTCCACAAGTGGGAGCAAGATTTGTGTTTGTGCCCCATCTCCCTGATGTAATGGCTGTTAAAACACCCTGTTGAGATCCAGGGTTCACTGAGTTCAGTGTTTAGGTACAGCTCTAGCACTCTTAACCTGCTATTCTCTGTCTAGTACGCTGACCGAGGATCTACTTAGGAGTGGAATTATCTTTTGCAGCTGATCTGCTACAAGTCTCATTTCCAAGTTCCGGTAGCTTATAACACACAAATTACACACTGAATTTCTTTTGCTGATTTCTTAGGTACACTTGCTCAGAGTTTAGCTCAGACTGCCCCCCTGCACCTGTTTACATGGAGCAAGTCCATTTTGGTATGGTCTGAACATGCCTGTTCACAACACTCAAGAAGTACCATTAACAGCAACAAATCCCATTAGAATTCATTGAGAACATGCTTGAGTGATGCCACAGAAGAGAAAGGCTATACTCTCGCTGATACTTGGATTAAAGCTTTCTCCAATAATTCAAATTATTTAATGTGCTTCTAGCCCATTATCCCCTCCTTTCATCAGGTAAGTGAAGTTCCTTTCCATCCATTGGCAGTTCCCATTCATCATGTGATTCAAGACAACAGTGGCATTGCCTTGAGGTGTAAAGGGGCAGAAGCTTTTAGTTTCCTAAAAGCTCACTTTCTCCATCTCTTTGACGCTCTCCCTCGATCTCACTCTCTCCGTTGAACTTTTCTAAAAGCTCTCTCTCGCCCACTCGCTGTCAATGTGGTGAAAGAAAGAGGGAAAGGACAGAACGATGTAATAAAGAACTGATAATACTGTTGATGGAGGAGAGCGAAAGTGCAGGGTGGAAACAAGAGGTCAGATTTCAGGTTATCGACCAGACAGGGTGGCATGAGGGAGATGTTAGTTTGCTAGACATGAAGAAGCAGCAACGATGCCACCGGCCGTTAGACCTGAAACAGAGCTGTCTCCCATCTTCAAAATGTTTACATACACACTAATAATGTTATTATAATCAGCATCATCTACATTCAAGTGCCTTTCTATATTCTGGGATAAGTCAAAATCTTGGAAAAGGAATACCTGATTATACCAGCTGGGATGTGCCTTTTGTCTGGCATGTAAATACCGTATCCTGTCTATTTTTGAACATGACAAACAATGCAGGAGCTGTTGCCCCTTTGTCACATGGATTCCTGTTATGTCTAAAACATGTTTATAAATCTGCAAATTGCTGGGAAATCAGAAAGAATCAGCGCTGCATCTAATTACCATGTACGTGGGGTGCGCGTGTTTTTTCATCGTCATTTGTTTAACAAGACTCTCAAAAATAATGACAAATCTCCCATCACAAGTTTTCAGAGCCAAATAATGTGTCAAAATTGCTTATTTAGTCTGACCAGCAGCCAAAAAACCCAGTGTTCAATTTATAATGATGTGAAAACAAGTGAGAAAGCAAGCAACTCTTTACACTTGTGAATCCATATCCAGCAGAGCTATACATAGTGTTTTTACTAATAAACAGCTGAAAGATTAATCATTGATTAAAAATGTGATCAATTCTGAACTGAACCATTAACCATTCAGTAACCTTGAATCATTTAACCTGAATGAATATGACATAACATGACAACATCTCCTGAAATGCATTGCCTTGCATATGAGCCAAGTTAATATGTGTCAGCTGTTTTTTATGTATTATTAGTATTGAGGTGTTAATTATACAGCTCCTAAGAATATACATTTAGTTGTGATGCTGGTTTGCAAGCAGGATAATTTGGCATGTTGAAATGTGTAACATGTCAGTAATCAGCAGTTTTTCTGTCATTTCCAATATTTTGTAGCTGAGCTTTTCAGCTGGCATTCTGGGGCATGTTTGCATTTACTAGACAGGAGACAGTTAGAGGTGACAGTCGTGCTCAAACCAGGGATGTTGGGATTACATGGCCAGCATATTAAACCCCTAAATAATGTTGGTTTTATACATAACGGCTTGCTGAAGTGCTGCAGTAGTGATGTGATAGATTTGATTTGAAATATGTGGTTAGTTTGATGGAACTTTGCATGACATCATTAAATATATCCTCTCAAAGTTAGGCTGCACAGTATAGGCGGGGTTGATAATGCTGAGAGGCAAGATGGAGATTCTCATTTAGTCGATGTGTTTTGGCTTTCACTCGGGAAAAGAGAATGACAGGAGCTTCATTCACATGCAGGAGAAGCAGAATTACTGGTAGAAGGCTTTTGAGATTAATGTTTGCCACACCTAAATACACATCATGGTCTACTTGGATTATTTTTTTTTTTTTATCCGTTCTGAAAGCAAAGCACAGCTCCCGACTTTACAGGTTTGACAAGTTGAAACCAAAGATCGATTGCTTATGTGTTACCTTTGGACAGAAATATTTTTAACTTCGGCTACTGCCAGTCACATTCGCTGAATCTGAGGGGGACGAGCGGGGGCAGTTTAAGTGGTGAAATGGTGGTGGCCTGCGAGTGGGTGGGGAGGGTGAGACTGATGAAAGAGCCAGGTGGCGATCAAAGGCGAGAAAATGAAATGGCATTTGACCTTGTTGGACGCTGGCAAGTGACGTGTGGCCACAGAAGTGCAAAGTAGTTTGGGAACCTATGGGAATCAAGAGGGGAGAGAGATCAGGTCTGCAGAGTGCTGATGTCAGGCAAGAGGATGGTCCAGGTAATTTAACCCTTCCATCTCATGACTGATTTATCAAGGGACTCGGTTGAAAGGTGCAAAAGGTGGGCAAAAGTTATTGCAATGACAAAATGAGTTAATCTCAACTCAAAGAAAAAAAATTCTTGGACTAAAATATGGCATAACTCTTGCTATGCATGAAATTCTTGCTCATGATGTGAAGCAATGGGGAAGCTGTTCTTATGCCATAAAAAAGAAACCTCAGGAGTAATCCCTCCATAATACCATCCCTCCTCACCCTGGGCCTGAACCTGTAGTAGATATGCAAATGTCAAATAAATAATTCAGCTTTTTTGCATTACTTTGCTCCTGCACCTGCCATGTTGGCAATAATGACTAAAACAACAGAACGGAAATTATGTTCAGTCTCTTCCGGGACAGATACAGCATTGTACAGTAGCATTTTTATCATGTGCATTGGCCATTACTGCTGAATATAATTCAAATACTATATTGATGAACATAATTCAATCAATCAGTTGCTTGTTACGTGTACCAATATTTGAAAATATAGCCTTTGGTGTTGTAGTGTAAGCATAGTCTAAATTGCAATGATTCAGTTTGCAACATGAAATGGCATCAGGCCAATGGAATTTTTGCTTGATAAATAGCAATTATTTGATTTATTTCATTATCAAAATCATCATTGATTGACTTTTCTATTGAATAATTGACGTGTTGCTTTATTTGTGTATATGCCATTTAACTTTTATGTAATTTGAACTCATGCAGTACATTTAGCGCCCTGCAGTTCAAACACTCTGTCGAGTTTCACAGCTCTCATGTAGGATGGTGTTTGTTGAACTACCGTTATTTCATCCCTAGGCCAACTCTATAAATAAGAAAGTGTTAAATCATCCGGACGGCAGAGATGCAGTTTCTTTAAACCTAGAGAAATCCAGAAAGATGTTTGGGCAGAGTTAGCAGTCTTTCAGCACTGTTTCCTCTGTAAGATACATCACAACACAGCCAACATGACAAGACTACAAAGATGAAATTCTGAAATTTCTGTCCATGAGCATATCCTCTGCCTGTCATCACGCTTCTACAACGGCACGGCTCTTTGCAAGGAAAAGCAAAACGACAGTCATTCTTATTAATTAAGGCACAAGTGACAGAGCGGATCTCACTTCCTAGCTCTGCAGATTGACATTGGATGGGCTTTGATGTCAGTTTTACCCAGAATGTAATGAGGTTTTTCGGGTGTTAAGAGATATTGGTTCACACGTACGGTACACAGGCTCAAATAAATGTACCAATTTAAAATCTGTTGTAGGAAAACTAAGGATCTGAAGCTGAAAGGAATAAAGTTCTAAATTATCTTTATGTTACGTCTTAAAAGGGGTTGCACAAGTGTTGACAAGGGATTTGCAGTGTCTTTGCCAGCCCTAAAGTCATCTGGTAATACTATACAGGGTCACCTTGTCATTGATCCATGTGTAGCATGTGAAATACCTAGATTGTCTTTCTAAAAGTGAGCTTCTGCTTCCTCTAGTACCTCCCAGGATTAGCCGAGCTAGTGAGATGTGATTCTTTTCACTATCTTTATGACCTCCTCTCATACCACGGGGAACCCAAAGATAGGGAAAGGGAGGATGCAAGGACAGCTTAGACAAGTAATTTTGCCTTTAATTGCTTGCACCTCCCCTGAGTGCTATTGCTTAAGTACTCCAAAAACTGTTGTTGTTTTCCTCCACATAATCTTTGATTATATGAAGGTCAGCATTTTTTCTCTAAACTTCTTATGAGAGAATTTGGAGCAGGTGGATTGCTCAGAGAGATGAGACAACGCTTCCTTGCTGGAGTTGAGAGTGAAAGTGAACTGCCCACCTTTTTTTTTCCCGATTCACTGCAGTTACTTTGCTAACTGTCTCCCAAGCCCATTTCATCCATCTCATATACAGTAGTCTTTGTTTTTTTTGTTCTGCTTAGTCCTCATTTCCCAGTCTGTATCAATAGCGTCATTATGTGGGGTTTTATCTGGCTAATTAAGGCTTCATCTTTCTGGGCGATCTCTCAGAGGACATGGATTAAGCTCCCCTATCTCTGCACTGGAGCCACGGTGGGGTCGACTAGGCCTGCTCTGCTCTCTGTTGATTACTGAGGGGGAAAAAAAATACTGACATTTCAGTTGTTTTGGTGAAATGATACTTAGAAAAGGAGAACTATATAAATATTACATATTGAATGCAGGAACAAAAAGATTTATTGATGAATGTGGTATAGATTTTGCTAAAATCTATATTATTCCTCATTTAACTCAAACATGTCAGTACTGTGCCCTCAGAATGTCATTTATTTGTCCTTTCTTGCATAAACTTAAATATCATCTTGTAACAAATCCCAATCTAACCTAATCTAAACTGTAAATTATTTTCTCTGCTGGTACATGTCAATGTCCAGCCCATTTTATCAACAGTAAGCCGTTTGAATCGATACCCTAGCAGACCGTGGCCTTTGCACAATTCATTTACAATCAGTTTGCACGCCTCAACAGACACCATCTCGTTTGCATTTAGAATCAGGTGATTCATTTTAGTTGGTGTAGGGATCCTGAGTCACTGTTTGCCAATGCAAGAGCAGCAGTGTATGAATTTCCAATGCCTTGTTGTTCTGGGTTCACTCTCATTATATTTTAGTACCGAAAGTTGACAGATGAATGTCTGGGTCAACACGCATTAAAAGAGCAGCCAGAATCCCCTAACATCTAAACAGAGGGTGAACAGGAAGACCTTAGTCATACACTGAGGACCTGTCACTAATTATTTGCGAGGTTAAATCTTCCTTTTGACTTTTCCCACATTGCTGCAGAGAGGGAGAGACCGGGGAAAAACACCTTTTGTTTTGTTATGGCGCAGAAACACAATCTGCCTCAGAGCTTTGGCTGGCTCATGTGCCGCTCTCATAATGCACCTCTGGTTTTTGACAAAGCACTTATGAGACAGTGTTTTTGTCTGAGCCCGTGCCGTCGGAGGAGATAAATCCTGAATGAGTAAACCGAAGTGACTTCACTCAGGCAGTTTTATACAAGAGTCTGCACATTTGAGAGCCATAAATCAAGCACTGAGTGTGTGTGTGTGTTGTGTGTACATCTGTGTGTTTGTGGGGTGGGGGTGGGTTCACCTTCATGGATGTCCTACGAGTATATGAAAGAAAAGAACTCTGTTATTTCAAAAATGAGAAAAAATGACCCAAGGTTGAGTCAAGGAAGTTGTTTGAGTGCTTATTTTCTTTTTCTGATGCATGTAACAATATGATAGTGGCGAGATATGAAATGGTATATCCAGAGGTGGGAGGAAGGCCTTGGGGTGATGGATGGCATGAATGTTGCTTTAATATATCTATATATACTACTTGCAAGTGATTGTGAACATTTTCTCATTTAGTCATAAGGGGAATTTAAAGAAATCTTGGCATTTTCTGTTTTATTATTAAGAACATTGTATGGATGAACAAGAAATTAGAGCCTCACTGATACTGGATTTTTGATTTTGATATAGATTTTTATTTAGTGGATCTCTGGTGAACAAATTAATTTAATGTAACAGTTCACACTGACATTTCTGGTTGACATTTACAATAGTAATATGTCTGTGATAAGCTTCAAAGAGCTGATAATATCAGTCATGCCCTTATAACACTCAGGCTCTACAAGGTACTCCAGTGGCCAGTAAGTTATGCAATTATTCAAACAAATAAAGCACTTCATTTTTGAAATCATAAATATTGGATAGACATATTAGAGCATCAGTTTAAACACTCCCTGTAATTTGTAGGCCCAAATCTTGATGCTGCAAGAGGCATCATAGAATTTCTTTTTCCTTTTTTTTTGCTTTGCGTCCTGTTTCCTGTCAAACAGTAAGCATTACTAATGTCAAATGGCAATATATTTGTCATTCCTCCTTTTCAATTTGACAAGCACTTCTTGGTTACTACTTCCAGGACATGAATACTGACACACACTTATAAATCTTTTCCAGTGTTTTTTCCCCTGTCCCTCAAATACAGTGCGCTACTGTACACAGCAGTATCCTCCAGTGTCTGATCCCGGTGCATTAGTGTGGCATTTTCTGCATCGGGTCACCTCTCTATCAACTAATTACAGCTCATTTCCCTTTAAAAGGCTCGCTGTGAGCTGCAGGGCCAGCTAAGCAGCTTGGGGACGTTTTCTTCACCACACTGAGAGGAAGAGCCTTTAGATGCCAGTCACAATTATAGCCAATATGGCCCTGAGCCACTGCACACTGTGCCCATCACACTTCCCTAGCAGCCGATAAGATAAAGCCTGAATTATTCATTATTAAATGTAGGCATGTTTCCATGTTGACCAGCTTAATTGAGGAACTAGTGTAGCTCGCGGTGTTGTCGCAGCAGCATCCAGATACAGACGTGCATATAGAGGAGTTGATATAGTGGTTGTTCCATAATCCAGCTTGCCCAAATACAACCCCCCCCCCCCAACCCCACACATACACACTCTAGGCAACTGCCAAATCCACTCACTTCATCTAAGGGAAAAATTTATTCACTCACAAATTGAGTGAGAAGAGTAATATGTTCAGCTCCCCCCTTCATTCATTTATCCTCCTTCCACCCTTGAATTAATTTGCAGAGATATTCAGTGGGGTTCTCATGCTGAATTTTACAATTTTAACATCTTCACCTTTCAAAAAAATGATTCTTTCCCCCATAGCATTACTTGAGGACTGATTTGATTTGCATAAGTACTGTCATTCTTAAACTAAGTCTGACACTATGTCTCGGCAATGCTTATGTGCAATAGAAGAGGTAAGGGCTTGATTTAGCTGCATAATATTAGCTCATCACTCATGAATGATTAATTCTGTGCAAAAATGTGGATTATTTAAATTTTTGGATGCAGTGGCAGGATATGTGAGTGAACTGACAGGGACTTTGTTTGTTTCTAATTTGATAGGTCCTTCAGCTTGGGGTTGTGATCTGAAATCCCTGAATTTCTGTCTTTAAAGCCATACATGAAAACATATACCCGTACACATTCAAAATAAAGCATTTAATGTGAATATTAATTTTAAAAAACACCTGGAGCAGTCACATGAGTGGAATTTCAAGCAGCTACTGAATCTCTCTTTCATATACTTGCAGTTTCATTTTAATTAAATTTGGATTAAAAATGTGCAAAAATGTTCTAAAAAGTGTCTTGTGTAGGTGAGGAAAAGATGGACGATTTCATAAGTAAACACTTTCATGGCTGCTCATGAAAGCAGCAATGGGAGAATCTGTCTATTTGCCTAAGCTCCTTCAGGGTTTTTTTCCTGCACAATAGCATGTGAATTCATTACAATAATAATGTTTGAGATGTGAGTGTTTCTCCCGAATCAGAAGCTTGTGGCTACATTGTCCCAGAGGAAGAAATGGTTTCTTAACTCACATCTTTCTTTAGCATCTGTCTTTCTGTACTAAACATAGTGTGGAAAAAGGTCCAGGATAAAGGTTCGTTGATTAGCAGACTTGGTTTGTTAACATGATGCAATGACCCACAGGATTATAGTTAAAAGTGAGGAGGGCTACAAAGGGAGATTATTTTCATGATCAATGCGTCTATACTCTATATTCCATCACTGTTTAGTCGACTTAACTGTCACAACTGTAACAAAAATGTCCAAAGAGCCCATGACATCATAAAATAGATTTTTTTCTGTCTGACCTGTCGTATATTTTTAATTTGAATGAAAAACAGCAAATCTTCACATTATGAATCCTATATTTTACATTTTATCACAGTTTTTTTTTTGATCAAACTTTGATGAAACTTTTCCTCCATGGATCGAACGATCAGTTAATGAAATCATCACTGCAGCAGCCAATGTGAGTCTTGTATGGTCTTTTACCCAAATTAGGCCATTTGATATTGTCTGTAAAACAAAGCTTGTGATGTGAAATTTTATAGAATAGTATGACAGGAACTGCTGACTGAAAAAGAAACATATTCTCTTTGGCCCATTCCTTGAAACAGACTTTCTAAAAGCACCTCATGGGGCCTTGTTAGTGCTCTTCCAAACTAAACAAAACAGGCCAGGTTCATCCCACGCACTCAAACAGTCATCCAAGATCAGTATCCAGTATCCAGAAATATAAAGTCGCGTGACCTTTATCAGTCGTTGTCTCATCTACATTTATTGTCATGGCTGCAGCGTTTTCAGTTATACGTGCGTAGCAGCAAGTGAGGTGCTGGAGCGCTGAAGGTTGACATCTCCTGCAGCGTTCACAGACGCATCCACGTGCAACTGTGGGGACCCTGCGACATAATCGCCTCAAGTCTTGAAGGATCTGTCAGCAAGTTGTCCCCAACCCAAAAGATCAAGTCTCAGAGTACTGGGGCACAGCATTATGGGACAAAGAAATACACAGGCAGACAGAAATGTTATAACAGCATCTGTGTGTGTGTGTGTCTCTGTCTGAAACAGCCCTTCTGCCAGTAAAGCATTTTCTTTCAGCCTAAGGGAAAAGGAAACGGCCGTTCCAGCACCTCTCTCTTTGGGGAAGCTCAGCCTTTCCCGGTGTAGCTGTAGCTGCTTACTTACTTTCTGCCCCAAACTCTCAAAATGTGCTGCCTAAATAAATACATCAGGCTCCACATCCATATATTAGCATGGTTTTAGTGAGCTTGTTAGCATTCTGATGTTAGCGTGTTACTCAATACACTACAGTGCCTATAAGACAGTACAGGCTATACTACAGCCAAGTGATATTATTATCAACAATCTGTTGTGGCTGAGGTAAATAAACCATGAAAACACACACACACACACACACACACACACTTAGTTTAGGTAAAATATAAAACTGTAATGGCTCTCTGATAAATATTAGGCAGCAGATATTATTCATATACATTTAATAACTATGTCAGTTTTCTGTAGTTTTTTATATAAAAATATAATGCAGCCCATATTAACATTGTTTGATTGTTTTGCATGGCAATCAAATATGGTTTTAAAAGGAAATGAGATATGATTTGATAAATTTTTTTCATTATTATTCTTTCAAGCACAACTAATGGTAGTCTTTTTTTTAGCTGTTTATTGGATCTTGTGAAAGACATTCAGGTTCTCATTACTTCTCATCAGAGTCCTTCCAAAGTCCTGAATCTGCTTTGTGAAAGTCTGACATTCTGGAGGCTGTTCCCCTCAGAAAACACATCTCCTTGAAAACGAAAAATGAGCAGTGATTCTCCAAACAGAGCTGGGAAGATGGGGCTAATGAGCTTAATAATGATGGAACATCACATAAGGACACTAACTCCCTCTCTCACACATGGAAAAATAGTCCAAATTAGGAGCCTGGCTGAATTTGGGGATAGAGAAACATAACCTTCAGAGTTTTAACAACCATTGAGCATGTGATGATAACAACAATAACAGCAGCAGTATTTTTTTATTGACTGCTTTCATTTCCACCCTCACTACGCAGTAAGGTCAGAGCAGAAGGTCAACAGCCCATACAAATGTCTAAAAGCTTAAGGACTTAAAATGGTACTGTACCACCTCTGGATTACAGAATTTACTATATAAATAAATACAATTAAAGTAACATTTTAGTCTTCAGTTTTTGTTTTAGAAATTTAATTCAACTTTGGTCATTTTGCAGAACAAGAAGTGTATGGCATGGTTATAATAACCTTTTATTAATGAAGATGTTTTTTTGTGAGAGAGCGAGAGAGAGAGAGCAGAGAGAAAGAAAAGCAAATGTAGCCGTATACATAGAAGTGTTTTGTCTTCCCCATATATTTGGTGGTGAGGGTCATCTTAATAATAATAATAATAATATAATTTTATTATAATTAATATTTTTTAAATTTTCCATGTGCACATGCACACAGTTGAAGGTGAGCACTTGCTGATTCCTCGGCAGTTGTGCTTTCTTATTAAATATATTTATAGCTTCAGTGACCAGGGTACCTGCAAAGTGATAGTTCAGTAGTATGTAGTAGCAGTAGTAGTATGTCAACAGGTTTTATGGCAGAGTTTCTTCAGGGACAACAGCTGGCCACTGTTGGAATTCTGCACCTTGTTGCACCAACTGGCTTCTTCGCCTGGATTAAGGCTTTACCGTCCATCTGTCGGGCGTTGGCTTACATTTAAGCCCTGCCATTTCACAGACCCATCTCCAGCCAGCAATCCCAACTGGCAGCTTAGCTTCTCAATGACACAAAGGTAACCTTTCTCTTGAAATTCAGCAAGGGGACATTATAGTAGTGTGAAAGTCAGCTTACTTGGGGAGCCGAAGATCAGACACTCCTGGTTAAGATGGATTTAGCCAAAGTGTGGCTGTCAATATACATGATCTGTGTTATAACTTGAAACTGCTACTTAATGTAGGAAACTGAACCAGTATTAAGAAAAGCAGTTTTACCAATCACTAACTCATTTTTTCAGCATCTTTTTTTCTCATCATACACAGATGAATTGATTATAGTAAAATGGTATTGGTTGAAAACTATTGCTGAAAATGCTCTGTATAAATTTGTGACATCTATATAAAATTTGGAAAGGGGCAGTCGCTGACTTCTTTAATTTTTTGAAAATTCTTGGATAGGATAGACTATCAAAGTTATGCAAGTAGTACAGTAAATAACATTCAGCAGCTGGGTCCATCCATTCAGGATTAGCCTGGTACCTGCCTAAGCAGTTTGTGGGGGAATGGGCTTTAAAGGCTTTTAACACTTTGCGCTACAGATACCGTCAGCATCTCAAGGATTTCCCAGAAGCTTACAGGTATTTAACCATGGAATTTAACAAGGCTCAGGAGTGATGTCTTGTGACAGGTAAACTAAACCTCTGGGTGATGTTTGTCTTAACAATACCCCCCCACACCCACCCACCCCTCTCCCAGCCTTCATTTGATAGAACTTGATGATGTTAGACAGCCTCTTTCATGCACATGCCGTAAGATTTAAGGGAGTGATAGATTATTGTATGTGAAAGCTACATGTGGACTGAGGGCAATCAATAACTCACAACAAGTGGGAGAATACTGGTATTTCCTAAAAGAACAACCTCAAAAGGAGAACTATAGGCCCATGTTTGTTCCGTTCAGGCACAAATGCTCATTTTGATAATAGTACAATAAATTTGACTTGATGACAACAGCGCAGACAAGAGGTAATGCAACTGTGCGACCAATTAACCCTAACTTAGTTATTTTGTGCAAGGGGACGGTAAAAACTTCACCTGTCCTCCTTTTAATTATAAGTGCATGTCCACTAATGCCACTCTTTTTTAATAGGAACATAGGGCACCATCAACTTCCAGGTATGAAGCAATATCTTCAGGATCCCTGTGGATGGCGTCATAAAGGCATTAATCGCCCCATTCATTGATCTAGTTATTACTGGTCTTGGGCCAGTGGGTCCTCATTTATTGAGCACTGTTGTGTTGCCTTTCCTCGACCACATTTGTGCCTTTTAGAAGCACACCCCCTCTTACTTCACCTCAATTAATGTAATTCTCTGGGAGCTCACTAGAGCACTGATTGGAATGAAGAACTGCATTCAGACGGCATGCCTGTGAGGGAATGATAACGCCAGATCATTAACAAAACAGAGCTGCGAAATGTTTACCCGTGGATGGCATTCTTCATCTTAATGTGCCCCTGTCTTTACTTGTTTCCCTGCATATTCGCTGCTGAAGCTGTGTGCGATAAATGTCGAAGCTGCTCTGTAATGAAAAAAAACCAAGAACACAGGGATGCGTTATGATGGAGCGATTGTTGAAGTTTAAGCAACATTGTCTCTTTATAATGGTTCTTAAAAATGGTCCGATGAATTATGATTAATCAAATGTAGTATTATTTTGAACATGTGCAGAGGACTAACAGGACTTGCTGAGATGTCTTACTTGAATCCATAACCTGCTGAAGTTGCAGTCATGGAGCCTTACCATCAGGGGATTATGATTTGATCGTTTCCCTGATTGGGTTTCAGTGTCACTGGTAATAACAGCATAACATAATAGCATTTCATTGACTGATATCCAATATGTGATAGCCACATGATAGAGGGTGACAGATGTAATTGAGCTTGTGATAAGGCCACTCCTTCTTCTTAGGTGTCTTAGTGTGCCGTAAAAAGCCCCACACTAGTCCATCTCACTGTGCTCAGCACTGAATTGATCAATGTGGGTTAAAGAATAAGAATGATGAAGTATAGCTGGAGGCATAGCAGACACCGGTGAACGTCTCTGGTCTTGGTCACACCAATGTCTGTGTGTTTGAAGTCACTTTGTTTCACTTGATTAGAGAGGGTATCATCAATTTCCCCAATCTGAACTTTGACCTTAGAGGGAATAAATGAAAAGTAAATCTAAACCATAACACCCCCCGACCCCTTTTTGATGCATTTTAAGTCTAGTTGTCTATTGGTCTAGAGTGAAAGGGTTATTAGTGTTGACCACTATGGTTGTAACATGTCACCCTATAATTAACTGTCAGCCTTATGTCGCTGGGTGGACAAGAAGTGAAGATTCTTGGTGTGCTAAAATAGGATTGTACAACTTCTTATTTCTTGTGTCACAGCAAGGTTAGATTGTATGGGAGAGCTGCATTCCCCAGAGATGCCGGGTAGATGGAAGTGGTTACACCGGGAAAAATGACTGACTGCTGAGTTGTATTTGTACCCATGCTGAGAAAAAATATATATAAATGGTTTTAAAATACAGAAATTACTACCAGCATCAATTGAGGAAAGAATTGCAGAATGAGACTGATGTGTGTTCTTTTAGATGTTTGTAGATTTGTAAAAAGGTTTTAGTGTGGGATACCCCCGCCACAGTGAGGGCAACACTGTACAGTGGAGTGGCGTAAGTGGTGATAAAGTACACTAATGGACATAATCCTGTCATATAGTGGTTGCCATTTAATTAAACTTTTTGTGTGCTTCTGCTTAATTTAGAGGGGAGGTGGGGAACTGTGTGCGTCTCTGTGGCTGTGTGGCTGTGTTGTAGCACTCAGGCTGTCACTGTAGTGAGAGAATGAGCCCTTACTTTCTTCTGTATGTATATTTTGTTCATGTACATTATATTTCCCAGTGAAATAATATACTTCCCTGGAAGATACGAATCTCTTGAGTTCATTAGGTTTAGTTCTGTAGCAGGCATTGAGCATTAGTCTGGCTACTGACATTTCTCATGTTCCTTTTTATTCTGGGTGGTTTATCTACCCCGCTGAAAGTGTCCAGTTTGAAGCTAAGTATGAAACAAACACAAAAGGGTGCTTCATACTTCATAAGTCCTCTATGTGTTAAGAAAATACTTCCTTAAAACGTAAATCACCCCTCTTTAAATCCATCAAACTTCCTACTATTAGAGTTCTCAGACTTCAGTTTTAAACCTACATTTTTTCTGGTTAGGTAATGTTTTTTTTGTTTTTTGTTTCTTTTTGCATATAACTGGAAATTCTTTCATTTTAATTACATTATTCCTGGCAGGGTTGGTGGCAAACTAAGAAGATGATATTAATATTAAATATGTTAGGTTTGTTTTTTTGCTCTTAAACTCAGTTTTAATCTCCCTGTATCCAATTGCCCGGTGGTGTGTGGTCTATATTTTATCATAAAAGATTGTGTGAGCCAAGTGTCAGCCACAGCACATCCATCACACTTGCCACCATTCATCTTTGATTGCATCCTCCTGCTGCTGCTGGTCCACCCCCTAATGTTTTCCTAACTCACGCAGCAAATTCAGGCAGAAAGTACGAAGAAAATAGTAGGGGTGTAAAAAAAAAAGACTTCATGGTATCAGAACAAACCACAGATGTGCTCAGCAGATGTGTCTGTGACACAGCATGAATCGGATTACTGTCTGAAAAATGCTGTTAATTCCACTTGAAGCTGCACCCCTTCACTTCATATCAGGGTGACAGCATTGAGTGATTGATCGTCTGCAAGGTGTGCAGCTGAAATGGTGTTCAGTATTCAACAGCAGACAGAGTGAGGGTGCAGTGTATGACGTATGTAGATTGCTTGAATTATTTGGCTCTTTGATTTTCTGGCCGGAATCAGTCCCTCCTCTTCTATATCACAAACGGGTCTGATAGAATGCTGTGCATTCACAGCAGCATCTTGTATATGAAATACCTTTTGAAGCTCTGGGCAGAAATGTGAACAATGCAGAATTCAAAACTGTCAGCACTCTCAATTATGCAAACACATACCTTTTTCCTTGTAACCACCCATCTCTATTTGTCTTGCGTCTGGGGCATGAATATTGCAGCGGGATTCCTATTCCCTGTTCTGTTAGTAACTGTGGCATCCTTTTAGCACTTACTATTGCTGAACCAAGTGGCAGCAAATAGACACAATGGCCAAAGGAAAGTGTTCTAATATAAGTGCACATTGTTGTCATTTCATACTGCTGCCCTGCACTTCCTCCACATGTGATGTGGCATTGCTTAATTTGGTAGAAAACAGCATATCTGAATATCAGCCCATTCCTCAGTGATGTCAAATGATGCCGTACATCCTGATTTGAATTTTCTTCTACCCTCCATGAGATGGAGAACAGAATTCTATGAAATGTTGGGTTGTCAAAATCATCAGTGTGACAGTCATGTAATGTGATTTTCTTAACTAAATGTTTTTTTCCTTTTCTTTGTGTCTCCCCAGGTAACCGATAAGATGGTGGCCGGGGAAGCGACTGGGCACAGCTACCTGGTGGCTTGCTGGCAGCCCATTCTGATCCTGATGCTGGGCACTGTGCTGTCTGGCTCCACCACAGGCTGTCCATCCCGCTGTGAGTGCAATGTTCAAGAGCGCTCTGTGATGTGCCACCGCAAGAAGCTCATGACAGTTCCTGAGGGCATTCCTGCAGAAACAAAACTGCTGGACCTCAGCAAGAACCGCATTAGAACCATCAACCCAGATGAGTTTGCCAACTTTCCCAACCTTGAACACCTTGAGCTCAGTGAAAATACTATCTCCACTATTGAACCTGGAGCGTTTAACAACCTTTACGGCTTGCGGACATTAGGGCTACGTAGCAACAAGCTCAAGCTGATCCAGCTTGGTGTTTTCACAGGCCTAAGTAATCTCACACAGCTGGACATAAGTGAGAACAAGATTGTCATCCTGTTGGACTACATGTTCCAAGATTTGTACAACCTCCGGTCTTTAGAGGTGGGTGATAATGATCTAGTTTTCATCTCCCACCGGGCTTTTCATGGCCTTAGTAGCCTTGAGCACCTGAGTCTTGAGAAGTGCAACTTGTCCTCTGTGCCAACAGAGGCTTTTACCCACCTTCACAGTTTGATCACTCTCAGGCTGCGCCACCTCAATATCAATGTGATACGGGATTACTCCTTTAAACGGCTCTACCGGCTGAAAGTGTTGGAAATAGCTAATTGGCCATATTTGGATACAATGACCCCAAATTGCTTGTATGGATTAAATCTCACCTCTCTGACCATTGCAAATGCCAACCTGACCACAATTCCTTATGTAGCCCTGCGGCACTTGGTTTATTTGCGCTTTCTTAATCTTTCATATAACCCTATCCATACCATTGAAGGGAATAAGCTCCACGATCTTCTGCGTCTGCAGGAATTTCACCTGTTTGGAGGTAGACTGGCAATGATTGAGCCCTACTCTTTCCGTGGTCTAAACTACATGAAGATTCTAAATGTGTCTGGGAACTCTCTTAGCACTTTAGAGGAGTCCGCTTTCCATTCAGTTGGCAACCTGGAAACCCTTGCTTTGTATGATAATCCCCTGGCCTGTGACTGCCGACTGTTATGGGTTTTCAGACGACGCTGGCGACTGAACTTCAACAGACAGCAGCCGACGTGTGCCTCTCCCGAGTTTGTCCAAGGCAAAGAATTCAAAGACTTCCCGGATGTTCTGCAGCCTAACTATTTCACGTGTCGTAAGTCTAGGATTAGGGATCGCAAACCCCAGCAGAAATTTGTTGACGAAGGAGCCATTGTTCATTTTGCTTGCCAAGCAGATGGAGACCCTGCTCCAGTGATAATGTGGCTCTCCCCACAGAAAAAATTCATCACCACAAAGACAATTGGAAGGCTCTCTGTGTTGCCAGATGGCACCCTTGAGGTGCGCTATGCCCAGATTCAAGATAATGGTACATATGTATGTATAGCTAGCAATGCAGGCGGAAATGACACCTCTCTTGCTCACCTGCACATTCATAGCTATTCGCCTGACTGGCCACACCAGCCCAACAAGACTTTTGCCTTCATCTCCAACCAGCCAACAGAAACTGGTGCTAATGGCACGAGAGCCAACGTCCCTTTCCCATTTGATATTAAGACGCTGATCATTGCGACCACGATGGGCTTCATCTCTTTTCTTGGTGTCGTCTTGTTTTGCCTGGTGCTGCTCTTCCTTTGGAGCAGAGGTAAAGGCAACACCAAGCACAACATTGAGATCGAGTATGTGCCACGGAAATCGGACGCTGGCATGAGCAGCAGCACAGTGGATGCTCCTCGCAAGTTTAACATGAAAATGATTTAACTGAGCTGTGGAATTTATTGATTTTGAACTTAAAATTTGGACAAATGGAAAAGAAGACATTTTCTTTCCTCTCTTACAAACCTGTGGATCCTGGTCTGTTAACATAGAGTAATATGTTTTTTTCCTGATTGAAGGACTATGAAGGAACGCAGTTCTTGACTTTGACAAGCAAGCGAGAATGAAAGCTCAGTTGGTGTTACAGGGCACTGGAGGATTCTATATGGCCTGTGGGGGGCATCAAATGAAAGTCAGATTTGTCATAAGCAGTTCATATTCCTGTGGATTTATACTGGGCAAAAATATACCAGAAAAGAAAAAGAAAACACTTCAAACAACCGGAATGCGAGGGGCAGGTCATATTTTGGCCATTGCTGTTTTTTGTCTGTACTTTTTATTTAGTGTTTGTTTTTTATTATTTCCAATGTGAGATGTCAAGTTACGAATGAAATTTGTATGGGTTGATGAGCACATTTATACAACTTGGATGCATTTCTGGTACATCATCATTACAATACATCAGTGTTACAAATGTGAATGGTAAGTGCTACATCTGGTCTTTTTCTTTCCTAAAGTGAAGATTGTTCTGTGGTCCATTAAATGTAGAACTGTGTCACAATACCTGTTGATATTGTATGCCCCAGCAATTAGGAGAAATACAGAAGTTAGTATGGCACACTGATAAGTATGAGAAATACCAAACGGTTAGTGATTTGTAGAATTTAATTTGAATGACACTGAAAGTGATTTGTAGCAATCTTGTTCACAAAGAATCTACAATGAGGTACAGTCAAACAGTGTCATTTGTTGCGAAACAGTGGTCATTATGTGACCTGAGAAACAGAGTGAGATACAAAAATAAGTGCTCTGAAAAGGTGTTGATTAAATGACAGCCAGGGATGCATCAGTGCAACTTTTACTATTGATACCAATTCTCAGTACTGCAATGTAAAAATCTGCCAAAAGTATGTAACAGTAATTGCATTGTTAAAAAGGTAAATGTGATTTAGTTTTGAAAAATAGAAGAAAATACACTTGTTAAATGTATCTATTATATAGGATTTTAGCATTGCAGAAATTCTCAGATGTAGCCTTTTCAGTCCAGCATCTAAGATCAGTCACTCATCCCTAATTTTCAGATTGAGTAACCAAGAAAACGCACAGATACATGGATCAAGGGAATGATACAGATGGAAATGTGATATGTTGTTGATTTGATGCTTTGTAACAACAATACAGTGGATGCAATATCTACTGAAAGGTTTTCATTTGTACCTCTATACTGTAAAAGCTTATCCCTGACTTTTTTAAGTTGCATTTCAAAAACTATGACGTACTGGTATTATTTTGTGCTCAGCTTGATTGTGAGGAAAAAAAAGTTGTGGTGCTCCCATTTTTGGATACAATGTGCTCCTCAAGCTATAGGATATTTCTTTCATTGTGGGTTATTTTTCTCGAATGTTTTACAAAATCAATGATTTATTTATGCGCCCCCCCTCATCCCCACCTAACCACCCCTCCCCGCATCAAAGCCATGGAAACATTACCAACCAGGATCATTTTACAAGTTCGCTATTCCCCAGATATGTGCATTGTTTGTCAGGGGGAAAAGAACTGCAGAAAATTATGCTCCCAGTAGGTTTTGCATATGAATCCGAGGTTACAGCCTTACCTTTTCAAGTACACACTGTGGACAGCTGGGCTTGCAAACGTGTGTGAGGATAAAGGCTAAGTCATTTATGATGGATGACATTACAGACAACACAGTAATGGGCTGAAAGTATGGACTGAATATGCAGATGGTTGGCGTGACACAGATGGTTTCACCCATGGAGCAATCTGAAGCAGCTTTGGTGTAATCCGTTTTGCATAAAGGGAAAAAAAAACACTGGATATGGCTCTCCCTATGGTTCTCCCTCTTGCTGATTATGAATGCTCTCTTCGTTCAAAGTGTGGCTACTGTACCTAGCCTTTTTTGGCCCCGAGTGATCCCGGGATTTTGTTTCTGTTACTCCTTTTTTTTAATTATTATTTTGACTGGATTATATTGCCCATGTAGTCCAAGCCAACTTTTTACAAAAAAGATACTTAAAAAGAAATCTATGGAAAATACATTCAAATTGTTCTGTGCAATAAAGGTAATATGCAGATTTTTTTTTAATTAACAAAATTTTGTTGATGTTGAATTGTTGAGAATATGGTATGTTGTATTAAACAATCTATGGACTTTTTTAAACACATAATGGTCCTATCTTGATTTTAAAGGTGTGGTTACTAAGGCCTTGACAGCTATTAACTGTGGGGTTTGGATCATTTTAGTCCATACCAATGAGACACAATATTTTTTTCAGGTGCTGAGAAGTGTTACAACTGTGAATATGTTAAATAACTCTCATACCACCAACTGTAAGCTGTCAGAGTTCTGTTGATCCTATTAAAATATTTTCTTCATTAATACAGAATTTTGCAGGTTAGTGCTTTGCTAGCCAAGCAAAAGCAAAAGTTGAGCTGAACATTTGGGTGTAATTTTCTTGCATCAAAGACCAAATGAGCAATTTAATGTTTGATTCCTTTGATTAGATTCCTCATTAAATGTTGATGCAGTCTGCAAGGTAATTTACCATCATATGTTTCAGTGCTAATTGCTTGTTTAGAGGAGAATTGGTAGTTCACTTGTTCACTTGCCTGGCCTCTAAACATTCATTAGCCACCATTACAAAGGGATCTCAGACATTATGATATTTGCAAAGAAGTTTATTAATTTATGCTGCACATGTGTAACTGTAAAGAGACAAAGTTGGTAAAGTAGTTACTTAATGGACCTTAAAATTAAATAAAAATTAGTAGCTAATTTAAAATAAATATGTATTTTATTTTGGGATGTCTCTTAATGAAACATGAGCAAATTAGGCTATCCATTGAAGGTCATGGGAAATGACCAAGGATATGAATTGGGCAGCCTAGTTTCATAAAACATTGTGCTGTTCTGCATTAAGTTTGGTTCTCTGTCCCACTCTTTTTTATTTCACGTCCTTGCTGCCTTGGTTAGAACTCCACAGGGACTTTTGGCTTTCTTTTTTCCCTCAAGCTGTATCAAAGCATGCTCATTTATCTTCTGACTTGAAAACAGACAGGCAGAACAGAAGAGGAGAGAAGCTATTCTTGAGGCCTCGGAGCCCCAGGGAGTAATGGAGACATCCATTGTTTTCATTCCTCAGATATTAGATCTGTGCTTAAAATTCTAGGTCAGGAACAGGCTGATGGATTCTGACACTGTGTGACAAGTCCCCTCTCCTCAACTGAGCATGAAAATACAGACACACCTTTGGGTGTTCCTCGCACTCATCCAAATCCATGGGTTTAACAACATCTGGGAAACACTGCAAGCAAGCAACAAAAGTATGAATTTGCTCTTTGCAGTGCCTCTGTCACACAACAGAAGCCTCAGATTGCCAAAATAAAAAGCAAATCACTTGAGATTCTTTGAGATGTTGAATCTTTACTTTTGGCAGGTGAGCTGTTTTTCATAGTCATCATAAAGACTCCAAATTAAAACCTTGTTTCAGGCTGAGAGGTATGGTGTGTTGATCATATGTGAAAAATACTAATTCATCAATTTGATACACTGTCAGTCAAGCCTGACATATATCACATTCCTAGTGAACTTTTCAGATCTTATGAGAAAATGAAGGGTGCAATAAGCATAAGTGGATTGTAATTAAGATATTGTTCAGTTTTATTTGAAATGCTGTACATCTAATGGCATAAAGTAAGCCCTAAAAACAAAATGAAAAGTGTTAAAGCATGAGAAGCCTAAAAAATGCAATAAAGTCATAGGAGAGTAAGGCGTAATAATATTAAAATGTTCACGGCACAGTAAAGCAAAACTGTTGGTGTATATTAAAGCATTAAATCCTCATGGCACTGTAAGATGTGAAATTTTCAAAAAAGTAACATAATATACTGAGATGTCAAAATCTGATGAAAACAGTATGGTAAGGCATCCTTACTAATTTTTATGACATATTATACTATGAACTTTTTTGCAGTTCTAACAACTTATATGCGAGGAAGTGTTCATAAAACAATATTCTTTGATATTTTCTTGCATTTTCAGGACTTTTTAAATTTTAAAATTTTATGTTTACGACTTATGATAGAGAGGGTTTTTTTTCTCATTTTTAGGACATTCTCTACGATGACATTTTTTAACAATCATGGGAGGGAATGTTTATAAAACAATGTTCTTTGATGTTTGGGGTGGTATGTAGAACTTTTTTGACATTTTTCAACATAGCATAGTATAACATTTTTTGTGTTTTTGTGACATCCTAAACTGTAACCGTTTTGGACCGTTTTTGCTTATTTAACACCTTTTATTGTATGGAGTGTTTATGAAACATTATATTTTGACATTTTTCAAATTCTTTCAACATATTATAATATAGCTTTTTCATATTTTTAAGACATCCTAAACTATGACCTTTTCTGCATATTTAACACCCCTTATCCTATGGAGTGTTTATGATGTTTTGGGGTGTCTTTAAGCACTTTTTATTTTTTGACATTTTTCCACATTTTCATAGTAGAGTATGGCAATTTTCAGTTTTTTTGTGGCATCCTAAACTATGACCTTTTTTGAAGATTTTTGAAATTTTAACACCTTTTATCATATGGAGTGTTCATGAAACACTGTTTTATGATGTTTTGAGGCATTTTTTAGCACTTTTTATTTTTTTACATTTTTCGACATAGTATTGAATGGTGTTTTTTCATGTTTTACAGTCATCCTAAACTATGATGTTTTTTGACCATTTTTGCATTTTAAACACTTTTTATTGTATGGAGTGTTTTTAAGACACTGTTTTATGGTGTTTTGGGGCATTTTTGGCACTTTTTATTTTTTGATATTTTTTGACATTTTTGACATGGTATTTTCTGTGTTTTTGTGCCATCCTAAACTATGACTTTTAATGACCACTTTTTGCATTTTTAACACATTTTATCATATGGAATGTTTATAAAACACTGTTTTACGATGTTTTGTGATGGTCTGGTTTGTTTTCTTTTCTGCTTTCCCCCTCCCCTTTGTTTCTTTTCTGTTTTCAGGTTGTGGCAGGAGGCGTGGCTGGTCTCCCACACTCAGATGAGACACACCTGTTCAGCATTACCAGCAATCACCCTGCCTCTATTTAAACCCGGTCATGACTTTGCACTTTGCCAGATGATTTTCATACTATACCTTGTGTGTGCCTTGCCCTGTGACCACAGTCTGAAGATTGTGGCCAGCTTGCCTCCTGCCTTTACTGCCTGGTCTTGCCCTTAGACCTTTCTGTTAACCTTTTGCTTAAAGACATTAAAAATCTTGAAAACCGTTGCCTCTGGTTTCCTGCGCTTTGTGGTCCAAAACTCAGCCGTAACATTTTTGATGTTTTCAACATAGTATAGTATGGTGGTTTTTTTCATGTTTTATAGTCATTCTAAACTATGATGTTTTTTGACCATTTTTGCTTTTTTAACACCTTTTATCCTATGAAGTGTTTATGAAACACTGTTTTGTGATGTTTTGGGTCATTTTTACCACTTTTTAATTGTTGACATTTTTCACATTTTCAACACACTATACTATGAACCTTTTGCATTTTTAATGCTTATAATGGTATGTAGTTAATGAGAGTAACCAATTTCTAGTTATTGTGCTGAAAAATACAAAACAAACAGTATTGTCCATTACACGTTTTATGTGGTGCATTGGCAGCCAGCTGCACATTTAGCATGTTAAAATCATGTAAAATACACGTTAGAAGCATCAACTGTCACACGCATTGTCTGCTACAGGTACTTCCTGAGAGCTTGGCCACAGTTTGAAACACCTTCACATAAAATACAATATTACAGCTATTTTAACTTGTTATTTTAAATGTCTGTTATGCTAATGTCAAAAGCATCAGTGACGATGTCATGAAATGAATCCAGCTTCAGAGGAAAGAACTTATCATGCTTAACTTAGAGTGGTGTGGGTGTTTAGAGTTTATTGCTTCACTGTTGTAAAACTTCATCTGCTGCAGATAGTCATTTTCATGCATCATTAAGGCAAAAAAGGTTGCAGCAGCAAACAATTTTGCAGAAAATCACAGTGTTAACTCTGATATCTGAAAGCAACAATTCCCCAGAATGTCACACGTGGCCGTTTGTGTTTATCATTTTACTTTCCTATGTAGATTGCTTACTGTATGATTTCATTTCATGACATCAAAAAGTTATGATATGGTACTTTTGATTTTTTTGAAACAGATTGAAAATTTACTAAATCAATTTACTAGTTTATGCTGAATTGCCTGGTAATTTGTTAACAAATAGAAAGAATGTTAAGGCCTCACCCTAGGAAGACTTACATTCAAAAGTATTAGTAATCTGACAAACATGGACTACATGGAATACACATGGATATAATTTAAAACAGACCATCAAATAATGGACCACAGCTACTTCCCCTGGAAAAACCCAAGGTTGAACAGTCTGCAGCTCTTCTAAAAAGACTGGACACCCAAAACAAAGTATTGTCTTGTTTGGGCAAACGTCAAATGTCATTTAAGCGGTAACACATCCTTTGTTCAGAAGTGAGCAGCAGTGTCAGTTTCTGGAGGCAGACTAAATTTTTCTTTTCAGGTTTGTTGGGAAAATGGACATGGCAGCTGATTTTGTTAGTGATTTCAGCTGACTGTACAAGCCAGACAGCAGTAAGCCCACTTCATATCATTGTGAGCTGGTACACTGCTTGATGGCCTTGTGAGTCCTGTGAGACTATTTTTGTACAAAATCATAATGTAAACTTGAATTGCCTATAAACAGAAATTTCGAAGCTTATTTTTGAAACACATATGCATGGTTGTTTTGCCTTCTTAATCACAGTACATGTCAAGTACTGTACATTTGCTGATTTTTAACACATGCAATTATGAAGGTGAAAATTGCTCACTTCTTCCTTTGAGCATTTGTGAGATAAATATGCATCATTTCAACTCCCTACACATTTTCTCAAATATCCACATGAATTACCATATGATTTGTGCAAAAGATGGTTTCCTTGTGGTGGGGTGTCTATTTATATTTATGACATCATTTTTTAGAATATTCATATTTATTTAATATGCCTTAAGTTCAGTAGTGGGTGAGACTTTGATCCTTCTGGGTTCACGGGTTTATGTCTGGTGGAGCTCCCATGAGGGGACTTAGCTATTGCTTTGATGTTGAGCAGACAGTCCTGCATAGTCAATAAACACCTCCCTGAGCCCTGCTGCTGCTGCTAAAAAAAAAGGCCATCTGACTCTCCTCTGTTTCTCACTTTTGACTGCTTCGCTATTGTTTTACTGTCTTGCTGGCCCCCGGCTGCCGAGCATGCACCAGGATGGTGTCCAAAAAAGCGATCTGTTGAGGGCCCATTTTTGCCTGGGCCATATGCCACAGCTCACGTCTCTGTAGGCAACTCAATCTACCCTCCTTATTTATTTAACAACCCCATGAAAGAGTTATGAGATCCCAATTCGCAAAATGTGACAGCTAAAAGACTGCATCTGTCTGCCATTAAAACCATCTTTTTGGCAGCCTGCTGAAACAGCGTCAATTCTGGCAAATGTCTATACTGAACCTATAATTTGTGCTCACTCCAGGGGACAGCAGGTTGTTTGCAGGCAAATGTATTACCAAGGTGATCTGGCAAATTATTATTAAGGTAAATGGGTGAGGAGGTAAGGGGCTGATCCATCCCATAATTCTGTTCTATTTCCAATTCCCTTGCGTGAGGCCTGAATATGCCACTGTGAAATAATTGAGAGCTTAGGTGTTGTTTCACCTTGAAGTGGCTAACCAGTCTGCAAATAATTTGGCTTCTGCCTACTTGCCTCAAGGACAACAGGCTGCTGAAATTTGATGGGGCAACTGAGGCAGGTGTCATGGTGAGATAGACGACGTGATCTGATGAAAACAGCACAGCCAGGCTGCTGCCCCCATTTGTCAGCATTGTTCCAAGATATCTGCTGGTGAGCATGGTTTTCATTTTTCATTATTTTCTCCATCTGCCTTCAGATATTGTGTTTTTGTCTGTCTGGATAGTTTTCCAGGGGGCAGACCATCGTGTTATCTCAGCGATGTTAAAGGTTCCTCATTCTGAACACCGGTACCACAACAAAAGATTGAATTTATGGAAGTGAAATCAGAAATGTTGAGAAATCTGGAATTTTTTTTCATTATTTTTTACATAAAATAACATTCTGAAAAATATCACGCTGTCAGTGGGATTGTGGTATATTGAGAATTTGTATACATACATTTATTCAGTGACATGTTATGGAGCTACTGCAGACTTGACATTCCTGAACAGTAAAAATCATACTGTATGGAATACTTTTACTCAAAGTATCTCTTTCATATTCATAATCAAGGGGAAATTCACTAATTTAGCATTTTACTTCAGTAAGGTTGGGAGACTTTCAAGAGAGAGATTAAAAGAAGAATGGAGGAAATTGTAGTACTGCATCCATCCATCCATCCATAATACACTGAGCCATGAAGTCCATATTTGATAAACCCAGTATGTGTAATGCATCTAAAACAATCATATGCTTTTCTAATGGGAATATGAACTGCATTGAGCATAAGAATAATCTAACCTCACAGGATAACATGTAATCCCCAGGATTCAGAACTATTAGTTTAGTCTCTTTACCAGCTATGTTCAGTTGAAGTCACTGACTGACTTGGATATTCACTAGCCAACATGCCCATGTGCCAAACAGTCCCACAGGAAGAGGAATAATCAACTGAGTGTTTCGGCCTTTGCTCACTACCCAGTGAAGGTCCATTGGTCCTGAGGGAAACGGGATCAACATTGAGACACACAGCTCCCTCCCAACCTTAAACAATTCTTTTTTTTCATTATGTGGAAGAGTACTGTATCCAAGTTAGATTTTGCAGCATGTACAATGTAATGTATTGGTTTGTAATCATTCCAATCACCATATGCATATTTTCTTGCAGCACTTAATCTCAGTCATGACACCATGAATACACAGTGATATACTGTGGACATACAGTATGGCTCTACTGTAGTTTGTCAGCCTAAACAGCCCCTTAACAGCTGATGGCAGAGCTCAGATCACTGATGGCTTGCGATCTAGAAATAAATAATCCCCAAAACACAACTGTGCCTAATCAAAGTCATGCTTTCCAAATGGAGTGCATTCAAACATTCATTAAAATAATGACGGGCTAGATTAAAAAATTCTGCCATCAATATGATCAGCTGCAGTCCCTATATTAGATGTGTGTGTATATATAACTGCTGTTCATGTAGAAAATAAAGGACTTCATATTGAATGACGTTAATTACAGGCTGCTCTCAACAAGACATTAGTAATTCTAGATACAGACATTTAAAATCACTTAAATTTGACAACACCATAATTATTGTATGGAGTGTGCCTTATCACATGCAGCACTTTCCCAAAGCAGTTACTAATTTTCTATAGAGGTAATAATGTTATGACAGGGTAACTTCAGGAGATCAATTGATATCTCAAAGTCCCAACAGAGGAATGTTCAGACAGACTTAACAACACAAAAGGGACTGTGATCAATCCAGTTGTTCTGAGACCCAAATCCCTTTGAGTGAAATAGCATAAATGTCAGAAACCAGTCGAATGCCTCAGCAATGACTTTCTTTTTGCAAAGCCCAGGGGATGAGCAATGCAACAATGGCAAGTCACCACATAGCTGCAGAGATATTACAAATCTAAGCTGTTTTGGCTTTTTTCAACAGTCTCACTGCAGGAGCCCACAGAAGAATTTTCTCTCATTCAGTGGGACAGAATTGCCCAGCTTTGCTCAGCTTTCAATTATTTAAAAAGGAGTCACAAGCAGAAGGATGAGGGTGAGAAAATCCTGTTTCTCTCACATTACACTGCAGAGAGCCCTTGAGATGCCTCAGTTGTCTTATAAAATAAAACAGACCACTCTGAAATCTATTTCTTTCTTTTTTCCAGACTTTCAATCATTGCTTGACTGTGAAATTACTTTTTTATTGTATCAAAACTACATCAATACCTCAGCTCATGTATGTATGTAAGGTGTATTCATTATCAAAAGATGGTTCTCTTAGCATTAGTATTTTACAAATGAACCAAAGAACATCAGATAATTTTCACTTATTACTTCAGCATGAGCTTTAAAAGCAGAAATTACTACCCAGTAGATATTACTATTAAATGGCCAACACTCAGCCAACTAAATTCATATTTTACTCAGAGATCCAAATGATTGCTGAAAACATGCTGTGGGGTATTAAAAACCAAATAATTTATCACAATATTTGGGCAGCCAGTAGAAAAGTTGGCTCAACTAATTAGGGCAAAATAAGTAAACTTAAAATCTCCAGGCAGTTAAATAACTTGTTCGTATGGGCTAGGGTGCTTTGTCATTTTTTTGCAGAAATGGAAAATGTTTTTTTTAAAAACCCATCCAAACCACCTACTGTAATGGAAACTACCACAGAACACTGGCAGGCGTGTGTCTATCATTCTGTGGACAGATATTTGTCACTTTGAAAGCATGATAACCCTGCCAGATGCAGTCATGAGACTTGTGTAGTTGAAATCAAAATGAAGGCTGAGTTTAAAGATGGGTATGGTCCGAGTACATATAATAATGTAGTAATAACTACTTATAAATAACTAAGTGCTTATGGCTTGGAATGTCAACATGTTGTCTGATGCCGTGGCTGAAGTGAATCCATCGCAAGATGGTCTTTTGTTTTTGTCAAGAAATTATTTTAAAAACAAAGAAAATAATTCATTAACAACTGGTTTTCATAGCAAGATTACTTTATGATGCTTCCCCCTTTTTAATAGATACATAATAAATACAATGCTCATTTACAGTTGAAATGTGTGGACCACCAATAACCAAATAAGTTTGCAACCTAGGAGAAGTCAAGTCAAGACAGATTTTTTTTGTTTGTTTCATAAAAGAAGGCCTTTTATAGGGCAGGTGTAGACTATACTCATATCATAATATAGTGCGTAATAAGTACAGTTACTGTACATGCCAAACAGTTGACCCTGAGTGGAGGTTTCTAAGGAAACACAAAAGCAGCTTTGGCAGGTTGGTTCTGCTTGTTACACAAACACAATAAAAGCCTTTCACCAATGTGTTGACTTCTGCTCTTTGATTCAATTCATTCAAAGAATGAATGTCCCCTTTTTTTCTATTTCATAAATGTTTTTTATGGAGAGCTTCCACTTTAAAAAGCTGTGTTTAGCTTGTTTCAGTTCACTCCATTGCTGTTGTTCTTTGTGCACTGTACGTTGGCAGCACAGGTTGATTTTTGCACATTTTGTGTGTGTGTGTGTGTGTGTGTGTGTGGTCATGGAATTCGGTGCAGCCTTGGATATACTTGCATATGTTGTTTATTTGGGCAGAGAAGAGTTGCCTGAATACTTTTTGCTCTTCTTCACCTATAATCTATAATAATTAAACTAATTTAATAGAGCTGGACATCTGCTGTTTGCACTTATCTCAATATGAAAAACTCAGTTGTGAGAAACTTTCCCTGATGCAAGTCAATGTTGCCCCAAACACTATATTTCACATGAGGTTGCAGGAACCACCTGCTGTACAAAAGAGGAGGGGAATTTCAACAGCTTCTTGTAAGTATGCAGCTGTTTTGAAACCAAAGACTTATAAACACTATATTATGTATTGCATTTACAGCTGTGCTGTATAGGGGAAATATATCGTGGTGATTTTTCCTACATTTAAAAGTATGATGCCAAAGTACATTATATTGCTCAAAGGTATCCAAACTACTGTTGAGGAGCCTTTGGGCCTTCTTCAGGCTCAGTTGCTAATGTGAATCAGCTCTGTGGTAAAATGTGTTCTGTGTGCATCTACAGCAAACATTGTGTGGGAACCTAAAAGTTTTGGAAAACTAGCTTACTGATGTGCCATGACAGTGGTTGATGTAACTTCTGACCCTGTTAAAAATGTGAGCGGCTTAAGTCTGAGCTGCACAGCTTCACCCTGGAGACAACAGATCTGAATTTCTACCTGCTGGCTGCTTATCTCAGCCTCAGCAATATGAAACAATGGTGCAAGCTAGTGAGGAAGAATCTGTTCCCTAATCTCACACTCCTTGTTCTGACAGGATCAGTGACACATCCAACTGCAGAGACCAAGTGCTCCTGGGGTGAATTTACCTGAGGACTAGTTTCTTGACACATTAAAGAGAGACTCAAGAGACTGAAAACTCTATGATCTCTGAAACTAAGAAAGCAGTATAAGGTGAGAGCTTGCAGCTCTTGAAAGTACAGTGAACAAAACAGGTGTGTTACACTACAGCTTGTCACTTGTAAAACAGGAGCAGATTGAGATATAGTAAATAAGGAAAAATGGTAAAATGTTTTTAAAAAGGTAAAAATGACTATAAGTGCAAGTAGTAAAATGTGTGAAAGATACTTATTTGTGTGTAAATGGTTCAGCGGCCCAGATGCACGCACACAGATAATTTATGGTAGTTGCAGAGTTGCACACCTGGTAAAGGAAAATAGAATACAGTAACTAAAAAAAAGATCCCGCAGAGAAGATATGGATTATAAATAAAGAAAAGACTGGGGCAGTGTGCAGCCAAGTGCTCTATAGAAAAGGATACCAAGTATTTTGTTTAGGAGGGCAGTGGTAAAGCAGTGCTTCCAAACTGCTGACTTAACTACCTAACAACTTTCCCCAATTTTCATTTTATCACTAGAAGGCTGTTTTTAGCTTTTCAATCTAAACTGATGGGCTGATAGCAAGGTTGGAGAGAATAACAACTGACTTAAACTTCTCCTCACATTTTTAATAGTATAGCTTGTAATTGTGATTTTCTTGAGGTCACTGACTCTGGGAATTTAAGATATTTTTAGCATAATTGATTTACAGTTTCAATGTCAATGTGTTGATTTGGAGCTGGTCAAATACTGGGTTTGGTTGACAAGCAGTTTCTCAAACTCCTGAGTCTTAGTTTTATTGGGCCAAGGCAACATCGTCCTCTGCAGGTCCCCAAACACACTATTTGGTCCGGCCAGTAGCATTAATATTAGCCTCCTGGATAATGAGTCATTAAATCTGTAACTAGTGAGGTTAAGACTTCTTTTAATTTACTTGATTTTTTTGAATGGTATGCATCCACTCTTTGCTTTGTTCTCAGGCAAACACAAAATAAACTTGTGAGCCCCTCTTTTGTGCCAAAGTCCTCTTTAGCTTTGCCAAGTTATTTTCTTGTGTCCATGAATAACTGTATTCAGCCATTGCTATAAATGTTTGGGCTATACCAGAGAGATACAGTTTTAATAACCCTGTATCAGTGAGAGCCGTGGCCAAAGGCAGTTATGTTTTAGGGTTGTCCATTCATCTGTTATTCTCAGGAATGTGATATCTCATGAATGCCTTAAGGGGATTTCTTTGCATTTGGCACAAATGTTAGAATCAAAGATGAAGTGATTACACTGGTCATAAATTAAAGGTCAAGGTCACTACGACCTCACAAATCATGAGGTATTATATACTAATTAAGACAAATCCAAGAACAGAACTGCAAAGATCTGCATAAGCCTGTTGTTCAGATGGACAAAATCTGGGTCTCCTGTCTGTTCTGTCCCTTCCTGGAGAGGTCTACAGTGTGCTCAGTGTGAGTATAGGCCAGCTTTTTATTGATTTGACTGAGAGGAGTCCACCCTCTTCACTTCCTCTCTCTGGATGACAACCTGGACGACAGAGGAACCTTCTGTTTCTCTAGTAGTTCACCACAAGCTTGTTGTTTTTGCTGATACAAGCATCAGGGGATTGCACCAAGTGATGACTGGGCCTGATAAGTCTATTGTGTGATAATATGAGTCTGGACAGTCATAGGCGCTCTGAGCACCTTACTGTGAAAGAAATATAAACCCAGATAAATGGGACCAATAAAAAAGTAGAACCAATAAGCTGTACCTGGAAAACAGCTCCTCATTTTCTACTACACATGCTCATTAGCCTGTTGATACTCTGGCAGGTTAGCAAGCTAATAAGATATGCTTAAAGCTACTGTGAACTCGGCACGACAGTAAGGTAAACTGGATAACAGTAGCAGTGCAGGTCTCTGTGTCTGTGCCTGGAAAAAAGTGAAATACAACTATTTAATACATTTGATAAAAGTCAACACGCATGAGACATAAAGCTGCAACCATTCGCTATGGGCTTATGTTTACATTGTACAGCCAAAGCTAATTGTATAATTTTTTGAGGACCAGGCTAATTATCATTATTCTTATTTATGGTAATGTAAATATTCACTTTTTTAAGATTCTGTCAGAAATATTCTATTCAATAAATATTGTTTGTTTATATCTCAGATGGAGCAAACTGTTCAAGCCAAAGTTAGCATAAAGAGTGAAGTCTGATGTAGTGAGTGAGTAGCTTAGGGCTCAGGTAGAAGGGCCCCTTAGCAGAAATTTGCATGGGGCCCCAAGGAGGTCAGGACAAGCACTGAATTAGCTAGATTGCATTCTTTTGGTTAGCAGTGTGAGACGTTTTTACAGTATTAGTTTCCTCTGCTCCAGCTTGTACTCTCACTGTGCTAATGCTAGTGTAATGTTACGCAGCCAGAACACGTGAGTGGTGGAGTTCTGGTTGCACCCATATGGGTTTGACTCAACCAATGAGATCATGTCTGTGTGGAGAGCAGCCATGACTCTGGGAAATGTTTGCATAATTTAAAACTCCAATCTACATGAAATTTAATAAGTTAATCTTGCCAGTGCCATCCCTTCCACCATGTGACCTCACATATATATACACACACACACACACACACACACACACACACACACACACACACCATACATCATGTATCATGTAACACAGGCCAATGACAGCCAACAACAGAAGGCAACCACTGATATCCAAGAGAACCTTCTATTCTATTCTCACACACACACAAAACTAAAAGTGTGTCAGATAAAACCATTACCTGATATGCCTCACTGGATATTACTGTTGCTGAGCTCCAAAATAAAAACATACTCTAAGTGATTAGTGATTTGCAAAGCTGAAATGTCATTGTTTTGTTTTGATGTTTTAGGGAGAAGGGTAAAAAAATCAGCTGTTCATTCTCACTGTAGGTCAACTGTGTTAGTACATGTGCTATTGAGCTACTGCTCCCCTATGTAACAGAATAATATAATCTAAGATGTCATGTCATAATTGCATATCAGACTGGAACCTAATACAAAAAATAACATTAATGTATAGATTTGCACCTGATGCAACGCATGTATTCATTTAGTGTACCTGAAAACATGGGTGTCTTCAGGGTGTGCATGCTTATTATACAGGTTGATTACAATTCATTATTTTCTGACTCAATGGATAATATTCCAGCAGTCTAATGAAAACAAAATACCACAGCAGACTTCATTCTCTGCATTTCCATAAATGACACAAGACATTTACTTGCCTTAAGCACCACCACCACCTCCTACCCAGGCCCAACAGTATAATGAATTTATGAGGAATGGACCTTGTTTCTCACCAGATATGCAGAGCCTGACTTTGCCATTAAAGATAATTAAAGTTGCTCAAAGAAATGAGTCGTGGGGAGCTACTGGGAAAGGTCTGATTGCTTAGAGCCCATGTTATATAAGTTTAATTCGAAACTAATCTGTGCAAGGTAAATGCATTTGCTCTGAACTTGTGGCCAAATAAAAAAAAAGCGGCATTCTACCATCAATTATGCTTGTCCACCACCAAGGCCTCTGCAACAAGATTGTGGTAAATTTAAAATGAATGGAAAAACAAGGGAGTGCAGTTGTGTTTAAATTACTAATGATGTGGGAAATAATGGTATAAAAATAATACATTCCTGGGATCGACTTGGTATCTGTGGCCTTTAACATAATCCTGTGTCACGGAGCTACGGGATACATTGCTCTTTTTGCAACACAGTACTATTTCTTCTGTGGGCATCCATTAAGGAAGGATGTAACACTGAGAGAGAATCTTAAACCACTGAATCCCCACGTGTGAATTTAAAGGAATAGCTCATCATTTTTAGGAACTATGATTAGATGCTTTCTCTCAGAGAGTTAGATGAGAAGATTGAGACCATTCTTGTGTGTGTCGAGTAAGTGTAGAAACAGGGGGAAATGACCATTTTGTTTTGTTTTCAATAAATTAGCTAAACAAAAGTATAGGCTAAACTAATGTGGTTGTATCTTGAGTTATGTGCTTAACAGATATGGGATTAGTATCCATATTATCTGTATCTGAAAATAGCAGATGAGTGATTTCATGAAATGTTGATTAGTGCTTTGAAACTTTTTTTTTTTTTTTTAAATTTCTGCTGTTTTGTTAAATGGCTTATTTTTTCATCTTATCACATATAACCTGTCAACACATTGTGAAGACAGATGTTGGCTTTGACCATTTTTGTGACGTTTTCAAGGCATCGGATAAGAAAGGAACCTGATATTAAAATTACATGCAAGTAATTTTTTTTATTTTTATCTGGTGTTGCTGTTAACAGTTACTGGTCATACATGGCACTTGTAAATACAATAATTCACAAACCAAGCTCAAGATTGATAAACACAGGTTCTTCATCTCTGCTGGGCAATTAGGCCTGCATACTTTCTCTTGCAGTTTTGTGTTTTGAAGCTATGAACACACACACACACACACACTCACACAAACTTGTCTGCAGCACCTATTTATAATTCATGCAGAGAGACCACACAAGATTAACCTTGGTCTGTCCTAGAACAATGCATCACTGTATTGCACAAATTTCTAATAGAGCAGCTTTAGAAAGCATCTGTTTGATTTGTATTCTATCACGGCTCAAATTTAATACCAATATAAAGAAAATCCACAAACTGTCGGGAGAAATTATAGAAGAAGTGGCAGAGGAGTCTGTGTAGGTGGTTGTTTACATAAGAGATGCGCTCAGTGAGGATGGATGACGAGTCATGCTGCATGCATTGTGGGTTGGGGGGAGTGAAAGGGTAGGCTCAGTACAGGAAATAAGAAATGGACAAAAAGGATGAATTGCGCTGACTCTCTCAGCAAAGATAGAGATCTCTATCACATTCAGACATTTCTGCATGAGGAATCATCCTCTTAAAAATCTCCCTCGATGTGCCAAATTAAATTAATAAAACTTATGAAGAACAGAAAGAGGCATTATATGAAAAATAGATGTACAAGGGATTTAGAATAAACTCAGATACTGAATAAACATGCAAGCTGTGACCACAGTAGCAATAACCGCATGACAGGGCAACACAAACTCAGTGCTTCTGCTCACATTAACTGCAATGGGCTCAGTTCGGGTTTGGACAGAACTATGCAGCCTGGGTCGCACTCTAATTCACAGTTGCTGGCCTGTGGATATAGTGTAATGTCTAGAAAGCATAAAGTGGAAAGAATGAGCCCATCCAGCGGTGCTCACCTCCTTAACACTGACTAGCAGGAAAACTGGAAGGCCCAAGGGGAACTTAGTTCTTTTCCCTTTTGCTCAAGGCTGTTCCTATGGTTGCTAAAACAGCTCCTATAGAAAACTATTTGCATCCACTTTCATTGGAAGTGTTGCCCCCTCGTTTAAGAGCTACCAACAAACATTCATCTGTTCAGAATCCTCCGGTGTACATTTCCATTCAGTCTGAAACATCTGGTATTTTTCCTAAATGAAAACTCCTTTCCAGACAGCAAATATCAGTCATTATAGAGAGTCTATTTTTTCAGACTGCATGGCTGTGGTACAGGTTTATAAAGCACTTTTCTGTTGATGTCACACTGCTCAGGTATGATGATGCACAGTAAAGAAAAAACAAGCATATTTGTTAGAGCGGAAACTACATGATTATTATTACTTTGATTATCAATGATAAATTATCGATTATATATTGAGGGGTATTTTTCTTGTTTGATCAATTAATCACGTTCAATAAAAATTAAAATGACATTCTTCGTGGTCCAGAGCCCAAAGGGACATCTGAAAATTGTTTGTCTGACCAAGCCAACCTGAACCCAGAGGTAATTTTAAATTGATGGAAAACGGAGAAAAGCGACAAATCCATCAGACTCAGCATGGTGATGATGTTGATTTGGATTGTGTTTAAGAAATACCAGTTTGACCCACAATTCAACCAAAACCGCAGGACAATACAAAAATAGCACCACAAAGTGAGCATATGACTTTCTCTCATCATAAATAAGAGGTTGTTGCTGATATTTCAGTGCAGAGCATACTTTTTGTACAATGTGTACAACATTTCATATGTTGACAGTGCAACAGTGGCAATCTCACCCCATGGTACTCTGCTCAGTCCACTGAGCTCCTTGCCTTTATACTACACACATTAACTGGTACAGTGTATTACACTACTGCTACTACTTTCTACGAATGAAGTTACTGATACAACAAATGCTGATGAATAAAATAATTAAAGGTTTGTAACCCATGCTGCCACTAATGGTGCTGAAAGAATTAGCATCAGTTAAAGAAAATAATCAACAGTTTGGCTAAATAATTGACCATAATCAGATATCACAAATTTATAGATATTAGCTGGAACCCCCTGTACTTCATAGACTCAACAATTAATCAAAATAAAGTTGAAAGATTAACTGATAATGAAAAAAATTGCTTATCATGCAAGAGATTGGCCTTATTCTCTTCTACATTACTGTCTTTCCATTGTAGAAAATGTTGTTCTTTACCAGAGTGTATAATTAAATGATTGTGGGTGCATCTGGATAATCTATTGTACACCTGTTGCTTTAAACAGAGGATTACTTCATAACACACAATGGTCAAGGCTGGAGGGTTTAGTGCTGTACTTTTTACTGTTCGATATAAAACACTGGATTGACCCTGGCCACTTCCTTTTCTTCCCCTGTCTGATACCCCAGTGTTTTAATCAGGGTTGGCGCCTGTGTTTCTCACATGTGCAAAGATGTCTCTCCCCTTTTGCATATGTGCGTAGGTGATGAAATAATGTGTTTCTCTGTCTTGACAGACACATGCATGAGTTCCCTGTTTGAGTGCAACTGCAGAAGATGCTCAGAGAGGTAAACACCACTTGAACATTGGGTTTGACAACACATTTCATGCCAGTTTCTTCAACAGGTCTTTACAGTGCCCTCCTCTTTCTTCGTGACACTTTGCTTTACGGCTTGTACAGTTTATCCTTTGTTGAAAAGAATAATTTAGTAAATATTTGGTTAAATCTTTTCTAAATTGCTGTTACTGGCACTGTAGATTGTCAAAAAACAAGCTGTGCATATTGTGTGTTATTATTGCCAAAGGTATTTTTACAGTTCTCTGGCTTCTTAGGTGCTACTGTTCTTGTCTTACCATGGAATATGAAAAGCCTGTGAAATCTCTCATGAAACTGCCTGAGGCAGTCCTTTTAAACGTGTCTGCAAAGGTGCGTGTTTCTCACCCTCCTGAGTGATCTGAGACACCTTATCTGTCGCTAATTTCTGTGAAATGGCAGATGAGTTGTGAAATTGGATGAGGCATCTCCCCCTGGAAACAAACAGCTGAACATGGATTAGTTTAACATTTACATAGAATATTTTGGAAGCTCCATTATTAATTTCCATATTGAGAACTGAGTAAATAAAATGATGGAGGAAACCATGGCCTGCCCTTAAAAAAATGTGCAAACATTGCCTCTTCAAGAGAAATTGTCCAGGGGCTGTAAAATGAGAGGGCTGGTTTCTAGTGCAAACTACTAGGCTACAAAGCCAGAGAGCTTTACATGAAGAAAAAGTAAGTCGTGATTTGAATTTGTTTGTAAAGGAATGCGAGACAAAGATTTTTTTTCTTCAGCCAAGGAGAAACTCCCACAAACAAAAAACACAGGCCAATGTTCAGAAGCAGTTCTAAAGGTAAGTGCTTAACAAACCCTTCTGAAATCATGAGGAAAGAGGTACTCCTTTGGTTCAAAGTTGCAATCACATCCCCCAGATTTACACATTTACTTTCTTCAGATGCTGATCCACAGCCCAAAAGCTGTTATTTGAAGCTGTCCTGCGTAAGACAGGATAGGAGAGTGACGTGTGTTGCTCATGGCATGTTGTTCTGTGAAAAGAATGACACAGTTGCCATGCCACCTGTTGGTTGTTCCTTTTTATAATCTCTCTTCCTGTTTGTCCCTTTCCTCTGTTCTATATTAAGTTTGAGACTGTGTTGAGTGAGTAGGTCATACACAGGAATGCTTTTGGATCTCTGGCTCACAAAAGATGTCTGCTGTCAATAGGCGCTCTGAATCAAATTCTTTGAGATGCAGGAGAAAACATAACACAACATACACACAAAATAAAATAACACCGATGGACAAAAAATATTTCTCTTACTTTTAATTTGCACGCAGATTCTACCTTTTTTAGAAAAGCTTTATTTAGAATGAACAGTCATGGGAGGCGCTCAGTTAAAAAAAAAAATCATGCAACAGGGTGCACTGGAGACATGTTGCATCAGTTACAGGCGAGACAATGAAAGACGATCCAGAAAGCCAGTTTAAGTAATAGATCCATAAGCTTGAAGCGTTTTATTTGCCAAAACACCGCATATCAGTTTACAACACTGAGACAGGACTTTACTGCTGTGCACGAAATGTTGTCACATTGGTGACAGCACTGTGACGATCACAATCATCAATACTCACCTGTGCTGCCTTGTGTTTGCAATTACATGGGCAGACATTAAGTAATCTATGCATGAGCAGCTCTGTGGAATGGGTCTGGGTTATTCAGAGAAAATTAGATAATGTCGAACAATACAGATAAACCTCAGCAGCTGCCCATCTGGCTTGACTATTGTTATTTTACAGTTTAACCTTGCAAAAAAGTGATGCTATTTGGGGTGTCTTTTGCACTCAAGTAGTCTGATAATTAGAAGTAATTACCATTTCATTCAACTTCAATATCTGTTAATTTTAGCAGATTTGGATAGGGTGTTGTTTTTGTTTTTAGCCCCAACCAATAATGTATGAGAGCTATAGAAGGTAATATTTTATTTTATATAGCTAGATAGCTGTCTAGAGTGTGGGGAAATTGATGACACCATTCTTAATCCCACTTACAATACACTGATTGATTGATTTTTTTGAACTGGGGGGAAAAAGCAGTCAATGAGCACAACACTAAATACATTAGAATTGCTGAACACATCTGAAAGGTGGGTGGTGAAGCAGTCTAGCGCTGGAAATGAGTCCTTCTAACTGACATCAATCTGTTCTGTATCATTAATCACTATTCTAAATTATGTTATGGATTTTAGCTGTAATGAAATTTGTAATAAGTTGTTCAGTGGTTCTTACAGGTATCTACAAAGCTGTTGGCTCCTCATCTCAGCAGAATCTTTAAACACTCACAAAGAATTAATACAGTTTCAAACAAAGCATGCTTTGAAGAGGAATTACCTGAGAACACTGCGGTTCAGTGTAAATCTTACTATTTCCTCAGTAGATGTCTATTTTTATGATGGTGAGGTAGAGTTTCCCTTTGTCTCCGGGGATGCTGCGGTTTGACAAAGTGAGAGGACAGTAGGACACAAGAGGTGCAGCAGGGGAAACAGCAAAAATGTTGGGGTCGGGTGTAACAGAGCAGCTGCTGGCTCCGGAGACTCACTTGCTGTCCTCCCGAGCAATGCTTCAATTCCCCAGACTGATTTTTGTGAATCCGTCCTCAGCCTCTGGTGTCTATCTCTGCTAACCCCCTGTTTCCTGGACGGAGTGAGTCACTCGGTGAAGGAAATTATCTTGCCTGGGGAAAAAAAGAAAGGAAACATGGACTTCCACTTCCTCAGTTTGGAAAGTAGGTAAACTGAAATGTACAACTGAGAGCATGTTAGCTGAAATATTAATTTGATGATGCTAGTGTGGGTGGTGATGCGAGTGGAATGTGAGCCGGCGACCAGGAGAGAAGCAACGGGCTCGCCTTCAAAATGCCTTTGAGCAAGGCACCAGATGTCCTGCTGTTCCAAGGTCAGCGCACTAAGGGGAGCGTATTTATGCGCAAATGGAGCATGATGTAATATTCTAGTCCAGCGTAGCACCGTTTGCATCAGACAGTGAAGATGACACACAACCAGCAAGTGGTGGTGCAAAAACAGTGTTCTGCATTGACCGGAGACAATGTTGTTCCTCCCTGTGCTGTTTACAGATATTGTCACACATCGCTAACAAACCAAAGACTGGAGGAGAATTCACTGAGAGAACACCCTGCGTCACCCCGCAGCGGCGTAGGAGGACTCAGAGCATCAGCTCATGCCAGGCTGAGGATTACTACCTCCATTTCATGCGCGTGCACACACACACACACACACACACACACACACACACACACACACACACACACACACACACTAATTCACGGCTCAAAAGCTCTCTATTAGATTAAAAAGCACTTTCTATGTCACCATGAGCCAGATTGCAAGGTTTGTTGTGTGGTCTCTTTTTTTTTTTTTGCTGACCAGATCTTCTTCAAATCCCAATTTATGGCTCATGTTGTGCCTGTATGTTCTGCTCAGTGTTTTGAGAAATGATCCAGAGGCAACAGTGCATCAAAGATTGACAGCAGAGACTAAGACATGTGAACTGAATCAAAAGCAGGTGAGCCAAGACAGAAGGATTACTTTTTGCACTGCAGAGTTGATTATGATCCTGGAATTCAGGAAGGTGGAGAAATATTTGTATTATATGTAGATTTGTGTGTATGCTAAACTACCAGTTTAAGTTAGGGAAACACTCATTTTCCTTGTCTGAAATGAGTGGGTTATCTGAAGAATACCCATATTAATCTTGTACTATAAAGTGAAAAATACCACTGCAAATACAAAACTCCAAAGGTGTTTCTTTTTCTATGCACATTTTTGTAAACCTGGCCCAGAGTATCAGGTTACTGACATTTTACAAGTGCTTCTGTTGTTACAGCTCAGTGTTTTGCTATTAGGACATCAGGGCATAACAATTATACTTATTATGTTACATATATATATATGTGCATGTATATATTAGTCTAGCTGCTGAAGTTTGAACTTCCAATTTGTACTACGTTTGTACGTAGTTAAACAGAAAGTGTTTGCCTTTTACATCTGTAAACAACACCATCGCATTTGGATTACATCAAAAGATAAACACACACCTAGTGAACAACACGATATCACAATTTGAGGCTTAAATCACCTTGTACTCACACAGTGTGTTAGACAGCACGGCGGCCAATGCACAAACCGGTTGATCAACACAGTTCGCGCTCAGACTTGATTGGAGCTCTAAATCCAGTCAGTTGAACCCAAACTGTGTAATTTACTTTCCCGCCATCATAAAAGGATTCCACTTGTGATACAGGGCAGCTCATGAGCAGTTAGATTTTTCTCTCCCTGAGACCATGCTGCCAGCTATCTGGCTCAAAGTGTTTTAAAGCTGTCATGTTTGAGGCCTTTTAGTTGCCTTTGTTTTCCCTGATGTAAGGCCGAACAAACAGTGAATTCATGAATGTATTTGTTCTGGAATTGATACAGAATTCCTTGCCTGCATGCCCCATCATGAACAACCGTATATACAGAAATGATGATGCATCCGGCAAGAGGCCCTCCTCGCAGGATTCCTGCCAGCGTTTATAACAGCTAAAATATTTCAAGTGAAGAGAGTATATTGTGGAATTTATTTGAGCAATTTCAGATATTTATCCTATCCACTACAGCATGAGCTCTTAACAGCCTCAGATGTGCAAACATTGTTTTTGAGCTTGTCTTCCGCAACAAATGTCCAAGTGAAATAGGGGTATGACCACAATTGCAGTAACTGCTGGAGATTTGATTTGATCTCTCATAACATGCACACGACTTAGTGATGCATGGACACTCCAAGTAACAGCAGTCAGAACTGCTGTAAGATGGATCAGAAGTGGCAGTGTGATTGATCGACGCACAGGTGGCCAAGTGCAGGAAGTTTGGGATGTTCCCTGTTTTCTCTCTGTGTTTCCATCCTCGGGCGTACCACAGAAGTTTGGAACCAGTTGTAGAAAATCATTCACCTTCACCCAACCCACTGTCACCCTTGTTGTTAGATCAGGGGGAGGAGGGTGGAGGAAAACGAATGAAGATGATCTGAATCACACTCTTTCAGAAAATATAAAGAAGCACACATCTCTGACCCACAAGCAAATGCTCCAACAGTCACATCTGGTATACCATAAACAGTAAAAACAATTGCACAGGATTAGTATTTGGTCTTTGAGTGCACAGCAAAACAAATATACTATATCTGTGTCAACATGCCACTCTCTCCTCTCCATTGTTTAGATTTTAACTTGACAATTACATGTGCAATTTGAAGTTAGAGACATGATAGCAGAAAAAAACTGAAATGATCAACAGTAGGACAAAGAACTTTGCATTGCCTTTACATTCTGTCACTTTCCCCAACAACCGGGCCAGGAATCCCCACACAGCAGACTAAGAAAAAAAGTAGAGATGCTCAGCCACACAGGCTTTCTACACACACACACACACACACACACACACACACACACACACACACACACACACACACACACACACACACACACACACAAACTCAAATCTCAAAAGGCTCAGTCCTGAGGAGAATTACAACTTCAACAGAACAATGCTCATTTGGACTGAATGCCCACTTTAGATTTGGATGCAGCTTTAGATGAGAGGCTGGGGCTCAGATTCTCAGTCGGAGCCTCCTGTCCTCCCCTGTGATTTTCTCCTCCCCTTCTTCCAGTTAATAATGCCGCGCATTATTTCCCATGCAGATAGCCACGAGAGCATGAAATCAATTTAAGAGCAGACGAGTGTGAGAACAAACTGAACTGGAGAAGAATGTCTGGATTTCAATATTTTCTTATTCAATAAAGCATTCATGTGCTCTGTGATTTAATAAACACTGCGCTGGGAGGGGAAGAGAAGGCTCATGGTAAAGGAATGGGTGAGTCGTCATTCCTGCAACTTTTGCTGGGGTTAAGACTGGGAACTTGTACCTGTTTTTTTGTTTTATGCAAATATAAGTATATTCTCACATCAATTCCATTTAGACCCGCTTATCTTCCTCCACTGGTAATTTCTCTCCACTGCTTTTGGAAAAAATAATCAAGGCTGGAGGAGAGGAGTTTTTTGGCAGCAGCTGAATGCTCATTATTCTTTTACAGACAAGTTCAGCAAAGGTCCAGACAAGTTATTGGTATGTTATTGAACACAGACGGAGTTGCCCCTGGCAAGCAGTGACAGAACGAGGAGGAGAGCTGAGATGCAAGATGGTGGAGGTGGGTCAGACCATCGAGTCACTGAGCTGTGCCCACAATAGGCTCTGTACACCAACTATAAATAAACCACCTTGACAAGACAGCGTCATCCGTCAACATTAGGTTCTTGTGAGGCAAAGCCAGACAGTCGAGCCAACAGTCATTTACAGGACTTCGCTGAGGTGCTGGAATAATTTTCATGTGTTTGAGCTGCATTTTTAAAAATATCAACACTGTTTTTTTATAACGTGAAAATGTGCAGCCTACATAGCAGAGAGTGAAGTTGAGGAGCCAGATAGGACTTTGGAGCTGAGGATTAATAGCAAAGCTTCCCTGCAATGCGAGTTGTTAGAAGAGATTATCTTTCAGTTTAATCCTTGGTTGTGTATTCTCCACTCATTTACATCTATAAATAATATTAGAAGCATGAACAGTAGCATTAAATGCTGCATATGGTATTAAAAAGATAAAGATAAAATACCATGTCATGAATGCAGTTAACAGCTCTATAAAGGATATGGAAACATGTCTTTATTGATGCCATCATGATATTCAACCCTAACTTTCACATATTAAATCAATATCCAGGAGAAGTTTGACCCGTGAAGCTGTGTAATAGTGAACCCAGGAAAACTTAAATAAACAAAGACAACAATGTGATATTAGAGGAGCATTTGCTCTCAGCCTGAAATGAACTTACAGTATATTTAATAGAACAGCAGACAAATGAGTTATCATGTTGGTACAATTTTACCATCTGGAAAAACAGATTATTTTTGCTTGGTCTGCTGAACTGTTTACCAAGACTCGGTGGGCCAGAATTACATTTTCCTTTCTCTTTGACTGGATTACCCTGCAGCACAGTACACTGTCAATACTTTACATGGAATGAACAGGTAGAGTGTGATCAATCCTCTTTGTTCTTTTCCTCATCTGATTGGATTTTGAGCTCAGTCCTTTGGTAGCTCCCCTCAGGATTTGGGCTCCACTGAAATCTTTGCCATCTCACTCTGCAGATGAAGCTTTATAGCACAAATGCTAAACTTTTAGTAGCTTGAGAAACAGCCCCTTGCATGTCTGGCTATACTATAGTGCTGGTAATATGATGCCTTGAAGGGTTTCTCTGTTTGCAAGGTAGTTAGTTGGAAATATGCGGGAGCAGGGTACAGCTTTATCACAGCACAGCCGCAACATTTCAAAGGCTTTAGTATCACTGCTTTTAATTATTATTTCATGACTGTGGCATTATGGAGGGTGACAACTTCTGCCATCTGGGAAATGGATTATTTGGTACAACAATCCACACACACACACACACACAAACATCCCACACACATATTTGGAGGCTATGCTCTTGTAATATTGTAAAAGGTATATTTCATTAACATGAATTATCCATATTATGCATAATTAAGCTCTAATGTGATGACTGTGACACCGGGTGCTGTCATGTCAAGTCCCCATTGTATTTGTTTCTACAACAGTACAGTATGTCATTTTATCTTCACTACAAAATATCATTTTTTGTCAAATCTCATGTGGTTTTGGCAAGAAAAGAAATAGATACCATATACTTATATTTTTTCATCATGAGCAATCCTGACATCATTGTCAGAAAAGAAATTTAAGGAGTGGATTGTTATTTTCACTCATATTACCATTAGCTGCTATTATTCCACCCTGATGATGAGAGCTGATTCTTGGTTACATAATGTCCTTTTTGACACGGTTCAATGAACATCTGGTAGGTATTAACATTGAGATCAGCAACTCTATGTTCTGTTTTTCCCTCTCTAAGTCCACCCCCGAAATCTAATCTTTGCACTCAGTTATATCTAAAAATAAACTAAAGCAAATTTCCTCACTACTCTAAAAACATCAAAGCGATTCAACTCTCTTCAGATCACTGCAACTCAAATTAAAGTACATGTCACATTATGCCAGATGATTGCTGGAAACCCCTTGCTTAACCCCTTGCTTGTTTGACTTTCACTGTACTTATCCACAATAGATTTAATACTATTTTATTATTGTTAATGGCTGCCCCAAATAGATTTGCTGACAGATCATCCAGACTGTTCATGATCTGATAGCATTTTTTGTGTCCCAAACTAATTACAATAGACATAACATGATTCTAAAAATATTATATCGATAAATTAGTTTGGCAGAATATTTTTGCACCAAAATGCAGTGTGCTACTTACAGTGGTTGACTGTGGCTCTGACATCTGATATTTAAGGTTAATATAACTTAAGGAGGAAAGAGAATCTCTTTAGGGGAACTCCAGAGGAGCAGGCCTGCCTCTGTTTAGGAAAAAATGCAGTGTAGACTAGGAGTGGAGGGGGGGTGATTTTTTTCCAAAGTGTGGAGCAGTTGTTTTTAAAAGTAAGAGTGTTCTCTTTCACTCAAAAAGACTGCTGCATAACCACAAGCGAGCTGTATTCAGATTGAGCTCGTCTCATATTACTTGGCCGTATCTGACAGCTGGACTGTTTTTGCTATCTATCTTTTGGCAACAAATAGCGAATAGCCTTGTTCACTGGCAGCATGGGTGTTTGATGTAATAACACACATCCAGTCTGTGGCTGGTGTTTGTCTGTGTATACTGCATATGTGTGACAGCTCAGACAGACAGATTTCAAACTCAGCTCCAGTTGTTATTGCCCTCCTCTCAGGACCATCAGTGTTTCACTCCCGCCATGTTTTACAATGAGGAAGTGGAAGCATAAAATTCTAGATAAATTCTTTTTTTTGGTTTTGTTTTTTTAAACTTGAGCAGATGAAACTTTGCTCTGGCAACAATGCAACCTTGTTTGCCTTTAACTTGCATCTTTTTTGACTTTGTACCCATTCATACCACATTTTGTTACCAGAGGAGCAGAGGTGTAATGCAAAGCTGGTATCTGCATCACTTCATATCACAAATATGACTCTACCTGTGTTCACATTCAGATAGATTAAAAAAAACAGGCCAAAGTTATTCTAAATAAAAGCTTTGTAACTGTTAATTGTTGTCACAATCACACACGTTTCTGAAATTTTAACACATAATACTAGAGTTAATTTGCTTCTATTTTAAAATCATGGTGTTTACATAATCCGTGGCAATGATTGCAAAAAACATGAATAATTTGAATTCCTTTCATAAAAAAACTGAATAATAGTTAAATATTACTTATAATTAATAACAGTGATATGAAGCTGTGCAGTCTTGACAGAAAGTCAATGGTTTTGCAGAGTCAGTTTAAGAGAATTTCAATTGCTCTCACACAGCAACATGGCAACCATTGTCCTTAGCAACGAGCACCCATTCGTCTCTGTTACATGAAACCAGGCAGTCCACCCATGGAAACCTCTGCAACCCAGGGAATCATACATCATAATGGTGCATGTCACCACTTATACTTAAATGTGCCTGCCTCTCTCATGAACAGTTTTGGAGGTCACACTTATTTGCATGTAAAAAGCACTTGACAGGCCAAGTAGTGGATTTTCTGTGTGAGCATGTGTGTGACAGGGTTTATAAGATCTATTTCATTACACCTTTTGAAAATGTGGACAGATGGCATGTAAAGATATTTGACAAAGTGGCTATCCACATGCATGCAGTTCAATAAAATGTCCAAAAATGTCATTTATTCTAATGTTAAATTCTCATAATATAGAGGAAAACTACTGAACCAAGAAAAATGTGACACAGGATGATTTAAATAAAAAAAAACATTTTTAGTTAAACTTAAGTTTTAAGACCAGTTCTATAGTCAGTGATTTCTTTGTGGTAAAATGCCAAATGTCATGTCAATAAAATCTCAGTCTCATACAGCACATTGGGTACAAACTCAACTATATGTTAACTGACTTCTTGTGCATCTAATATCAAAAAGATGGGTTGATTAGTGGTTGACTAAAAGTCAAAATAAAATTGGTTGGACACATGATATGGGGAAAAACAAGCTTAAGAAAATTAAAAAAATCTCTTTTGGAAACTAACAAAATTTTTACTCCTTTCAAATTTCGTCAAAAGATTATCCCTGTTCACTGTTTCCATGAAACAGACAAAAAAAAGTCTAAAAACAAAACAAAACAAATCATGACCTCATATAGCTAATTTGTTAATAGGGCTGAGCAGATGAATTCTGGCTGCAATCATTTCCTAGTTAAATATATATTTCATTTTTTTTTACAGTCATAGAGAATGTAAAAATAGGTATAATGCAGTATTAGGGTTCTTAATGTTTTGGAAGTGCTTGGTATCTATTCTGGCTCCTCATCCTCTCATTTCTACAATCCCAACATTAGGACGTGAGATTGTCCTACGCTCTGTAGCTGGAAGCCGCCGGCATAACAATGAGCATTGATTGGTTTTGCTTGTAGATATCTAATAGCCTGACCAAACCTTACACCATTGACCTTTACTCCGAATGAACTCAGCAACTGTGGTTTAGAGTGATATTGAATGCTTAATGGTACGTATAGTCATTATTTGAAGGTATATAAAGAGTTATACTGCGTAGCACTTCCTCAAAGCTAAATACCTCAAAAAGCATTTTTTCAAACAAAACATGAAGTTTAAGGTAGTTGCGGCTTGAATATATAGAACTAACCTACACCAGTACTGTTTGGATCCATTGAACAACTGACGCATGTCAACATGATTGACCTGGGAACTCTGACACGCTGCGTGTTCACCTTCGATTGGCTGAACATGAATAAGCCAGCGCGACTCTTCTCCATCTTATCATCAGCGGTTAAGTGACGGAATAGAGGTCAGCCTGTGCAGCAGGCAATACGTGAGATGTTTCTATGCCAAAGGATAATAAGCACCGGCAATTGAGTCCCAGTGTTGTCAGGGAGTCACTATCTGCCTTCCGCTGGATAACAAGAGGGGATCAGACCACAGCTTTTCCAGGGTGGCAAGGGAGGTGAGTTTAATGTCACTCTCCAAAAGCTATTTCCAAAAGCTCACCTAACATGTCCTTCTGCAAGGTCAGGCGACAAGAGGTGGATGTGTTCGTGGGCTGATTGCCAGTGCCAATCCAATTTCACACATTCAGTTAGGGCGTAACACACAGTCCTGAAACTGTATTTTAAAATGCAGCAAAATCCCATTTTCACCAACTTTTGTTCCAATTTCACGTCTGTCCATTCTCGTGGTGCTCCTTCTCATGGAAATGATAAGATAAGTTTTCTCAATTTATCATTTCATTCATGAAACATTTTTCAAAACAAAGTCTCTTCAGTTGGGTTTGAAGCTTATGACTCAAAAATGCTTCATTATCAATGGTTCCCAAAAACAGCATGAGGTAAACATGTGGCAGCCCAAACATCAAAAACAGCCTGCTGTGTTGATCTATTGGGTGAATTATATTTGCAGTTAATGTGGCTGATCTGATTATGAATAACATTGACCCGATAATAATGTTTTTAAGAAACCTACATAAGGTCACTAAGGGCTTTACTATTTAGCCCCAAATTGCCAATGGGCAATGTCACTGGAAAACACAGATCCCTCCACGAATAAGTTGATCCCAATTCTTTCATTAACAAAACAAAGAGGGTATATTTCTTGATAATCCATATTGGTATCATATTGGCATTTTTTGTTGCTGTACAAAAACTTACAACCAAGAAAAATAAGTGTGAATTTTGACAATGCTCAAAAAGCTAAATGGATGATTAGGTCTAAGGCAGTTCAAAAGCTACACAGATAAAAAGGGAATATGAAAGTCACTGGCAAATATTTCCACAGCAACGGAACCTTGATGGCAAAAGCCCCATCAACTTTAGTCTTCAACTTAAACGTGGGAAGAGCCTAGAGAGTTGTGCCTGAGGAGCTTTTACTGCATGCAAACTTCAGAACTAAGCAGAGAGGCGTGCAAAGCCTTCACAATAATCTAAAATTGAATTCTATGAGCAGGCACTGAAGAAAGACTAAATCAAGTTAAAATCAGGTATTCTGAGCATACTGGAATCACACCTGTTTCTTTCTTCGACATTTTTAACAACTCAACTGCCAAAAAGCCACTCACGTCACCTTCTTCTTGCAGTATTTAACACTTTGCGTTAATCACAGATCTTGTACCAGCATCACAACCCCAAAATCTCTTCATTGTTAGAATGAAGCAGCGGATCAGTGTCTGAGAAGTGCCTCATTCTCGGCACTGTAGGTGCTTTTGTAATCAGCTGGAGGAGAGGAAAAAAGAGAAAAATATTCGACTAATCCATTACGAATGAGCAAATGGTTTGCCAGCTAGCCGTTGAACATAACAGATGAACTGGACATGTATGAAATATTTGCAAACCACTATTTCTGAAAAAATTTTCAAAAATTTTCAAAAATAAATATTCAGGAAGTCTGGGCTGATGCACAAAAGCAGGAATCCTGGGTATATCAGTCTTTTGTGTTTGTGGCCGGCAGATACTTTCTCAGTATCACAGCAACTTGTGTGTCATTACTTCTCAGAGTCACAAATGAGCACTAAGCGAAGCGCCGCCAGCAGCTACAAGCAGGGACTTGGAAATTAATGTCAATATCTCTCTGTCAAGAGAAAAGGTAGATTTTCAATAACATAGTTACACCAATCTGCAATTTCTTCCTGGAAAATGCATCACGCAGAGGCTTCAGGAGATTTCAACAACAGCATAAACAGTAAATGCCAGTGTGAAGATTGAATTAATCATCAGTGCCACACCATCCACTGTGACCATCACCTCACACACAGCACATAACGGGGTTTTTCTGCAGGCAACATGTTTTGCACAATGGAAGGCTCCACATCTGTTACCTTTTGCTCTGTGCTCAAAGCATCCAATGTAAGACATCTGTTTGACATGCCAACGGGGGCCGCTTCTCACATACTTTATATTTCCAGCCCGTGCCTTGCTACCATACTGTCACCACCCACCACTTTCCTCTTCTTCAGCAGATGAAAATGGATACGTCTCCACAGGACTCTGCAGTTTGTTAACCTACCGCCTTGGGCGAAACCGTATTCTCACATACTGTTGTTGCTAAACAGTGGGCAGGTAAAACAGGTGCAGACTGGTTAGCCAACAGGAAAAAGGTGTTATCTGCCACATATAGCCCTTAATATGTTACACAGTATGAGAGCCAAGTCTGTCGTGTTGTGCTGTTTTGTTTAAAGGTTATGTCACTGACAAAAATGCAAATACAAGATGACAACCTATGTTCACAACCTTGTACAATTCAGCAAAACATATATTTATCCTAATAGATGTTAGGTACTGACTTTCATGTCTAGTTTACTAAGAAAAACAATAACATTTATTCTCAGGAACAGAGGGATACATGTAAAGGGTCAGAATGCAGCTTTACCCCCCGTCCCCCTCTAAATTGTGTTGTAATTCAATTCAATTCCACATGAATCACTGTGATTCACTTACAGGTAAAGTGTGTGAGGTACTTATTCATATTCTTCAATTCATTGGAATTCTACTTGGGGCACTAAAAGATCTATGGGCACCGCTGAATTATGTGCATATAATCTGAACACATCCAGAGGCAGCCGTGTTCTGGGAAACTGATAAACACCTTCTGCGAGCCCAGTCTGTGATTACACGGCATGATCAGGATCAGGAATTGGATTTAAAGAAGACTGTATTCATTGTTGAGTTGTTTTTTTTATGAGCAGTGCAGCTTCTTTGAAACACAATGTTTTACAAACGACAGCCTGCAGTGCTTCTATAAGACCCTGAATACAAAGGAATATGCAGCTGAGTGCACTGTTTTCGCGCTGCAGTGGGGATATTCAGCACCACGGACAGCGACACAGTAACGCACAGTCCTGGAGGTAACAACACCTGTGCTTAATCAGTCATCAGCTCTCACAGTTCACTGCAGCTGGAGGAGGAGGAGGGCAGTTAAAGTGTGCCTGCAGCTCGCAGACCTTCCTCATAGGGGCCACTATCAAACCCAGGTGTAACTAATCGCATTAATTCAAAACACCCCTCACGGTGATACAGCGCCAGGGTTCTGCTATTGTGCACGATGACTCACTGCTGCATGGATTACTGGCAAACCTAAATTAAGAAAATAATCAGAATAATTGTAAAATGGTCATTATTATCAGCTACACTGTTGTTGCTTGTCAAAATGTCCACCGTCAGTTATATTTTGAGAAAAACTTAAAAAGAACTCCTGGGTTTAACTGCCATTTTTGACGCGAGTTAAGTGGTTCTCTCTCTGCACAAGCAGCTGATTTCTGGAAAGTGAAAATGTGTCAGATTTTTGTAACTGCTCTATTTTGCTGTATGTGTGAATGTTCAAGTGATTAGCAGTTTCCAAGTTGTGAACACAATTCATTAAAAAAACCCATTGAAATCATGACCGGAAATTTAGATTTCCTGAAAGATTTAATGTGGCCAAGTTGTCACTCGGTAATATAAAAGCTCCTGGAAAAAAAACAAGCATTGGTGCCTCACATGAACCCTAGTTCATCACTCACGGTAATTAAACACTAATTTAATTATAATATTGACTGTGTACAATTGTTTTGTTGTTGTTTTTACCCTGTTCAAATTACACTTGCTGTTGGTCGCTTGTGCTGTGTTTGTACATTTACATTTATCATTTGTTACCGAGATGGGATCACTTATACTCTGGAGAATTATAGCTGCTCTAATGTTTTGCAGTATCTTATTTGTGTTTATTCATACTGGTTTTGGTCTATTTTTGGACCAACCAAGAAACCAGCAGAAATTGTGTAAAACAGATGAAGCAGAAGCACAATGACACTGGCAGCCACCGTGTCAGGTTGTCCAGTTATATGAATATCTGAATCTTTCCAGCCCACATGATTTTTCTTGTTTCATCCTCACATACTGTCGAATGCCACCAAAGACATGAGTTGCTTTTCATTCGTCCTCAAACCAACCTCCCACCTCCTCCCTTCAGATTATAAAAACAAAATTTTTTAAAATCGTGGTTCCCCTCACGCTACCAAGTACAGTTTTGTGGCATTTCCACTGTGTGGGCAGTTGTACATACTGCACTCTTATATCTGCATGATGAGACACACGGTTGTAAACTTATTTTTGTACCTGGCTCTCTACATATACCACACACCTGGGATCTTTCTCTTGGGACAGTTAACAATAGGGCAGTCAACTATGCCTAAAGCGAATTAAACCACTCCATTAATTCACAGGCTACAAAGTGATTTAGTTGTGTTTCCATGTAACACCAGTGAGACATAAATCTTCCAGGGCTATTTACATGAAAACATGTCCCAAAAAGTAAAGGAGGTTTAGGTAAAATCTTATGGTCATTTAACGTAACAAGAAACCAAATAAAATCTTGTAAAATTTAGGTATTTTACATGAAATTCTTGCAAATTTAAAACTTCTTGTGAATGATAAGATGCATACATTATCTAGTAAGTGAAATGTTCATGTTTGCCTTTGCACATCAATTGTAGAACCTGACTTCTGCTCTCAAAATGCAGCAATTACTGAAGAAAATCCCCTCTGCCGGAGAGAGCCAGAGAGAGCAGTATTGGGAGATCCTCATCGCGTGGCCAGTGTGCATCGGTCATTAGCTTCCCAGCGGGTACACCAGCACGCATGGTCTCTCAAGCAGCGAGACAACTCCACAGCCTTCATCCCTCAGTAAGCACCCCTCCACATACCATGCAAATTCCCCACAGAACTCATGTGCTAAATCCAGCATATTAAATCTAATCCTATGGAGACAAACCTGAGCCTTGGTTCGCTTGCTAATGATCTTGTTTTTTAAAACAGCAAGCATATTAAGAGATTTTCTGTGGTTTGTTATTAGCAATCACTGCTGTGATGAATGAAATTTAACACGTTTTAAAACCTATACAATTCCACATTGTGTATCTGCAGTTTGATGGAAGTTTTGAAGAAGCCCTCCCTCACCTGCCTGTTGGCTCCCTGGTGTTATCTGAAATCCCAGGAAGAAGATTGCATCAGCATATTCAACAGAACCGGGGAATGTGGGAAATGAGGCCCGTATAACTTTCAAACTGACTTTCTGCTGAAGTAGATTTACTAAAATATTTTCTTTGTCAAGTGAGAGATCAGGGGTGTGCATCCCCTTCACAAGCCCACTAAAATAGCCCTAAAACCTTTTCTTTTAAGCATGTTTGATGGGAGAAGCAGAAGTGTTGCTCTTCACTGACATCCATGATTCCATTCTCTCTCTTGTCAAGGCTTGCCAGGGGAATTGATTAATATTCATTTTCATTTGATATTCATGGGGAGAATCAACACTGTGTTTGTGTGAAATCCAAGAGGGAACACTGAACATTGGAAACAACAATGCAAAATTAAGGTAACACAGTGTAAGCAATACCTGTTATTCAAAAAAAATCAATTTATTTTGGCATCCCTGACGCTGTGGTTTGTAGTAAATTTAAAATTATCCATCATACAGTACATGACCAGCTTGTGGCAAATGAGACACGGATGGAAAACCTACTTGAATGCACTTTCTTGTGTCTCTTGCTTGAGAGACACATTGAGATATGACACGTATCTAGCAGATATGTGTGTCTCCATCAACATCCCTCAAGCCCCTACATCATTTTTGTTTAGCTTTAGTCAGTGTAAGCACATTTGCATGATGGAAAAGGAAAAAGGGCTACAAAAAATGTCTTTGTTTACTTCATTCCATTTTTCAAGGAGTCCATTTTAATTCCAGCATTAAATCATCTTTTGACCTTAGAAGAAAACATTTCATCTTCATCATCTTGTTTTGAAGATTGTAATCCCAGCTCTTAATGCTTGTTAAAAAATTTAGGGTGTTTTCTGTATTGTCCAAGGGAAAGCGTTGATTTGAAGTTATGAAGCATTTACAAAGACAGACCATCATTTTTCTCCCTAATTAAAGTGCATGTCATGCTCTTTTTTAAAAGAGGGTCTTACTTTAATGTTTTGTAAGACTGAGAAAACTGAATCTGTTTTTGGATTTTTGACTGCGCCTCCAGTGTGCTCACACATCATTTATTTGTCTTGCTGCAGTTGGTGAACTTAAAAGTCCTCATGTGGCATTTGCAGCAAATAAATTTAGTTTTGTATGGCACTAAATAACAACCCACACTATCTCAAGTCACTTTACAGATTAAGGTCAAGATCATACCTTTTTTCAGGAAAAATGAAAACCGAGACGTCACTCAGTCAGTCAGACAGTCATAATTAGGCTCAACATACCACCTCTGCTGTTCAAATTTCTGGGTGAAATTAGAAAAACAGGGAGACATGGCCATTAGTCATATACATGGAACTGATGATGGTACAGTTGGACACTGCTTAATTTTTTTAAATGTCAGTTTAAACGCAGTGCCATTGAGGTATTAGTGTGTTGTCAGAGGAGGAACAGACTGAACTTATTTTTTTATTATTAATTATGATGTTTCATCTCTTGAAGTAAAAAGATTTGTGGAAGTGGGGATGACCCCCTTACAATGTTCAATCTCACTACCTCCTTTTGAGAAATTCATCGTCATGGGTTAAGCAATTTTGGTTAATTGTTGTAAAATTGGGTAATTTTGTCACCCAGAAATTTACCTTTGTAGTTTTGTCCTTTTTAAAAAAGTATTATTCTTTTTAGTGTCTGCTCTGGTTCGTTTTCACAGGGGACTCCATTTTTTTAATGGAGGAAACTCATATTTGTCCAACCTGTAAAGCTTGAGCTGCAGGCTGTTGGACTTAATAGCCTCTCTCCTCCCACTTTGAGAAGATCACAGCTCTACAGGAGAACATGAGATATTGCCTGCAGTGTGCACTTCCAAGTTTGGTGAACCAACCAAACTGTGGAGTAATGATCATTTCCTCAGACAAATGAAACAAGGGGATCCTTTTTCACTGTTTCACTTGTTGTTTTCAAAACATGTAATGATATTAATAAAAATCATCTCCTCTGGGCTTGTAATACTGTTGTTCATACCACAATATTTAATGGGTTTGTTGTTCTTGTGTATCCAATAAGTGGAATCAGCCCTTTGCTCGATGTGCCACAGCCTAAAGCTAGATGTGCTGTATAAACAACAGCATAATGAGGAACATCTGTTGTTGAACAGCGGTATCGCACCTTGATAGAATAGGAGCAGGCAAGTGAAATCAAATTAAATTTCATTTATTTTTCTGTGCCTAAAATTTTAGTTTTGCTTGTGAACCTGGTGGTGAGCAATGGAAGCTCACCACGCATAACCAAGTTTCGATTACATGGCTTTCTTTGTCTTGGAGACAAAGGAAAGCACCGAACCTTAAAGTCCCACAACCTTCCAGGTGTGAAATCCGATCCAGCAGCCACCACTGGATGACTGTGGCATGTGACCTCTGAGGTCATCAAGTCATATAAAGGCTGTGCTCAGCCTTTATTCGCTCTCTCTCTTGAAGCTCTTGAAGCTCTCTTCTCTTCTCTTCTCCAAGCCCTGGAACCACTCTCCAGGGACCCCCAGCTGTGCAGCTGCAGCTGGCTGTCTGAGGTAGCTTGCTGACCAAAGCAGATCCTCAGACCTTTCCTCACAGCAGCGACGCGAGAGCCTGCTGAGGAACAATCAAGATCCGCAAACAAACTCCATTGGCCAACAAACACAAGGTTTGTAGGTTAATCCTCCATACAACAGGAGCCACACAGCGAGTTAGCACCGAGCTGCTAACCAACTACGCCAAAGGAGCGGCCAGTTTCCTCCAGCATCTGCCATCAGGACCACACAGCAAAGACTGCCTTCCAACATTGAATTCTAACTCTCTCAGCTTGGCCCTTCCATCAGGAACCACCAGCCAAAGGAGCAACACACCAGAGAGAGTTTCTCTCACACCAGAACTGGTAACACCAACTGGGCCTAGTCAAGCTAAGATAAGCTAAGCTAAAGATAAATCAAGGACTGTGATTTGATGTATTTGTGTTTACTGAGTGTTGTGATCAGTTTGGTAGACAGGTTATTGTATTGTTGGCTCTGCCACATTGTTAAGTAGATGTAGTTAGGTTACGCTTGCATGCTAACTAACCATCCTTCCTCTAACCTGGCACCTCATGAAAACACACACACACACACACACACACACACACACACACACACACTCACCCAGCACATGGTCTGAGTGCCTCCACAGATCTTCTTTGTTCAGGGCCTCCAGGCCTCAGCAGCCATTTTGACACACCCACACACACACACACACACACACACACACACACACACCTGTAGAAAGTACACTGTAGCTAGATTGTATGTTTCCTTTTTTTCTTATTCTTGTTAATAAATGATTATTTAACATACCTGTTGTCTGTTTAATGTTGCACAAGAGTGAATTCCGCCAACCTCTACACGGTCAAGAACTCCAAATTCCTTCTACCTAAACTAGTTGTTAATCTGGTAATTTTGGTTCTAGTTATTAAATTAATTATTAATCAGAGTTCCAAATTGACAATTTAGTACTAGTTATGAGATTGATTTAATAAATTGGCTATCTTTCCCTTGTAACAAGGGTGGTGCCCCGAGGTGATCTAATGTATTAGATCCAATTATTTAATAATTAATAATTATTATTCTAATAATTATTAACTATTTTTCAAAAGAGGAAAAAACTCTTTTTGGAGGCATTTTGGGGAAAAAGTGTCTAAACCTTAAGGTTTGGTGTCGAGCGCCAACTGTTGCTGGGAAATGAGCTGTCAAATTCCATGGTGTGCTAGTGTGTGAAATGTTTTAGCCCACAAATGTTGATAGAAATACTTTTTTTGTTTATTTTTTTGTTCAGTAAATTCACATAGCTATCTCTCATGAGTAATTGTAAGATGCCTGTCAGTTGATTCAACATTTATAAAGCATTGATGCATTAAAGCAATAAAGCAACCATTTCATGCTTGTCATTTCAACACCTGATAATTGCTATCGGCAAGTTTTTATATAGTTGAAGTTGCATAGAAATGAGGCGTCTGGCACTCATCTTAACCATTCGGCTACTGAGGCATCCTAGCAAATTGGCAAAACTGGATGAAATTTTGATGATATTATGAATAATGAATCAAATTGAAGTGATATAACAACAATATTCTGTACACATTCACACAGATATACCTGTAATGACATTACGGCTCAATATCAAAACCAAAAATTCATGACCACACCAAGTTTTGAATGAATAATTTTGCTACCACAGATGCAACGCAACACACCCATCTGTGACAGAAACAGCATCAATAGTTGTAGGTTATAACAGTGAAGATTATCTTGGTATCACAGGGTGGCGGGCACCGGCCTGCACGACTCTCGCTGACAGAGGTTTTCCCTCCTCCTGTTGTTTAAGCATCAGGCAGAGTTCATGTGATTAAGCATTGTTTATCAAATACTTCACAGATAAAGAGATTCTCAGAGATTATTGTCATGGCAGCCAAGAATGTCTGTTGTTTTTATGTAGCCACACAGCCATGTTATTAATTGATGAATAATAATTATAAGCATAAACATAATGAAAAGACGTATTTAAAGTTGGACAGAAATAAAAGAGATAAGCATAAGATGGCATACGATCAGCAGTACATCTGTCAATGGCAGCAGAGATAAAACTACCTTTTCCAGCAGACTCCCAACCACAGTTGTATGTAAGATAGGTTTAGAAAGTACGGAAGCTTCAGCTGCAACTCCACAGTGCAATTTTGGAGCTGTAAGGCACTGAGCGGGAACCATGCGCACATGCAGGAGGTTTTATCCCCAGGTTCCAAAGACATCCAACCCGGATGGAAAGTAGGACATTAAAAAAAAAAAAAAGGCCAACAGCTGACTAGCCTGTGGCTGAACATCAAGCACACGGTGGGACTGCACTTTATGCTGCAGGAGGACAGACAGAGGGAGCAGAATTACTCAGTGTGCCAAATGATATTTCAATTTGGTTTTCTGGATTTGTGCTACGATAAAAAAAAAAAAAAAAAAAAAAGACACGATTCACCTGCTTGCAAGCATGAGGAACAGATTTATTTATTTTTATTCTGTGAATCTGAATAATTAATTACTATACGAAAGGTTGTCAAAATTAAGTTTCAACTTAGTGCCTGTTTTAACCATTTATATCAGCAATACTATATTCCTGTATAACTCGTACAGCATAATTCATAAATGACATAAATTATATATAACAGAATAATACACATACTGTTCTTTTAGCACTGCAGTACTGCTCTGTCTTTCTCGTATGTTTGCTTGCATCAGTGAGCTAAAAAGCCACCTGCCTCTTTTCTACATCAGGTTTGAGTGATGGTGTTATAGTGCTGAACTCCAACAGGCGAGCTGAAGCACTGACAAGCACCTCATTTTTTTCACAACCCTAAAAGAGAAGGGAAAAAAGACTGACTCTACCATGCTGTGGCTTTCTTTTTCATTGTTTTTAGGTGACATGCATGTCATTGCCAGCTTGACACAGTGACACTTCAGCATGAGAATAAGAAGGCAAATTAATTGGGTAACGAACTGGAAGTACATGAAGACAGAGGGATAAATGTTTTGGGAGAAATCAGAATGAAAATGAAATGCACTGACTGGATTTGTGACAAACACGGTAGAAGCAGAACAAACTGGTGTCGTTGGGACCTGAACCTGGTGGTGAGCAATGGAGGCTCACCACGACAACCAAGTTTCGACCACATGGCTTTCTTTGTCTTGGAGACAAAGGAAAGCACCGGAACCTTAAAGTCCCACAACCTTCCAGGTGTGAAATCTGATCCAGCAGCCACCACTGGATGACTGTGGCATGTGACCTCTGAGGTCATCAAGTCATATAAAGGCTGTGCTCAGCCTTTATCCGCTCTCTCTCTTGAAGCTCTTCTTCTCTTCTCCAAGCCCTGGAACCACTCTCCAGGGATCCCCAGCTGTGCAGCTGCAGCTGGCTGTCTGAGGTAGCTTGCTGACCAAAGCAGATCCTCAGACCTTTCCTCACAGCAGCGACGCGAGAGCCTGCTGAGGAACAATCAAGATCCGCAAACAAACTCCATTGGCCAACAAACACAAGGTTTGTAGGTTAATCCTCCATACAACAGGAGCCACACAGCGAGTTAGCACCGAGCTGCTAACCAACTACGCCAAAGGAGCGCCAGTTTCCTCCAGCGCCTGCCATCAGGACCACACAGCAAAGACTGCCTTCCAACATTGGAATTTAACTCTCTCAGCTTGGCCCTTCCATCAGGAACCACCAGCCAAAGGAGCAACACACCAGAGAGAGTTTCTCTCACACCAGAACTGGTAACACCAACTGGGCCTAGTCAAGCTAAGATAAGCTAAGCTAAAGATAAATCAAGGACTGTGAGTTGATGTATTTGTGTTTACTGAGTGTTGTGATCAGTTTGGTAGACAGGTTATTGTATTGTTGGCTCTGCCACATTGTTAAGTAGATGAAGTTAGGTTACGCTTGCATGCTAACTAACCATCCTTCCTCTAACCTGGCACCTCATGACACACACACACACACACACACACACACACACACACACACACTCACCCAGCACATGGTCTGAGTGCCTCCACAGATCTTCTTTGTTCAGGGCCTCCAGACCCTCAGCAGCCATTTTGACACACACACACACACACACACACACACACACACACACACACCTGTAGAAAGTACACTGTAGCTAGATTGTATGTTTCCTTTTTTCTTATTCTTGTTAATAAATGATTATTTAACATACCTGTTGTCTGTTTAATGTTGCACAAGAGTGAATTCCGCCAACCTCTACACGGTCAAGAACTCCAAATTCCTTCTACCTAAACTAGTTGTTAATCTGGTAATTTTGGTTCTAGTTATTAAATTAATTATTAATCAGAGTTCCAAATTGACAATTTAGTACTAGTTATGAGATTGATTTAATAAATTGGCTATCTTTCCCTTGTAACAAGGGTGGTGCCCCGAGGTGATCTAATGTATTAGATCCAATTATTTAATAATTAATAATTATTATTCTAATAATTATTAACTATTTTGGATAGCCAAACCCCAATAATTAGTGCCCTTAGTAGGCAACTCAACAAAGGGTGCCCCAGCAAATGGTGCCCCGTGAGGTAAAGAACAATTGGTGACCACGTGTTACGCTGGCCCAACATTATCGTCCAGAAGATATTCTCCCAGTGTTCTTTCCAGCCCATGATGCAAGACTCTCTCATCCGTGCCCATCTCTCCAAAGGGGGGACTAGAACACCTCAGGAGTGTGTTGGGATTTGAACCTGGTGGTGAGCAATGGAGGCTCACCACGCATAACCAAGTTTCGACTACATGGCTTTCTTTTGTCTTGAGACAAAGGAAAGCACCGAACCTTAAAGTCCCACAACCTTCCAGGTGTGAAATCCGATCCAGCAGCCACCACTGGATGACTGTGGCATGTGACCTCTGAGGTCATCAAGTCATATAAAGGCTGTGCTCAGCCTTTATATTCGCTCTCTCTCTCTTGAAGCTTTCTTCTTCTTCTCCAAGCCCTGGAACCACTCTCCAGGGGATCCCCAGCTGTGCAGCTGCAGCTGGCTGTCTGAGGTAGCTTGCTGACCAAAGCAGATCCTCAGACCTTTCCTCACAGCAGCGACGCGAGAGCCTGCTGAGGAACAATCAAGATCCGCAAACAAACTCCATTGGCCAACAAACACAAGGTTTGTAGGTTAATCCTCCATACAACAGGAGCCACACAGCGAGTTAGCACCGAGCTGCTAACCAACTACGCCAAAGGAGCGGCCAGTTTCCTCCAGCGTCTGCCATCAGGACCACACAGCAAAGACTGCCTTCCAACATTGAATTTAACTCTCTCAGCTTGGCCCTTCCATCAGGAACCACCAGCCAAAGGAGCAACACACCAGAGAGAGTTTCTCTCACACCAGAACTGGTAACACCAACTGGGCCTAGTCAAGCTAAGATAAGCTAAGCTAAAGATAAATCAAGGACTGTGAGTTGATGTATTTGTGTTTACTGAGTGTTGTGATCAGTTTGGTAGACAGGTTATTGTATTGTTGGCTCTGCCACATTGTTAAGTAGATGAAGTTAGGTTACGCTTGCATGCTAACTAACCATCCTTCCTCTAACCTGGCACCTCATGAAACACACACACACACACACACACACACACACACACACACACACACACTCACCCAGCACATGGTCTGAGTGCCTCCACAGATCTTCTTTGTTCAGGGCCTCCAGACCTCAGCAGCCATTTTGACCATTTTGACACACACACACACACACACACACACACACACACACCTGTAGAAAGTACACTGTAGCTAGATTGTATGTTTCCTTTTCTCTTATTCTTGTTAATAAATGATTATTTAACATACCTGTTGTCTGTTTAATGTTGCACAAGAGTGAATTCGCCAACCTCTACACGGTCAAGAACTCCAAATTCCTTCTACCTAAACTAGTTGTTAATCTGGTAATTTTGGTTCTAGTTATTAAATTAATTATTAATCAGAGTTCCAAATTGACAATTTAGTACTAGTTATGAGATTGATTTAATAAATTGGCTATCTTTCCCTTGTAACAAGGGTGGTGCCCGAGGTGATCTAATGTATTAGATCCAATTATTTAATAATTAATAATTATTATTCTAATAATTATTAACTATTTTGGATAGCCAAACCCCAATAATTAGTGCCCTTAGTAGGCAACCTCAACAAAGGGTGCCCCAGCAAATGTGCCCCCGTGAGGTAAAGAACAAATAGCCTTTCAGATGTGAAAAAAGTTATCTCCCAACAGCAGAATGTCTCTCTTGGGCATGCTTGCCTGAAGGGAAAAAAAAAGCCCATTGTTTAAAAAAAGAGTTATCACTACGGCACAGTACCAAGGAAAGATGTATTTCATTAATGACTCAAAAAAATATCCCTTACTCATAATAAATCTTACATTTTTTTCAATTAAGTACGAGCTGCTGTGCATGAGCATTTAATAAAATTATGTCACCCCGTTTGCTCAATAACCTTTTCATTGGTTTATTCTTTGTTTTACTCATACTTGGCCCTTTCCTTTCATTTATTTTCTCTCTTACAGGATCAGTTTTAGGTTCACAGACACCGCTGGGTCTCCGTGACTTCAAATCTTGCACAGCTGAATGCCGCCTGCTCGTAACAGGAGATCTAGGTATCGGAGCTCAATCCAGTTTTTAACTTTGTAAGAAGGTCTGAAGATTTGCATCAGCAAAGTGCCTAAGAAGCAGAAATGTGGGGAAAATGAAAGAGTTATTAAGATACAATACTAATTTGGATGTTAAAAGCCCTACCTAGAACTATTACAAGACTTAACGTTATGAGCTGCTATTATAATAATATTAAAATGCTCATTTGACAGCTTTTAATGAAGCTCCTCCATGAGCATTCATTACGTTGGTACTCTCAGGATAAAGATAAAGGTGAACAGAGTTTGTTTTTTTTTAAACAGTGATGCTTCTCCCCTGTCTCTTTCTTTCTTCATCTTCCCATGTGCAGTCTCATAGTGAGAAACTACCACTGCTAATGCCATTAAATGTTGTAATTTTACCTATATTTCTGAAAACACATGAATAGATTCTCTTTAATATACCGGAAACTACTGAAAAGACAAAGTGTAATAACACAGTTGTAAAGTGGGACTGCCCAGTGCGTCAGATTTATGCTGAGGGCCAATAATAATGATTACAGATAATTTGAGTGCGTGTGAAACCAGATGCCCTAAACATCAGAATGACATTTTTATGTGCTGTCACTCAAGGTGAATTTAGCCATTTTCCAATGAACTGGCGAAAGGTGTGGTTGTATTTTTCTAAGCGCTCTAAAGGAACAACTCTCAGATTTTTTTTTTGTATCTTATTACTGTATTTGGAATGACAACAACAGAACTGTAGGGAAATGCTCTAGTGCCACAGTCACAGCCCGCTGGTGTGGACAATATAATAGTAAAACACTGCAGTATATTTCATATCCATCAAACTAATTGCCAGTTCATTAATTATGAAGAGCTCACTGGTGGATATTCTGAATAAGAACCAGGATAAAAAGATTGTCCTTTATTTTTGACTGTGTACCTCAAAAGTTAGAGGTGCTGGATGTTTTCTTTTATTTCACCATTTTTTTCTCTCCTCCTCCAGTGATGCAAGTACTTCACGTTCTCAGCGTCTGCTCTCCTCCGTTGTTCCTTTCATATTTTAAAGCTTTTTCTGTATTCTCACATCATCCTCAGTTGATCTGAAGAACTCTGCCTGAAAGTGTGTTGATGTGCCGTCCCTTCAAAAGACTGCACATCAAAGTTTCCCTAAACTCCCGTTTCAATGATCAAGTGATGTTGTAGGTAACCGTTCGTATTTAAGTTCGATCAATATGTAAGTGCCTGCGTCTGTGTCCTCTTACAATACTTACTGGCTAAAATTTGATCTTTTTTTTCTAAAGTCAGACAGAAGTTTTTGTTTTGTGAACCACTGTAAGACTAGTATATGTGCAGTGCATCAACGCATGTTAAGATTGTTTTACATGTGCAAAAAGTGTAATGAAGAGATCGCAATTCTTTCTCACGTGACGCATCAACAGACTTGTGCCACTGAAGTCTTAATGAAGCTGGTCCAAAAAAAGCAAGATGCCTGTCACCTTGATGGATACACATTATGTTTACTGTTCATTCAACCTGGCAGTTCTGAAAACGTAGCGACTTTGAAATGTTTACAGCTGACGTGAAAGAGTGAGTGACACTAACCGTGTATTAGTGGGCTTTATTGTTGATACAACCCTCTGGGTATATGAGTTGTGCGTCACTACAGCCAAGACTGACATTTACCAAAACATGAAAAGCTCACAGATACTTACTATATGTTTAAAAGTTTGCTGGGTACATATTTCTAACCTTGGAGAAAAAAATACAATACAGGTTTTGCAAACCAGATGTTGAGAGGAAGGTCGTAAGTATCTTGAATGACTTTAGAAGAGCTAAAAATACTTATTCCTCTCTTTTGAAGTGCAGTTTAAATCTTTAATGTTGAGTTGCATGTCTTGACTTTGGCTTTAGAGATGACTTTGCATTTTCAATATAAAATCTAATCAAACTCAAACCTTAGATAGAAAGTTCTAAATATCAAAGCATCCGTAAACACTGTATTTTAAAGAATAATGTTGGAGATGTTCCTTAGTTTTGTTATTGTCCACAAATACAGTTTATCAAGAAGATTACAACTAGTGTTTCCTTGTTGTTTGTGGCTTTCCATACAAGGCTATTAATACCAAATTAAGATATACACCTTAAAAAGTAATTTACTAAAAAAGCTGGACTCTGGAGTTTTACTCAGACAGGAGTTAACAGTGCTTTCACTCATGGATTGATACACATTTGGGTGCACCAAATGTGTATCATTGATCTGCATCAGCAGGACAATGTAGTATGTGGTTTACTGTACTTTAAACACACAATTTTCTAATTTTAACATTTGAAGGGAACTATCACCAATGTTTAAAAACAAACAATCTTGCCACAAGATCCATTTAGTAGCTGTTCTGGAGCTTTCCATCAAATTAAATGATCTTTTCTCAGTAGAAAGAGCATTTCCATTTCCAAGAGCTTCTCATCTGTGACGACTGAACAAATTCCAGGGGACCTTGTGGTGAGACTCCCATCCCAGGTCAAGGATAAACTCTGATTAGATCAAAAGTTTTAATACTAAAGTATTTATTAGTAGAATTCTCTGAATTGAGATGTTTTTACAAAAATAAAGCAGAGGGGCATTTCTTTGTTACGACTGTGGTTTTCTTTTTAAAATTTCTTTTATTTCATTCACTTATCATTTGTTTTAAATGAAGAATCCAGAAAGAATTTTTCAGTAGTATATGATCAAAAAAACAACAACCATCAAAATAAAAACAGCAGCTGTAAACGCAGGGTATCCCACACATGCAGAATGCAGATATTGCAGGTTGATATGTGAGGTATAGTTCACTTTCCATACCATCTCTGCATGAACCATGTGTATCTGTAGATGCTTGTTCAATAAAGTATATCAACACTTTAATGGCACAAAACAAATTCTCTGACCATTATCATACTTTTCTGAGTGTGTCTGAGTTTGATAGCGTACAGCCTCTGATAAGGCTCATAGTGGTATTTATCAGTCTAATGCAAAACAATCCCTTTAACCTCAGAAGCACATTCCTTGTGTCACAGGGATAAACACAAGCTGCACTCACAGTCGCACGATTCACGTGAGCCGACACCAGTATCAGCGGTGTCACTCATGCTGGGGGAGGACAATAGGTTCCTGTCAGATAACGGTCTCTGCCTGTAACACAAAAAACAACCACCAACCACTGTCAGCTCAACAGATGGCAACAAACCAAGCCTCATGTCAAGAGTGTGGTGTTGGCACGTCTAGAGTAAATGATCAGTAGCATTTCCACGTAAATGCCTTTTGTGACTTTGCAGTGGATTGACATAACACAGTATCGATTCAACCCCAGCAAAGAGTGATTTGTTTGGAATAAACAGAGGAAGTTAGGCTGAGTGGATGCAGTCAAAATGGTCCAAGATTTAAAAAACTCGTTCACTCAGTCAAATTACTTGCAACATGCTTTCATTCAGAAAAGCCCTCACTTTGTGCGTCTCATGCATTGTCATTACGTCAGGGCTAAGTGTTCAATTTTACGAAAACAAGGATCTTTGAAACCCACCAGAAAGTCACTTAACAACACCCACTGCGTGTTCAGGGGATTTCCAATGTCTTCAAAGACTCCTCTAATCAACTGAATAAAAGTGCTCTTTTTATGTTAAACAAAAATAACATGTTAAATATAACATTATGATATTCTAAAATTAAAACATTAGAAAGCGTAAATATATATAAGTGAACCCAATAATAAAGTTAGTTATTTTGTTTTGTGGTAAAATAAGATATTCAATTTCCATGTCCATCTTTATATAAATTACAAAAAAGATGTACAGTCTGACATATTAGGTTAAAGATATTTCATCATGCAACAGAATTTTTTTTCATACAGATGGTTAGAAGAAGGATACTTGCTTTTCAGAGTGTACTGGTAACACATGAAACTAGTGTGCAAGACTATTTTGTAATGTTGAGTTTCCAGCTCTCTTTAACCATTACATTTGTCATCTAGGATATTTTATCATCATAAAAATCAGAGAAGACTGTGTTACTTCTGTGAGAGTCTATGGTTTTTCTAAAAGCAGTTCAATAATTTAGCAACGATGTTTATTCATACGAGCAAAAGGCTTTCTTCTTGCCTGGCCCCTGACATTTTTCTCTTAGGAGAGACATCAGGCTTTGTACAGATTCCTTTGTGGTGGTTAAAAGCTAAAAATCCTCTAATTTCATGATTTATACCTTTTTAGCATCACTCATGACAGGTGATTATATTGGAACAGGGCCAGTATGGGGAGCTGTGGGCTTCTCTGGCGTCACCCATCATTTTCACCAAACAAATCACTTACAGTGAGTACAAGGTACTGAATTGTGAATATGCATATTCAAATCCAATATTACTAGATTGGTTTTATAATGGGTGATATATGTCCCTGCATCCGATGAATGTAGATAGATTACATTAAACCCTTTTTTTTTCTGAGGGGAAATATGCTCACAATAACATTCATGATATCTGACTTGAGGCTGCTAGGTGAGAAAACAAGCCCAGTCTGCTGGTACTGCATTGTAGAATATTATAATGAGCTCCATTGGTTCAGCAGTTAACATCAATATTCATGACTGAGAACAGTCCTGGATGTTGCTCTGAGCTGTGAGTAGTTTTTCTGTCAAATTGGCCGTCAGACCCAAAACATGCAGGGTATGATTATGCATCGAGTAAAGCACAGAAATTCCAAATATCATATCAACATCAATATCATATCATCATATATCAAGGGCACTGTATAATTAATTTACAGTACCCTTGTATAGTACCCACATGGCCATACTTTCTGTGACGTTACCAGAACTGTGAACTCTCAAGGCTTCTGCTCAAAATTCCTGTTGTTTTTTGTTTTTTTAAATAGTACTCACATAGAATAATTAGCTAAACCAAATGGTGTGTAATTGCAGAGTTAATCTAATGTGCATAGAAAACAAAAACAACACAACATAATAAATAAGGGACAAAAATACTGAATTAATTTCTGAGAAATAACAATCTTCACAATTAATGCAAAATAAATGCCTCTCATTAACTCGAAGCAACTCTAACACATCAGTACGACGGTGCATTAAACTGAACATTTTAGATTTCATCGCTCCTTAAGTGGGGTACTGATTAAAAGTTCCACATGGTGATTTCTGGAGTCATTTAAGTATAAATGGAGCAAACAAGACTCCAGACACAAATGGCATCTTTGAACAAGATGTCAGGAAGCCACAGCATTTCAGATGTGTCCTCTACTCACCCCAAACAGAAGCTTTAGGAACTGTTCAATAATTGAATCATGTGCTTGTATAATTTTGCCCCATATAAAATATATGTTCTGAGGCAAGATGAATGCAACATTTGAATAAGAAAATCTAATTTAGCAAGCATGAATACAACATCATTTCTATAGCTTTGAGGTAAATGCATATTTGTCCACATTTTGTGTAATCAAAACAAAACCTTGATACTACGAGGAACACAGCAGAAAACACAAAAACAGTATGGCGGCTCTGTGGCACTGCAGGTCATCATGTCAGTGAATGCACCGCAGCTGATGAACTTTGGGACTGCTGCTGGCAAATTCCATCAGTCAAAGGTAATATATACAATATGTCCCACCAGTGCTCATGTTCCACTTCTGATTATCAAATGCATTATTCAAGCTCAAATATCGACTGAATTATTTGCATAGCCTCCCACTGTTCTCTCTGAGAGAGAGAGAGAGAGAGAGAGAGAGAGAGTCATCTGTTTCGTTCTGTCTAAGTTCCTCTAAGAAAACTCTAACTTGTGATCAGGCTGGCAAACCATAATTATAATTAGGACTAATTTAGACTTCTTCTTTTTTTGGCTAAGTGTTGTCATGTTTCCCTGACTGGCAGATTATTGAACCTACACTTAAGCACCTTAAATTTGCTCAGGCATTAAGCGACATTATGAGTCTGCATAAACATGGAAATAAAGTGGTGCATCAGGGGTGCAGAGAAAACTAAATTTGAATGCCACAGACTGTTTGGAGCTGGTGACAAAGCACTGGGTGTTTGGCAAAGGTTTGGGCATAATATTCTTAGTGAAATGCTGCTTTGTTCTTGTGACTCTAAGTTACTGAACAACTGGTGTGAGCCAGTTTGAGGTCATGACATATGTAGCGTAAATAATGTCTATTTGCTAAAGGTTCACTTTTACAATTATCTGTGTTTGTGTCTTCATAAATTTGCGCTTGTTTTTGCAAACAGCTAATGTAATATTTCACTTTGGCATTTGGGTATGGCCCTGGGCCTGGAAGTTTGTCCGACATAATCTTTCTTTTTTTCTGCCTCAGCTAACACAGCGTGCAGTCTCCATTCCAATTAGACCTCCTGAATTAGGAATCAGTTCTTGATTAAAAAAAATTGATTAAATATCATATTAGGAAGTTTTCCAAATTTTTTTCAACACCCATTATTTTATAGTTCATAGTTTGTCATACCCCAGGGTGCAGACTGTTCGAATGGAGTTAAGTGCTTCTGCAGTGCTCCACTGTGGTGCTCTGATTTATACATTAAGATTTATTTACTCCTGATGAAGAGGTGCTTGAGGGTTTGTGTTTTGATGCTGATGAAAAAAGAAATATGAAAAATGTTTAAGCTTCACTGACTGGCCCCTGGTGAGATATCCCTGGAAAACCCAGCATGAATTAATTCAATTTTTATGACAAGCTGTTGTGTGGTTAATCAATGTGTGCACATCCAGTTTTGTTTTATATTAAACTGATTGAATCTCTACATGGAAAACTAATACCTATTACATAAACTATATTTAGAAGGATGCACATCTATTGGAGCAATTCATCCATGCCTGAGAAAAACACAACTTCGTCTTTTCGTTGACTGTTCATAGCTACTACCCCCCGCCTCATTCTGTCCACATCAAAATCTTCCTTCTTTCAAAATCACTTTCTCAATTTCAGCCAGTTCTTGGCATGCATTATTTTGATATGTGTCATTGGCTGCTGTGTTTAATTGGGAGCTGTCTGCACAAATATAAGCCCGGGGAAGAGGGATGGTTGACAGCAAAACAACATTTCCCACCAGAGAGCAAAAACCTGCCACTAATAAAAGATGTGATCGGCTCTTTGTGTGTTTTCATATGACAGTCCATTAGTAGGAGGAGAATGTGGTTTCAGGATGGATAGGCAGATCTGTACACTCTGTAATGGTGTTATTAGCATCTACCCCGCAGACGGGACAAGAAGCAAGTGTGCGTGTTTATTTGCGTGTGAGTATAGATTGACTACATGCACTGCGATGATGAAAACAGAACACATGCATGTACATGTGCAGACCGAGAAGTGCCACTCACAGTTCTTCAGTCATTCATATTTCAGCAGCAAAGCCGTATAAATCCAAATGGATGTGTAGGTCGATGGCAATGAATCACCAACTGACTTAATCCACACTTCAGTGTCCTATAGATGCCTCCCATTGTGCATTAAGTAAAGGTCCCTGGAGACCATCGGCACATGTTTGATTAATTGCGCTATTAAACGCAGCAATTTCCTTTTCATAAATTTGAATTCCACATTAGCGTAAGATTGTTCTGCAGTTTAAATAAGGGTGAAACACATTCAGATTACTACAAAAGATGCCCTTTGATCCTGCCAACTGTGAGCTGTGATGTATTCTGCTTGTTTTCATGAGTAAAATTAAAAAATGTGACATCAGAATACTTTATTACATAACTGTATCTGGTTAATATAATAGTACTGTCTATCAGATGGATTAAGACTAAATGGAAAAAACTTCTTCATTACAAACAGTATTGTGCTAAAGCATGAGCAACGAGTATTGCACAAAAATTGTTGCCCTGATGACGGCACAACATGGAAAATCAGTAGGAAACATTCCTCCTTGAGCCATGACTGTATGACAACTTTCGTGCTCATCCATCTAGTACATTATAAAATATTTCACACCCACTAGTGGTGCAAGAGGAAAAGTAGGAGAACACCATTAGAAATCATCCTTGGATGTCCTCAGCTGTGATGATACTTCAAATAAATGCTCAGACAGGAGGGACCAAAAGCCAGGGGATCACCAAAGTTTCATCCTCTGGGGACGTTAGAGGTCTGCTCAAAATTCATGTTTTAATTATTGCAGGCTGGACCAGAGTGGTGGGCCACCCGACAGGATGGCCAACACAGGGATCTCTGGAGGAGTGTGGATAACAAATTCTCTTTTTGCCACGAGATCATCTGGGGACTCAAGTGACTGCATCCCTTTAACATCCCGAGTGCAAAGTCAGCATAATGCTGAGTTCTACCAAGGCCTTACGAGCAGAACATGCTCCTTTTACTGTCTCAGCATAACTCATCCTCCCTGACAGTGCAGGGTCTGCGAATGGGAGGAGGAGGAGGACTGTAATGTGGAGCTTTACCTTAGGACAACTTCCATAGGACTGGTTTGAAGTCAGACGGTCCCAGCATGTGTTGCTGTGTCTGCTGGAGACCACTAATCCTAAAGTCAGTGTGAAACTGTGTGCAAAATTAATTTTCTTTTGTTCATTGATGTCTGTGCTTTGAGCATTTTGTGTATAAATCAATGAGATGTATGTCAGCCTCCCTTCATCCAGCAGATGAAGGGAAGCTTTGACTATTGGTGGCATTGATTTCAGGGGCTATTCAGCACTGAGTAATTATCACCTCGCTCTTTGTTCTATGTGAGTTTTATTTAATGCGGAACAAAGTTATCAGACTTTCTTTGGCTACTCAGGTCAAACTTCAAACTGAATTACCAACTCAGCTTTTCTGTTAATTTGAACCATCTGGGACCATTTAAATCCCATTTGGAATTACACTAAGGGTTTCACACAATTACTGACTTACACCCTGGTACAGTATGTAAATTACAGGGGCCAAATCACCAGTGATGGGTTACAATAACACCACTCCAACATTAAAAAAAGAAGTTTTTTTTCCACTGTGGATGATGCTGTGTGACACACAACACTTCCAGTGTTCCTTCTAAATTATTTAACCACCTGGATGATGGACTGAAATTTCCAATTTGCATAGGCAAAATCAAATTACCAGCCTCCTCTGGTAGTACTAATGCAGCGAGAGAGCACTTTGCTATGCACAATATTTGTTTCCTATTCACAGGGAGCATTACATGAATAACAGCACAGGTGAAATTTTTTCTTATTGTTGGTTTGATTAAAAAAATTTTCTTGTACACATCTGTGAACTGCAGGTGTGACAAGAATGGTTACAGATGTGTCTTTTGATTTTTAAAAATTCAGCATTTAAGATATTCTGATTGGAAGAACATAAAACTCTTAAATGTTGATGCGCACAGTTGGTTCACTCTTCCTGCTCATTGTCCTTCCCCCCTTGCTTCCTCGCCAATGGTCCCTCATCAGAAATTAAAATGGCTCACTGAGGGCGTAAAATAAAGATTATGGCCTTGAAAGCCGTGAGCAGCTGGTCCATCCAGAATCAGACATATGGACCACTAGGGTTAGTGTTATTTTTGCATTCTATCCTGTCGAACATGCTAGGGGAAATTAGAGTTCAACGTGCCTGTCTGTCTGCGCACAAGTTAACCGAGCTCTGATCCAAGACAGGAATTCAGCTGTAGTCATAGCAACAAGCTAGGTCTAATGTGCTTAGCTTGACTTGACCAGGAGGTTTTCTTTTTTTATTGAAACCACATTCTGCCACCTTTTTGTCTCAGCGAGTCCTTGCTGAAGATGGGAAAACATCAATATATGGTGCAATTATCAATGTCGGACTGAATTTATGAATTGTGTGTACTGCACAATTGGCACGAGGCCATGCTGTTTTATGTGCTTATAAAACAAACAACAAAAAACCATGAGGGAGGGTTTTTGAACTACTTTTTTCTTTGCTTTTTCTTTTTTTACAGAAAACAAATTAAAATAAGAATTTACTGTCTGTAAATGCTTCCCTTCCCTAAATCCTTTCCAATGGAAAACTTCTGCATTTTTGGGTAATTCATCTGAAATTAACAAGATAACTAGAGAGTACATGCTAACAGCTCTGAGAGACTGTAAGACTGTACATGCAGCTGTGCTTTGAGCTTAATTATAGCTCCTGCATGGTTACATGCTCGCAGTACTGATGTTAACAAGCTTCTGTTTGCCAGGTGTATAATGTTTACCATGTTCATAATTTTAGTTCAGTGTGTTAGCATGCTAACATTTCATAATTGGCACAGATTCCAGCCGAGGCAATGGATAAATTGAAATTTTGACCCACTGATGGCCCAGAATGAAAATAATTCTAACAAGGACGTAGAGGTCTGTACAAAATTCCATGGCAATCCATCCAGGTGCTGTAATTTCACTGTGCTGCTAAATGAAAAGTAAGGATTACAAAATACTGCATATATGCATGAATGCAGCCACTAAATGACATGAAGAATGCAGAAAAGTCTTGGATCAGCAGCTACACTGAATTGTATCGCGTTTCAAGTTTGGCGCTCTTCCTCAGGCAGTATATATAGATAATGATAAGAGCACTGTGTTGCAAATAGAATGATCATATTATTGATACGTTGTGTGAATAATGGTGCATTCCAGTTTAGTGACATAACTGTACTCAGTAGTTTACAGAATATCAATAGAAAAATAAAGCTGCGAGGAATTACTAAATAGCATTCTCTTCTCCCTCAAACAACATGCCCTAAAGCAAAGGGTAAACACTGTGCACTCAAGCCTTAGCATGAATTACTACATGGATGTGAACAAGGATGTTTCCTTTTCCTGGTAAAACTAAGGTTTAAATGGTACGAAGATGTGAATGAAAGGAAACTGATTCAGTTCCTTTGACTTAAAATGGCAGAAAGAGACGCTCAGCCACCCGCTGAGAATCCAGTGTCCTCTGTGCCCTGGGAATGAAGAGGGCACAGGGAATGTAAAGATCAACAGGACCAGAGAGGTAGGATTGGGTGCCTTCATGGTGCCTTCAAGAGATGCTGAAACCTTTGGAGTTCTGACTGTGCTGTAAAAATCACACAGTGGTGTTTGGAAAGTGGATAAGTGGACCTGGGGTAAGACTTGTGATAGTGAGGCCCTTTTTAAATCAAGTGTTCATTTCCCCTCTCAGACAGGCACACGTTTGTCGAGTTTTAGTGACAGAAATAAAAGTTATTTATCTGTATTCTTACACTACAGTAGGAATGTAATCCTATGTCCACCAGGATTAAGGCAAGCTCCAGAGCAGTCATAATCCACTGGGACTTCCCAGCAGGTGGTGAAGGGTACAACAGCTGACACAACAAATTTCCTATTTAAAAAAGAATGCTGACTGATGATTTTTCCAATCCTTAACAAAAACTCCACAGAATACAAGTTGTTAAAACTGCCTCTTTCTGACAACAAGAAAGTACAACTATGTCAGCAGCAATTTGCTTTCCCTCAAAGTTTAAATACCAAACATACTAAGTAATTTGCAATTTTCTGAAAGCACTGGACAGAACAAACAACAAACTGATGGGTTTACTAAGAGAGATAAAAACAACTTTTAATTCAAAGGACGACCTGGAAGAATCTAATAACACTGATGACAGTTTGCACTGTAGACAGTAGATACTCCTCTGAGTAACATCAATGTACCTAATAACTGACAAGGCAATCTCATCCTTAGATATAATATATTTTGTGTACAAGTGCAAATTCAGGCCTGATGATAGCACCAGAGGAGAATTGAAAGGATGAGCCTGAGGGTTTATCTGCTAAGAACCATGCATGTCCTTAGAAAATTGAAGGGCTATTGGGCTTGAATCACCATCCTGATGAGGTGGAAAATAAATAGGACTATAAACAAAACAGTGTATGATGGAGTTTTAATAATATATTAGAAAAGTAAATCATTTGCATTCTGCCTGCAGGCCATTTTAGGATGTTCTTCATTATTGGCAAAAAAAGTATTTTTTATTTACACTTTTTTCCTCCACAGGTAACCTTTCATAAATCCATATGCCATCATTAATTCCACTTCACAGATCAATTTCTTAAGGTGATAAAACCTTGGCGTCAGACAAGGCAGGAGTATTTTTAGACTGAGGTAAACTTTCAGCATGAGCCAAGACAGATGAGAAATGTAGACCCTGATGCCATGACAACGCATAACTCTACTGTACCGTGTTGTATGTTTATCATGCATAGAATACTTGGTTTGACTTTTAGTAACATAACACGCATAATGCACACAGTGCTCAGTATCGAGCATTGCTGAAATAGCATGTTTCTAATAAACTTCAGCTTCCAAAAGTTTTCATTCAAATCTTGAATAGAAATAAATTAACAGTTCAAGATCTACATGTGTTCCACAATTAATGAGGATTTAATTTGACTGCTATGAACAAGCTGTTGGATTTCTCTCTAACCCTATACAAATCAAATGGAAGTTAAATGCAATCCTTGATTAGAAACTTGACATTAGCAGCACTGGTTCTTGTGATTCTCTGCACAACATGACGAGTGCTAAAGTCTGGGACAATTTACATTCTACATCTCGTGATCAGGTCATCCACGCTCATGCTGCCATGACTATGCAACCCAACATGACACCATAACGTTCCCAGAAACTCCTTTTTACTTCACTGCTGCCCATGCCATTGCCAGCACAGCCTTAATGGTAATGAGATGCTAATGCTATGAATTTAAAAAAAGATAATGAGATGTACTGCGATATGCCCTCACCCTAGCTTCACTCCCTGTCTATCCCTTCTGCACGCGTCGTGCTTATTTGTATGTGTGAGAGAGTCACATTTGTACTGACGCAGGCTGAGATGGCACTGACATGACTGGAGAGGTATAGATGCAGTGTGACGCACATACAGCAAATGGGACAGGAGTGTGCCATATAACGGTGGGAAACAGCAGGGATTACTGTTCATCAATTAATCATGGTTTGAAATTACATACATTTTAAACAGTATGTTGATTAGCGGGTCTAATTAACAACCTGCAATTCATAGTTCACTGAAGACAGTGATGCATAAGCTGGAGAACATGAATGAACATTCAACAGAACACAGTGCAGGAATAGTTTTCGAGAAATATTTTTCAGGCACGTTCACGTTGTTACATGATCGATCTGTTATTTTAAAAGTGAAATAAAAAGCTTCCTGAAACATGTGGGCTCGGGTCAGTTTTCAGATGCCCTCACCTCCTCCAAATATCAAACACGTTGAGATTTGTTGTCTCAGTGTTGAGTCTTAAAATAGAGTATAATGCTGTGCTTTCATAAACACAGAGCAGTCCATGTAAGACATTCCTGTCTTGCTTTCTGACATCGCTCGTTTGTTTTCCAGCTTTAATACAGTAGGTTGCAGAAGTACAGCAAGAGGCCATCAACATACTCACAGAACAACATCATTCAGTTTAAAAAAGAGAGAACTTTGATTTTTGACTCTGTGCTGAATATTCTTCGAAGGCTATTTTTTAAAATAACTTTACTCATGTTTACTTTACAGCACCGCCTGCCAAAGACCTAGACATCAAACAATGGTGGCCTATTGATTTGAGCAGTCTCACTCAGAGGAAAGCAAGAAAATAGAAATTTTTTTTTGAGCGATTTCAACTTATGAGACATTGTCATTGATGTATTTTTTTTCCCTTTCGCTAAAAGCTTGCTCCCGGGTTGCCAGGAGGTTCTGTCCCTTCGAATTGAAATCAGTGACAAATTAATGAGGCATTCACACTGTCAGTACAAATACTTTCAAAGTGGCATGATACATTTAAATGCATCATATTTCAGAGGTAACACACATCACCAGTGGCTGTGGCTGCCAAGATAAAATGTTACACTGTAAGAAAAGCAAGACGCCATGGTGGAGTAGTACACAGTTAATATAAAATTCATAAATTAAAAATTAACCGCCGTGCCACCATGCTGCCCTAATAATCTTATGCTGCAAAGCACTACACCATGCCTACCAGAGGAATGTAGTGGAGAACAAACTACAGTGTCTCCCTTTTTATGAAATTAAAAAATCCTAATTGCTTCACAATGTGGGCTGTACTTTAAATAGGTGACACCTGTATGCACTGAGGGGGGCATGCCACTGACAACATACTTAAAGATCATCCCCCTCATTGCCTGTAGTCAAGTGTAACCCACCACGCGCTCGAGCACGTGCCGCGGCATGTCATCAGAGCCACAGTGTGAGGATGACTCACCGCATATGCACTCGCTCGCTGCCAGATCTCCAGCAAGGCCTCGCCTGCAGGTGCACACGCAAAGACAAAACACTGGCTGCAATGCTGCTGCCTGGAGACAAATGCCTGTCCAAACACTCCACTAAGCGCACAGCTAGATAATTAGGAAATAATGCACTGGTGCTGCAAATAAAGCACACGGGAAGTTTTGGGAATCACTTTGCAATTAATGGCTCTCTCCTGCAAGACACGTTCATTGCTTTCGTAATGACTCTATACTGTACACAACCCAGCCCTGACAATAACCACAGGGGAAGGAAACTGGGAATCAGTGTGGTTTGTTAGCTGGCTACAGATTTAAGATGCATGTTGGTAATTAGCTGGTTTGCAGTCAGAAATTACAATAAATGACTCACAAAACTCTTCTTGTTACTCTTGTTGGGCTTGAATACACTCCAACCCTGGATACAGCTCTACAATAACATTTTTCATCTGCAAATTTGTCTACTGTAAGATCTCAAAATCTCTTTGTGTAATCGATCACTGGATGTGGAGTCATGCATGACAAAAACAAATTTCTGTTCAAGTGTGATTTAAAGACTACTCCATGTTTTGTCACAGAACAGAGGGAGGAAAAAAAGTCTTTTTGAGTTAATTTAAACTGTGGTTTCACACTTAAATATACAGTGTCAACTCTTCATGCTTAGTTAAACGTGTTGCATCTGTTCTCTGACACTCCAGCTCTCGGTTGGGTGTAGACAAAGCTCATTAACATGCTCTTGCTATCCTTATCCTAGCAAACCTATATTTGTATATAGGACATTTATTACATTGCGTTATTATCAAAGTAGTGACATTCTTATCAAACTTGTTTTATGCTGAGAGGAGAGGATTATGAAGACAAATATGCCATACTGAGTACACCAACTAAGCCTGGACTTGGCCTAATTATAGACACCGGCTCTAAAACCCTGTCCGAGCCCTTTTTGTCTTCATAATGCATTCATGATGGGGTGCTCCATTGTTTCACATGCCAGAGCTACTGTCAGCCTGATACTGAATCCACCTAATATTGTTCAAACAGGTGTTTAATGAGAAGCCCCAGCTCCCAGAAACTAATGGCATTAATGGATTCTTACCAGAGCTCAAAAACCTCAAATGTACTCTTTCTATTTTTAGCCAAATGCTTTGAAGTGTAGGACTACCTGGCAGAAATAGTTTCCTTGCGTGTGCACCAATTAACCGGAGTTTGTCTTCTGACCAGGCATGATGTTGACTAGCCCGATAGATGAGACAAAACACAGGCTGCAAGACTGAGGCAGGGGAAGGAATGCTTTTAAAGCTTTCTTTTATTTTAAAACAAATAGAATTTTTCAATATTTCAGGTGAACATAACTACATCTATAGCCCGTCAGCAGACAATCATCTAAACCCTGAGATACAGTAATTTCCTTTTTTCCCCCACAATATGGCATTAGTATTTCACCACAATGCCACACTTTGATGCATACATGTGCCAGACGTTGAATTAGAGCTGTCTGCTTGAGAGCTGAAAAGGCTCATCAAAGAATGAGGCAACTTTAGAATAGAACATAAAGGAGGATAATAGCTTAGCTTCAAACAGGTTTTCATTTTGCGGCCTAGAACCTATTTTCAAATGCTGGAACCATTGCTTTCAAAAGGAGCCTACAAATATCAAATTATTGGCTTTCTTTTACATGGTATCAGTTTATTATGCTGTCTTCATGATGTCTGTAGGGTCACATCTTCTTAGTCAGATAGCCCCTACTTTTTTGTAAGAATGAGTGTTTTGTGTTTGTGCCTGTCGGTTCAAGCATATATGGTTCTTGACTTTCCATGTTGCATCCAAATGGCTAAAGGAGAATGACTGATGTATTCACACCCGTTCTCCTACCCTCTTTCTCCCCCAAGCAGATCTCATTGATTTTCTTGAAATGTAGTTGGGAATCACAATCATTCTTGAGAAAAAAAAATAGCCCTCGACACGTCAGAGGGGGGGGAACAGAGTCCACCCGCCACTGCTGAGCTTAGCTCACCGGGGAACCTAAACCAGCACGCCGAAGGCTGCCTCTTTTAAAAAAGCAAACCCAAGAAAGAAAGGTAGAGTGTCTCAGTGTGAAGACATGAAAATGCTTCTTTACCTTGGACAATCAATGGGGGGCTGTTTAGGACTGATAACGAAATCACCCTGGGGTCAGCGCCACAGTGTTAGATGAACCACTGAGAGTACAGCGATGATGAACCTATGAGTGGGACGCGGTTTCCTCTGGACATTAGTGTCACACAGCACCGCCTGTTTAGATTAATGAAAATACATGCAGTTCATTTCTGTAATATCCCTGCCATGTAAACACCTATTCAGTCATTCATTTCAACAGGCTGATCAAAATAACCCTTTTGTGTAAGCTGCACTGACGCACAGCCCGCGTTCAGTAATACCACATCCACCATGGATATTTTTAATAGTTAGATCTAATTCTATTATCACTATAGGACGTCCGACTACCTCCAAGGCCTATTGTGCCATGTCGAGTGGGTATACAATTTACAGCACAGGATGCAGGGGATCCAATGACACTGGGATAATCTGATGTAATGAAATAATAATAAAAATGATGAAAAAGACTGTGTCAACCCAGGAGGGGAAATCTTTCCTTGGCATTTGATACCATGGGGGCTGTTTACAAATGATTCCAGTAAATCTCAAAATCATTATGGATGATCCCGATGACTTTCTCTGCCTCCCTCTCTGTGCATCCCTCCCTCCCTGTGTGATAGATTAACCAAGCAGTAACAATGTCTCTCTCGCGAAATGGACAGTGCAAATCGTTGTAGGTTCTAAGCCAGCCAGCGGAGACAGGGCTGGC